>CM035132.1:50194156-50839156 GCA_020205605.1 Panax ginseng
AAGCCTGAGTCAATCTGCAATGAAGGATAAATTTGGTTGCTAAACATATACTTTTAGCAACGACTTATAAAGTCGTTGCCCAAAAAATCGTTGCTAAAGGCCTATTTTTTTGTAGTGTATGACCTGGGATTATTCGGTATAATCATGACCGTAATGTAACGAATGATATGGTAAAAGTCCTCATTGACATGTAGTTCATTAATGAACAGTTGTTGGTATGATTATGACCAGGGATTATTATGTATAATCATGACCATTGATGATTACATGAATATCCTTGGTCGTGGTGCAGGGATGATTCAAATTTATTTATTAAGCTGAGTCTCAGTGATAAAGTTGATGAAAAACTTTTTAAATCATAGAAGATAGTAGATTTTATGGCCTACTTGACTCTTCTAATGGATTGCTTATTCCGCTGCAGTTGTTGATCTAAAATTTATTGTCTATTGTATTTTATCAGTTGTTATACTATTGAAGGATAATGATAATTTATTCTGCATTATCTTAGTCATAATATTTCTTACTAGGCTAGTTGAGCTCACCTTTTCTTTCAACCGTTTCTTCTTGAAAAATGAGAATATAAATGGGACCTGGCTCTGGGAATGGATTAATATCCGGATGGTTGTTTTAGTAGTCCTCACCATTCTGTGAAATAATGTGATAATAAATGTAATGAAGACTCCATAAAGTGTGGATATTGTCTAGATGACAATATTCTTATTAAAACTCTTAGATTATGTTTTGTCGTATTTTACACGACTGTTGTATAATTAAGTTGTATTTGAATTTTGTACCATGTATTTGGTGACCCAAGATGGGTGATGTATACCTATTTTGGGGGCGTCACAGTTGGTATCAAAGCTTAGGGATATGATCCATGGCTGAGATTCGAGACTAGAACTAGGAGGGGAGAGACGGGTAATTCCTTCGCTAGTATGACCTAACTAAGTTTATTTGTTATTTAATTGGTCGGTCAGAATATAGGGATAATAGGTGGCATGTCAATTAACCCTTATTTTGATACTATATTCTAGAATGATATCTGAAATATAGGAGATGAGTAATGGAAAAATCATGAAAGAGTGGAAATAACCGGGAAGGTACAATCCGAAAAGAAAGTAAGGTATTCTCATCTCTTCGAACTACCAGGTACGTAAATTTTGACGGTGAAATTTCATAAGGAGGGGGGATTGTAAGACCTCGAATTTTAGTATTCAATTTTCCTATAATTACTATTCTATTTAGTAAATGGTTAAATTGATAAAAGGTTAAAGTTAAGGGTGATATTTGAAAATTTTGCAAAGTAAGCAAGTTGTCATAAATAATCGGTGATAAAGGTACAGTAATACGCATGGTTGCATAGTAGCACACGGTATTGATTATTAATGCTTACGTGAGAAGTCACTCAGTTTTATTTAATTATTGGCACAATATTTTATATTATTAAATCAATAATTGAGACGACAAAGTTAATCATATTATTTTTTGCAATATTGGCAATGTCTAAAAGTTTTGTCAAGGAGAGGTTTGGTCACCTAATTGCGCGCCAATAAGGAGAAATTCTTATCGGAAAGCCCCCTCTTTTCTGGGAATGACCTGGTTGTTAAATATTGTGTGTTATAATATTAATGATGAATAAGTTCGTGTTGATTAAAGATGAAATTGATAGTTCCATTGTGTGGGAATTATTAGTGTTAGTGAAAATCGACTATTATTTCGATAATAATTGATGTCTGGAGGTTATATTAACCAATCGGGTAATTCACCTGATAAATGAGCAATTAATTGCTATTAATTCACATGCTTATAACTATGTGTTCACATGTGTGTACTATTGATTCACATGATTTACTATTAGGGGAGTTGGTGCAAGATTGATAATACTTTCATGACTAAATTAAAAATTGAGGTATAGATGAAGGTACTATATTGTAATTAATTTTTTCACATGATTATACTATTGAGTCACATGATTATACTATTAATTCACATAATTTACTATTAAGGGAGGTGGTGAAAGTTTGATAATACTTGCAGGACTAAATTAAAAAGGAAGAAAAAGAGGAAGGTATTATACTATAATATTTTGAGCCCCAAAATGTGCAATTATTGAAACTATATTTTCCTATAAATAGAAGCTCATTCTTCTTTCATTTCTCACTAATTCACTAAGTCTCACAATAGCAATTATTATAGAGAAATTATACAGAGAAATTATAGAGAGAAAGAAGAAGAGAAGTCTGCTACCTCACTATTCCAGTATCCAGTTTCTTCTAAGGTAAGGGGTATTATTTCTTTCGTATTCATGAAGAGAATTATTTTCTTTCAATACTCGTAAGGGTTGTTATTCTATTCTTTATTATTCTGTTGGAATAACCTATCTACACGAACTATCGCATGAATGGTGAATTCTTCTGTTATTCCATTCTTTATTATTCTATTGGAATAACCTGTGTACGCGGACTACTGCATGCATGGTGAATTCTTCTGTTATTCCATTCTTTATTATTTTGTTGGAATAACCTGTCTACGCGGACTACCGCATGCATGGTGAATTCTTCTATTATTCCATTCTTTATTATTCTATTGGAACAACCTATCTACACGGACTACCGCATGCATGGTGAATTCTTCTGTTATTCCATTCTTTATTATCCTGTTGGAATAACCTGTCTACGCGGACTACCGCATGCATGGTGAAATTATTCTGTTATTCCATTCTTTATTATTCTATTGGAATAACTTGTCTATGTAGATTACCGCATGCATGGTGAATGATCCTTCGTATTCATTCTTTATTAAAATGTGGAAACGATCTGTCTACGTGAATTATCGCATGGCGGGTGAAAATCTATTTGCAGTTTCATATATTCTATTGTACTCGTATGAGATATCATTTCTTTTGTACTCGTCATGGAATATCATTTTCTTTGGTATTTTTCTTTTACGACTTACTATTCATGAGTTACTATTCACTCTAGTATTATTCACTCAGGTATTCGGGGCACTTTTCGTACTGGAGTACTATTCACGAGTTACTATTCATGGGTTACTATTCACCCAATAACTATTCACTCTAGTATCATTCACTCGGGTATTCGGGATACTTTTCGTGTCGGGTACTATTCACGGGGTACTATTCACCTGAAAAATATATTTCTTTTCTGTCCAAATTATTTTTGGTACATGAATATTATTCTTGAATTTTACTTTACAAAGCAATATCATGTTGACAATTTGGACGTTATTGATTTTTGGATAAATTAAATTATAAATTTTTAAAATTTATCCTTGAACTTGTTTTATTGAATTATTATGTCATTGTCATCATCCTCATGCTTATATTGTGATTAAAGTCATCTTTGGCTTACGTGCATAGATGGACTTGGTATGATTATGACCAGGAATTATTCGGTATAATCATGACCGTAATGTAACGAATGATGTGGTAAAAGTCCTCATTTGTGAGACCCCAAATTTTATGAATAAAGATTTAAATTTCTCAAAATAATTTTTTGAATATTATGGTGTGGATTTGATATAATGTTATAGTTGTGGGTAATATTTATAAATTTTGCAAAGTAAGCAAGTTGTTATATAATATTTGATTGGTTGGAGAATATTCGTTTTAAAAGTGAATATTCGTACGACGGCACAATCATTGGTGGATCCCACAACGGAAGTATTGTCGTAGTTAGAAAATGACAGAATTATCTTTTTATAAAAATAATGGCGAAAGTGTTACCGTTAAAACTGTTGAACTACTCGATAATAAAAGTACAGTATTATGCGTGGTTGCATAGTAGCACACGGTATTGATTATTGATGTTTACGTAAGAAGTCACTCAGTTATACTCAATTATTGTTACAGTAATTGTTACATCATATTTCTCATATTATTGATTCAGTTATTGTCACAGTATCATCTGTATAATATGTTATAGTATTAAATCAATAATTGAGACGACAAAGTTATTCATATTATTATTTACAATATTAACAATGTCTAGAAGTTCTGTCAAGGAGAGGTTTGGTCACCTAATTGAGCGCCAATAAGGAGAAATCCTTATCGGGAAGCCCCCTCTTTCCTGGGAACGACCTGGTTGTTAAATATTGTGAATTATAATATTAATGATGAATAAGTTCGTGTTGATTAAAGATGAAATTGATAGTTCCGTTGTATAGGAATTATTAGTGTTAATGGAAATAGACATTTATTTCGATATTAATTGATGTCTGGAGGTTATATTGACCAATCGGGTAATTAACCGGATAAATGAGCAATTAATTGCTATTAATTCACATGATTATAACTATTTGTTCATATGTGTGTACTATTGATTCACATTCATGTACTATTAGGGGAGGTGGTGCAAGATTGATAATACTTACATGACTAAGTTAAAAATGGAGGTATAGTTGAAGGTACTATACTATAATTAATTTTTTCACATGTTTAGAACTATTGAGTCACATAATTTACTATTGATTCACATGATTTACTATTAGGGGAGGTGGTGCAAGTTTGATAATACTTGCATGACTAAATTAAAAATGAAGGAAAAGAGGAAGGTATTATATTGTAATATTTCGAGCTCCAAAATGTGCAATTATCGAAACTATATTTTCCTATAAATAGAAGCTCATTCCTTCATTATTTTTCACCAATTCACTAAAGCTATAGAGCAATTATTATAGAGAGAAATTATAGAGAGAAAGAAGAAGAGAAGTCTGCTACCTCACTATTCCAGTATCCAGTTTTCTTCCGAGGTAAGGGTATTATTTCTTTCAGATTCATGAAGAGAGCTATTGTTATTCCATTCCTTATTATTCATTTGAATAACTTTTGTATCTGCTGACTACCGTATACATGGTGAAATTTCTTCATTATTCCATTCTTTATTATTATGTTGAATAACTTTTATACATGCAATCTGCGCATACATGGTGAAATTCTTCATTATTCCATTCTTTATTATTATGTTGGAATATCCTCATGTCTATCTGAAGTACCATACACGGGTGAAATTCTTCTGTTATTCCATTCTTTATTATTATGTTGGAATATCCTGTCTTTGCGAATTACACATGACTTAGTTCCATTCTTTATTATTCTGTTGGAAAATCCTGTCTGTGTGTATTACGCATGACCTGGTTCCATTATTTATTATTCTGTTGGAATAACCTGTCTGTGCGGTCTATCGCATGCCAAGTGAATTCTTCTGTTATTCCATTCTTTATTATTCTATTGGAATAACCTGTCTATATGGATTACCGCATGCATGGTGAATGATCCTTCGTATTCATTCTTTATTAAATTGTGGAAATGATCTGTCTACGTGGATTATCGCATAGCGGGTGAAAATCCATTTGCAGTTTCGTATATTATATTATACTCGTATGAGATATCATTTCTTTTGTACTCGTCATGGAATATCATTTTCTTTGGTATTTTTCTTTTACGACTTACTATTTATGGGTTACTATTCACCTAATTACTATTCACTCTAACATTATTCACTCTCGTATTCGGGGCACTTTTCGTGCCGGAGTACTATTCACGAGTTACTATTCATGGGTTACTATTCACCTGATTACTATTCACTCTAGTATCATTCACTCGGGTATTTGGGACACTTTTCGTGTCGGGGTACTATTCACAAAGTACTATTCACCCGAAAAATATATTTCTTTTCTGTCCAAATTATTTTTGGTACATGAATATTATTCTTGAATTTTACTTTACAAAGCAGTATCATGTTGACAATTGAAGGTTATTGAATTCAGGATAAATTAAATTATAAATCTTTAAAATTTATCCTTGAACTTGTTTTATTGAATTATTATGTCGTTGTCATCATCCTCATGCTTATATTGTGATAAAAGTCATCTTTGGCTTACGTGCATAGATGGACTTGGTATGATTATGACCACGGATTATTCGGTATAATCATGACCGTAATGTAACGAATGATGTGGTAAAAGTCCTCATTGGCCCGTAGTGCATTGATGGACAGTTATGGGTATAATTATGATCAGGGTTTATTCGGTATAGTCATGACCATTTATGATTACATGAATATCCTTGGCCTATAGTGCATGGATGATTCGATGATGTGGTTTATTTATTATGTTGAGTCTCAGCGATAAAGTTGATGAAAAACTTTTTAAATCATAGAAGATAGTAGATTTTATGCTCTACTTGACTCTTCTAATGGATTGCTTATTCTGCTGCAGTTGTTGATCTAAAATTTGTTGTCTATTGTATTCTATCAGTTGTTATACTGTTGAAGGCTAAGGAAAATTTATTCTGCATTATCTTAGTCATAATATTTCTTACTAGGCTAGTTGAGCTCACCCTTTTCTTTCACTGTTCTCTTCAGGAAATGAGAATATAGCTGGGACTGGTCGGGGAATGGATTGATGGTCCAGATGGTTATTTTAGTAGTCCTCACTATTCTGTGAAATAGTGTGATAATAAATATAATGAGGACTCCATTGAGTGTGGATATTTTCTAGATGACAATATTCTTATTAAAACTCTTAGATTATATTTTGTTGTATTTCACACGACTGTTGTATAATTAAGTTGTATTTGAATTTTGTACCATGTATTTGGCGACCCAAGATGGGTGATGTATACCTATTTTGGGGGCGTCACATAGATAATACCGATCTCCAAGTTAGAATAATATCATCACAGTATAAAATAATCTAAACACATAACACATAACCCTATCAGTCTATATATACAGCACATAAGACTTAGCATTAAGTCAGACTATTGCAGTCTGAGTTGAATCCGACACAATTCTGACATCCCGACGGCCTAATCGGACAATTATCGAGTTTAAGTTCAATTAAACTCTGCCTAAACACTTAAAAATTAACTTAAACAATTTTCTATTTAGTCATAATAATTTTCATAGGCTCGTAATAGTTTTCAAATAATTATTACCATTTATCATGATTTTTTAATCATTAATATCGTATTTATATGATAGAAATACCACAATATTCTATTATCATTAATATTTATTTAATATTAAATATTAATGAAAATTATAACATAATATTATAATATATTTATAATATCACAAAAGCATTTTTAATACTTTAAAATCATATTTATAGGATTTTTAAACAGATTAAATCCTTTATCCGATAATTACCATTAATATTAAATATTAATATTTTTTATGAAAAATATCAAAAGTTATATGTTATAACTTAAAATATTTTTATTACACTTAAATCATTTTTATATAATTTTAAATTATTAATTCTATTTTTTTCATAATTTATTTAATACATTTATTAAATAAATTAATGACCATTAATATTAATTAATTAATGAAATTCATCATATAATATTAAAAGTTATAGAACATAACTTAAAATATTTTCTTATACCATAATATAATTTAAAATAATTTTTCATGTATTAAAATAATTTATTTAATATTATAATTAAATTAATTAATTACCATTAATATTCTAAAAATATTAAATATTTATGAAATATATTCAAAATAATTAAAAACCCATTTTTGGACTTTAAAATAAATTTTAGGAATTTATTTTGTATTTTTCATAATTAAAAACTATTTAATACTAATTATTTAATAAAAATAATTAATTTTGCAAAGAACCGTCGCTAAAGGGTGCTTATAGCGACAGAACCGTCGCTATAGGCATTCTTCGCGTTCTTGAGCTAGCCTAGAAATTCATAGACAACTATCAAGGTATAAGGTTTGACCAGCTATAAATCATGGATCTTGATGTATCCAGGTTCGATTATGTGTTAAGGTTATAGTATTGATGTAATACTACAACACTAAACAAACATCATGGCCATTCTATATCAAATCAGAGAGATCTGGGCCCTCAAAAACATTTTTAGGCATGTTCTTCATTTTCTGGGTTACCCAGAATTGAAGAACATCCAAGGTACCTACTTTGCAAGCCTTGAATCTAGAGTTCTGGGCTTGATCCGTGTAATATGAAGGTTCAATCGTGTAGAATACATGTCAAAGAGCACTTATATAACATAATATCAATCTAACATCAACACATTTAAGAAATCAAGGTCGGTCAAAGTCTGACAAAAAAACGGTTCTTAAACAAATCTGGGTTTTCCAGATTGTTCATCCGGTTGATGGTCAACTATAGTTTGACCGACTACAATTTCGATTTTATTATGGATCTGAGTGATCTAAAGGCTTGAAAGTGTTGTCTTCATGTTAGACTACATGATCAAAGCACTAACACGGCCTAATACTTTAAACACAGCAAGATTCAAGCCCTGCAAAACGTTGTCAGAAATTCTGGGTTTCTGGGTTTGCCCAGATTTCTAGAATTCACGCTCAGTCAACGTACTTTGACCGCTTATATCTTACAATCTATACATGATCTGGGCTTGTTTCAAGTTCCATATCAATGCCCTAACAACATAGAACAGATATATAACCTTAAACACAACAAACAACTAACACAAAGAGATCTAGAAGCCCTGACATTAGGCTGTCAGACAATATTTTTCCAGTTTTCTAGATTTTTGAAAACTTTAAATTTGTGCATCTAGACGTTATGGATCTAGGATGTAACAACCCAAATCACTAAATAACACCCTAATACACAACTTAAAACAACAAATCATATCATCTAACAAGATTTAGCAAATTTAGGGTTTATACCTCTTTAGGCTTTGATCCTTGAATCTGATCATCATGATCTGTTCTTAAGATACTATGGATCATTCTAAGGACTGATCCACTTATGGATTTCGTGGGTAAGGAGAGAGAAAAGTTTTGTTGAGTGTAAGATAACAAATGAGCAAGATTTGTTGACTTTCTCTCTCTTTGATCTATAAATAACTAAATGTAATGAAGTTGGCCGATTGCTGTGATTTTTAGTCACATGGCTAGCTAGAGCTGTTTACCAACTACACTAGGTCAAAATCTACACGTTATCTCCAATAATGCATCAAAGGGCAACTTGGTCATTTTGCTATCCATTTTAATGGCACATTTGACATTTACTACAACCCTTAGGGTTTGACCCTTAGGGTTTAACCCTAAGGTTAAAAAAAATAATCTTCTAGGATTTCTAATTTAGGTTTTAAAATAAAAAATAAATAAATTAGGATTTCTAAATTATAATTAGGATTTCCTAATTAGATTAGGGTTTCCTAATTACTTAGACTTGAACATTAGGATTAAGGTTTCCTAATTTAGCGATTAGGGTTCCTAATTTAGCGATTAGAGTTTTCTAACTAATTTGTTAGATTTTCCCTATTTAGGTTGTAATTAATAGCACTTAAGCATTATAATTATCCTTTAAGTTCCCAGATTAGGGTTTCTAAATATTAGAATTCTAATTAATCAATAGGCTTATCCCTACTTAGATTTGTAATTAATACACAAAAACCTTATACATAGCATTTAAATTCACATATTAGGGTTTTGGATTCCTGGTACTAAAATTAGGGTTTTCGGAGCCGGTACTAGGGTTTCTATTCTATTGCTAGGGTTTTTTAACTGAACGTTGACGTTCTTAATAAATACTAGGGTTTGCCACTGATATAAATTATCTGGTCAACCCTTGACCCTTAACCACCAACTGTACACATATACAACTATATACATATAACATATACACTTATACCTTTAATCCTGGATAATTCACCACAAAAATTTTAAATCCACCAAAATCCATCACAGAATTTTAAATTCCTTAAAATTCCTTCACAAAACTATCAAATCCATCCACTTATTTTCTGTCTAGGTCTATTATTTAACTTCAATTCAATCTTTTAAGATTTAAATAATTTTTTTAATTCTCGGGTCGTCACAGATCACCTAGAAGTGCTCGTAAGAAATATCGGATGTACGGCCTTAGTACCGGGATGTCCTTTTCATGTATGAAAACGAAAAGAGTATGTTCATAGTCTTTCGACCGGTTCAGAATTCCTAAGCTATTATATATACTTCGGAATTGTTGTTATGAAATGAGAAGTGCTAGTCAATGTTTCATAGTGCTTCATAGCTATTTGTTCAGTTATGGAAGATAATCATATAATTCTCGACGTTGTATTTGTATTATCCTTTGTTAGACTTGTTGAGCTAGTTATGCTCACTTCTTGCTTGAATTATATGATTGAAGCTAAGGCTGAAAAAACTGAGAGTTCTAAGAAAGATAAAGGCAAGGCTAAGATGGATAGTTAGTTATCCTGTAATAGACTAGTATGTTTGTTTGTATTATACTTATGAACAACAGATAATGTATTCGGTTTATGAACCTAGGAAATGATTTATTATGAATGTAATAATAATGTAGTTAATACAATCATTGTGTTGTTATTTCAATGGAATGAATGTATGCTTATGAGTACCGTGTAGCACCATCTGTCGGGTTAGAAGATACCCGGATTTGGGGCCGTCACACTTCTTCTTGCTCTCTATAGTTTCTCTTGTGAATCTCAGTAAATTGGTGATAATGAAAGAAGGATTAAGGTTCTATTTATAGGAGAATGGACTAAATAGTAACTGATTCATGAACGGTCCAGATTGATTTACTATTAGAACGGACGGTCCATGTTGATTACTATTAAAACCACAATCGACGGTCCATATTGATTTACTTTTAAAATCACCACCAACAGTCCAGATTGATTTACTATTAAAACCACCATCGGTGGTCTAGAAAATTAGTAAATCTTCCCATGGAACACTAAGTCAAACTTACAACAAACGCTTCATAACAAATCCCTATATTTATATCAAAAAATTGAATAAATATTTACCACAAATTATTTATCTTTAATAAACACATTTTTAATCTATTAACAATTATTCATTATTAATATTATAACTCACAAAATTTAACAACCAGATCATTCCCAGGAAAGAGTGGGCTTTCTGATAAGGATTTCTCCCTATAGGCGCGCAATTAGGTGACCAAACCCCTTTCCTCAACAGAACTTTCTAGACATCGTCAATAATGAAAATAATAATATGAATAACATTGTTTTCTCAATTATTGTTGATTTAATAATATAAAATATTATGCAGATGATACTGTGACAATAATTGAATCAGATAACGTGAGATACTATGCAGCAATTACTGTAGTAATAATTGAGTAAATTGAGTGGCTTCTTACGTAAGCATCAATAATCAATACCGTGTGCTATTATGCAACCACACGTATTACTGTATTTTTACCACCGGGTATTTCAACAGTTTAACGGTAAAATTTTTGCCGTTATTTTTATAAAAAGTTATTTCTGTCATATTCTAACTACGACAATACTTCCGTTATGGGGTCCACCAATGATTGTGCCGTCGTACGAATATTCCCCGACCAATCGAATATTTTATAACAACTTGCTTACTTTGCAAAATTTGTAAGCATTACCCACAACTATAACATTATATCAAATCCACACCATAATATTCCAAAATATATTTCGAGAAAAATTAATCTTTATTCATAAAAGTTGGGTTCTTACACGAAAGCTATAAACTATATGTTATGTGTTAACTGTTAAACTTGTTAGGTCATTGTGCTCACCCCTACTTAAACAAATGTTTTCAGCTATGTACGATGATTCTGTGTTTTCGGTAAAGACCAAGGAACAGAGAACGATTGTTGAATAACACAGGATTACAAATATCCTGTTAAAACCTTTTTGGGGGTAAACAGTGTTACTAAAAGGGTATGGGTTGTAGGAAAATGTTAGAATAATATTTAAAGCAGATAGGTACCACAATAATGTGTTGAACATTTATGTATATGAGTTAAATGTTGGTATGGACTATTGCTGTAATCAAATGGATTATAATGTATATGACATCGAGTTGTATTAAAATGTATAAAGATTGCAATAGAGTGAAGTTGTAAGTTTTAATCAAGCATATTGTTGATATTTATTCAAAGGTTTATTACCTGGGGAAATGTAAGGATATATTGTAATAAATATATTTACTTACCTTCGTTAAGTTAAACATATTTAGTTATACCTCATGGAGGTGTAGTACCGTAACGCACCAGACCCAAGGTTCAAGGAACCCGAATTTGGGGGCGTCACACAAAAGGCTGATTTTGCGATTAAAAATGTTCACGACTTCAATTGAAATTTTATACCAATCAACCAGAATTTGTGTATAGATGGTGTTGCTTTTTCTGGAGAGCTTAATGGCGATGATCAACTGTATAAATTTGTAGAGCAAGATGACTACAATATTGAACTCAAACCAAAGCCACAAGATGGAAATCTGTCTAAGGAAGTGATCCAAGAAACTAGAGCTAAATTGGGAAATGAAAAGGAAACCCCAAACACTGAGACAACGGAACGAGAGCCAAACATGAAGGTTAATTTCATTTTCTCTTCCATGATTTCCTCTGACCATGTCTATATATTTGCTTCTATTTCCTCTACATTTGGTTGTTTTGGATGTTGGTAAATGGTCTTTGATGAAATAACCAAAAGAAATGAGTACTTTTAGACATTTGAATTGATGGAAGATGGCTTGTACTTGGGGGAAAAAGGAAAAAATGAGATCACTGAATTTCTTTTTATCCATTTTCAAAAATTATTTTTGCTGAATTATGACGATCATCACTCCAAAATTATTAGCCAAGCTAAAAAAACATAATTGCAAACACAAGTTGAATGTGAAAATATTATTGTTATGAGCAATATTAAGGAAATATAAGGCATAACTACCAGCTCGATCAATATGCACCTATATATATGCTTAAAGCTTCAGTTATTGATAATAACAAAGTGAAACTAGATGGTGGTTGTGAAATAGGGAAGCTTGAAAAGATTGAATTTCGAAGCTATTTCATGAAACCATATATGGCAGTTGTGCATCCTTGTTGTATTAAAAAAAGAAGAAGAAAATATTGATGAAATTGGGTAGCACTAATGGAGATTTCCAAGTAACCTATGCATGGACATTACCAATTTCAATGAATATATATGTGCTGATTTTGTTCTCATCTATACATGCTCCTTTTCATCCAACTTTTAGTTTTAGTAGAAACATATTTGAGCTATGCATCTTGAAGCTGGTCTCAAAGTGTAGTTCCTTAGAAGGAAAATATTGGGTTGCATTGAAGTGTACATTGGGGTGCATTCGTGTTCACGTAATTGGGGCCTTGACACAAATTGAATCCATGATTGTTGGGGAAGGATACACAGATCACAAAGTTGGTGCAGTGACAGAGATCAACAATTTAGAGGTAACAATGTTTTACCCAGATCCATGGTGCATGGTGCATGCTTTGTCTTTTCGTTGTTGGCATCATTTCCTTTTATAAGAGATATTATATAAACATGAAGATCATTAAAGGAACAATAGATGTTGGACTATCCGGTGATGCTAATGGAGAGGTCAAGGAAGTATATTGTTGGGATCACAGTGTTCTTGTAACGACCGAGAAATTCGGATCTTTGTAAAATAATTTTATTTAATAAAATAATGAATAAAATTATATTATTTGTTATAATTATGTGTTAGTAAGAAGAATGTCGTTTTATAACCTAGAAACGTCGGAACGTCATAGTAATTTAACTACGTGAAGGAATTAAAGTGTTTGAATTTCCAAGACGAAAATAAAAGTTTTTCGAGAAATTTTCCGAAAAATACTATTCATCGATTTTCGCTCGAGACTTATTTTTGAATTTTTGAGAAATACATAACGTTGTAATATCAAGGTAGGATATCGATGGATTATGTAATAATAATTCACGTATGGAAAACGCAATGTTTCACATGCGGACTTAATTTGAGAACGTTATGTATTAAAGTCTAATGAAAAGGAATGGTGGATCTTGTACGAAGTACAAGTCCAATAAGGATTAAGGTACAAGCCAAGTGTAAATTAATGCAAGCCCAAAATGAATGAGCTAAGTTAATTAAACTTAAGCCCAATTAATGATCCAATGGGTAAAGTATGATCCATGGGGCAATCCATGGGTGAACTTGGTGACCAAGAACTTTAAGTAATGACCAAGATATTAATGTGGTGGCCAAGTAATATGAGTGGTTAGCAAGTTTACTTAAGGATTAAGTAAGGAATAGTAAGGAGGTTTGTAAAGGAGGTGGATGTTCAAATGACCAATATGCCCTAACTTTAGAAAGTCTATAAATAGCAAGTTGGATTTCATTATTTGGTTGTTCAAATTATCCAACAACTTTCTTTATAAAGCAACTTAAGTGTTAGAGAGAATAAGCACTTTTAAGTCAAACTTCCATTATTAGATTTTCAAGAAGAAGAAAGCTAGTCATCAAAGGTAAATGATCCTATGTCATTAGTCTTCTATCTCTACAATAATAGCTTGATAGAGAAGTGATGGTCATGTATGCTAAGAAATCATAAGAAGTGAATAAGTAATGGACTTAAGCCGAATAAGTCATGAATAAGTAAGTTAAACCTAAATAAGTTATGAACTTATGATGAATATATATGGACTTGTCATATGTTTACCTTAAGGAGATAGTACGATTGATAAGATGTAAGAATATTGCTCAAAGGACTTAAACTAATAATAAGTCATAAGGAATGAAATCTTGTAGTTTATATTTTGTTAAGTTATGAACCTATGAGGAATAAGTCATAACCTAACTTAAAAATAAGTTATTGTAATTTGTAAGTTGAAATGTTTATAGTATGAATTGAATCCATTTGGAATGATGAATAAATCACTAGTAACGAAGTTTTGCTGGAATTCACACGATTGGACGATAATCATCGAATTCGTGAAATTCTCGGAATGGAAGTTGAATTTTGTGTTTGAACTCATAAACATTGGTTTTCGATGGAGACAAGTCATATTTGGCATTATAGAGTTGCGGACTTGAAAATGACCGAATTCTGACTTAGAACGAAGAAACGAGCGTTGAACGTCCACGAACGTTTTTCGTTTTCGTTAAAAATGAACCGATAGGTAAATTTTGAGTAAACGAAGTCAAATAGATAAAATTCTTGCATGAATGCGTAGAATATGTAATTTGTGAACCGTACGTAGGCACTTGAACGAGCAAATTCGAACTTATAACAAAGAAGTTACGAGCCCGGGGATCTCATAAAGTCAGAAATCTGTCAAATTTTTTTGAGGCACAGTGTCCGCGCCGCAGCGCGACTCAAGGCACAAAGGCCCGCGCCGCAGCACGAGGCCGAGGCATGACACACTGCTAATTGGTGCCGCAGCGCGCTATAAAGAAAGTAGACTCGCGTCAGCCAGTTGAAGTCCGACCATACATACACTCGCTAACTCACGCCGCGACGTGACACAGAAGAAATGTCGACACCGCAGTGCCAGCCTTAGGGTTTAGACAATGAAGAAAGTTTATAAGTATAGCATGAATGGTAATTTATTTACAATGAACTAAGAAACTTAATGAAACATTGTTAAGACATGTTTAAACCTTAAGTATGATCACTTAGGGTTGAAATAATTCAATTGCATGTGAACGTAAGAATGACGTAACAGGAAGCCGGAACCAATAAAAAACAAATCTAAATCATGTTTAGATTGAGAAGAAGGGTAAGATTCGTTAGGAATCATGTATGTTCATTCATAACCTAATGTGTTATGTGATGTGATTATCTACTGTAGAGACTTAAGGATTTAAAGTGCACGTGTTATAACTTTAGCAGACGCTTAAGGCTAGTATTCTAACTCTTGTTTCAGTTCGTTCTGGACAAGCTTTGTAATTCATGTATTTTTACGCATGAAATATGGTATGATGAAGTCAAAGCCAACTTTTTCGGCTAGACTTATATTATGTTTTTATCAAAGCATGGTCAATGTTGTACCAAGTTATATTGATGTGGTTTTCAAATGAAGATTGATTATGCTAAAAAATGTTTTGTCGTCAAATGACAGGCACATGAAGTTGCCACAACTTAAATGTACATACGTTTAATGAATGTAGTGTTGATCAACATAGAGTACTATAGGCTAATCACCTAGACGTGCTCGTAAGAAATGTCGGACTTACAGACTTAGTGTCGGGATGTCCTTTTCAAATAAAGTATAAAATGCTCAAGGTCTTGGACCGAAATTGATGTTTTACTGAATATTGTTATTGTAAAACGTTTTAAAGAAAAGAGAAGTGCTATTTTGAATTATCGATAGTACTTCATAACTATTGTTCAGTTATTAAAGATATATGATTTCTATGTTTCAAGCATGTTGTTTATAAGAATTATCATACTTACTGAGCTAGTCATGCTCACTCTTACTTGAACCATATGAACGCAGCTAAGATCGAACGGACCGAAGGATCCGGCAAGGATAAGGGCAAGGCGAAGACAAACCCGTAGAGTAATTTTGTAATAGTATAGGTTTAATGTTGTATTATATTTCATAATATGACAAGAACAAATGTAATGGTTATAATGAACCTGGGGAATGTTAATATTATTTTGAATATATAGAAGACATATTCGTTCCTTTGAGACTTTTCAATTGAATGTATGTGTGAATGGTAATACCATGTAGCAACATCTGTCGGGTTGGAAGATACCCAGATTTGGGGGCGTCATAAGTTGGTATTAAAGCTTTAGGTTATAAAACTTAAGGGGGGAAAAATAAAAATCTTAAGTCATAACTTTAAGAGAAGTTAAAGAAGTAAAAGAAGAAAATAACCTTATAAAAATGTATTATGAATATGTTATGTATTTTTATTATTCTACTGACGTGTACTAATCAACTTAAATGTTTTGTGTAGATTTCAGGTGTAAATGGAATGCAGTTAGATGTACAGGCAGTTAGTGAATGATCGATTAATCAGATAGAGATTATACTGAACCCCATAGCGGAAGAGCCCGAAATTGTAGTGGTTGAGTCTGGAGACTCAGAGGACTCTGATCTCATGTCTATGTTTGATGGCATGATTTTTTGTAATTACTTTTAATAATGAATAAAATAATATTATTTATTATTATTAATCTATGTAGTTTAGATAAGATGAATGTCAAAGCTCCCATAACCTAGAAAAAAATCGAACCTTTTGCTTTTTAATAAATAAAATAATATTATTTATTATTATTATTAAGTCAAGATGAGTATTTTAACCAACGTGGGAGAATTAAAGTGTTTGAATTTCTAAAACGAAAATAAAAGTTTTCCGAGAAATTTTTCCGAAAATACTATTCATCGATTTCGCCGGAATTATTTTTGAACTTCCGAGAAATACGTAATGTTATAATATCGAAGTGATATCGATTATGTGATAATAATCCAAGTATGGAAAACGTAATATTTCGCATGTGGACTTAATTTGGGAACGTTAGGTTTATTAAGCGTTAAAGGAAGAGTATTGTGATCGTATAATGCTAATACATTATATGAAGTATGGATGTAAGTATAATACGACGTATTGTACAATTATGTATGAAGAATGAGGTAACGTATATTATGAATTAATATACGAGTTAGCATACGAAGAATTATAATGTGGGTATAAATGTTAAGTTATGTAATTAAAGGTAATGGACTTGTAGGATTAATAGTCTAATATAGAAGTCCAATGTATGTGATCATCAAGCCCAAGTGTTTGATTATCATAAGCCCAAACCATTGTAGCATGAGCCCATTAAGAGAGAAACTAGATTAATTATCAAAGCCTAATGATTTAGCCATGATCCATGGGTCAAACCAAGTAGGAAATGGGTAAAATTGATAGGCAAGAACTTTATGTGATAGTCAAGCATTAGATAAGTGTTGTGATGATCAAGTGGTGTGGTGATCAAGAGAAGTGGCTAGCAAGTAGACTTGGAGGTTAAGAAATGAATAGTAAGGAGGTGGATTAAAGAAGGTGGGATGATTTAATGTCTATTCTACCCTCACTTTGAGAGCTCTATAAATACCAAGCTTCAATTCATTTGTTGTTTGATCAATTTCCTCTCAACTTCTCTCAAAGCTAAAATACTTAATTATTAGAGAGAATAAGTCACTTAAGACTTATAAGCCACTTCAACCTTTGCTAAGTTTCCCAAGTGAATTGAAGTCTTAGTCTTCAAGGGTAAGACTCATATTTCTTTTATCTACATCTCTTCTATGATAGATTGATAGAGAAGGGGATGGTTTGATAATAACATGTAATAAGTTAATAAGGAATGAACTTAAGTCGAATAAGTTGAATAAGCAACTTGAACATTAATAAGTTGTTAGAATCATGAAGAACTTATCATATGTCATATGATGATTAGTATGTTGATTATAGCATGAGAACATTGATTAATGACTTAAGTTATTAATAAGTCATGAGCATGAAGATTTATAGTTCATAAGTTGAATAAGTTAATGACTTATGAGAATGAGTCAAAACCTACTTTTTTATAAGTTGGTTTAATAAGTAACTTGTATTGATCATATGTTGGTTAAAATCCATTTAGAATCATTAAGAATAAAGATTTGCCGAATTCACACGATTGATTTATTATCGTCAATTCGTGAAATTCTCTAATGGAAGTCGATTTTGTGTTTGAAGTTGGAAACGTTGGTTTTCGATGGAGACAAGTCATATTTGGTATTATAGAGTTGCGACTCAAAATGACCGGATTCCAACTTGAAACGAAGAACGAAAGCGCCGAACGCTCACTTAACGCTTATCGCTTTTATTAAAAATGAACTCATAGATGAAATTTTAAAACGAAGTCAAATAGATAAAATTCTTACATGAACGCCAGAGATTATGAAATTTGTGAATCGTAGGCTTTTGAACGGACCAATTCGACTTTAAAAACGAAGAAGTTATGCGTCCTGAAAGTTCGCTAAAAAATTTCAAATCGCACAAATTGTTCGAGGCACAGAGTCCACGCCATGCACATGCGACTCCAAGCTCTAAAAGCCCGCGCAAAGCAATGCGAGGCCGAACCTCAAGATATCGCTAACTCGCACCGCAAAGATGAGACATAGAGTAAATGGTGGCAATACATGACGCCACCACAAGAAGTTTGATAATAAAGAATGTTTACAAGTGTAAAATGAAAGGGAACTTGATAGTAATAAACTAAGATGTAATCATACCATTGTAAGGTACTTGTAAGACACTAATGCATGTTGATTAAGAGTTAATAATCAATCAAAGATGAATGAAAAGTGAATGACGTAATGAAAGCCAGAAACCCTAATAACGAATCTAAGTCAGGAATTACATTGAGATGAAGGGTAAGATATAATAGTAATCATACTTGTTTATGTATAACCTAATGTGGTACGTTATTTGTTTATGTATTATAGAATCATAGAGACTTAAAGTGTATGTGTGTTAATCAAGAAGCGTATCTAAAAGGCAAGTATTCTAACCCTTGTTCCAGCTCATTCCGACAAGTTTTGTAATTCATGTATTCTTTCGCATGAAGTTTTTAACGATGAAGTCTAAAGCCAATTCTTTCTGCTAGACTTATATTATGAATCTATCAAGCATGATTAATGTTTACCGAAGTTATATTGGTATGGTTTTCAATCAAGACCAAGTATACTAAAATGTTTTTGTCGCTTAACGACAGTGCACGTGAGGTTGCCACAACTTAAACGTATACACGCTTAATGAATGTAGTGTTGATCAACATAGAGTACTATGAAATGATCACTCGTAAGTGCTCGTAAGCTATGCCGACTTACTACGACTTAGTGTCGGGTTGTCCTTTTCAAAAGAACTTATGAATGCTCATAGATTTGAGCCATAATTGTTATTCCAATCGAGTATGGTTGTGTAAAAACATTTTGAAGGAAAAGAAGTGCTATTTTGAATTATCGATAGTACTTCAGAACTATTGTTCAGCTTATTGAAGATATATGAGTTCTATGTTTCAAGCATGTTGTTTATTAGAATTGTAGTACTTGTTTGAGCTAGCATGCTCACTCTTGCTTGAACCATATGAACACAACTAAGATCGAGCGGATCAAGGCTCTGCAAGGATAAAGGGCAAGGCGAAGATGAACCCTAGAGTTACTTATGTAATAAGATAGGATGAAAGTTTGTAATATATTGATATTATGACAAGAACAATTGAAAAGGGTTACAAAGAACCCGGGAATGTAATATTATTTTGAATATATAGAGAGTTATATTAGTCCTTTTGAGACTGCTCAATGGAATGAATGAATGAATGGTAGTACCGCAGTAGCACCATCTCGTTGGGTTGAAGAGACCCGATTTGGGGGCGCACACAGTTGGTATCAAAGCATTAGGTTATAAAACTTAAGGGGGGAAATTAAAAACCTTAAGTCATAACCTTAAGAGAAGTCAAGGAAGTACAAGAAGAAAATAACCTTATAAAAAAATGCATTATGATTATGTTATGTGTTTTTATTATTCTACTGACGAGTACTAATCAACTTAATTATTTTGTGTGTAGATGTCGAGTAAAACGAGATGTTTGTAGATGGTCAAGCCATTAGTGAAGAGTCTGTGAACCAAGTAGAGGTTATACCAAACCCTATAGCAAAGAAGAGCCAGATGTAGTGATTATCGAGTCCGGAGACTCGTGAGGAAGTCGACTACATGTCAAGTGTTTGACGGGATGATAGAGGAGGAGGTAGAGACAATCTCCTTTAACCCAAAGAGCTATAGCAAATGAGATAGCTCCTGGGGGTCGATGATGTCTCTCTGTTCATGTCGTTGTTGGATAGAAATATCCATTATCGCTGAGGTTAAGGAGTCAAGGCGTAGCTCCAAATGCTTAGAGAGGACAAGACCGATGTCGAGTCCATGTGGGAGCAGGAACACGACGAACGGAGGATTTTGGCTAAGGACAAAGTCCATGATTTAAAGCACGAGGTCTTTGAGCTCAAGGAGGAGCTAAAGACTAAGGTGCGTAAGATAGGGAGGATGTCCTATATCTATAGGAGTTCTCAACGGATTTTCAAAGCAGTAGATAGTTGGATATCCCGGTGGAGGGGGGGCAAACACTACATACTATTAGCCGTGATATCATCATTTGGCCTTGCCAAGGCAGATTTCAATAATGCCTTGAGGCGTATGTAGATTAGTGGTATTTAAGGTAGTATGTAAATATTTTGTAAAGTAGTAGTGACGTAAAGCCCTTTTTGTATAGTAGAGGGTAGTCTTTGTAAATCCCAATTTTTGGAAAGCGATAATGAAAAAGTAATGTAATCAAATTTTAGGCTATGTATGTAACCGATGTAGTATTATACTACTAAGAATGAATATAAGTCCTTTTATGGAAAGCAATGTGTTATGGATGTTGACGTTATTGTTTAATATTAATGATAACTAATAAAGAAAGGAATAATAACGCAATGTGTTTATTGTATCAAGAAAATGCCGCCAAGAAGAGTGCAACGTAATCAAGGAAATAATGTAAATCAACCGAGGGGAGGTCCGATTAACCCGAGCGCAGAGTTTGTTAACTTAATAACAAATGATTTAATAGAACAGGGCTAATATCCTCAGAATCCAGGAGAGTAGACGAGCTACTACCTTTAAGGATTTCAAGAGTGTGGGTCCGCCGAGTTCAAAGGAACTACTTTAACCCTATCGAAGCCCAAACGTGGGTTAAGGAGATAGAAAAGGCATTTGTAATAGCAAATGTCGACGAGGCCCGTAAGGTTGCCTTTATGACCTATATATGATGAAGGAGAGGCCAACTTTTGGTGGGAAGCCAATCAAAGCTAGGGTTGATAAATAATTTGACGGGGATAGGTTCAAGGAGATATTCTTCGAGAACTACTTTCCCACAAGCATGCAAGGGAGGATGGAGATGCGGTTTTTGGAGTTGAAACAAGGGGACATGATTTGGCCTCAATATGCCGCCAAGTTCAATGAATCGGCGAGGTTCGCTTCCACACCAAGTGGATACCGAGGTGAGGAAGGCGCGATGGTTCGAAAGGTGGCTTGAAACCCCGCTCTATAACCGAGATTCGGTGTTTCCAAAGTACTTCTTTTGGAACCGCTTTTAGAGAAGGCGCGATAATCGCCGAAGGTGGTAGTGAGGCGTTGAGCCAATACCACAAAGAAAAGAAGAATAAGGGAAAGGTTGACGGGAGAGTCAAGATTGAGGGAGCCAGTGGAAGTGGCGAGGGTCAAAAGAGGAAGGTATTTAGCTCTGGGAATACCGGAGTGAAGCAAGGAGACCCGAAGAGAAGAATGGAGGCCTGCAAGACCTGTGGGAAGACTCACTTAGGAGTCTGTCTCAAGGGGAAGGCCATCTGCTATAACTGTGGATAGGAGGGGCACATTGCGCCAAATTGTCCAAGTCCAAAGAAGAATCACGGATGCTTTGTGTGTGGATCAACTGACCACATGGCAAAGAACTGCCCGAAGAAGGGGACGGACGGGAACCGGGGCACTAATAGCGGTAAGTTAGCTATTGGGGTCCAAATAAAATGGGTAGTAGGCGATGGGTCGTACCTTTAACATGACAGTCCAAGATGCGGTTGCATCAGGGGACGTCGTCGCAGGTATTATTCCGATCAACGATATCAATGCGTACGTGCTGTTTGATTCGGGTGCTACTTGTTCGTTTATAGCATGCGATTTTGCTAGATGATTAGGATTACTTCCCAAAAGTTGCCTATACCTTTAAATATTAAGGTAGCAAACGAAGAGATAATTCCTGTTGAAGATGTTCACAAGAGTTGTTGTGTAGATATACTGGGTTGTAAATTATCTAGAGATTTATTACCAATAAAGTTAGAGAATTCATGTAATTCTCTAATGGATTGGTTGGTAAACCATGGGGCAATTATAGATTGTCAAAAGAAATGTGTGAACATTAAGACGTTAGAACAACCCCGGTAGTATTTTACGGGAATAGATCACCGGACGCTCGTGTTGTCTAACCATGACACAAACTAGGAAATTATTATCGAGAAGGGATGCGAGGGTTACCTCGTGCCATGTTGTTGATACCCCCAGAGAGTGGTAGCAACCATGGAACAAATACCTATAGTGAGAGAATTCACCGATGTATTTCCGAGTGAATTGCCCGGTCTTCCCACGGATAGGAGACAGAGTTTTGTGATAGACATTGTGCCAGAGAGCGGCACCAGCTTCTGTGGCACCGTGATCGTATGGCGCCAAAGGAGATGAAGGAGTTGATGGTGCAGCTTGCAAGAACTGCTGGATCTAAGTACATTCAAATTGAAAGTGTCACCGTGGGGGAGCACCAAAGATCTATTTGTCAAGAAGAAGGACTGATCGTTAAGACTTTGTATCGACTATAGAGAGTTGAATAAGTTAACAATAAAGAATAAATACCCATTGCCCAGATCGATGATCTCTTTGATCAATTGAAAGGGGCTAAGTATTTTTCTAAAATAGATTTAAGAACGGGTATCATCAATGAAGGTTAGGAAGGAGGATGTGCCAAAGATAAGATTCGTGACTCAAGCTATGGTCATTACGAAGTTTTTTTAGTGATGTCGCTTAGGGTTGACAAATGCACCAAATTTCATTCATGGATATGATGAACAGAGTGTTCAAACAATATTTGACAAAGTTCATCGTGGTGTTTATAGATGATATTCTAGTCTACTCTAAGACGCCGTAAGATCATGTCGAACACCTAAGATTAGTGTTGAGACATTAAGGAAGGAGAAGTTGTACGCAAAATTCACGAAGTGTGAATTTTGGTTAGAGAAGGTGCGCTTTTAGGTCATGTCATCGACCATGAGGGGATTTCAAAGGATCCAAAGAAAGGTGGAAGCCGTGATGAATTGGGAACAACCAAAAACGCCGAATCGAGGTGCGGAGTTTCCTAGGGTTACGGGTTACTATCTCTGAGATTCATCCAGATTTTTCAAGATAGCTACTCCGCTGACTAACTTGACAAGGAAGACGGTGAAATACGTGTGGACCGATAAGTGTGAAGACAGCTTTTCAAGAATTGAAGAAAAGATTGAGTGAAGCTACTTGCTTTGTCATTACCCGATGACACAGAAATTTTGTAGTTTATAGCGATGCTTCAGATAGAGGACTTGGTTGTGTGCTCATGCAAAGATGGCAAGGTCATTATGTATGCATCTAGGCAAATTGAAGGATTATGAGAAAGTTTATCCTACTCATGATCTCGAATCGCCATGAGAGTTTTTGCTCTAAAGATATGGAGACATTATCTTTATGGAGAAAAATGTGAGATATACACGGACCACAAAAGTCTAAAATATATCTTCACACGTAAGGAGTTGAATATGAGGCAGGAGAGATGGTCGGAGAGTTGATAAAGGATTACGATCGTGAAATCTCAGATCACCCTAGAAAAGCCAATGTAGTTGTCGACGCCTTAAGTAGAAAGGGGTCGGAAAAGTTGTCTTTGTTAACGACTCAAACCGAAAGTTAATAATGAGATGGCTAGGATGGAGTTGGAAGTGAAGCTTCCAAGTGAAGGAGTACAAATACTGTTTGCGATGGAGATGCAATCTACCATCATAGAGAGAGTTAAGGAGGTACAACTCAAAACTGATGAGTGTGACCGTATGAAGGAGCGGCTGACCAATGAAAAAGATAGTAAATACAGTCTTGATAACGAGGGGTTATTGAGATTTGAAGGAAGAATTTGGGTTCCGAATGAGACGGAATTAAAGGAGCAAGTTCTACAAGAGGCTCATAGTTCAAGGTTTTCAATTCATCTTGGTAGCACTAAGATGTATCAAGATCTTCGACAGAGTTTCTGGTGGCTGAACATGAAGAGAGAGATTGCCGAGTACGTTAGTAGGTGCTTGACTTGTCAGAGAGTTAAGGCCGAACATCAACGACCAAGTGGCTTGTTACAGTCATTAGAAATTCTGGAGTGGAAATGGGAGAATATCACGATGGATTTTGTGGTAGGACTTCCGACTACCTCGTAAGGGGTATGATGCGATTTGGGTAATAAGGGACCGATTGACGAAAGTCGGCTCACTTTTTGCCAATTAGGGTTAAGTATAACTTAGACCAATTTAGCTAGACTTTATATTAAGGAAATAATCTCTAGACATGGAGTGCCAAGATCGATTGTGTCGATCGTGATCCACGATTCACGCCGAACTTTTGGAGAAGTCTACAAGAGCAGCTTGGGAACGCAGCTTGAAGTCGAGTATAACGATATCATCCATGTATTTGATGGACAGAGCGAGAGGACAATTCGACGTTAGAAGATATGCTAAGATCTTGCGCCATGGATTTCAAGGGTAGTTGGGATGATCATCTACCATTAGTGGAGTTTATGATAACAATAGTTATCATGCAAGCATAGGTATGCCACCTTACGAAGCTTTGTATGGGAGAAAATGCGTAACGCCACCGTATTGGGATGAGGTAGGAGAACGCCAATGTTGGGACCGTAATTGGTGCAACAGACATGCCAGATATTGTCAAAAGATTCAGATGCGTTTCTAGCAAATTTCAAGATGCATGTAAGAAGTTTACTGGATCCGCATAGAGAGAATCGAGAGTTTGAAGTAGGTTCAGACGAGATTCTAAAAGTATCTCCCGGAAAGGAAAGATACGCTTTGGAAAGAAGGGAAAGTTAAGTCCGAGGTTTATAGGACCTTTTGAGGTATTAAAACGGGTAGGTGAGGTAGCTTACATGTTAAGCATTACCTCCGCACTCTAGAACGAATACATAATGTATTTCACGATCCGCATTACGCCCTTATAAGTTTGGATTATAAGCACGTGATAGAATATGAGCCTATCCATGTCGAGAAGGACTTAACGATACGAGGAAACGCCGATTCAAATTATCGATAAAAAACACAAGTTCTCATGAAATAAAGTCATACCTTCCGTGAAGGTGATATGAAGAACCACGATGCGTAAGAAGCAAACGTGGGAGTTAGAAGAAATGATGAAAAAGAATTACCCGCATTTATTTGTGTAATTTTTTTTTATATAGTGAGATTCTGGGGACAAAATCCTTATAAGGGGGAGAGAGTGTAACGCCCCGGAAAATCGAACCTTTTATAATTACTTTTAATAATGAATAAAATAATATTATTTATTATTATTGCGTGTTGATAAGATGAATGTCGTTCTATAACCTAGAAACGCCGGAACGTCGTAGTATTTTAACTACGTGGGAGAATTAAAGTGTTTGAATTTCTAAAACGAAAATAAAAGTTTTCCGAGAAATTTTCCGAAAAACACTATTCATCGATTTCGCCCGGGAATTATTTTTGAACTTCCGAGAAATACGTAATGTTATAATATCAAGGTGATATCGATTATGTAATAATAATCTAAGTATGGAAAACGTAATATTTCGCATGTGACTTAATTTGGGAACGTTAGGTTTATTAAGCGTTAAGGAAGAAAGTTGTAATCGTATAATGTGTATTCATTATATGAAAGTAATGAATGTAAGTATATATACGACGTATTGTACTATTATGTATGAAGAATGAAATAACGATATTACGAAATAAATATACGAGCTAGCATACGAGAATTATACGTGAGTATATAAATGTTAAGTTATTTAATTAAAGGGAATGGATTTGTAGGATTAATAGTCTAATATAGAAGTCCAATGTATGTGATCATCAAGCCCAAGTGTTTAATTATCATAAGCCCAAACCATTATAGCATGAGCCCATTAAGAGAGAAGCTAGATTAATTATAAAAGCCTAATGATTTAGCCATGATCCATGGGTCAAACCAAGTAGGAAATGGGTAAACTTGATGGGCAAGAACTTTATGTGATGCCCAAGTACTTTATAAGTGTTGTGATGATCAAGTGGTGTGGTGATCAAGAGAAGTGGCTAGCAAGTAGACTTGGAGGTTAAGAAATGAATAGTAAGGAGGTGGATTAAAGAAGGTGGGATGATTTAATGTCTATTCTACCCTCACTTTGAGAGCTCTATAAATACCAAGCTTCTTAATTCATTTGTTGTTTGACAATTCCTCTCAACTTCTCTCAAAGCTAAAATAATTTAATTATTAGGAAGAATAAGTCACTTAAGACTTATAAGCCACTTCAACCTTTGCTAAGTTTCCCAAGTGAATTGAAGTCTTAGTCTTCAAGGGTAAGACTCATATTTCTTTTATCTACATCTCTTCTATGATAAGATTGATAGAGAAGGGGGATGGTTTGATAATAACATGTAATAAGTTAATAAGGAATGAACTTAAGCCGAATAAGTTGAATAAGAAACTTGAATTCTAATAAGTTGTTAGAATCATGAAGAACTTGTCATATGATGATATTATGTTGATTGTAGCATGAGAACATTGATTAGTGGACTTAAGTTATTAATAAGTCATGAGCATGAAGATTTATAGCTCATAAGTTGAATAAGTTAATGACTTATGAGAATGAGTCAAAACCTACTTTTTTTATAAGCTGGCTTAATAAGTAACTTGTATTGATCATATGTTGGTTAAAATTAATCTAGAATCATTAAGAATAAAGATTTGCCGAAATTCACACGATTGGACGATTATCGTCGAATTCGTGAAATTCTCGAATGGAAGTCGATTTTGTGTTTGAAGTTGGAAACGTTGGTTTTCGGAGAGACAAGTCATATTTGGTATTATAGAGTTGCGGACTCAAAAATGACCGGATTCACTTGAAACGAAGAAACGAAGCGCTGAACGCTCACGAACGTTTATCGTTTTCGTTAAAAATGAACTAATAGGTGAATTTTTAGCAAAAGAAGTAAAATAGATAAAATTCTTACATGAACGCATAGAGTATGAAATTTGTGAACCGTAGGCTTTTGAACGGACCAATTCGGACTTAAAACGAAGAAGTTATGCGTCCGGGAAGTTCGCTAAAATTTCAAACTGCACAAACTGTCTGAGGCACAAAGTCCACACCGCACGCACAGGACTCAAGCCTAAAAGCCCGCGACCACAGTCATGAGGTTAACCCTACATCATCTAACTCTAACTCAATCAAAGACGAGAACATAGAGTAAATGGTGGCCATGCCGCGCCACCCAAGAAATTGATAGTAAAAGAATGTTTCAAGTGTAAAATGAAAGGGAACTTGTTAGTAATGAATTAAGATGTAATCATACCATTGTAAGGTACTTGTAAGACACTAATGCATGTTGATTAAGAGTTAATAATCAATCAAAGATGAATGAAAAGTGAATGACGTAATGAAAGCCGAAACCCCTAATAACGAATCTAAGTCGAAATTATATTGAGATGAAGGGTAAGATATAATAGAAACATACTTGATTATATATGACCTAATGTGGTACGTTATATGATTATGTATTGTAGAATCATAGAGACTTAAAGTGTACGTGTGTTAATCAAGAAGCAAGACGCTAAAGGCAAGTATTCTAACCCTTGTTCCAGCCACCGACAAGTCGTAAATTCATGTATTCTTTCGCATGAAGTTTTTAACGATGAAGTCTAAAGCCAATTCTTTCTTGGCTAGACTTATATTATGAATCTATCAAGCATGATTAATGTTTACCGAGTTATATTGGTATGGTTTTCAATCAAAGACCAAGTATACTAAAATGTTTTTGTCGCTTAACGACAGCACGTGAGGTTGCCACAACTTAAACGTATACACGCTTAATGAATGTAGTGTTGATCAACATAGAGTACTATGAAATGATCACCGTAAGTGCTCGTAAGCTATGCCGACTTACTTACTTTAGTGCTCAGTTTGTCCTTTTCAAAAGAACTTATGAATGCTCATAGACTTGAGCCATAATTGTTATTCCAATCGAGTATGGTTGTGTAAAACATTTTGAAGGAAAAGAAGTGCTATTTTGAATTATCGATAGTACTTCAGAACTATTGTTCGCTTATTGAAGATATATGAGTTCTATGTTTCAAGCATGTTGTTTATTAGAATTGTAGTACTTGTTGAGCTAGCCATGCTCACTCTTGCTTGAACCATATGAACACAACTAAAATCGAGCGACCAAGGCTCAAGGCAAGGACAAAAGGAAAGGCAAAAGATGAACCCTTAGGCAATAAGAGATAGATGAACCCGTAATATATTATATGTAATAGTATAGGATGAATGTTTGTAATATATTGATATTATGATAAGAACAATTGAAAGGGTTACAAAGAACCGGGCAATGTAATATTATTTTGAATATATAAGATATATACTAGTCCTTTTGACATGGAATGAATGAATGAATGGTAGTAAAGGCACCATCAAAAGATACCCGGGCCACAAAAGTAATATAATATTTCAATGTATATATAGTATTATATACAATAGTCAATTTGAGACTTTTTCAAAATATTGAGAATGAATGAATGAATGGTAATAACTAACTAATAAGAAAGGAATAATAGGGGTTTGAAACCCTGGCTCTATAACCGTATATCTGTGTTCCAGAGTATGACTTTTGGGACCATTTTAGAGAAGGCGATAATCGCCAAAAGTGGTAGCGAGGCGTTAAGCCAGTACCACAAAGACAAGAAGAATAAAGGGAAAGTGGATGCGGGAGTGAAGGTCGAGGGAGCCAGCGGGAGTGGCGAAGGGTATAAACAGAAGATGGTTAACTCTGGGAATACTGGAGTGAAGGAGACCCGAAGAGGAGGATGAAGGCTTGCAAGACCTGTGGGAAGACTCACTTAGGAGTCTGTCTCAAGGGGAAGGCCGTATGCTATAACTGTGGACAGGAGGGGCATATTTCGCATAACTGTCCAAGTCCGAAGAAAAATCACAAATGCTTTGTGTGTGGGTCAACTGACCACATGGCAAAGAACTGCCCGAAGAAAGGAACGGACGGGAATCGGGGCACTAATAGCGGTAAGTTAGCTATTAGTGGTCCAGCGAACCCAGGTAAGCCGATGGGCCGTACCTTTAATATGATGATCAAGATGCGATTGCATCGGGGACGCCGTCAGCGAGTATTATTCCGATCAACGACATAAATGCTTACGTGCTGTTTGATTTGGGTGCTACTTGTTCGTTTATAGCATATGATTTTGCTAGACGATTAGGATTACTTCCCGAAAAGTTGCCTATACCTTCAAATATTAAGGTAGCAAACGAAGAGATAATTCCTGTTGAAAATATTCATAGAAGTTGTTGCGTGGACATACGGGGTTGTAAATTATCGGTATATTTGTTACCGATAAAGTTAGGAGAATTCGATGTAATTCTTGAAATGGATTGGTTGATAAACCATGGGGAAATTATAGATTGTCAGAAGAAATGTGTAAATATTAGAACGTTAAAACAACCTTAGGTAGTATTTTATGGGAATAGATCGTCGGGACGTTCGTATTGTCTAACCATGACACAAGCTAGGAAATTATTGAGGAAGGGATGTTTAGATTATTTGTGTCATGTTGTTGATACCCAGAGAGTGGTAGCAAACAAATACCTATAGTTAAAGAATTCGCAGATGTATTTCCGAATGAATTGTCGGGTCTTCCACCGGATAGGGAGACTGAGTTTGTAATAGACGTTGTGCCAGGAGTGGCACCAGTTTCCAAGGCACCGTATCATATGGCTCCAGTGGAAATGAAGGAGTTAATGGTACAGTTGCAAGAACTGCTGATGTAAAGTACATACAACCGAAAGTGTTTTTCACCGTAGAGAGCACCCCAGATTGTTTGTCAAGAAGAAGGACGGATCGTTAAGACTTTGTATCGACTATAGAGAGTTGAACAAGTTAACAATAAAGAATAAATATCCATTCCCCAGGATCGATGATCTTTTTGATCAGTTAAAAATGGCTAAGTATTTTTCTAAAATAGATTTAAGGACGGGGTATCACCAATTAAAGGTTAGGAATGAGGATGTACCAAACACAGCATTTAGGACTCGTTATGGTCATTACGAGTTTCTGGTAATGTCATTTGGATTGAATAATGCACTAGCTGCATTTATGGATATGATGAACAGAGTGTTCAAATAATATTTGGACAAGTTCGTTGTGGTGTTTATCGATGATATTCTAGTCTATTCTAAAATGCCAGAAGATCATGCTGAACACCTAAGATTAGTGTTGGAGACACTAAGGAAGGAGAAGTTATATGTGAAGTTCACTAAGTGTGAATTTTGGTTAAAAAAGGTACAGTTTTTAGGTCATGTCATTGACCATGAGGGGATATCGGTACATCCAGCGAAGGTGGAAGCCGTGATGAATTGGGAACAACCGAAAACACCGACTGAGGTGCGGAGTTTCCTAGGATTAGCGGGATACTATCAGAGATTCATCCAGGATTTTTTCGAAGATAGCTACTCCGTTGACTAGCTTAACAAGGAAGACGGTGAAATATGTGTGGACTGATAAATGTGAAGACAATTTTCAAGAACTGAAGAAAAGGTTGAGTGAAGCACCTGTTTTGTCATTACCCGATGACACAGGAAATTTCGTAGTTTATAGCGATGCTTCGCATAGAGGAATAGGTTGCGCGCTCATACAACAAGATAAGGTCATTGCATATGCATCAAGGCAGTTGAAGAATTATGAGAAAGTTTACCCTACTCATGATCTGGAACTGGCCGCAGTAGTTTTTGCTTTAAAGATATGGAGACATTATCTTTATGGAGAAAAATGTGAGATATACACGGACCACAAGAGTCTAAAATATATCTTCACACAGAAGGAGTTGAATATGAGACAGAGGAGATGGCTGGAGTTGATAAAGGATTACGACTGTGAAATCCTGTATCACCCTAGAAAAGCCAATGTAGTTGCCGACGCCTTAAATAGGAAGGGTCGGGAGAAGTTGTCTATGTTAACGGCTCAAACTGAGTTAATAACAGAGATGGCTAGGATGGAAATAGAAGTGAAGTAGCTAAGAGAATCGGAACAAATATTGTTTGCGACAGAGATTCAACCTACTATCATAGAAAGAGTCAAGGAGGTGCAGCTCAAAACTGATGAGTGTGACTAGAAGAAAAAGAGGTTAACCAATAAAAAAGACATACAGTTTAGTCTTGATAATGAGGGATTATTAAGATTTGAAGGAAGAATTTGGGTTCCGAATGAGACAGAATTAAAGGAGTAGGTGTTATAAGAGGCTCATAGTTCGAGGTTTTTGATTCATCTTGGGAGTACTAAGATGTATCAACACCTTCGACAGAGTTTTTGGTGGCCGAACATGAAGAAAGAAATAGCTGAGTAAATGAATAGGTGCTTGACTTGTCAAAAAGTTAAGGCTGAACATCAACGACCAAGTAACTTGTTACAATCATTGGAGATTCCGGAGTGGAAATGCGAGCATATCACGATGGACTTTATGTTGGGACTTTCGACTACAACGAAAGGGTATGATGCAATTTGGGTTATAGTGGACCGGTTGACAAAGTCGACTCACTTTTTGCCAATTAGGATTAAGTATAACTTAGACCAGTTAGCTAAACTTTATGTTAAGGAAATAATTTCCAGACATGGAGTACCAGTTTTGATTGTGTCAGATCGTGATCCACGATTTATATCGAACTTTTGGAGTAGTCTACAAGAGCAGTTGGAAGCGCAGTTAAAGCTGAGTACGGCGTATCATCCACAAACTGATGGACAAAGTGAGAGAACAATTCAGACGTTAGAAGATATATTAAGATCTTACGTCATAGATTTCAAGGGTAGATGGGATGATCATCTACCGTTAGTAGAATTTGCGTATAACAATAGTTATCATGCAAGCATAGGTATGCCGCCTTATGAAGCTTTGTATGGAAAAAAGTGCAGAACACCATTGTATTGGGATGAAGTGGGAGAACGCTGAATGCTAGGGCCAGAATTGGTGCAGCAGACCGTGGATATGGTGAAGTTAATACGAATGCGTCTCATAGCAGCTCAAGACAGACAAAAGAAGTATGCGGACTTGCATCGAGAAAATAGAGAATTTGAAGTAGGCTTCTACGTATTTCTAAAGGTATCTCCTTGGAAAGGAAATATACGCTTTGGAAAGAAAGGAAAATTAAGTCCAAGGTTTATAGGACCTTTTGAAGTGTTAAAATGAGTAAGTGGGGTAGCTTATATGGTAGTGTTACCTCCAGACCTAGAATGATTACATAACGTGTTTCATGTATCAGTATTGCGTCCATGTAAGCCGGATTATAAGCACGTAATAGAGTATGAGCCTATTCATGTTGAGAAGGATTTAACGTACGAAGAGACGCCAATTCAAATTGTCGATAGAAAAGAACAAGTTCTGCGGAACAAAGTTGTATCTTCCGTGAAGGTGTTTTGGAAGAACCACGATGCAGAAGAAGCAACGTGGGAATTGGAAGAAAAGATAAGGAAGGATTACTCTCAGTTGTTTGCGTAATGTGAGACGAGATTCTGGGGACAGAATCTTTATAGGGGGGGAAGAATGTAACGACCGAGAAATTCGGATCTTTGTAAAATAATTTCATTTAATAAAATAATGAATAAAATTATATTATTTGTTATTATTATGTGTTAGTAAGAAGAATGTCATTCTATAACCTAGAAACGTCGGAACGTCGTAGTATTTTAACTACGTGAAGGAATTAAAGTGTTTGAATTTCCAAGACGAAAATAAAAGTTTTCCGAGAAATTTTTTGAAAAATACTATTCATCGATTTTCGCTCAAAAATTATTTTTGAATTTCCGAGAAATACGTAACGTTGTAATATCAAGGTAGGATATCGATGGATTATGTAATAATAATTCAAGTATGGAAAACGCAATATTTCGCATGCGGACTTAATTTGAGAACGTTATGTATTAAAGTCTAATGAAAAGGAATGGCGGATCTTGTAGGAAGTACAAGTCCTATAAGGATTAAGGTACAAGCCAAGTGTAAATTAATGTAAGCCCAAAATGAATGAGCTAAGTTAATTAAACTTAAGCCCAATTAATGATCCAACGGGTAAAGCATGATCAATGGGGCAATCCATGGGTGAACTTGGTGACCAAGAACTTTAAGTAATGACCAAGATATTAATGTGGTGGCCAAGTAATATGAGTGGTTAGCAAGTTTACTTAATGATTAAGTATGGAATAGTAAGGAGGTTTGTAAAGGAGGTGGATGTTCAAATGACCAATATGCCCTAACTTTAGAAAGTCTATAAATAGCAAGTTGGATTTCATTATTTGGTTGTTCAAATTATCCAACAACTTTCCTTTATAAAGCAACTTAAGTGTTAGAGAGAATAAGCACTTTTAAGTCAAACTTCCATTGTTAGATTTTCAAGAAGAAGAAAGCTAGTCATCAAAGATAAATGATCCTATGCCATTAGTCATCAAAGATAAATGATCCATGGAAGTTGAATTTTGTGTTTGAACTTAGAAACATTGGTTTTCGATGGAGACAACTCATATTTGGCATTATAGAGTTGTGAACTCGAAAATGACTGAATTCCGACTTAGAACGAAGAAACGAGCGTTGAACGTCCACGAACGTTTATCGTTTTCGTTAAAAATGAACCAGTAGGTGAAATTTGAGTAAACGAAGTCAAATAGATAAAATTCTTGCATGAACGCGTAGAGTATGTAATTTGTGAACCGTAGGCTCTTGAAAGAGCCAATTCGGACTTATAACAAAGAAGTTACGAGCCTGGGGATCTCACAAAGTCAAAAATCTGTCAAATTTTTTTGAGGCACAGATTCCGTGCCGCAGCGTGACTCAAGGTACAAAGGCCCGCGCCGCAGCGTGAGGTCGAGGCATGACACACTACTAATTTGCGTCGCAGCGTGGCCATAGCAAAGGAGACTCGCGCTGCAGCGGCGAGTCCGGACCATACACTGCTAACTCACGTCGCGGCGTGACACAGAGAAGAAATGCTGGCACCGCAACGCCAGCCTTAGGGTTTAGACAATGAAGAAAGTTTATAAGTATAGCATGAATGGTAATTTATTTACAATGAACTAAGAAACTTAATGAAACATTGTTAAGACATGTTTAAACCTTAAGTATGATCACTTAGGGTTGAAATAAGTCAATTGCATGTAAACGTAAGAATGACGTAACAGGAAGCCAGAACCAATAAATAACAAATCTAAATCATGTTTAGATTGAGAAGAAGGGTAAGATTTGTTAGGAATTATGTATGTTCATTCATAACCTAATGTGTTATGTGATGTGGTTATCTACTGTAGAGACTTAAGGATTTAAAGTGCACGTGTTATAACTGTATTAGACGCTGAAGGCAAGTATTCTAACTCTTGTTTCAGTTCGTTCTGGACAAGCTTTTTAATTCATGTATTCTTACGCATGAAATATGGTATGATGAAGTCAAAGCCAACTTTTTTGGCTAGACTTATATTATGTTTTTATCAAAGCATGGTCAATGTTGTACCAAGTTATATTGATGTGGTTTTCAAATGAAGACTTAGTATGCTAAAAAATGTTTTGTCGTCAAACGACAGGCACATGAGGTTGCCACAACTTAAACGTACATACGTTTAATGAATGTAGTGTTGATCAACATAGAGTACTATAGGCTGATCACCTAGACGTGCTCGTAAGAAATGTCGGACTTACGGACTTAGTGCCAGGATGTCCTTTTCAAATAAAGTATGAAATGCTCAAGGTCTTGGACCGGAATTGATGTTTTACTGAATATTGTTATTGTAAAATATTTTAAAGAAAAGAGAAGTGCTATTTTGAATTATCGATAGTACTTCATAACTATTGTTCAGTTATTGAAGATATATGATTTCTATGTTTCAAGCATGTTGTTTATTAGAATTATCATACTTGCTGAGCTAGTCATACTCACTCTTGCTTGAACCATATGAACGCAGCTAAGATCGAACGGACTGAAGGATCCGGCAAGGATAAGGGCAAGGCGAAGACAAACCCGTAGAGTACTTATGTAATAGTATAGGTTTAATGTTGTATTATATTTGATAATATGACAAGAACAAATGTAATGGTTATAAAGAACCTGGGGAATGTTAATATTATTTTGAATATATAGAAGACATATTCGTTCCTTTGAGACATTTCAATTGAATGTATGTGTGAATGGTAGTACCGTGTAGCACCATCTGTCGGGTTAGAAGATACCCGGATTTGGGGGCGTCACAGTTCTAGTAGTCAATAGGGTGGTTGTTCGTATCGGAATTAGGCCATTTATTAGGCTATTCAAGGTAAATGTTGAAGAAAAACAAGGAGAGTATAGTGAAACTAGCAATGGTGAGACACCAATGTGTACAATTCCAAGATTTAGTATTGATCCAAGGGGAATGTTGCTGACCAATCTTGGAGACAAAACCCCTAAATTGCATAGAAGCAAATGGGGTAACATAGACAACTTTCAGTGCCACCTTGAGGACATGGTGGTTTTTGAAGGGTGACTTATTGTCATCACATGTGTTGCAACGATGCTCATTCTATCCATTTTGGGCCTTGCTCAATCTAATCTTGTGCATCAACATAGAAGTCACATTTTCATTATTTATGGAAGCTTAGTTAAAGAAACCTATGCACATGCTATTGGGAAGGAAATTTTTTTGACTAATGGACACCTTGTATACTATACTATAGATGGAAATCAAATAGATATTACAGTTGCATGGGTATGTTGTGGAAAATGGTTTCCTATATTGATTTATTAAGAGCTCATGGGTAGAAGGTTTGGGTGTTGACTACTTTAAATTGCACCAAGTAAAGAATTTTTGTGCAATTTCTATATGTGTGTCTCTTGAAGTTCTAAAGCAAGTGGTTCAGGAAGCAGAGAATTATAAGTTTGAGGATGAAATAACAACAATACATACATTCATACATTGCTATCAATTTTCAAACTTGGATCATTTCTTGGTATGAAGGTGATGGAAAATAATGTTAACATCATTGGAGATCATGTTTTTGCTAAGCCTGTTCACTTCTATTGCTTGGTACCTTACCATTGCATGCACTTCCATCTTGAGGAGAAGGTGAATTTTGAGGTGATGGTAATGTTATGAATATAGGTAATAGATATATATAAATAAATGAAAGACTAGGATTAGATTAAGAATTAAGAATAAACGGTTGAGAATAACATTATGTATTAGTATGCCTATATAAGACTGAGATTTGTATTGAGACGGATAGAATTAAAAATGAATTAAAAACTTCTTTCCTAATCTATCTTCTTTCTCTCTCTATTTTTCCTATAATTCTATTCAAAGTCTATCTATATTATAAATCGGCAACAATTTATGATCACTTTTAAGCTACAATTTTATTTAGTTTATTGAGTTTTATTTGAAACAGTATTTATAACATCCCCTTCCCGAAAAAGAAAGGGGAGGTCACGCGCAAAGCACAACAAACCTCAAAATACGTAAACAGAGCACTAATAACTTCAAAATATTAATAATGATACCCATCAATGAAGTACTAAATACAATTCTCCAACTAGAGTCAAAATAATCAAAACTAAAAAAAAATTGAATCAACCTAAATGGTCAAAGGCAATACTCTCATCACACTAGCCTCAATCACCTCTCGCAAACTCTTAGGAAGAAAAACACAAAGATGAGCCAATTGCCCAATCACGGATCTGGATATACAAAAGATATACAATCGATATACTGAAAATAATCGAGACAAAATATCGAACAAAGCCTCAAGTGTAAATACTGACGAAAATATAATCTCCAAGGATCTGAATGGAATATATCTGAATCAACAGAATTGACGAAACCAAAAGACGAATAAAGAAATAACGAACTGAAGTAACTAACTCAGTGAATTGAACTGAACAGAAACAAACAAAACTAATACAATAAAATAATTGGCTAAAACAAATGGCTGGGGTTATTTCATACCGAGTGAACTTGGAAATATACCTTGCCACACAGGCAAGTCACACATTGGATCGCGAATCTAAATGTATGCAAATCGGATAGGTGTGTTTGGCACAATATCCCAAATCCGCAGAACAGAAAACTAGGGTTAACCCATACGCCTCCCACAACAACACACCAAATGACCCACTTCTTTCGGAGCCCAAAACGGAGACGCCATGGACTAATCACACCGCCACGAAAAGTGTCATGCCTCTCGTGCCAAGATGACATGCATGTGGTACCCCCACAGGTAGTTATAGCTCAGGTATACCCTACGGTATATTCTAACAAAAATACCATGTCACAACACATGCGACATAATACCAATCAAAAGGGTTCTATATGTACATGATGAACCAAATCAAATTATAGTCACAAGGTTTCAAAAAGAAGGTAGCAACATGTACCGCTCTACAATTATCAAAAATAAATAGTACTAAACATGATAACCTAATTCAAAGAGTACAAATACGAGTCATATATATCAACTCTAAAAATGAAACTAATATATTTATTTCACAAGAAATAATTATGTGAAATCATAACAGAATTTGAAATAAGGAGACAAACGAACAAATCAAGTTTAACAAAAATATCGCTGAAAGAGTACGGAATCTGTAACTTAATATAGTACCAAATTAATTCACCGAAGCCAAATATCACCCGTTAGACTCCCTCAATCCGATCTAATTATCAAAATAAATATAATATAATTAATTAAATTATGAACTTATACGGTTATATTTTCATAAATTCAATAATTTAATATACTATATTCAGTTGTAATCAAAAGATACATTTTAATTGTAATGACAATATTATAATTTTTTTATCACTTTCCCTTTTAAAAATTTTGTATATCTTTTATATATATATAAACGTAATGTCGCAAGTTTATAATTAATTTTCATAGTTCATATATATCATATATTTCAATTATAAATCAAAATTTTATTAACAATTTCAATTAATCAAGTGGCATAATCTATTTTAATATAGATTGTAAACGCAACAAAAAAATAGATTGCAATTACAGTAGCAAAATAATTATTTTGTATTCAAAAATAGTCTAATAATTACTTTTGAAAAATAGAATATGATGCCTAAAATTTTAAAATCTTACTCTCAAATCCTTTTTAATCCCAACCATGTTCTCTTGTTCTCGTTGTTCTTCTTCTGCCCACATATGTAATCTTAAGATCTTGCGCTTAGACATTTCAATCATTTCAACCTGACCCACATATGTAATCTTAAAGTAAATATATATTTTGAGAAGAGTTTACTTTACGTGCATATCATCACTTTGAAAAAGAGAGAGAGAGTACAGTATGTATTGAGAATATAAAAGTCACCATAAAATATGTTTAGAATCCTGTCCATATATATTTCTTTTATTTTAGGAGGGTGTATTTAATTAAAATTTTTAAAAAATTTAAAAATTAGAAATTATTAAATTCATAATACTTTTTGTTATTTTCACAATAAAAGTATTGTTGTAGATATATAGCGACGGTAAAAATCGTCACTATATATAAAATCTATAGCGACACTTTTGTTAGGGAAGTAATATTTTTTGTTGTGGATTTAACAATTTTCTAAAAATTTGGTTGTATTCAATCAAGACATTTAAAGAGTTAATTTATTAAAGTTTATTGGTATTTAATTAATTATAACTTTTGTAATGTCATTAAAAGTTAGGTGGTATTGAATTGAGACTTTTACAAAGTCTATCAAAGTATTTTGGTTTTAAAAGTCAGGTTTTTTCAAATTTTTAGCAAATGATAGAGTTTGACAAATTTTAAAAGAAGAAATACACATATCCAAAATCTGATCTCATCTCTAAAGACTTTCAAAGACTTCTAAATATTTGAGAAAAGGAGAAGATGAATAGAGAAGAAAGAGAGATAGAGGAGATCAAACAAAGAAGAGAAGAGAAAAGAAAACAATATATATATATATATATATATATATCATCAAAACTTAAACGTCTTTGGAAAGAGCGAACTAAGATCGAATCGGCTATATATAGCGACGGTTTTTTTCCATCACTATAGCATAGAAAAACTCAGTTTTTTATGCTAAAGCGACGGAAAAAACGTCGCTATAATGGAATTCGCTTTTAGTTCTCTCCTCCAGATTACTTGGAGAGAATAAATATATATATATATATATATATATATATATATATATATATATATATATATATATATCAGTCTCACTTTCTCTCTCTATCTCAATTAAAAACTCCAAAAAAAAAAAAATAGCTATTATAGCAGGTGAGAATAGAGAAAAAGGAGAAAGGGTTAAAAAGAGAGTATCTTTAAGGGTTACAAATAAAACCAATGGTATAAATGGATATGACAAATATTTTAATATAATTTTATATTTATTCTCTCCCATAAAAAAAATCTCATTTATTATATTTGTAAGTATTAAGGAGGCAATTTATTTTATGTTTATTTTTAAAAGTAATAAATTTGTTAATTTTGTTATTTGTTGAAAATTATAAATTGTTAGTTTAGTACTAATGACTTGATAGGAAAACGACAATGAACAATTTTAAAATCGAAATTATTATTTTATATTACTGTTAGTAGAAAATGACATTTTTTATAAAATATAAAAATTATGAAATAGGACATTTCCTTGTAATAGACTGGGTATGATCCAATAATTCAACTTCAACAATGTCTTTTATTTCAAATTAGATTGTGACATTGTCAAAATATTGTAATATTATTTAATATCGTACTCATTTCATTTAAAATATAAAATCTTTGCTGAGTTTTTAACAATTAATATATGATGTTAACATATATTAGAAGTATACAAAAGTTTATCAAAATCTTGGTAAAAAATTTATAAAAATCTGTCACTTATTTCATGAAATCTTTAAAAATAATTTTAAAAGTCATTAAAATTTATAAACTCTATAAAAATTTATCACTTGAAAAACATATTTAAAAATCTTTATGGAATACACAGTCCATAATATCAGCCTAACAAATGACAATAGGACCATACAGTGATTCCACCTTTTTTGCTTACATATGACATCAATCAGTAGAAATATGACCTGGCACATCACCCCTTACTACCTCAAAATTTTGAAATTTATATTTTAATTTCATTTCCTTTATAATAATCAAACTTGACTATTTCAAATATTCATAACACTACGAAACCGGCCCAGCCTCAGGAAATATAATATTTAGTACAAGTTACAACTAGCCGACAGCCATCTATTTCATATTTAATACTTCATGTTTCTTTCATATATTACCCTTATGTTTCTTTTGATTCGCACCTCTTTAAATATTTCATGTCCAATATAATTTCTTGTTTTCCATTAGAAAAACAATGCCTTTAGGACCACCACCATCACCACCTCAATCTCACTCTCCTTGCTCATTCGTCCCAATCATTGACTCTCTCCTCCATCAACATGGACTTTTCCGGTAAGTCGTCACGGCGGCTGCTCCAGGGCCCCCGCCCAACGCCTCTCAAAGTACGAAAAGACTCCCACAAGATCCGAAAACCTCCAGTTATCCCACAACAACAACAGTCTCAACCGCCGCCACTACACCGTCCACCGGTGATTATATACACCGTTTCACCAAAAACAATCCATGCAAACCCTAATGAGTTTATGCAGCTAGTGCAACGTCTTACCGGCCCTAATTCCTCCACAATCAATAATTCTTCGTCTACGGTTAGTTCATCATCTTCTTTTTTTAAAGATAATAATGGTGCAATTTCTCCTGCAGCTCGGTTCGCTACCCTAGAAAAAATTAAGTCACCGGAAGGGAAAAAAATATTGTCACAAGGGGGTGCTGTGGAAATTGTTGAAGGTGTAGATATTAGGGCCAATATTGATAGAATTACAGGGCTGTTTCCGGGGATTTTATCACCCGGTCCGAGTTCTCTTCCACCTATCCCACCAAACTTTTTCCCTCCACCGTCCGAACCAAATCCTCTAGGGTTTTTTCATGATTTAAGCCCTGTGTTACATAGTAGCAAGAATTATATGGAGGGTAGTTTCATGCCTAGTCCTTCAAATAATTTTTTTTCGCCTAATATAACTTATTCCCCTACTCCATCTGTAGATCTTTTCAATAATTTCTTTGACTATTAACCCTTTAGATAGAGAAAGATTTCTGTATCTTTAATGGTGAAGATGATATAGAGAAGGGGGAAGAATTGGAATTTAGCTAGGTTTATTTAATGGGCAAACAATTTGGGGGATTTTTTTCCTTTTATTAATTGATAGGTGGGCCATGATTATGGGACTGTTTGGCACTTAATGTTGATGATATATAACTCTCTTATACCAATTTTTAATTTTGGTCATATACTGTGTGGAATGTAATATGCATGCAACATAAACATTAGTGAAATGATTGTTTTTTCTCTGGATTATTAATTTGTTTTTTTCCCCGGATGATTAGTTTGGTGTTAATTTTTAGAATTTACTCAATTATTAGTGTTTATAAGGTGATATCGATGATGGTGTTTGAAAATTTAAAATCATCATATTGTTTTACAAACGTATACATCTACTAGTATATATCATGTCAGTATGCATATGTACAGATGCGATCTTTTTATGTGATAAGAAGATTGTGTGTTATTTTTTATTGTATTACGTTTGAGTTCAAATACTTTGTTATTAAGTTAGATAAAATTTTATTTAAAATAAACTGTTAATAAACAAATAAATTTTTTAAATGTATCTAAGCTTTAAATGCTCGGAAGTAAATGTTTTGTAATCAAAACATTGCACAGAGTACTTGAAAACGCGTTGATTGTGTTTGAATGCCTTATATATAATTAACTAGCACTTAACGGACACGCGTTGTGTATATAAATTATGTAAGGTAATGAATTTTATAAAATTTAGAGGATTAAATAAAAATATAAAAAAATATTATAAAAAGAACAAAGTAGTAATATAATTAAAATTGTAGGGGCAAACGAGCCACTTTATACGATAAATTTTATATAACTAGCTCTCGATGGCATATGCATTGTGTGAATAAATTATGTAGAGTAAATAAAATTTGAAAAACTGACTAAAAAACTAATAATAATAATAATAATAATAATATATGTAAACTTATAATGATTAAAAAAAATAGTATGACACAAATACACCTTAACATGGTCGAAGGAGCCACTTTATAATATATATATATATATAGTGGCGGAACCAGAACAAATTTTTAGGGGGGTCAAAATATATCAATAAAAAAATTTTATTTATTAACGGCGGAGCAAGGAAGAAGCAATAAAAATATTAGAGATATGGCAATCATTTTTTTTTGGACAATTTTGCTTTTAATAATTATTGTGTGATTATTTATACCTTTTTAACAACAAACTAGCTAGATAACATTTGCTACAATATATATTATTTTTAATAGTTAAATAAATTATATTAAATTTAAATTTAAAAATATTTTTAATTTAATTTTAAAAAATCAAACTTGAGTTTGTATCTATATGTTAAAATTTCACAAATTATCGGAATATAAAATGAAAGGTGTTAAAATTATAAATAATATAAATAAAATTATTTTTATTTTAAGAATGTATTATAATTCTGATAATACACGTTTATACCGGAGTAGAGTATTATATAAGGGTGTACACTCGGTGTATTAAAGACAATTAATTATCATGTCCCAAATATTTTTCTCATCTTAATTTAATATATTCTTCCTCCCCACTTTCTCTCTCTCTTTCCCGCTCCTCCTCTGACCTCTCTGAAAAATTAGAACCCAATTCCTGTTCTTCTCTTTCGTTTCCTTTCTCGCTCAAAGCACGGGTTTCAAAGTAGATATGGGTCTAATGGTAGAAGAAGAAGAAGATGATGATGGCGTAAGAAGAAGGAAGAAGCGATGAGTCGATCGGCCGCCTCCCTCCTCCCCCCCCGCCCGCCCGCCTCCACCCTCCCTCCCTCCCTCCCTCGTTATCGTCGATCGTCCGGCCACAGGGGGACAGATGCCCCCGCGCCCCTAGTTCCGCCTCAGTATATATATAAGAAAAAAAAAAATCAATGAATTGGACTATAGAGACGATTTTATGAGATATAGCGAGAATTTGAACCGTCACTTTAGATATAGTCGACTATAACGAAGGTTTTCTATGCTAGTGATAAAAAAAATCGTCTCCGTAATCAGTTCATTTTTAATCCATTTTTTTATTCACTGAAGAAACTTTCCCTATATATATATATATAGTTTGATTCGCTTTTTTAATTAATTCGTTTCGAAAATTTTTCTATATATAGATTAGATAGATGTTAATTTGTTACTATTGTGTTTGATGTTTGTGGTGCCAAATGTAGGCATTGATAACTATGCTACGTGCACTTTTGGCAGGTAGGATGGGTGTAATTAATTTGATTTTATCAAACCGTGGGACACTACACATCTTTAAATTAATACCATACAGCTATCACCTGCCTTCGCTAGCAACCACTACAATTTTCTTTAAGATATTATTAAATTTATAATATAAAATGTTATTTTCACAATAAAAATATTGTTATAGATTCTATAGTTACAATTTTCACCATCGCTATACATCTACAGCGATATTTTTATTGTGAAAATAATAAAAAATATTATAGATTTAACAATTCTCTTTTCTTTATTAATTACTATGATTTAACAAATTGTCTAAGAACAACCAATTATCAAGTGGTGGCAAGCTCATTTAAATTCTGACACGATGAAGGAAATCTGTATAAAGTATGCGGAAAATAATAATTTTAGAGAAAATATAAGACTGCGGGAATTTTTAAAGCTAAAAATAATATTATTTGAACGATGTGTCATAAAAATATTGTATATTTAATAAATAATTGTAAAGTATGAATGTTATTTTTCACTATTTAACTATCCTGATAATATTATTTTTGTTTTGAAAATATTTTTTCTCTGATAATATCATAATCCTAAAATAATAGAAAATAAAATTGACAACACCATGTTTTCTATTTTTTTTTCTTTTTTAAAAATAATTGCACAATCAAATATATATGAGATTATATTTTATAATTTAATAATATATGTATAAAATGTATATATACTACCATTTAAAATGTACACATATTATCAGATATAAAAACTTGAATTTTTAGTCTTGCATTGGTCATTTGGTTGCATGCCTAAAAACGTATGTCACAAAACACTACATGCATCAAACATGGCAATCATGCATGAATATCTCTAATATAGAATTAAAAGCAAGATATAAGGGTCTAAATAAATAAGGGTAGATTATGAACTTACCTAATAAGGGTGAAACTTAACCTCAACACACAAACTCAAATAAAGCAAAAAAAATAAATAATAAATCAACTACTTAGAGTACTCATAAATAAAGTTAATCTAAAGTGGACGAAGACGTTGTTCACCCATGGAGTCCTCAAGGATTTTGATGGAAATGAATGGAGTCGAGTATTGAGTTATTTAGATTTAATTTATAAAATTTATTGAGTATAAAATAAAGTTTGATTGAGGCTTATTTAACTACTGAGTCGAGCACGATTCTAAATCGAGCACGATTCTGAATCGAGCCCAAGCAGTTTAAACTTTTTGAACGAATATGATCCGAGTATCAATAGAAAATTATAATTTGAGGATGTTCGAGTAATTTATCGAACTTTAAAATTCTTCATATATTTGACTCATTTATATTTTCGAAAGTCATTTCGAATCGAACTTTTAATCGAAATGAAAGATTTAATCGGTTTCAACTTTCTTTCATTTTACGCTTTTACTCATGGACAAGGCAAACGCAATATGCTAGGAGGGAACTAAAACTAAAAAAATCGTTACAAATTAAGTTACACTATTTGTATACGTGATTAACGGATGCCAATTGAATGAAAGACTGACAACGACGAATGATATATACTGGTCCAAGGAAGAGACACTTATTTTGTATGCAATAGATTTAAAAAAAAAGTCGCACAACACAATAATAGATGATAGTTGAAGCTCGACACATAATAACAAACCATCAAGCAATGCTCTAGCTTCTCCCTCAAGTGGACTCGTGGAGGATGCCACTAAACCCATATATTAACATCAAACAAGATTGCGCGTAAACCTTTTAAATTCAAGTACACATTAAGAAAAAGAATAGAAGTGAATTGATTGATTTTGCTTATGATAAGACAAATACAGGTTGGGAATAAATTAATTAATCATAAAGCGAATTCAAGTGCTTCTTTATAAAAGGATTAATCTAGCTTTGTAGTGGTTAGGAAATTAAGAGCGCGTTTAGTTGAAAGTCCAGCCATGAAAAGTTAAAATGGACACTATTATATTAAACACTACTGTAAAATTTAATAGACTTTGATTGACATTACTTGAACTGGCTAATTCAGAAAGCTAAGTGTTATTTTATAATAGATAAACTTTGTAAACCTAACACACGGAGACGTGTGTAAGTTAAAAAAGATGAGAATTAACTAAAATGATTGAAATATTCTATCTTAAAACAGTGTTTTGTTCTTGAATTTGGATGTTAGTAATCTCATATAGCATATCATTCTTAGACCAAGCAAAACTAGTTATTGAGATAATAACTATAATCCATTCAAATAGGTCTCTTACTCGGTTTGGTCTCCTTTGTCCAACGTAACTTGAGGTATTCTACCTAATTTAAACTCTTATAAATTTGGGTTGTTATGTATAACAAATGGATGTTCATAATTTGATGCAGTTTGTATTTCAAATTAATATTATATATATATATATATATATATATATATATATATATATATATATATATATATATATATATATATATATATATATATAACGGTGAGAGACAGCATAGTATTGAACTCTGTCATATTTATCTTGCTCAATTTATCCCTTATATTAAGTTTAACTCTAGTACAACTTCCAAACAAAAACAATATGAAGCAACTTGGAAAATTTGCAAGGACTCCACAAATGAAATAAACTTTCAAATTAGCTTTACAAATTACGACTATCATAACTTTCAAGAGAATAGTTCTAACGCCCCCGAATCTGGACGTTGACCGTCCGAATAAGGGTTCATGTTAACTAACATTTTTCGTAACTTAACCAATGATCACATAATTATATTGGTTGAATTAGTCTATTACAGACTATAAAACTATAAATTTTCTGAATTTCATCCCTAAATTTTAACTTGATCTCTATCTCATTCTTTCTACAAGTATCAACTTGTAGTTCATTCGTATATATGGATAACACCATATATATATCGGTCAATTTTTTAACCTTAATGTTAGTTTATCGAGTTTTACTTCTTAATAAGTGTTTTTATAACTTGTTAAAACTATTTCCATAGATGGAATTACTTAGATAAGTGGCTAGCTTAAAATGTCATTTTAAGACTTCAAATCCGAGAGCCCCCTTAAACTTTTCAGCTTTGACATCCTTTACGGAAATTGCCATAACTTTCTCATAACAAAACATTTTAAGGTGATTCTTCAGTCTAAATTCATTAGAATTTTCTGTTCTACAACTTTCTTTTACATTTCAGAAGCATATTCAGACTTTAAAGGTTCAGAAAATGGGCAAAAAGGTCAGAATGAAAATTTGTTCAAAATTCTTTTCATTCCACTTGGTAAAACATGATACCACAAGAATAATAAATCTAATTTATCATGTTCTAACACTAAATAACCTTGAATAACATAAAAATAAAAAAAATCATTAACCTATTTATGTACGATTTATGACTTTTGCTCAAGAATACACGAAGAACACAAAGAACGAAAAATCGTACATATATAGTAACGACTTATGTTCTTGAGCTTTTGGATTTCATACTTGAAATAATTTAGGAATTATAAAGGCTTACACATGTGATTTATGATAATTTAAATTTGAAAACATAATCTTAAATAATATTATATTTGCTCAAGAACACTTGAAGAAACATTGAGTTGGAAAACCGAACATGGTAACGACTTGTGTTCTTGAGATTTCTACTATAATATTACATAAAATTGAACATAACAACTATTTGCTCAAGAACTTATGAAGAATGCGGAGAAAGAAAAACGTAGATGGCCATGACTTATGTTCTTGAGCTTATAGACTATCATATGAATGAAAAACGAACATAATAACGACTAGGGATTTTACCTCTTGAAGTTGCAAGCTTTAATTAATCCTTTGCAATTTTAAATTAATCTAACTCACAAGAACCTTCTCTTTCTAATTCTAGATTATAACTTTGAATACTTGATTTTTGCTTTGTAAAGTGGTGAGAAATAAGGAAGGATTAGGCTTGTATTTATAGGATTTGCAAGAGTTGGGGTAAAATAGTCATTTGACCCTCAAAACTTTGGCTCCAAGATAAGCCAAACTTTGGCACCAAATCCAAACCATGACTTCTATACTTTGGCTCCAAGTCTTAGGTTACAACCCTAAGGCTTGAGCCATGGCTCAACTATAGCCAAGCCATATAAATCCTAATCAAGCAATTTCAAACCCGAGTCTTGGTTAGGCTAAAAATCAATTTGGTTATTTTAACTTTTATTGTCCGTACTTGATTTTTCAATACTTTTGTTCCATATAAATATTATTTTGTAAAACGGAAAGTTGATACGAAAAGCACGTTTTCCTCTTAATATTATTTTTGGCGAATACTTCTTAGAAAATAGTTAAACGATCAAAAAGTCGAAAAAATATTTCTTTTCGTCTTATTCATGTAAAAAGTAATTTGCACATTTTTCGAGAAAAAACTTTTATCGGTTATTATGTAACTTCACTTTGTAATACCGGTAGATCTTGAAATGAAAAATCAATACGACGAACCCATTTCATACTCTCGAAAGATTTTTGCATTTTTTTTGCGGAAAAACTTTTATTGGTTCATTGGTCTATAAACCACGTATAAATATAATTTCATGAAATATAATATATCGAAACGAAAAAAAGATCTGATCAAAAAGGCGAAGACGTTTTCTTGAGAATCGTGAATTTTGTCTCTTTCTCGGACAAATTTTTAATGTCTCCCTGAGTTCTACGACTCATATAAGTACTATATCGTGGAATGAGAAAAATCTCAAAAGGATGCAAGAAAGATTTCCTGGACGTATCTGATTTCTAGGTTCTAACCCTTAGGGTTTAGATTTTAACTTTTTTTTCAATTTTAGGTTTTCTCTAAAAATAACTTCTAAATTTTATTAACTGTTAAGGTTGAATACTTGAACCAAAACACAAAATCCTATACATAGAAAAAATCATATAACAAATTTAAAGCTCAATTTAAGCTTATTTATTCATATAACACATAGCTTAGGTTATAGTTCTAACCTTTAATCGTATACGATCGTATCTACGAGTCATTTTTTTTAGTATTCAAGATAGCCTAATTTATACTTGAGCACTCATTTTTAGGTTTTAAAATTGATAACTTTTTTTATTAGATCTTGTTAGATCACATTTGAAATATTCGAGTTATTACACTACTTCTACCTCATAAAGGATTTTAATATATAACTTCCACATTGAAACCATAGTCAAACATCGACTTAATCCTAGCCTCAATGAAGATATCTGATAGACACATAATTTTTATATTTTAATATTCCCATATTTATTATTTTATATGTTTATTTTATTTAACTAATACATTTTATTTAGTTTTATAGGATTTATCTCAGTGAATAAGTAAAAGATAATTGTTCCTACTTTTAAAGATGAAAAATGACTCTTGAGAGATTAACATATAGAGATTGCAGTCAAGAAGGAAAGAAGAGGATAGGAAGGAACAAAGAAGACATAGTTCAATATATTTGTAAGGACCGACAATTTTATATGAGTATATATGTAAATTTTTACGAATAAATTTTTTTGTTAGAAAGTACTTGAACCATATAAGTGAATATGTGAATTAAACAAGATAGTTAATTTATTTATTTTAAGTTAACTAAGATAAATACTTAATTAATTTGATTAAGAAAGAGTAAGATAAGTTATGTTAGAAAATAACATAACTTGAATGTTAACGTTGAATGAAAAATTAAAAAGATTTATAATCTTTAAGTGATTAATTATTTATATAAATTATATAAAGTGATTATATGAATGTGTAATAACTTCTCAAGCAAATTAGGGCTAATTAAGTTAATGAATTAATGGAACAAAAAGGAAAGCAAAGAAATAAGAATATATTAATTAAATAATATTATTGATATTGAAAACTTAGTGGCATATAGTGAATGATTATGTGAGTATTTAAATATAACAAGGATTTATCAATAATGATAAATGTGTTATGGATTAATTATGTGGAAAAATATATGTGGCTAAATATATATATATATATATATATATATATATATATATATATATATATTAAGTGAATTAAAAAGGAAAAGTTACATAACTTAATTATACATTAGGTATGAAAATTTAATAACCTAAGGGTTATGATATTAAAGAATAATAATATTTAAAATATATACTAACCCTAAGAGATTTATTTTATACATCTCAATTAATTAATTTTATAACTTAATTAAAACAAAGTCTAATTGGGTTATAAAATTAAATGTACATGAGTGAATATTTAAAATCCAAAATGAGTGGAATAGAGACCATAATTAAATAATTAGGGAAAGAAAAAATTATGTGTTGGACCTAACCTAATTTTCATGGCCCAATCATATTAATTTGAGAGCCCAAACAATTTAAATAGAATCCCAAGTCTTGGTCCAACTAGTGAGACTTTTTAGTCATTTGTTAAGCAAAAATTTGCAAATAAAATAAAAAAAAAAAAGGGCTAAAATGGAGTGAGAGGGGCGGCCAAAAGAGGGAAAAGGGGAATATATCACATGTTAGTTTATTTTTCTAAGTTAGGTGAACAACTCCTACCAATTACAACATGTGTCATTCTTTTATTTTGCCACCATTATAACCAAGTCTACAAGCAAAAGGAGAGAGGGAAGCAAGAGATATTTGGGAGATTAGTGTGACGCCCCCAAAATAGGTTCATATAACTCATTATGAGTCGTCAAATACATAATATATAATTCAAATACAAACTTAATTTACAAAATTATTAATTATCATGCAGAATACGACAAAACATAAGCTTGAGAGCTTTGACACAAATATTGTCTCGTAGACAATATCCAAAATCAAATGGAGTCCTCATTACAATTATTATCACACTATTTTATAAAATAGTGAGGACTACTATAACCACCATCTTGGACCATCACTTCATTCCCCGACTAGTCCCAGCTATATTCTCATTTCCTGAAAAGAACAATGAAAGAAAAGGATGAGCTTAACTAGCCTAGTAAAGAATATTATAACTAAGATAATGTAGAATAAATTATCCTTAGTCTTCAACAGTATAAAAATTGATAGAATACAATAGACAACAAGTTTAACTGCAGCGGAACAAGCAATCCATTAGAAGAGTCAAGTAGAGCATGATGTCTACTATCTTCTATGATTTAAAAGTTCATCATCAATGTTTTATATCTGTAATACAACTCAATAAATAATTCACATCATCGAATTATCCATGCACTACGAGCCAAGGATATTCGTTAGTATGTCCACATCATCGAATTATCTATGCACTACGGACCAAGGATATTCGTTAGTATAACCAATGGTCATGATCATGCCAAACAACTGTCCATCAATGAACTACGGGCCAATGAGAACTTTCACCATATCATTTGTCTGTAAGATTACAGGTTATGATTATACCAATACATAATTTTTGGTCATAATCATACCAATCAACAGTCCATCTATGCACTACGGTCGAAAGATGACTTTCAGCACAATATAAACATGAGGATGATGACAATGATATAAGAAATTAATCGAGTGAGATCAAGGATAAATATTAAAGATTTATAATTCAATTTATCCAGAGTTTAAGAATGTTCAAATTGTCAACATGATAATTAATTGTGGAGTAAAATTCAAGAATGATATTCATGTATCAAAAATAATTTGGACAGAAAAGAAATTAATTTTTTGTCGTGAATAGTACCTCATGAATAGTACTTCATGAATAGTACCCCGTGAATAGTATCGTATAAATAGTACCATATGTATGAATAGTATTGTATGAATAGTACCGTATGTATGAATAGTGCCCATGAATAGTACTCCGACATGAAAATATTAAAATTTAACAAGAAAGTTCAGAAAAATATTTCCGTGAAACGATACTAGATGAAGCGCAAAATTTAAGGATATTCTACTAATTTCAAGGAGTATAGAAGCAATACTTATCAAAATAAGTGTAGAATTAGGAATATGAAACGAAATAATATTACTTACATACTACAGAGTATGGAAGAAAATATTATTTCTTACGGATATTGAATGAAAATAATATCCCTTACGAATATTAAACGAAAAAAATATTCCTTACGAATATTGAACGAAGATAATATCCCTTACGAATATTGAACGAAAATAATATTTCTTACGAATATTGAACGAAAATAATATTCTTTACGAATACAAAAAATAATATATCTTACGAATATGAAATAAATAATACCCCTTACCTTAAAAGGAGAGTAATTCTGGCTGGTATAGCGGGGATATTCTTGAAGAAAACTTGCACTATTTGCTACACTCAAAGTTTTCTTAAACTCAAAAGAAATACGCTTAATATTATAGAAGAAGAATTCTCTGATTCTAGTATAATTTTTATTTCTAAACTAAGCATCCTATTTATAGGAGAAAGGCAGGGTACTATTTGAATTAGAAAATCACGGGTAAACAAACGAAGACTCACGGGCGCAGTCAAGTAAATTTCGACAAAAAATTTGATTTTGCTATGCAGCACTATGCAACACTATGCAGTATTATGCAATATAAAACAAAAACTGAGATAACTTTCTACCGATGATTTTTAAAAATGAGTAAGTGAGGGTCCATGTAATAAGCCAAACTTGCAACAAATACTTCATGAAAAACCTCTTTATTTAACACAAATCACTTGTATTCAATAAACATATATTTAATCTTCAATAATTATTCATCATTAATATTATAACTCACAATATTAACAACAAGATCATTCCTAGGAAAGAGGGGGCTTTCCGATAAAGACTTCTCCTTATTAACGCGCAATTAAATGACCTAACCCCTTTTCTCGATAGAACTGTCTAGACATTGTCTGATTTATTGATTTAATAATATAAAATATTGTGCAGATGATACTGTGACAATAATTGAATCAATAATATGAGATACTATGCAGCAACTACTGTGGTAATAATTGAATGAACTGAGTGACTTCTCACGTAAGGATTAATAATAAGAGATACTGTACAATACCGTGTGCTACTGTGCAACCACACGTATTACTATACTTTTATCATCGGGTATTTCAATAGTTAATGGTAAAAGTTTTACTGTTATTTTTATAAAAAGGTTATGTTAGGAAATTGCAAATTTAAATTTGATGTTGAAAGTAAATAATCATGCTTATATGTAAAGTCCTTCAAGGAATACATGTACAAGGACTTAGTGATAGATCAAAATTGTTAGGTTGATCTGTGCTTTAATATTTGTCATTCTGTAAATGAATGTATAGAAGAAAAGATCAAAGCTATTAGGTTGATCTATCTCTTGAGATGTAATAGATAGGCTTCAACAGAATCGTGGTCTGTCGAGCCAACAAAGAGATTACAGAAGCCAAGGCAGAATCATAGAATATCGAGAATCGTAGTCTATCTGCTTTGGAGGGCATCTACCAGTATCGTAGAGTGGTCCAAACATCTGCCAAGCAAACTCAAGAATCGTAGTGTGCTCTCAGAAGCGTAGAGTTTACAAATCAAGCAAGCAAAGATCGTAGTCTACCAGTGCTTAAGAGAAATCGTAGTGTTCTCCTCTATTAGTCTGGATCAAGCTAATATGGCAAGACACCACGATCATGATCGTAGTGAATCATCTGTCTGCATCAAAAGCGTCGAGCTTTCTCCATTTGTTGAAGCATAAATTACAACAAATATGGAAATGATTATAGATGTTAAGACTCTCGGGAATCCCAATGACCTAACACTCATCCTTAGTATATAACAAAGAAACGTATTGAAGAATCTAAGAAAAGTACCACATGTCAGCTGAAAACACCTTTTCAGGTGTTAGGTGAGATAACAGTCTGCTGTGTTAGTGGGCTAGACGGCTGGACAGAAGATTTACAGAAAGTCACCATCAGTGCTCAGAAATGTCAAATACAATTAATGCTTCAGAGGATGCTTTCAAACGAACATATTTCAAAGGCACCTTATATGAAAATCAGATACAGATGCAAGGATAAAGCAAGCACACAACAAAAAGCTGAAGAACACTCAACGCTCAACTCTACGATCTGTAAAGAAACCTTGTTCAGCTACTCAGTTCTTTCGAACACAAGCTTAACGGCAACTAAGTAGCACCATTCAAGAACTCAACTATCATTAAGTGAAGTAAAAAGTTCCAAGTCTGTTGGACTTGAAGAGTTCTAAGTGAACTAAGAAGTTCCAAGTCTGCTGGACTTGAAGAGTTCTAAGTGAACTAAGAAGTTCCAAGACTGCTGGTCTTGAAGAAATCTAAGTGATTAGAAGATTGTAAAAACATCCTTAGTGGATTTCCTACTCAAGGAGTAGAAGAGTGGACTAAGAGCCTTGAGTGCTCTTAACCACTTAAATTATCACTGTCTTCTATATTCTTGCTTTAACTGCTATACTTGCTAAAACCGTCTATTAACTATTAACTTTGTTTATCTTAAAGGGGAACAAACAAATCACATATTTCGCTGAAATTAATTAACAATATCTGACAAATAATTTTGGAAAAAGAATTTTTAAAATATCTATTCAACCCCCCTTCTAGATAACTATTGTGCCTTTGGAAACTAATAATTAGTATCAGAGCAGGTTCTCTCAATCAAATTACAAAGCTTGAGTAGATCCAATGGCATATTTGATGAGTGAATCAAAGACTGGAGGAGGCAGCAAGCCACCAATGTGCAACAAAGATAAATTTGCCTACTTAAAAGTTTGTATGCAAGCATACATGGACTCAATAGATGAAGAGCTATTCAAAACTGTCATGAATGGGCCCTACATTCCAACAAAGCTTGCACCAACTCCAGAAGATCCAAACAGAGTTCAAGTCAAGGTTAAAACTGAGTGGACTGACAACGAAAAGAAAGTTGTCTAACTCGATAAAAATGCCAAGAACATTCTGTTCCAGTCTTTAGAAGATAATTTGTTCGAAAATGTAGTCAACAACAAAATTGCCAAGGAAGTATGGGAAGAATTGCTCATTATGCACGAAGGAACTGAAGTAGTCAGAGAAAATAAACAATCTCTTCTAACTCAACAATATGAAATGTTTCCCATGTTCCAAGGGAAAATGTCACTTCAACTTATGAAAGATTCAATGTTCTGCTCAACTCTCTTCGAGCTTTTGGAAAGATCTATCCAAACAAAGATATGATCATAAAATTCATGAGAGCTTTACCAAGCAAGTGGGATGCCAAAACCAATGCCATCAGAGAATCAAAGAATATCCATGAAATGACTATTCAAAAACTCTATGGAAATCTTCTCACTTATGAACTGGAGAGGACTTAATGAGCAGAGACTCTATTTGAAGGAAGAAAGAAGGACAAAGGAGTTGCTCTCAAAGCAACAGATATCATCACCAAAGTGAACACTAAAAATGACTCTGACTCTGACTCTGAGGAGGATGACGATGAGGATGTTGCAATGCTAGTAAGAAGACTCAAGAGGTTCATGCGTAAAGGCAGAAGCAGCAAACCTAAGAGATTCAACAACAACAGCCAGGAGCAGATAAATGACTTATGCTACAACTGCAAGAAACCTTGCCATTTCATTGCAAATTGTAACAAGCCTCTTAGAGAAGAACTAAAAAGGAAATTAAATTCAAAGAAAGAATTCAAAGGCAACAAGAGGCTTCAGAAGAAAGACAAAGGTCTTGTGGCCGGAGGATCATGGAGTGACTCAGACAACGACACAACTCTTGAGTCTAGAGATGATGAAAATCCTCAAGTAGCAAATCTGTGTCTAATGGCCAAAAGTGCAAAGGATAAGAAAAGCAATAACAATCATGAAGTAAGTATTGATGAGGTATTTGACTTTAACTTTCCTGATGTAGATATTGATGATTTAAGAACTGCACTACATGGCATAACATCTGATATACATCAATACATGAAATGGTTCAGAGTTCTGTCTAAAGATTATTCTCTTCTTTAAAAAGAGAAAGAAAAAGTTCAAGAAGAACTAGAAACAACTCTTCTAAGTGCTAACTCTCTCTCCAAATTTGAAGCTGAAAATAAACTCTTAAAATAGACCAATGAACTTAATGAACAAAGAGAGTTAAATATAACCTCTAAGATTGAGGAACTAGAAAAGACAATCTTAACGTGGAATAGATCCTCTTCATCCATGGACTCCTTGATCTCCAGTCAGAGAAGTGCATCTGACAGAATAGGTTTAGGTTTTGGGGAATCCATCTCAGAACCATATGTGGAAAAATCAAAGGAAACTAACATCAACAGTGCTTCAAACCTCAATAGAAGCATTGCATTTGTGAAATCCTTACAGAAGGAAGAATCAGTCCAACCCTTCTCTTCTGATCCAATTTATGTTATAAAGCATAACGGATCCTATGTTGGCCTAGGGTTCAGAAAAGAGAAGAGTAACTTAGTCATTACTCTCCAACCACAAAGGATCGTAGAGTCGAGAAAAATCAACTCCACGAACCAACCAGGTGGGAATAGTAGAGTTAAGTTACACTCTTCACAAATCATGAATCACAAGGACACATGGAAAAGGAAGAATCAGTATAAAGGAAAGACTACAAGAAATCCACATAAGTTCAAATAGAGAAAGAACCCACACACACACACACACACACACAAGTATGCATTATGATAGATGTTTTATATGTGATAAAATTGGTCATAAGGCTATAGTATGTTACAATAATCTCATGCATACTAAATCCAAAGTCAAGCAGATTTGGGTCCCCAAGGGTACTAACCAGATATGACCCATGCAAGTATGAGTACCAAAATGAGAACTTAAACCTTACTGCAGGAATAGAGCTCCACGATCACAACCTGGTACCTGAATAGTGGATGCTCAAGACACATGACTGGAAACAAAGCCCTCCTATCCGACTTCATAAAGAAAGATGGTCCAACAGTCATCTTTGGAGACAATGGTTTTGGCAAGACAAGAGGTTATGACTCAGTTGGGAATGGTGCGGTATTCTTCAACAAAGTAGCCTATGTAGAAGGACTAAAGCACAATCTTCTGAGCATAAGTCAGCTCTGTGACAAGTGTAAGACCCCAACTTTTATGAATAAAGAATAATTTTCTCGAAATATATTTTTGAATATTATGGTGTGGATTTGATATAATGTTATAGTTGTGGGTAATATTTACAAATTTTACAAAGTAAGCAAGTGGTTATATAATATTTGATTGGTCGAGGAATATTCGTTTTAACAGGGAATATTCGTACGTCGACACAATCATTGGTGGACCCCACAACGGAAGTATTGTCATAGTTAGAAAATGACATAATTATCTTTTAAAAAAAATAACGGCGGAAGTTTTACCGTTAAACTATTGAACTACCCAGTAGTAAAAGTACAATAATACGCATGGTTGCATAGTAGCGCATGGTATTGATTATTGATGCTTACGTGAGAAGTCACTCAGTTATACTCAATTATTGCTACAAAGAATTCTTTGCGATCATATCTCTCATATTATTGATTCGATTATTGTCACAGTATCATCTGCATAATATGATATATTATTAAATTAATAATTGAGACTACAAAGTTATTCATATTATTAAATTACAATATTTATAATGTCTAGAATTTTTGTCAAGGAGAGGTTTGGTCATCTAATTACGCGCCAATAAGGAGAAATCCTTATCCGAAAGCCCCCTCTTTCCTGGGAACGACCTGGTTGTTAAATATTGTGAGTTATAATTTAATGATGAATAAGTTCGTGTTGATTAAAGATGAAATTGATAGTTCCATTGTGTTGGAATTATTAGTGTTAGTGGAAATCGATATTTATTTCGATATTAATTGATGTTTGAAAGTTACACTGACCAGTCGGGTAATTAACCGGATAAATGAGCAATTAATTGCTATTAATTCACATGATTATAACTATTTGTTCACATGTGTGTACTATTGATTCACATTCTTGTACTATTAGGGGAGTTGGTGCAAGATTGATAATACTTGCATGACTAAGTTCAAAATGGAGGTATAGATGGAGGTACTATACTTTAATTCGTATTTTCACATGATTATAACTATTGATTCACATGATTGAACTATTGATTCACATTATTTACTATTAGGGGAGGTGGTGCAAGTTTGATAATACTTGCAGGACTAAATTAAAAATGAAAGAAAAGTTGAAGGTATTGTCTTTGTAATATTTCGAGCCCCAAAACGCGTAATTATCGAAACTATATTTTCCTATAAATAAAGCTCATTCTTCCTTCATTTCTCACCAATTCACTAAAGCTATAGAGTAATTATTATAGAGAGAAATTATAGAGAGAAAAGAAGAAACGTAAGTCCGCTACCTCTCTACTCCAAAGATCCAGCTTCTTTCTAAGGTAAGGGTATTATTATTTTTCGTATTCATGAAGAGAGCTTACATTATTCCATTCTTTATTATTATGTTGGAATAACTCATCTATCTGAAATACCGCATACATGGTGAAATTCTTCATTATTCCATTCTTTATTATTCATTTGGAATATCCTCGTCTGCATGTAATTACGCTAGACTGGGGTTCCATTCTTTATTATTCTATTGGAATAACCTGTCTGTGCAGTCTATCGCATACATGGTGAATTCTTTGTTATTCCATTCTTTATTATTCTATTGGAATATCTTGTATGTGCGGATTACGCTATACCTAGTTCCATTCTTTATTATTCTGTTGGAATAACCTATCTGTGCGGTCTATCACATGTATGGTGAATTCTTCTGTTATTCCATTCTTTATTATTCTGTTGGGAATAACCTGTTTGTGCGAATTACGCATGACCTGGTTCCATTCTTTATTATTCTGTTGGAATAACATGTCTATGTGGATTATCATATGCATGGTGAATGATCCTTCGTATTCATTCCTTATTAAATTATGGAAATGATCTGTCTACGTGGATTACCGCATGGCGGGTGAAAATCCATTTGCAGTTTCATATATTCTATGATACTCATTTGGTTAAAGTTTTGGCTTCTATACTCCATGAAATTAGTAGAATATCATGGATATTTGCGCTTCATCCGGTATCTTTTAATGGAAATATTCTTCTCGAGCATTCTTGAATTTTACTCCACAAAGCAAAGATATCATGTTGACAATTTGGACGTAATTGATTTCAAGATAAATTAACTTATAAATCTTTAAAATTTATTCTTGAACTTGTTTTATTGAATTATTATGTCATTGTCATCATTCTCATGCTTATATTGTGATGAAAGTCATCTTTGGCTTACATGCATAGATGGACTTGGTATGATTATGACCAGGGATTATTCGGTATAATCATGACCTGTAATGTTATAAATGATGTGGTAAAAGTCCTCAGTAGCCTGTAGTGCATTGATGGACAGTTTTTGGTATGATTATGACCTAGGATTATTTGGTATAGCCGTGACCATTGATGATTTAATGAATATCCTTGGCCCATAGTGTAGGGATGACTCGATGATGTGGTGTATTTATTAAGCTAAGTCTCAACAAAAAATATTTTAAATCATAGAAGATAGTAGATATCATGCTCTACTTTACTCTTCTAATGGATTGCTTATTCCACTACAGTTAAACTTGATGTCTATTGTATTTTATCAGTTTAACATTGTTTGAAGACTAATGATAATTTATTCTGCATTATCTTAGTCATAATATTTCTTACTGGGATAGTTGAGCTCACCCTTTCTTTCACTGTTCTCTTTAGGAAATGAGAACGTAGTCGAGACTAGTCGGGGAACGGAGTGACGGTCTAGATGATAGCATTAGTAGTCCTCACTATTCTGTTAAATAGTGTGACAATAAATGTAATGAGGACTCCATTGAGTGTGGATATTATCTAGATGATAATATTCTTATTAAAACTCTTAGATTATGTTTTGTCGTATTTTACACGACTGTTGTATAATTAAGTTGTATTTGAATTTTGTACCATGTATTTGGCGACTCAAGATGGGTGATGTATACCTATTTTGGGGGCGTCACAACAAGGGTCATCAAGTTACCTTTCTCAACAATCAATGTCAAGTCAGAGATCTGAAGACCTCCTCTAAAAAGTTAACCGAAATAAGAGAAGGAAATGTCTACACTGTTAATCTTGGTCAACTCAGTTCTGAAGAGACAATATGCTTTTTGGCTAAAGCTTCTGAAGAAATGAGTTGGCTATGGCATAGAAGGCTGTCTCATCTCAACTTTAAAAGCATGTCAAAACTGGCCTCCAAGGATCTAGTAGCAGGCTTACCTAAGCTCAGCTTTGTCAAGGAAAGGCCATGAAACTCCTATTAACTTGGAAAACAAACTAGAAGCTCATTTAAAAGAAAAATTGTGCAACTCAATTGATAAGCCTTTGCACCTACTTCATATGGATCTATTTGGACCAATTCCAACAACAAGCCTTGGAGGGAAGAGATACTCATTGGTCGTAGTGGATGAATGTACAAGATTTACATGGGTGTTCTTTCTAAACTCAAAAGATGAAACGAGTTACCAACTTATTAAGATGTTCAAGATGGTGATGAACGAGAAAGGGGAGAAAATCAAGGCTATAAGGAGTGATCATGGTAGAGAATTCAATTTCTCTGAGATGGATCAATTTTGCACAGAAAATGGCATCAGTCACAACTTCTCAGCTCCATGAACTGCACAGCAAAATGGAGTAGCTGAAAGAAAGAACATAACGTTGATTGAAGCTGGAAGAACTCTACTAGCAAAGACGAATGCGCTAAATATACAAGCGTAGTCACAACACTCGCATCCTACACTCAAAACAGATCTCTTGTGCACTCTACATTAAAAAAGACCCCCTATGAGCTATGGAGAGGAAGAAAGCCAAATGTCAGCTACTTCCATGTGTTCGGTTGTGCATTCTATATTCTCAACAATGGAAAATAACATCTGACTAAGTTTCAACCCAATTCAGACGAAGGAATCTTTCTCGGATATGCCACATATAGTAAGGCTTATAGAGTGTTCAACAAAAAGATGCTAAGTGTTGAAGTCTCGATTCACATCATCTTCGATGAAACAGACTTAGATACAACTGTGCCTCAAGACATTACAAACGACAACTCAAACACTACGAACGAGGTAGTCGAGCTCAAGACCACGATCGTAGTCCCAGAAAATGATATCGTCGAGCTTGAAGAAGAGATCGTAGAAAGAACTACGCCAGACAAGAACCTCCACATCAAGAAGCAGAGGTTGATATAGAAGAATTCAGACAAGAAGGCATCAGGCCAGATGTTCTAATAGGAAACAGATAGGAAATAGATCACACTCAAGACCTAATCATTGGAGATCCAAATGCAAGAGTCAAGACAAGATCTACCACCCAGAATGAGTGTTTTTATCTAAGCTGTCACAAATGGAACCCAAGAAGATAGAAGATGCTATAGAAGACTCAAGTTGGATAGAAGCTATGCAAGAGGAACTAAATCAGTTTGAAAGAAGCAAAGTATGGAGATTAGTTCCAAGACCAAGAAGCCACCTAATTATTGGCACCAAGTTCTTCATAAATAAGATGGATGAAGATGGGGTAATAACAAGGAACAAGGCAAGACTAGTAGCCAAAGGATACTCCCAAGAAGAAGGCATTGACTACAACGAGACCTTCGCACCTGTTGCTAGATTAGAAGCCATCAGGATATTCCTTGCTTTTGCTGCCCACATGAAGTTCAAAGTCTTTCAAATGAATGTCAAAAGTGCATTTCTGAATGGAGAACTTCAAGAAGAAGTATATATGGAGCAACCTCCAGGTTTCATCAATCCAACTCTCTCTAATTATGTTTATAAATTAGACAAAGCCTTATATGTACTTAAACAAGTGTTGGGTAAAATCTAGTTACGCACAACACGCAAGTATACGTGGTCAACAAGTAATACAGTGAAAGTAGAGTATCGTTCCCACGAGAAATTATTAATACAAATTACCAAATACTAACTCTTAACCAAACTATTTTTATTTAAACAATCAATTTAATGTAATGAATTAAATTATTTAATTAAACTAATTCTAATTACCACTAATTACAAATCAGATTATGGAGATTTAAGATCACAACTTCACTTATTGCTTCATTTAAATTAACACACTTCTCATCAATTATTTTTTATCCTGAGTTGTTAATCAAGAACACTAAAGCAGATAAAACCACCTCTCGATGCATAATACCCATACTCACTTAAATCCATAGATGATAGAATTAAGCAAGACACCCTAATTAACTAATCCACTATATCTCTATGTGAATTACAATTAAAAAGGATTTAAAGTACAAGTTCTCTATAAGATTACATATGGTGTAAAGACATATCTCTATCCTAAACACGAATCATGAATTCCATCTATGCAGAAATCACAAACACATGCTATCATGATCAGATCTAAATCTATACTTCATCTCTCGAGTTCATATAGATTATCACGGTAATTGTTAGCTAGGCAATTAAGCAATTAAGTCCAAATCACAATAGATAATCCACAATGATAGATCACAATAATTGATAAAGAAGCATATTAAAATAAACTACACAATAAGATCCATTGTAATCTCAAACAAAGAATTAGTTCATTGAATTAAAACTAAGAATCCACACTTAAATAAACATTAAAAAGATAAAAATAGAAGTAGAGTGACAAATAAATCTGTTGTCAGCAAATCTCCATCTTCCTCAAGCTCCTGCTCTTGATCTTCAATGGTCTCCAAGTCGCTTCAATCTCCAAATCTCATAATAACTAGGGTTTTTTCCTAATCTACTCTAAACTAATCTATTAGAATCCTCCAAAAACTTGATACTAATCCTTGTAAATCCCCTCCTTTTATAAGCCTCTTTATATGTCTTTAAGTCCTCTTGGAAGTCCTTGAATCAAACAGCTCGAATCAATCCTTCTTGAACTCAAATTCTAGTTAAAATTGCTTTTTCTGCGTGTACCCAACCCTCGACTTGGGTATTGCCTTGTAAATAGCAAGCCCCAGCTTGCTATGCTTCTGATTTTAAACTCAGGACCCCAAGCCCCGGCTTGGGTATAAGGCTTAAAAGAGCAAGCCCCGGCTTGGGTGCAAGCTGCTAATTATTTTTTCTGCTGCAGTGTCCTCTAGTAAAATGGCCATAACTTTTGATCCGGGAGGAGTTACGGGGCCTGCCACCTATCAAATCGAAGAAATCGACGAGCTCTACAACTTTAATTCATTAAGAATTGAGAATTAACGAATGGATGAAGGTATAAATTGGACTAGAAGTGACTGCTATGCAAATGACCACCCAAAACAGCAAAATTCAACGTCCGTTGGTACAAATGTCATAACTCTTGCATCCGAACTCCGATTGGAATGATTCAAGATGTTCTGAAATGCTAAGAAGAAGTCCTACAATATATTCCAAGTTCCAAGCCAAGAACATGAAATGAACATGAAAGCCCAAATGATGTCCGGATTGCTTTTCTTTGCATTTTCCTACCAATTCTTTGCGATTTCCTTGCTTTTCCTAACCAATAGTCGCTCACACCGTTCCCAAACATATAACTTACAAAATGAACACAAAATGCATGAAAAGTAACTAAGACACATGAATATAAGCAATTAATTCAAGTAAAAGATACCGGATAAGTAGGTATAAAATCTACTTATCAACAAGCACCTAGAGCATGGTATGAAACACTAACTAACTTTCATATTGAAAATGGTTTCACTAGAGGTAGAGTAGATATCACATTATTTCTTAGAAAGCACAAAGACAAAATCATATTAGTTCAAATATATGTTGATGACATTATCTTTGGTTCTACTGATGAAAAACTGTGCTAGAGATTTGCCAAGCTTATGCAGAGCAAGTTCAAAATGAGTATGATGCGTGAGCTGAATTTCTTCCTTGGATTACAAGTAAGCAGACTGATGAAGGTATCTTCATAAACCAATCCAAGTACATTAAAGACGTGCTTAAAAAGTATGGCATGGAATCAGCCTCTCCCATGAAAAAATCAATTGCTCCAACAACTAACCTTGACAAAGATGAGAAAGGTAAAAGTATTGACATAACTCAATACAGAGGTATGATAGGCTCTCTTCTATATCTAACTAACAGTAGACCTGACATAATATTTGCAACATGCACATGTGCTAGATTTTAAGCTTATCCTAAGCAATCACACTTAACTTCTGTAAAAAGAATTTTTAGGTATCTCAAAGGCACACCTCACTTGGGACTTTGGTATCCCAAGGAGTACTCCTTTGAACTAACATGATATACAGATGCTGACTTTACAAGCTGCAAGATCGATAGAAAAAGTACCAGTGGCACCTGTCAGTTGCTAGGAAATAAACTTGTGTCCTGGTTTAACAAGAAGCAAAACTCTGTATCTACCTCAACAAATGAAATCGAATACATTACTCTCTTGGCAAACACTTTGTGCTCAAATCTTATGGATGAAAAATCAGCTAGCAGACTATGGGTTTGACTTCAAATCTATACCTGTTCACTGTGATAACACAAGTTCCATAGAAATAACACATAATTTTGTCATGCATTCTAGGACTAAGCATATAGAGATAAGAGATATCATTTTATTAGGGATCATGCCCAAAATGGAACTATATCCTTACAATACATCCCTACTGAAAATCAACTTGCTAATGTCTTTACAAAGCCTTTAGATGAATCCAAATTTAATAAATTAATAAATGAGTTAGGTATGCTAAATCTGCAACCGTAAACTCTATGCTTTAGTTTGTGCTAACCATGCAGATAAAAGGACTATGTTAAAATCGTAAAGAGGACTAAAGAGAAACCGCAATTGTAGAGTAGTCTCGACATGACAGAGAAGTATCATGTGATGATAACATTCCTATCAAATCCAAGCAAACCCTCTGATAAGTGCTTGAGGGACAAACCTGATCCTTAGTTCAATCTAAGAGGTTGGCCCTTCCTGAGCTACCTTAACCCAGAAGGAATGCCAAGTCAAAGTTCATCACAAGGACCAGGACAGACAAAGATCGTATAGTAGAATCAACAATGAACTCAACAATCGTAGAGCAGACTCGACGATCATATTCTTCCCAAAGGATACACTAGCTCAGGGGGAGCCAAGGACATATGAGTATTTTCCACATTATTTAAAATCGTGGAGACCGGCAGAACTCAACACGTGCCCCACTATGCAGATCGTGAGGGGTGAAGTTACAAATACAGTTTAAAAAGGTTTTTGAAAACTCACCCCAGAATTTCAAAAAGCTCATCTCTCTCTCTCTATCAATAGAAACCCTAGCTTTCAAAACGATAAACCAACTTCTGTTCAAGAAAATCAATGGCTGCTTCCAATGTTATATCTGGTTACCAACTCTACTTCGATTAATTCAAGACAGCTGACCCTTAGTTCCACAAGATCTTATCTCTTCTGAAGAAAGCTGGTATTGAAGAAGCTTTGAGCACCAGCACATGGATATACCCGAAACTGGTAAAAGAGTTCTATGTCAATAGAGTCTTAGAGAACGACATCATTACTACAAGTGTCAAAGGGGAACAAATTAAACTCAAAGCTGAAGATATAAACATAGCCCTAGGTTTCAAATTAAAGGGACTTGCATCTATGGATGTCATCGACTTTCATGAAGGTTTGAAGAAGATGCACTACACAAAGTTTCAGAACGTCAAAGGGTACAAGAAGAAAGAGTTTCCCCAGAAGTATGAATTTTTGGCTGACATTGTTGGGAAGTGCATATGATGTAAAAGCTCTGGCCATGACTCTGTAAATGAAGTTCAACTAAAGCTCATGACAACAATCTGCTTCAGGATTTAACTTAACCATGGAGTTCTACTTATCGATTGGATTGGAAAGTGGATACTCAGCTCAAAGAAATCAAAGAGCTCTGGAAAAATGCTCTATGAGAGGTTCATAAGCATAATCCTGCAATCGGCTCTGGGTGACAAAATTGGGGACAAGGAGAGGGAATCCATCAATCGAAATAGAAAAATGACCCAGCAGCTATTTCAAAACTTGAAAAGAAACCTTGCAGAAAATGTCAGAATGATGTCTAAATCAAGTGAAAGAATTGGTGAAGCGAAAGTATCTAGGCTACCAGGAAACATGTCGGTTGTGAAGGGAGCTGATGAAGAAGAAGAAATTAATCAAGATGAACCCATCGCGTTGATCAGAAAAAGCAAGGGTAAGAGGAAAATGAAAGCTCAAACAATAGAAGAGCCTTAAGGCTCAACCACTGATGAACCCCAAGAGTGTTTAGGTACTGAAATCTAAAGGTAATGAAGAGGAAAGAGCAGCAGTCTGAGAATGAAGAAGAAAGAGCCACCATTTCTCAGCTGCTTAAAAAGGGAAACGCAACCACAAAACAAAGAAGTCTTCACTCCATTCAATCGTAGAGTCACTACCGATCGTAAAGTCTAGACTTATCATCACTTCAGAAGATGATACTGCAATAAAGTCTCAGCCTGAACCTACCGTCAGAATTGAATCTAAAGAAAGCACCGAGGTTGAAGCTCAGCCCAGAAAAAAAAGAAGAAAACTTGTCAAGAAATATGTTCTTGAAAATGAGAAAGTCTTAAAGGAAGAAGAAAAGAAAATAGCTACAAAAAAATAGCTTCCTGAAGTTTCTGCACTAGAGAATGCTCTAGCTAAGGGGGAGTTGCCTGAAGTTCAAATAAATGATCAGATTGAGGGAGAGTCTCTCGAAGTTCTTATGCAAGAAAAAGCTACAGCTGAGGGAGAGATACAAGAAGATAGGGAGATCGAAGGAACAAAAGCTATGGAGGTAGAAAAAGGTGAAGATCAGACAAGGAGTGAAGAGATGTTTGAAGTGGTGGAAATTTCAAATGAAGAAGACGAAGATCGAGAAGAAGAAGAAGATGAAGTTGAGATTATAGCAATGGGCTGGGATGGATATAAGAGAGCCAACTATAATCAGTTGTTCTCTTACTTACCTATGATGCCCTATCACAGATGTGACGCCCCCAAAATAGGTATACATCACCTATTCTGAGTCGCCAAATACATGGTATAAAATACAAATACAATCTTAAATATACAACATGGGTTGTGAGTTTTAATACAAATATTGTCTTTTAGACAGTATTCAAACTCAAAATAAGTCCTCAGTATATTTATTATCACACTATTTCATAGAATAGTGAGGACTACTAATGCTATCATCTGGACCGTCACTTCGTTCCCCGACTAGTCCCTGCTACATTCTCATTTCCTGAAGAGAACAATGAAAGCAAAAGGGTGAGCTCAACTAGCCCAATAAGAAATATTATGGCTAAGATAATGCAGAATAAACTATCGTTAGCCTTCAACAGTGTTAAACTGATATAATATAACAAACATCAAGTTTAACTACAGCGGAATAATCACTCCATTAGAAGAGTCAAGTAGAGAATAAAATTTACTATCTTCTATGATTTAAAAAGTTTTTCATCACTTTTATCGCTGAGACTCAGCTTATTAAATAAACCACGTCATCCCTGTACTACGACCAAGGATATTCATTAGTATCACGACCACAAATTATCCATGCACTACGGGCCAAGGATATTCGTGTTTTCATCAATGGTCATGATCATGCCAACAACTGTCCATCAATGCACTACGGGCCAATGAGGACTTTTACCACATCATTTGTAATATTACTACTCATAACTATACCGAAATAATCCTCAGTCATAATCATACCAAGTCCATCTATGCACTACAGGCCACAGATGACTTTCAATATAATATAAACATGAGGGTGATGACAATGACATAATAATTCAATAAAACAAGTTCAAGAATTAAATTTTAAAGATTTATAAGTTAATTTATCCTGAACTCAAAAACATCCAAATTGTCAACATGATATTGCTTTGTGGAGTAAAATTCAAGAATGCTCAGAAGAATATTTCCATGAAAAGATATTGGATGAAGCGCAAATATCCAGGATATTCTACTAATTTCATGGAGTATAGAAGCCAAAACTTTAACCAACTGAGTATAATAGAATATATGAAACTGCAAATAGATTTTCGTCCCGTCATGCCGGTAATCCACGTGATGCATCATTTCCATAATTTAATAAGGAATGAATACAAAGGATCATTCACCATGCATGTGGTATTCCATATAGACAAAGTTATTCCAATGAATAATAAAGAATGGAATAACGTAAGAATTCACCATGCATGCGATAGACCGCATGCATGTGAGTTATTCCCAACAGGATAATAAAGAATGGAACCAGGTCATGCGAAATCCGTACAGACAGGATATTCCAACAGAATAATGAAGAATGGAATGACAACAAAATTCACCAGGCATGCATGCGATATACTGCGATGATAAAAGTTATTCCAATGAGAATAATAAATAATGGAACCCGTGTCATGCGTAATGTACACGCATGCACGTGATATTCCAACGTAATAATAAAGAATGGAATAATGTAAGAATTTCACCATGTATGCGGTACTTAGATGACAAAGCTATTCCAATGTAATAATAAATAGTGGAACTGTGTCATGCGTAATACGCATGCATATGATATTCCAACAAAATAATAAAGAATGGAATAATGTAAGAATTTCACCATGTATGTGGTACTTCACATGACAAAGTTATTCCAACATAATAATAAGGAATGGAATAACAATAGCTCTCCTCATAAAAATGAAAGAAATAATACCTTTACCTTAGAAATAAAGTCGATATCTTTGGGTAGAGAGGTAGCAGACTTTTCTTCTTCTCTCTCTATAATAATTGCTCTATAGCTTTAGTGAATTGGTGAGAAATGAAGGAATAATGAGCTTCTATTTATAGAAAAATATAGTTTTGATAATTGCAGACGTTTTGGGGCTCGAAAATTATAAAGACAATACCTCCAACTTTTCTTTCATTTTTAATTTAGTCCTGCAAGTATTATCAAACTTGCACCACCTCCCCTAATAGTAAATAATGTGAATCAATAGTTCAATCATGTGATTCAATAGTTATAATCATGTCAAAATACGAATAACAGTATAATACATCCATCTATACCTCCATCTTTAACTTAGTCATGCAAGTATTATCAATCTTGCACCAACTCCCCTAATAGTAAATAAATATGAATCAATAGTACACATATGTGAACAAATAGTTATAATCATGTGAATTAATAGCAATTACTTGCTCATTTATTCGATTAATTACTCGATTGGTTAATATAACCTCCAGACATTAATTATTATCAAAATAAATGTCGATTTCCACTAACACTAACAATCCCAACACAATGGAAATATTTTTCTCAAAAATTTCATTTTTAAAATTTTGAAGTTTGACTTTTTCCGAAAAAGTCAACTATTGACTTTTTTGACCTAAAAGTCAACCCTGGCAAATTTTGTGTTTATAGTTTATTTCTACTAATTTCATCGTTCCGGACTCAAATATCACGTCCGCGTCTCCAAATTCAACTCCAAACTCAACTTTGATTTTTAATAACATTCATCAATAATATTATAACTCACAATATTTAACAACCAGGTCGTTCCGAGGAAAGAGGGGGCTTTCCAATAAGGATTTCTCCTTATTGGCGCGCAATTAGGTGACCAAACCTCTCCTTGATAGAACTTCTAGACATTGTAAATATTGCAATTTAATAATATGAATAACTTTGTCGTCTCAATTATTGATTTAATAATATATCATATTATGCGATGATAATCTTTATAACAATAATCGAATCAATAATATGAGAGATATGATGCAAAGATTATCGTAGTAATTATTGAGTATAACCGAGTGACTTCTCACGTAAGCATCAATAACCAATACCGTGTGCTACTATGCAACCACGCCAGACACTATACTTTTACTATCGGGTAGTTCAACGGTTTTAACGGTAACACTTCCGGCCGTTATTTTTATAAAAGATAATTACATCATTTTTTTACTACTTATAATATTTACATTGTGGGATCCACCAATGATTGTGTCGTCGTACGAATATTCCCTGACCAATTGAATATTATATAATCATTTGCTTACTTTGCAAAATTTGTAAATACTACCCACAACTATAACACTATTCAAATCCACACCATAATATTCAAAAAAATATTTCGAGAAAATTAAATCTTTATTCATAAAATTTGGGGTCTTACAACAGAGCCCAAATTTTCAACTCATGGGATCATATATTCTGGACATTCAAAGCTTATCCAACAATCTCAGTGCTTGCCTATGGATTCCCAGGAAACCTCACGTTTGCTCAGAAGCTAATTACAAACAATCCCTTATCAGAAACTGGGTGTGAGGTACAATCAATTCCCCTCTCTTTCAGAGTAAGTCACTGTCCTCCATCAAACTTCAACCAATTCTACGAATTTCCAAGATGGTTGGAAGTGATACTTCATCCACTAAACCAATTTTTAATTACAGAATCCCAACATTCTGTAACTGATGAACCAAATATGCCTAACTTCATATTGATACCATCTCCCACCATCTCTCACTCTACGAATATCGATCCTACTCAAATCGTAGAGTCACTCACTCAACAAGCATCAACATCACCTCCTCCTGTAACTCAAACTCACATACCTGCCCCTCCTTCAAATGTTCCTTCCTCATCAACCAATAATTATTTTTATCTTGATCTTTCTTTCTACAATCTGCAAAATTAAAATACTAGAGCCTCTCCTCCAAACTCTCAGTAACTTCTTGAGCTACTCTCAGATCTTCCTACCAAAACTGAACTATTGAGTGCATCACAAAAGTGACCAAAGACATTCAAGAAGATCTTAAAACTCACTTTGAGCTTGTTCACATGAGGCTGAACCATTTGATAGTGCTGCCAACACCCTTCCCAGCAATTTGAGCTCTGAGCTCACAAATAAGCTCTAGGAGATCATCAAGGAAATGATCCACATCATTAATGAAAGGGATCAGATTCACTTTTAGTCTACCCGAAAACACAAGGAAGTAGTTCTCCTTCTGTAGAAGGCTCAGGAATCTCAAAATAAACTTATGATGGAAAGTCTCTCAAGTTTACGAACCTCAATGAAAGAATTCCAAGAATTTCCAATGAGTCAGATGCAACAAACAGACACTCTCTTGGCTATTATAAAAAAGAACAAGTCTTGAAATGATTCTTTGGTTCAAGAAAATTGTGAAGACATTGCTCAATCCAGAAATCAGCTCCACGAACTCGTCCAAGGCATGAATCGCCTGTTTGAAGACATTCGAACCCTTGATGCTAACATAATGGGGGAGAATAAAGGGGAAGGAGAGAAAGGCAAAGGAAGAGGAAAACAAGTTGCTCAATCCTCAAGGATTCCTCCCACAAGACAGCCTCTCTATCAGACTCCACATTCCAAACAGCAGCAACGCCAACTAATTCTAATGGCACAACCGCTAAGGAGTCGAGGGCCATCTCCTAGCTCACAAGGAGTAACCACTACTGGCATAAACATGCAAGTTGGAGATCCTGCATTTATGAATAGACACGATCATAGAGAATGGCTAAGTCAAAGCGAGATGGAAGACATTGGATAGAGAGACGAAGCCAGTAGAAGAAGGAGAGCTGCAGAGCATGTCAATCTTCCAAGGAGCAAAAGGCAGAGGAAATAGAGATAAGTTGGAATTTATTTCTTATTGATGTAACTAAGCATTATTGTAATATCTATCTTTACAAACATCAATAAATTCATGCTTATTCTCTAGAGATTTCAGGTGCTCACTGAAACACTAAGTCATATTTACTTTCTAGCACCTACATCTAGAAATTGATGATCACGATACAAATCTCCTTGGTTATGTTAACATCAAATAGGGGGAGATTGTTAGGAAATTGCATATTTAAATTTGATGTTGAAAGTAAATAATCATGCTTATATGTAAAGTCCTTCAAGGAATACATGTACAAGAACTTAGTGATAGATCAAAATTATTAGGTTGATCTATGCTTTAATGTTTATCATTCTGTAAATGAATGTATAGAAGAAAAGATCAAAGATGTTAGGTTAATCTATCAATTGAGATGTAATAGATAAGCTTCAATAGAATCACGGTCTTTCGAGCCAGCCAAGAGATTGCAGAAGCCAAGGCAGAATCGTAGAGTATCGAGAATCATAGTCTGTCTGCTTTGGAGGGCATCTACTAGTATCGTAGAGTAGTCCAAACATCTGCCAAGAAAACTCAAGAATCGTAGTGTGCTCTCAGAAGCATAGAGTTTGCAAATCAAGTAAACAAAGATCGTAGTCTACCAGTACTTAAGAAAAATTGTAGTGTTCTCCTCTATCAGTCCGGATCAAGCAAATATGGCAAGACACCATGATCATGATCGTAGTGCATCATCTGTCTGCATCAGAAGCGTCGAGCTTTCTCCATTTGTTGAAGCATAAATTACAACAAATGTGGAAAGGATTAAAGACGTTAAGACTCTCAGAAATCCCAATGACCTAACACTCATCCTTAGTATATAACAAAGAAACATATGGAAGAAGCTAAGGAAAGTACCACATGTCAGCTGAAAACACCATTTCAGGTGTTAGGTGAAATAACAGTCTGCTATGTCAGTGGGCCAGACGACTGGACAGAAGATTTCCAGAAAGTCACCATCAATGCTTAGAAATGTCAAATACAATTAATGCTTCAACGAATGCTTTTAAACGAACATATTTCAAAGGCATCTTATATGCAAATTAGATACAGATGCAAGGATAAAGCAAGCACACAACAAAAAGCTGAAGAACACTCAACGCTCAACTCTACGATCTGTAAAGAAAGCTTGCTCAGCTACTCAGTTCTTTCAAACACAAGCTTAATGGCAAATGAGTTGCTCCATTCAAGAACTCAACTATCATAAGTGAAGTAAGAAGTTCCAAGCCTGTTGGACTTGAAGAGTTCTAAGTGAACTAAGAAGTTCCAAGTCTGTTGGACTTGAAGAGTTCTAAGTGAACTAAGAATTTCCAGGACTGCTTGTCTTGAAGGAATCTAAGTGATTCAAAGATTGTAAAAACATTCATAGTGTATTTCCTACTCAAGGAGTAGAAGAGTGGACTAGGAGCCTTAAGTGCTCTGAACCACTTAAATTCTCTGTATTTTTAATATTCTTGCTTTAACTGCTATACTTGTTATAGCTTCCTGTTAACTATTAACTCTATTTATCTTAAAGGAGAACAAACAAATAACATATTCTGCTAAAATTGATTAATAATATATAACAAAGAATTTTGATTTTTTTTTTTAAATATCTATTCAACCCCCCCCCCTTCAAGATAACTATTGTGCCTCTAGGAACTAACATGTTATTTATGTCGCTTTCTATATCCGACAGTAATTCCGTTGTGGGGTCCATCAATGATTGTGCCGTCGTACAGATATTCCCTGATAAAACGAATATTCCCCGACCAAATGAATATTTTATGACAACTTGCTTACTTTGAAAAATTTGTAAATATTACCCACAACTATAACATTATATCAAATCCACACCTTATTATTTAAAATAACATTTAGAGAAAATTAAATCTTTATTCATAAAAGTTGGGGTCTTACAACCTCCCCTTCTTATGAAATTTCATCCTCAAAATTTGTTTACATATCTGGTATGTCGAAGAGGTGAGGATACCTTGTTTTCATTTCAAATTCAAACTCCCAAGTCATTTCTTCAATATCGTGGTTTCTCCACAAAACTTTGACTTGAGGTATAGCCTTTGAGCGTAAAATATGTTCATTCTTATCCAAGATTTTAACAGGTACCTCTTCATATGTTAAATCTTCTGTTATCTTGTCTGGTTCTAATTTAATAATGTGGTTCGGGTCTTCCACATATTTACGTAACATAGATATGTGAAAAATGTTATGAACACGAGACATACTTGGCAGTAAGACGAGTCTATAGTCTTATTATATGCTTTTGAAGGTATTTCTAACTTGCATGGTCAACTTTTTGTCTAACCCATGATTTATAACTTTATTTCCATACTAATGCATTAACTATCTTTGTTTTCCTACATTATGCCAAAACAGCCCCTTTGAGATTAAAACAGTCCCCATTTAGCTTAATACCTCCAATATTAGATGTCCCTCTATGCTAGCTTTATTTTAGAGTTTGTTAGCTCATTTATACAACATTTGGGTATCTTGTAGGTTCATTCATATCAACTAGTGTGTTAGGGCTAACATGTTTTAAGATTATACCCAAAACAGTCCCTTTCTATATCTTTTAATGTTTTGGGATATTTATAACTTAGTTGAACAATTTATAGCTTCTATAACATTTTGTAGCTTTATTTTTTTGTATACAAAAGTGTTAAATACTCTTGTTTTTTTGTTATAGTGAAAACCATTTTCTTATTGACTAAATGTGTCTAGCTACTGCCTCTGTTGCATTAACAGTTCCCTAACCTTGCTTATTTTGGCTTAACAACCCTCCATAACTGATCATGCTGACAGCCAAGCTTGGCTTGGCCCTGTGAGGCTTGGCTGAGCTTGGCGTGGCCTCATGTGGCCCCGCGGTCCCAAACATAGCTTATTTGTCCCAACAACCCCTTAATAAGTTTTAACAATTCACTTAGTTTAATAGTTCCATATCTACTATATTTTTATTTTATTATTTTTTCTTAAAAGGTAAGCTATTAGACTAAATTTGGAATCCAAAGAGAGTTCCACAATGCTACACTAGCAGCCTTCTTCATCGCAGTTTCTATTACTATCTTCTTCTTCATGGCGTGACCCTTGCCCATGCTTTGAGAAAAAATTATTCCTTAGTTTCATATGAAGTTTTTTTTTTACATGTTACTTGTGATTTAGTCCTTATTAGGCTTACCTACTAGCTAAGTTGTGAGAAAGACTTGCAACAACTCCATGTATTACCCTACCTGTACTTCCTGCTCAACCCATCCATCCCTGCCCATACTATGAAATAAACTATAATATACTAATTATTAGCAAATAGTAGCACCACTAGCGTTTTAACTGAAAAGCTATTAAAAGTCCCAGCAAGTGCCTCTTAAGGCCACTGCTACTGTTGCTTTAACTCGTTTCTTACTGTTATTTGCAGCGAAATGCTGCTACCAATGGGCAACAATTGTACTCTTTATCTTGGCCATTGACTTCAAATAAGATAGCTTATTTACAACCTATTTCAAGAACTTTAAAGATAATATACCCACCTTCAGTTAACTCATAATTTGCAGCCATTGAATTACATTTCTTGAACTGCTTGCGACCAACGACTATCGAGATACATCAGCTGCTTTGCTATGGGCAGCAGCTCCTTTTCTTATCCCTGTGTTTTGTTGCACTTTATTCCCCTCATTCTTGACCCTCTTGTGCTAAGTGTTGGGTATTTCATAACTTATATTTATTCTTATTGCAGAGAAATATTACATAAGTATATTTAGTAGTTTAATTGTGCCAAAACTGTTGCACATGACTGCTGCTACCGTGAGCAGCAGATGTACCACTAACTTCATACCATCTTTGGCTTGAAATTGAGTTTTTCGTTTTAGTTTGGCATGCTTATTCACTCTGATTATAACCCCCTATAGCATACCAATTTGTCCCACCTCTTAATTCTTCTAGTAATCATTTTTTTACTCAAAACAGTCCACTGGGAACTTTTAACGAACACGTGGTGTGTACAATTTAAAATTACTTGTGTCATAGATATTTGCTTGTGTTAGAAAGCCATTTTTATCCTCCTTATTACTCCTCAGCCCAACCTATCTCCTTGTGCCTAAAATCAGTCTATAGCAGTCAAACACACAGATTTCTTTAGCACTCAAGTTTAATACAAGGTTCATAACTTGCTTTTAAATTTACTTTGATGTATTCAATCATCTTAGTTAACAACATAATACACATATAGCATTACATCATATATTTTGTGAACATAACCATAAAACTTAAATTACATGAAATCTTAAATATTTGCAGCTCCATATTTCTGTTAGTACTCTGACATAACTATAGTAATAGTTTGAAATCAACAGTCAACAATAACAATCACTTATCTTCTCAGAACAAGTTCTAGACTAATTACTTAACTTAAGATAAGATAGACATTACCTTTATTTTGGTCTCTTATTTAATTCCCAATGGTTCCTGCTATTAATCCTCACTTTAACCTCTTCAATCTTCCATATTGATTAACTGCCCATATGGATAATTTTAAGCTAAAGGTGTGACACCCCCAAATCTAGGTACTTCATTCCCACAAGATTTGGTGCTCACTATTCATACACTCATACTATCTACCCAAATAAAGAGTATTTAAATCATAAATCCTTCCCTTAAATAGGGTTACATTCAAAAATAATCCCAAGTTATCTAACCTTTAAACATCATTCAAGTGCGGAAATAAAATTTATTACATCACATCATTATTAAAAGTCTAAGGTCATCATAAAAATAAAAGTACAAATTAGCATCACTTGTACAATTTTCTCTTTCCTTTGCTAGTAGAAGGTTCATCTACCTTCTCCACTTTGGCTGCAATGAGTATATAAATATGCAAGAGTGAGCAAAATAGTTGCTCACTAGATATAATAAAGAATCAACATGAGAATAACTGCCAACGAATAAGCTCATCAAAACTGAATAATACTCTATCAATGATAATCAGGAACTGGAATCCAAAATATGGAATATACATAACTGAGGGTCATAAGACCATGAACTATGTCCACAGTTGTAAGTAATCTTTCAACTCCAACTTTAACAGTCATAAGACTATAAGGACTCCTCGTACTTAGGGGGATCAGCCCTTCGTACAATGTATTGTGCACAAACATTTTAACACTACGCGTAAACTATCCCATAATAATAGTAGGGTTGTTCATCTCAGTATTTAGAGTACAAGTCTGCACCAAAGAAAGTTTGGTTTGGATAAGCTTTCAAGGGTAATTTGAAGTTTAACGAACATCAACTAGAGGACTAGTTGAATCAATAGTGTTTGATAATTACAACATAACATAGAACAATTGAGAATCATAAATGAACTGATTATACATATTAAACTCATGCTTGAAATAACTATAGAGCATAAGTACTCAACAAAATGAATAAAGTGATAAACCTTGGCTTGAATAGAACATAAGCTAAGGTTAGAGTCTTATAACATTAGAAATGAAATTACTGAACATATATTGACTAATAGCAAGCTGGAAACTAAAAACTTGCCCAACATTGTATTAATTCATGCAAGGATTAAAAACAGTTCAATAATAGAGACGAGAGTTCAAACTATATTCATTATACAAGAATATAACTCAAGAACTTGCTTAATCAGAAACAAGTTAGAATGAATCAACAAAAATGAGAATTCAAATAACATTAGAGTTAAAGTTTGCTCGAATGAACTCTAGGGACAATTGACTTATTCAATCAAAAGTTGAAATAGAAAGCTTGCTCAATCAAAGAATAAAGCTACATAATGTAATAATGGAACTAGCTCAACAAAATTAAAGAATTAGGAAACTTTCACAATGTAAAAGATAGAGTTTAGAAACTTGCCTCGAGCGTAAGCTACAATATTAAACTCACGTTCACCTACACATTGGTTTAGAACCACATTATCTATTAGATATGCTAACATACCATAACATGTACACTTCTATCTAAACGTATCATTGAAGCACAAGTCTTTCATTACCATTTACATTTCAGAAATTCCAAGTGTTAAACTTTACAACGCTTATCTAACGTTTACTGTATATACTAAGTTATCACATAACGCGTTCTCGATTTACTAATCATTTTTTTAAAATTTTGAAGTCATAATCCACATAACATGTCTCTATTTAACCTTGTTGTTACACGATTCTCACACTACCATAACCTTAAGCTACACTACAAAGAACGACCAAAGTCTGCAGAAAAAAATAGACTTCGGTGTCTGAAAATGGGCACTGGTGCGGTCACGCGATTTTTGTATGGGGATGTCATACGCATGCAATTGACATTGCTTGCCGCCTCAAGGGCCTCTCGGTCACATGACTTACGAATCGGTTTTGCGAGCGAGCTTGGCACTTTTCTTAAGCCAACTAACACAATTTCACCCATCAAACGATGATGATAACAACACATAAAATAAATATACAACTATTATAGACATGGTTGCTAACATATACAACCACTAAAACTATTTTAATTTCTCAATTTTCATGTTATCATGAAAAACTCAATTTTCTTTACATTCATCCTAAAAATCATCACTGTGAATTCATTACTTGACCAAATCATCTCATTCAAATTACGTTATGTTCGTATCTCAACAAACTAGCATAAACAAAACTCAATTAACATCTTAGCATGCAATTTGACCATCAAAATTGATACTTACGTAGCTACATATGAAAACATAAACACTGGCATCATTTTCTTTTACTGTCATCCAAAAATTAGCATGCAATTATTGTTTAAACACAATCTCCAGTCATCATATACTCATATAATCACAAGTAATCCCCATTGTATAGCAATAATTCAACAATTTGAAATTCACAGATTATATAAAACTTTGTCGTAATACTCCTAAACATATATAATGTCAAAGTTGTAGAACATACCTTCAATTGTTAGGATAATTCTTGCTAAACTAATGAAACAGCTTGGTAATCCTTAGGCTTTCTCTCAATTTCTCTCAACTCTCAATTCTTTGAACTCTAGACTTAGCTAAGTATGCGTAAAGAAAATTTAATATGGCCAAACATAAGAACAAAACTGCGAATTTTTAATACGCTTACTAATTGTAATAACAGTTACAACATAAACGTATACAATATAAATATATTATATTTATTATTTTAATTTAATTTATTTATTTTATTTAAATTCAAAAAAAAAACTAGAAATTCAAAAGCCATAAGGCTTGTTTGGCAAAGACCCTTTAAATTTTAAAGAATTAATATATTAAGCCTTGTTTGGCCAAAACTAAATTAAACCTTTTTTAATTTATTTACGTAAACACTTTAGTTTATAATTATAATCACATACTATATTTTAAATAAATATTGCCTTTTAGCAAATATCACAAAATTATAATTTCCATTATAACTTATTTAATAATTTAATATACCATCTAAATTATTAAATCACAACAACAATATAACATATCATGTTATACTACAATTCTCTAAATTATAAATTAATTTAATTTAGAATATAATCTAACAAATTTAGATTCATAAATATTTACTAACAACCATCACATTAAAAAAATATTTATTTAACAATAAACACCTCAAATAATATTTATATACCTCAATAAATTTTTAAATTACAATTTGAAATTTCGGATCGTTACATCCTTCCTTCCTTACAAGGATTCTGTCCCCAGAATCACAATTCAAACAATCAAATCGTCACGTTCTCCCCTACTTACAAAGATTCTATCCCCAGAATTGAAGACACAGACTAAAAAAATAACTCAGGGTAATTCTTCATCATATCAGCTTCGAGTTCCCACGTAGCCTCTTCGACGTTGTGGTTCCTCCATATCACCTTCACAGAAGGTATCACTTTATTCCTGAGCACTTGTTCTTTCCTCTCGACTATCTGGATAGGAACCTCTTCATAAGATAAATCTTTACTGAACTGGAACGGTTCATACTCGATCACATGCTTGTAATCGAGTTTATACGGTCATGACAATCGCACACATGAAAAAAACATTGTGCATATGCTTTAATTACGGAGGTAAAGCTACTTCATAAGCCACCTCTCCCACTCTGCGTAGAATTTTGAAAGGTCCAATAAACCTCGGGCTGAGCTTGCCTTTCTTGCCGAAACAAATCTTCCCCTTCCAAGGATAAACTTTCAGGAATACAAATTTCCTGCTTCAAACTCACGACTCTACCTGTGTTGATCAGCATACTTTTTCTGTCGATCTTGAGCAGCTACCAGTCTTTCTCTGATGACTTTGACAATTTCAGCAGTCTGCTGAACAAGTTCCGGGCCTAACGTTTATCGTTTTCTAACTTCATCCCAGCATAGTGGAGTTCTGCACTTTCTGCCGTATAACGCCTCGTATGGCGACATACCAATGCTTGCATGGTAACTGTTGTTGTATGCAAATTCTACCAATGGTAGATGATCATCCCAGTTTCCTATGAAATCCATGATGCACGCTCTAAGTATATCTTCAAGCGTCTGGATCGTTCTTTCACTTTGCCCATCGGTTTGCGGATGATACGCTTTCCTCATCTTCAATTGCGTTCCGATGCATTCTTGTATCCTCTTCTAGAAATTTGATGTGAACCTCGGATCTCTATCTGATACAATTGACACTGGAACTCCATGTCTTGAGACGATCTCTTTAACGTATAGTTTTGCCAGCTGATCAAGATTAAATCTAATCTTTATTGGCAAAAAGTGTGCACATTTTGTTAATCTGTCCACTATCACCCATATCGCATCGTATCCTTTCTGAGTCATTGGAAGACCTACCACAAAATCCATTGTGATATGCTCCCACTTCCATTCCGGTATCTTCAACGGTTGAAGTAATCCGCTTAGTCGTTGATGCTTTCGGCCTTCACTTTCGACATGTCAAGCACTTTGCAGCGCGATTCGCAACATCTCTTTTCATGTTCGTACACCAAAAATGACGTCAAATCTTGATACATTTTCGTACTTCCGGATGAATTGAATATCTTGAGCTATGAGCTTAGTCAATATGTCTTCTTTAATATCTGTCTTCTTTGGAACCCAAATTCGTCCCTCGAATCTTAGCATTCCATGATGTCGACACAATATTTCACTTCTTTTCCCTCGCCCACGCTTTCCTTTATTTTCTTGCATTCTGCATCCTGTAGCTGAGCGTTCTTCACTTTGTCCACCAGAGTTAGACTAGCTTCTATCTGGTACAATTTTTCATTGGATTCTTCTGGAAATTTTATTTCCAGCTCTAGCCTTGCCATTGCTGAAATGAGCTCCTCCTTATCAGTTAACATCATCAACTTTTCTCTGCCCTTCCTACTCAATGCATCAGCAACCACATTAGCTTTACCCGGATGATAAAAGATCTCGCAATCCTGGATGATAAAAGATCTCGCAATCATAATCTTTTATCAGTTCCATCCATCTTCTTTAATGCATGTTCAGGTCTTTACGTGTGAAAATATACTTTAGACTTTTATGGTCTGTGTAAATCTCATATTTCTCTCCGTAGAGATAGTGTCTCCATATCTTCAGTGCGAACACAACCACTGCCATCTCTAAATCATGAGTCAGATACCCTTTTTCGTAGTCTTTCAGTTTCCTTGATGCATACGTAATAACCCTGCCGTTCTGCATAAGGACACAACCCAAACCTTTGTGTGAAGCATCACTATACACCACAAAGTTTCCTGTATTATATGGTAACGATAACACAAGTGCCATACTTAACTTCTTCTTCAATTCTTGAAAACTTTCCTCACACTTCTCCATCCAAATAAATTTTATAGATTTTCTTATCAAATTCATCAACGGAGTGGCAATCTTGAAAAAATCCGGGATAAACCGTCTATAATAGCCTGCAAAACCCAAGAAACTTCTTACTTACGATGGAGTTCTTGGTTGTTCCCAATTATCACTGCTTTAACTTTTGATAGATCCACGGAAATCCCATCCTTATCAATTACATGCCCAAGAAATTGTACACGTTCCAGCCAAAATTCACATTTAGAGAATTTTTCCTACAACTTTTCCTTCCTTAACGTCTCCAACGTCAGATGTAAATGTTCCACGTGTTCCTCTTGAGTTTTAGAGTACACCAAAATATCATCGATGAACACCACCACAAATTTGTCCAAAAATGGTTTAAACACCATGTTCATCAAATCCATGAACGCTGCAGGAGCGTTTGTCAAACCAAAAGACATTACTAAAAATTCGTAATGTCCATACCTAGTTCGGAATGTCGTCTTCGGTACATCCTCCTTCCTTATTTTCAGTTGGTGATATCCACTTCTCAAATCTATTTTCGAGAAATATCTAGCACCTTTCAATTGATCAAACAAGTCATCTATTCTTGGCAATGGATATCTGTTTTTAATAGTGACTTTGTTCAATTCCCTATAATCAATGCAAAGACACATTGACCCATCCTTCTTCTTCACGAATAACACAGGTGCTCCCCACGGTGACACACTTGATTGAATGTACTTTTTATCCAGTAGTTCTTGCAGTTACACCATTAGTTCCTTCATTTCCATCGAAGCCATTCTGTATGGGTCCTTCGATATCGGAGTGGTTCCTGGCACTAAGTCGATCATTAACTCGATTTCTCGGTCAGGTGGAAGTCCTGGCAAATCCTCCGGAAACACGTCCACGAACTCCCTAACCACCAGTATTTCCTCCAATTTCACACCCTTCTCCTTTTGAGTATTGACTATGTAAGCTAAATACCCTACACAGCCCTGACCCAATAACTTTTTGGCCATCATCATCAGACATTTCATTTGTCTAGGCGATTTACTACCATGAAAAACTACCTTTGACGAAGTCATAAGGTTTATACATTTCTTTTGGCAATCAATTATCGCTCCATAATTGAACAGCCAATCCATTCCCAAAAAAACAACAAACTCTCCGAGATTTATCGGAATTAAATCCATTTTCATAACATTCCCCTTAATGTTCACCCTACAGTTCTTGTATACGATCTTAACATGAATCACTTCCCTATTCACAATTTCTATGTTTAAAGGGAAATTCAGCTCTTCACTAGGTATTTCTAACTTCTTAGCAAAATCATCAGATATAAACGAGCAAGTTGCACCCAAATCAAATAATACATATGCATTTATATCATTGCTTGGGATAATACCTTACACGACATCTTTTGAGTGCACCGTGTCCTGAACCGTCATGTTGAAAGTTCTGGCTGTGGGCTTATTTGTTGTTGTTGGTCCAGGAATAGCCAGCGCACCTCCACTAGCATTTTCCTTGCTCCCATTTGTCTCACCAGATCTCTTTTTAGGGCATTCACGAGAAAAGTGATCCTTGGATCTGCACGTGAAACACACATTCTTCTTAGCTTGAGTGCAATTTGGGGCGATGTGACCCTCCTGGCCACAATTGAAGCATACTCGCTTCCCCATCAAGCACACACCCTTGTGAAACTTTCCACACGTAACACATGCTTTGAACTTCTTATTTTACTTTGGTTTCTTTCTTGATTTCCGGCTCCCATTCCCATTCCACTTCCTCTTGAAAATGGTTGCCCATTTCACAGATTACCACCACAACCACTATTCTTAGCTTCACCTTCACTTTTCTTCTTCCTCTGCTCCTGGTTATGTTTTATTACTGCCTCGCCTCCACTTTCAGCGAGAATCGCCTTCTCCATTACTGCTGCAAATGTCTTCAATTGAGCAGAAAACCTCTTTGTACAACGGGGTTTTTTTTCCTGTTCGAACCTCCTTGCCTTGCTGCATTTCATCTGTCTTGACTTGATATGGCATCTCCTCGCCAACTCTTCGTTGAATTTTACGGCATACTTTCGATCACAAAACATCGTTCCCTACTTTAGTTCCAAAAACTGAACCTCTAGCTGGCTCTTCGAACTCTCTGGAAAATAGGTCTCGAAGAACAGCTCCTTAAACCTATCCCAGGTCATCACTCCTGGTCCTTCCCGAGTTTTATTGGCCTGCCACCAATAGCTCGCCCCTGCTTTCAACATAAACATTGCAAAAGCAGTCTTCTGGTTATCCTTTACCCTAGCAACATCAAAAACCTTCTCAATTTCCATAATCCAGGTCTGCACTTCAACTGGATTCATGGACCCACGGAATTCTGGTGGTCCAACCGCCTTGAAATCCTTAAACGTAGTACCTTGATTCTGAGGTTGATTCTGCAAAGCACCCGTCAGTAACGTCACTAGCTGCTGAACCGGGTTTCCTTCCTCATTGTTGTTGTTGTTGGTTTCCTCAGTGGTTCTCTGTCGTGGTGGTTGACGTCTTGGAGGCATTTTCTGTTAAAATACATCCATTAGCTTTTATTCAACCTTTTAAGTATTACATACTTAAGTTGCACATCATAAAATTTTATCACATAACACTTAACACTTTGAATAAAACAATAACTTTTATTCATTCATCATTTTTAAAAAACATCAAAACAATAACATCGCTTCTATTTACAACATCATCATCATCATCATCTATCACATTGGTTATATCATAACCGGGATTTATATTTCATTTATTTTTAAATCACCTATCAATTACATTTTCTACAATGTCCTACTAAGATACTGCGTAGCCTTACGACGCTCTTCCTCCATGATTTGGAACATTATTCGGCGATCCAATATGTATGATGGTAGCATCTCGAACTGAATCGGATAACCTATGACTCGATCTTAAGCTCGATTGATCACGGTGTTGAATACGTTGTTCATTTCTTCCATCTTCCTCCTTTTTGATTGTGCGTCCCTCTCTGCTACTATTCCGGCTCGTTGATAAGCTTCGCTGTACGCATCTTCGGCTCTTGCCCTTTTTGTAGATTCTTCTTTCAACTTGTTCTTCAACTCCGCAATCTCTGCCATCATTCGCTCGTTCTCTCCTTCAGTATGGACCAGCTTCTCTTCAACGTTGTTCAGTCGTTCTTCTCGATCCTGGATCTCGTCGTCTTTCTGTGCCATCGAGGTTTGTTGTTCAGCTACTATCTCTTGTAACTCCTCGATTGTGTCTTGAAGTTCCACATTGTGGTCATACACCTCGTCGTACATACGGGCAACTATCGAATTAAGTGGAAGCTCTTCCTCCTCATTCCCCGATTGTGGCAGCTCCACAGGGTCCTCCTCATTCGTCTATATCTCATCCTCCTCATCAGGTACTCTCTCATTCTCAACTACTGTGACCGACGGAACTGTTTCCCGTTGCAGTAGTTTTTCCCAAATCACCTGAATATCTCGAGGCTCCTCCTCTCTAGCCTGACTGGATCCTCCTATATTAGTCATCTTGTCAACCAAAGTTTAAGTTTTAATTACTAATCATTACTACTCGACACTCATGAGCACATAAGTTGTAATCACATAAGCACATAAGTGTTTTATTACTTTCTCTTTCCTAAAACTCGATAAGAGTCCATCATCACTATCTTTTCAAAGGTTACTTCCTAAGGCTTTTCCCCACCTAAGGTTCATAACCTAAGGCTTTGATACCAACCTGTGATACCCCCAAATCTAGGTACTTCATTCCCACAAGATTTGGTGCTCACTATTCATACACTCATACTATCTACCCAAATAAAGAGTATTTAAATCATAAATCCTTCCCTTAAATAGGGTTACATTAAAAAATAATCCCAGGTTATCTAACCTTTAAACATTATTCAAGTGCGGAAATAAAATTTATTACATCACATCATTATTAAAAGTCTAAGGTCATCATAAAAATAAAAGTACAAATCAGCATCACTTGTATAATTTTCCCTTTACTTTGCTAGTTAAAGGTTCATCTACCTTCTCCACTTTGGCTGCAATGAGTATATAAATATACAAAAGTGAGCAAAACAATTGCTCACTGGATATAATAAAGAATCAACATAAGAATAACAATAATAACTGTCAACGAATAGGCTCATCAAAACTGAATAGTACTCTATCAATGATAATCAGGAACTGGAATCCAAAATATGGAATATACATAACTGAGGGTCATAAGACCATGAACTATGTCCACAGTTGTGAGTAATCTTTCAACTCCAACTTTAACAGTCATAAGACTATAAGGACTCCTCGTACTTAGGGGGATCAACCCTTCGTACAATGTATTGTGTACAAACATTTTAACGCTACGCGTAAACTATCCCCTAATAATAGTAGGGTAGTTCATCTCAGTATTTAGAGTACAAGTTCGCACCAAAGAAAGTTTGGTTTGGATAAGCTTTCAAGGGTAATTTGAAGTTTAACGAACATCAACTAGAGGACTAGTTGAATTAATAGTGTTTGATAATTACAACATAACATAGAACAATTGAGAATCATAAATGAACTGATTATACATATTAAACTCATGCTTGAAATAACTATAGAGCATAAGTACTCAACAAAATGAATAAAGTGATAAACCTTTGCTCGAACGGAAAATAAGCTAAGGTTAGAGTCTTATAACATTAGAAATGAAATTCTTGAACATATATTGGTGATAGCAAAATTGAAACTAAAAACTTGCCCAACATTGTATTAATTCATGCAAGGATTAAAAAGCAGTTCAATAATAGAGACGAGAGTTCAAAGCGTATTCATTATACAAGAATATAACTCAAGAACTTGCTTAATCTATAAACAAGTTAGAATGAATCAACAAAATGAGAATTCAAATAACATTAGAGTTAAAGTTTGCTCGAATGAACTCTAGGGACAATTGACTTATTCAATCAAAAGTTGAAATAGAAAGCTTGCTCAATCAAAGAATAAAGCCACATAATGTAATAATGGAACTAGCTCAACAAAATTAAAGAATTAGGAAACTTTCACAATGTAAAAGATAGAGTTTAGAAACTTGCCTCGAGCGTAAGCTACAATATTAAACTCACGTTCACCTACACATTGGTTTAGAACCACATTATCTATTAGATATGCTAGCATACCATAACATGTACACTTCTATCTAAACGTATCATTGAAGCACAAGTCTTTCATTACCATTTACATTTCAGAAATTCCAAGTGTTATACTTTGCAACACTTATCTAACGTTCATTGTATATACTAAGTTATCACATAACGTGTTCTCGATTTACTAATCATTATTTTAAAAAAATTTGAAGTCATAATCCACATAACATGACTCTATTTATCCTTGTTGTTACACGATTCTCACACTACCATAACCTTAAGCTATACTACAAAAAAACGACCAAATGTCTGCGAAAAAAAAAAAAACTTGATTAATACGAAAATGGGCCTTTGGCGGCGGTCATGAGTTTTGTATGGGGATGTCATGCGCGCTTGCGCTAGGGGCCTCATGAAATTGCATGCGACTTCTGAAACTCAATTTTGCGAGCGAGCTTGACACTTTTCTTAAGCCAACTAACACGAATTTCACCCATCAAACAGTGATAACAACACATAAAATAAATATAAAACTATTATAGACATGGTTGCTAACATATACAACCACTTAACATAATTTTACAACTACTAAAACTATTTTAATTTCTCAATTTTCATGTTTTCATGAAAAACTCAATTTTCTTTACATTCATCCTAAAAATCATCACTGTGAATTCATTACTTGACCAAATCATCTCATTCAAATTACGTTATGTTCCTATCTCAACAAACTAGCATAAACAAAACTCAATTAACATCTTAGCATGCAGTTTGACCATCAAAATTGATACTTATATAGCTACATATGAAAACATAAACACTGACATCATTTTCTTTTACTGTCATTCGAAAATTAGCATGCAATTATTGTTTAAACACAATCTCCAGTCATCATATACTCATATAATCACAAGTAATACCCATTGTATAGCAACAATTCAACAATTTGAAATTCACAGATTATATAAAACTTTGTCGTAATACTCCTAAACATATATAATGTCAAAGTTGTAGAACATACCTTCAATTGTTAGGATAATTCTTGCTAAACTACTGAAACAACTTGGTAATCCTTAGGCTTTCTCTCAATTTCTCTCAACTTTCAATTCTCTGAACTCTAGACTTAGCCAAGTATGCGTAAAGAAAAAGCGATATATGCAACGTAAGAAAATGAAAATCGCGCTAATTTTTAATCGCTGCTTACTAATTGTAATAACAATTTACAACATAAACGTATACAATATAAATATATTAAATTTATTATTTTAATTTAATTTATTTATTTTATTTAAATTCAAAAAAAACTAGAAATTCAAAAGCCATAAGGCTTGTTTGGCAAAGACCTTTTAAATTTTAAAGAATTAATATATTAAGCCTTGTTTGGCCAAAACTAAATTAAACCCTTTTTAATTTATTTACATAAACACTTTAGTTTATAATTATAATCACATACTATATTTTAAATAAATATTGCCTTTTTTAATTAAATATCACAAAATATTATAATTTAATTTTTTATTATAACTTATTTAATAATTTAATATACTATCTAAATTATTAAATCACAACAACAATATAAATTTACTAACAACCATCACATTAATAAAACATTTATTTAACAATAAACACCTCAAATAATATTTATATAACTCAATAAAATTTTAAATTATAATTTGAAATTTCGGATCGTTACAAAAGGTATAGAAATCAAAGAGATCGAAGAGTTTGCACCAAGGGTTTTCTCTTAGAATTGAAACTTTGGTTTATGTACAAAAAAAAGCCATTGGTTTCAACAAAAATTTTCTGGCTTCACTTATAGTAGGCTTGATAACTCACTTAGTCTATGACCCTCTTATAAAAATAACTCCTACTCCTTTCCTAATGAAATTCTAGTTCATGTTAAATAATTTAATAACTCAGCCTAAATGTATAAGGCTTGTTTTAAATGGCTTAATCAAGAATCATTATAATGCTACACTCACACAACCATATTAAACATTAACAATTCAAATAGCCAGAACATTAACATAAAGTACTCCCAAACTTAGAAATTCTAAGCATGACATTTGAATATCAAGTTATAATCATCTTATGCGAAGGCAAAACTGACCTTTTACAACATTTGCATTCTTAGAATTACAATATAGAATATTGGCATAAGATTAGACTTGACTGCAAACAGTTGGGTGCAGTCTCTATTTTCCCATGTTAATCATAAGTGTAGGCAGGACTGCTACTCATAGTGGTATAATATACTATTACTAACAATAATATACAGCCACAACAATAGCATACCAATCAAATTAATCCTCTACAGTTAACCTAACTACTAAAAGTCAATATAACAGTCATTCCTGTCTAGTTCAGGCCATCCGACCCTTTTCAGTCTACTAGTAGCAAGAAAATGGAATGGAAGGGATTGGAAAGATCTTACCTTAATAGTTCAAAGATTACAAATGAGTTATGATGCTTGATCACCCCTCCTTCTCGGTCAAACTCTCTTCTTCTTTCGTACTGTGCTAAAGTTTTTGGAGGCTAAGTTAAGTAGTATAACCCTCTGTGCATAGGTGGAACACTGAGGTTATATAAATGAGTCCCCTAACTTTAGTCAGTCACTCTAAGCTTGGCCCCTAATCTTCTTCATTATTATCCTACCCAGCTCTACTTTGTCTAAGTTCAGTCCCCCTTTTGAGTTGCCTCCTAACAGACTACCCCGTAGTCAGTTGGCTCCTATACTGTCTGACACTCTTATCCCTTGCAGGGTACTTGAATCCTAAACGCTAATCTCTGTTTCCTAGCCTCTAACTAACTGCTAACTTGTTAAATGACTTCTAACTCTATGCTAAAGTAGTAACTATTAGCCAAAAAAAAAGAGCAACTCATTTTCCCCTACTAGTGCTATCGAAATGGGCTTATGGCCAGGCTAGACAAGGACCTTGCTTGGCCTAGTAATTGGATAGACATAAATATTAAATCTTGGGCCAATTATATCCCTGCACCAAAGCAAGCAATTCTTTTAACATTTTAACTAAAGTAGCAAGCATATATGGAATATTTATTGTGGCCCAATATAGAATTATATTTTTCATTTTTATTTTTACTAACAAACATACCTAACACATACATAGAAATGATGATCTCATGAATTCTAAATAATTCATGATAGTACCCCATTTCTTTATTTTAAATAATACTTTTAATTATATCTTAATATAATTAATTCTTTGAATGCATAGATACATTTGCATCAAGAATCTCTCTTAATTAAGTCATGTTGGCTTTCCTTTTCATTCTTGATATTAAAATATCATTTTAATAATATATGCTATTCTTCTCTTCCTTTACCATACAAGGTCTTGAGATATTTATATTTTAATAAACAATAATAAAATTAATGCCACTTCAATATTGTATAAAAAAAATTATACCTAAAATTTGACATTATAATAACTAAATATTTCATAGAATTTCTGAGTTATTATAATAGGTATTAGGCACGCGTTGCAACTTACGGGACTCGATTCTGATATACGGAGGCCGAGTTATCAGCCTGTTTGCCTAACTTACCAAAACTTAGAAAAATAGTTGAAAAAGAGACCAAAACCCACATCGGTCGTCGAAACGACAAGGAAACACATATATAGCATCACATAGGTATTAGGCACGCATTACAACTTACGGGACTCGATTTCGATATACGGAGGTCGAGTTATCAGCCCATTTGCTTACTTTGTTAAAACTTGAAGAACAAAAATTAAAAAAAATTAAATATGCTCTATTTTCGAATTCGTTATTAATATTTTAATTTTGTGGGGTCTTGTTGATGAGACTCGTGGGGGTGGAGGCTGCGATACATACGTTGACCATGGAGGAGATGGTGATGACCGCCGAGCTGATGCTGATGATACTATAGAGGGTGGGACCGGAGGTGGGACCGGCGATGGGACCGGTGTTCGTTCGATAGATGGCGACAATGATGAAACTGACACTCCTGACCTTGGGCTGTAGTTAGTTTATATTTATATTTTGACTTTCATGTATGTATTTATACAGCTTTTGAGTTGTACAGACTAGAGTTTTGTATCTAGTTAAGTTGATGGTTTATGTATCTAACTATATTGATTGTTTATGATTACATTTTGTATCTACATCGTACGACTTATCTATATGTTATTAAGTTGTCTACATATTTGATGGTTGATAGCAAAATATATGATTGTTATTAATATGTGTTCATGAATAATTATTTGTTTTTCTTTACTTTATAACAGGTACAATTATGTATATGTAAATGAATATGGGAATTTTGTAATTTTGTAATTTTTTTTAAAGCAGGTTATTGGAGACGGGGGCATTGGCGATGGCTTCCCATCGGTAATGACCTATAACGACGGTTCTTTAAATAATATAAATTAAGGGCATTAATGACGAGGGATTAAGTCATTAGCGACGGCCTAGTCGTCGCTAATGATTATCTTAATAAATCTTTCAAATGGCTATAATTGACGATCTATCCGTCGCCCGTGTCATCATTAATGCCTTATTACCGACAGCCAGCCATCGACAATGACCCCGTCGATAATGACCTAATTCTTGACTTGAGAGCGGACGGCGGCCGTGGGGCATTTACGTCACGGATGACCTCATTGTCGACGGCAGGAGGGTCATTGGCGATGACAATGACCTTTTTTTGTAGTGATATGTTAAATTAAATACACTTAACATATTATTATGATTATACCATTAACTTTCTTTTATGGTGTGACCTTTTAGGTTCTCCATATTAAACTTGTTGTGAATAATTCTAATCTTATTTAAATAAATAAATTAAACTAATAATCTATTTAAATAAATAATACTTATTCTACAATAAGGATAAGTCTCTTTAGCGATCAAAGACTTTCCAGATAATATAGATTTTAACATTAATCATAAAAGAACCTTTGAGTAAATAGTTACCGTACAATTCAATCCTTCCACCATAAAATGTCTCAATTAAATATAAGACATAAAATTACTGTCAAGTCTTATTTTATTTAATTATATGTATTTCGATTCCTAAATGCAAAACTCCAAAAAAATGCAAATTAGAAACTCATTTCTAATTTCATTCCACATTGGCCAAGGATTCCTGGGTTGTCATTTATCGAATCACATAGGACATATATCTTCTTTTACTAGAAGCAGTAGATTTTTTTATTGATAATTCATTATCTCCATATATAACTCATTACACCCAAGTATATCCTTTGATATACCCTAAGGGTCTTAAGGAATAAGTTAAAAGTATAATTCATTTTACACAAGATACTATAATGATCTCAAGTCTAAGGATCACTTGTACTATTATCAATTCAGGAATTCATGTTGACAGACAAGTAAAACTCCATTATATATTCCTTAGCGAGTCACGTTCAGTGAACTTATTTTCCAATAAGCACCTACATACTTGCTTTAGTGTCTCCACACAAATGATCATGAGATCAATCATCCTCATCCAATGAGCAAGCAACGTATGTACCAATCTATTCGGATTCACTAATCCCCTTTTTAGTAATCCATTGATTTGGAACATTTTAGTTTTTAAGCTATCTAAGAATTTAGATCTCATTAGCATGATCTCATCATGTTTCTAAAAGCATTGCTTAAAACTATGGGTTTATCACATATTGTTAAAACAACATCATGTAGATAATTAAATGCCTTAATAAATAATTCTTTTATTAATAAATGAATAAGATTGTTTACAAAGTATATGTTTTATCATCATAAATGATTGGCTTGTATGCATAATACTTTCATTGGCACATAGTGCATTTGATTTCCTGTTCTATTACTTGAACTGTGAAATACTTTCAAATTCTTTTATTCATGAACTATTTATGATCCATGTCTCAGCAATTTGTTCCGGCTAGACTAATAATGGATGAATCATTCTATTATTTAAACTAAGTTGTTATTGAAATATTGATGTCATTTATTTCGGCTAGATCAATATTGACATTATATGTTGAACTCATAACATTTCTTTAAAAATAATCCAAACCATATTATTGTGGTACAGACACATGATGTAAGTTTGAGATGAACAACCCTTATAAAAAGGAGAATTTTATTGTCGAGCATCCAACCCTTGTGCTTTTTGAGTATTATGTATAATCACGGGTACAATGAGGCTGATCACTTTGTTAATTACTTGCAGAAGTGTATGATTTAATCTTTACGGTTAACTGATACTCTTGAGGTAATTCAGTATTAATTAACTGATAATTCATCTATTAGTTCTTGATCTATTTGTGATCACTCAACATGAAATCTGGGAATATCCCACTTTATTATATATTGTTGTAGTATTGCTCACTTTTCTTAATCAATTGAATATTATTGAATCTTTGAAAGAATTTTACTCTCTCATTCTTGATATGTTATTCAGCTTGGAATTTAAGAAAATTCTTGTTATTGAAAATGATTTATTGTTTAGTTATTTCACAATCTTTTGAATATTGCTGAAATTATAGAAAGTTAGACTCTTCTATATTTTTTATTGAACGCTTTAACTTGCGGAGCAAACTAGTTGATCACCCTTGCTTTAAATAAAATATTTCAGCTAAAGTCGAGGTAGCCGAAGGTTCTAAGAAGGATAAAGGTAAAGCAAAGGCGGCCGAGTATAATCAATTGTGTAATGATAATTACTATATTATATTTTGGTTTAAGCCTTTTGTATTATAGGGCATGTAATATTAAGGTTAGTTAACCTGGGATGATGTTACAATTATGTATTTAAGGTATTTTTTTATTAATTAAGGAAATGTAATGAATGATGTAATTTATAACGAATGTGTAGTTAGATGTGATATGTATGATGGATCGTGAGAACCAAACCCGAGGTTAGGGAACCCGGATTTGGCGGCGTTACAATATTAGTATTAGGTTACAATTCATTTGTGCCTATAAATAGGTCTCTTGTTTTGGAGAGGAGGGAATGTATTAGATTAGTTTAGGTTAGGAGTGGGAGTAGATTAAATTACTTATTCATTGTGCGCTCGTTGCATTATCATTAATTGAAGAGAATTTTCTTGTTTTATTTATGTTTTTTCTTCTTTAATTTAGTTAGTTTATTTATTTTCATATCTAGTTAAGTTCTTTAATCTAGGATGAAAATGACATTAAATAATTATTCATGACAATATTTTCTATTTTTTCTATTATTTATGTTTTTATGTTTAATTGATTTCACATTCATGTTTCTTTATTGAAATACATTCGATTTATAGTTCTTATGCGTTTTTTAAATTAATTAAGAGGTTTTGATAAATTATTGTTTGATATGAGTTTTTTATAATAAATACTTGCTCGAAAAAGTTTTGATGGGTTATAGTTAATCCTTAAATTTTCATAGTCTATGTTTGTCCTTGTTAATTATAAAATTACTAAATTAAAGTGAAGGGAGATCAACACCATAATTAAGTTATAAAAATAGAAGAGATTAGATTATTTGTTATGTTTACTGTTTAATGAATTCAGATTCCTAATTTGTTTCCTTATTATTAGTTTTCATATTCTAGTTAGTTTAATTGTAGTTAATCAATTCTCCATCTTTATTTCTAATTCGTCTGAAGTAGATGTTAAGGATACATTAAAATTAATCTAGTCTTTGTAGGTTCGACCTGTACTTGCCAGTTCTTCAATTTGACACTGTGCACTTATAGTTACATAGTTTTATTACATCAAGTTTTTGGTGTCGCTACCGGAAGTTAAACTTACTTTTATATTATTTAATTTTTATTTATTCAAATTATTTCTGATTTTTTTATTTTTCAGGATTATCGAAGTAGATCAACAATGCGAAAAGACAAAATTATTGCTGCGTTTTTCCTGTTATTTTGTATCTTAACTTAAAAAAAATATCTTTGTTATTTTTATTATTAGTTAGAAAACTAATTGCCGCATTCATGCATTCACTCACATAGAACACATCATTTTTAGGTTTTTTTTTTGTCAAATTTAACTATGGTGATTGTTGGAGGATTGAGATACGTCAAATTTATCATTCTTTTGTAATTTACATTATTTTAGGGCATTTTATTTTTTTACAATTTTTTTATTTTGTTTATGCATTTTTATCTTTAATCTTACATTAATTAAGGACAAAAACTTGTAACAAGATAAGGTGGGGATTTCATCATCCTTCCTTGGCCCACAAACCACCCATTCATTTTGCATAGCATTTCCTTAATAAAATCAAGTAGACGTTGGCCCCTAGGAATTTCGAGCTCAATTAGAACAATGGACTCCAATAGGAGGCTAAATTTTAAATTAATTAAACTATTGGTGTCTAGGCAATTGGTTCAAAAGGAAAATGTCTAAAGAATGTGTGGTTATTCAATTAGTCAAAGTATCTACGGAGAGACTCCCACCGTTCTTACACTTACCTGGCTAGTGGTGTGATTAATTTCAAATTTTGTGAACCTTAAGGTGTAACTTGGAATAGTTAGAAGCTATCTAGATTTTATTTAGGTTAACCACAAAATTAGGATTTTTATTTTATTTTATTTATTTATTTTTTGTGTGTGTGACTTTCGTGGTTAGTTGTTTATTTATTTTGTGATTTATGGAAAGATGGACTCTTATTGTAGTTGGAATAATAATTTTGCTTGTAATCAAGAACGCTATGAAAATTTTAATGCACACTAAGTAAGTTAATTTTTTTTCAACTTATGAAAATCCTTATTTAAGTTCATATTATAGCCATATTCGGATCCAGAACCTCAATATCCACAATAATTTTCAAATGAAGATGAGGAAAGACTTATTAAATTAGAGAAAACTATAGAAGTTTTAATGTAAAATCAATTTAACATGAATCAAGTAATATCTCATCTAGAAATTCAAATGACTCGATTAGCCACCATAATAAATGAACAAGAGGGGGACGAATTTTCTAGTAAATTTGAGGTTAATTTTGAAAATCTTGATGGTTGTGGAAATGATGAGGAAGATAAACTTTTGTATTCAATTCTACACAGTTTGAGTCAGGCGAATTTGAGGAGTCAAAAAATTGTGAGTATATGCGTAAAATTGATCATGTCGCATTTAATGAGTCGGTTGACAAAGTTTATAAGCCTATAGCTCCATACCTGAAAGACTTATTCCTAAAAAAATACCTAGTGATTTTTTTTGACCAACTTAATAAAGTAAACGTGATCCAAGAGCTGTTCATGACCCAATAAATAATTGAAAATAGACTTTTGATTGAAAAAGATTCAATTGATTTTTTCTTAAATCACCTTAATCAAAATTGGAATGAATCTAAATATTTAGATAAGGTCAATGAGATGTTGAGATCCACTACACATAAGTCAACTAAACTAGAACATGCATTTGAACCAATTTTGCCATCTTTTGAACATGTCAGTGAAAGTTTTCTCGAGGTCAATTCTAAATACATTTCTGATGAAAATTCTAACTATTTTCAATTCTTAGACCTCTTGAAAATCATGAAAAGTTCACACTCACTTACCCATCTGTATCATTTATTTTTGTCACATACTTTTTAAGATGTATGAAATTTGTAGGTTTATACGTTTGTTTTCTTTTTCACCGCATTTATTGCAGCACTACGACCCCGCATACAAGGTATAATTCTTTCATATCTTTGTTCTCTTTTCTTCATTTGTATACATTAAGGATAATGCATGATTTAGGTATGAGGGAGTTTGTTTGTATTATTGTATTAGTTTTTTTAGGAAAATATAGTAAAAAAATACAAAAAATTGAAAAAATTAAAAATTTTGTTTTACTTTTTATGGATTGAATTGATTATAATAAGAATCCGTGGTGCAAAAAATTGAAGTAGGATTAAAATATTTTGACCTCTTGAACCTTTGATTAGATACAAAATCTTAGTTTGAAACACCATCCTGAGTAAAATAAAGTTCATATGCATTTTTACACTACACATTTGTACTAATTCTTAGTTGTGGGGTATAAACTATGATTCGAGAAAATTCAAAAAAAAATGAATAAAAGAGAAAAAAAGTTGAAAAAAAGAAATAAATACATACTTCAATGTCCATTGAACAAAATAACTGGATATCCAAGCCTCAGGAAGCATCAATATTCACGTTGACAAGTGTGATAAATATAAGCAGTTTGACTAGTTTAGTTTTGTGGTCTTTGTTACTCGAGTAAGTAAACCCTTAGGGATGTCTCTACACCTAGTACCCTAAATCCAACTGGTTTTGGAGTCATTGGTCCAACGCTCGTTACATAGGTAACTCTGAAATTAAAAGTCTAAGAAAACGAGACATTACACAAGTCAAGAAAAAATTCAAAAAAGAAGAAAAAAATTAAAAACAAGAAAAAACTAATAGAAAATTGAGTTTGACTGATTTTCATGGTAAAAATCCCTACTAAGAGCTATATCACGTACACATGCATGTATTACATATAATTAATTTAATGGAGGATGGTGTCTAGAATGAAAATTGAGTTTTTTGATAAGGTGATAGTGTAATTTTGAATTTAATCTTGCTTATGTATAATACCCATATATACTTAATAGTTTTCTTTCAATTTCATAATTGGTTAAACTCAAAAGATTTTATTTTGAATTTTGAATTTTGTGGGCATATTCATTGCAAACCCTCACGAGACACAACTCGTCCACTTGAGGTAAGCTTGGGGTTTAAGGGCTTGTTGCACATACTAAATGCAATCATGCTTCCTACGAAAATGGGGTAGTATAGTTTTTTTTATTTTCTTTTTATTTTACTCGAAGACAAGTAAAAGATAGATATGGGGGTATTTGATAGACACATAATTTATACATTTTAATATTTCTATATTTATTATTTTATATGTTTATTTTATTTAATTAATACATTTTATTTGATTTTATAGGATTTACCTTATTTATCTTGGTGAATAAGTAAAAGATAATTGTTCCAGCTTTTAAAGATGGAAAATAACTTTTAAGAGATTATCATATAGAGATTGAAGTATAGAAGGAAAGAAGAGGATAGAAAGAAACAAAAGAGATAAAAGTTCAATGTAATAGTATATATTATGTTACAATTCATTTGTGCCTATAAATAGGTCTCTTATTTTAGAGAGTGGAAAGTATTAAATTAGTTTAGGTTAAAAGTAGGAGTAGATTAAATTACTTACTCATTGTACGTAAGTTGGATGATCATTAATTAAAGGGAATTTTTCTTATTTTATTTCTATTTCTTTTTCTTTATTTTAGTGAGTTAATTTATTTTCATGTCTAGTTAATTTCTTTAATCTAGGATGAAGATGGCATTAAATAATTATTCATGACAATATTTTTTATCTCTTCTATTATTTATGCTTTTATAGTTAGTTGATTTCGCCTTCATGTTTCTTTATTGAAATACATTCGTTTTATAGTTCTTATGTGATTTTAAATTAATTAAGAGGTTTTGATAGATTATTGATAAGATATGAGTTGTTCATAATTCATGCTTGCTCGAAGAAGTTTTGATGAGTTATAATTAATCCTTAAATTTTCACAATCTATACTTGCCCACGTTAATTATAAAATTACAAAAATAAAGAGAAGGGAGATCAACACCATAATTAAGTTATAAAAGTAGAAGACATTGAATTATTTGTTATGTTTATTGTTTAATAGATTCAGATTCCTAGCTAGATTGTTTCCTTATTATTAGTTTTCATATTCTAATTAGTTTAATTGTAGTTAATCAATTTTTCATCTTTATTTTTTATTCGCCTGAAATAGATATTAAGAATAAATTAAAATTAATCTAATTTTTGTGTATTCGACTTGCAGTACTTATTAATTCTTCAATTTGACACTGTACACTTAGAATTATATATTTTTATCACATCAATATCCTCCATGATTGTCTTCTGGAGTATAAATTGAATCATGATGTGATTATTCCAACACATATATACCTCCATATATAGCTCCCTCAATTTGAATCTCCCTCTCACCAAATGAGAACCCAATAAAAAGATGTAAGAAATAGAAGCTCTGATCTTTTTATCATTCAAAATCCCTCAAAAAACATACAACAGCTAGCCTCCCCAAAGATAAATTATAATTGTTTAGAAACAAAATATATATACACACAAGGAACCAGAAAATAGAAAACTCACCCAAAATAAAACAACTAAAAAAACTCCCTTCACAAACTCACCACCCTCTCACCAAATCTTAAATCCCAATAAGAGAAGAAAGAAGAGAGGAATAAAGACTCACAAAACTCACCAATATGATCTGCCTCAGCTTCCTCAACAAAAAGAACCACCCGCACAAAAGTAATCCCTAAACAAATCTGGTAAAAGAATCAAACAAGTCATTAAACAAACAACAAGCTTGCTTACCATTCATCAGTCTTCAAATTCAAACACAAACTCTCTTAAACCAATTCAGATCTGATGTCCATATTCAAGACTAATCACTTAATACATGTCTTTGATGATAATAAAATATAAAAACGAGTTCTAGAGACGAATCTCAGCCGTTGAAACACAAAACAAAACACCACAATCAATCTAAACCCTCGAATGCAAACTGCTAGTGCCAGCGCGCTGTCCCAACGGTTTTAACTACTCTTCCCACGCTTATTCTTTCTCGTAGTCAGACATCCAGGTAGGCTCCTTGATTATCCTTGTTGATCTTCTCCTTCCTTCAAACATCCCCACATCTGCTACATTTTCAGCTTCACCTTCTTCTTTTTCTTCATCAACTTCCTCTTCTTTTTCTTCCTTGTTTTTCGAGTTCTTCTTTGCCCTAAACATTCCCCACAAGTAGTATTTGCCCCGGATTCCTGCAAATCAATTTTTTAAAATAAAATTAATCAATCCAGAATAAAAACGAGTGCTTCTTAAATAATAAAAATTGAAATTTTTTTACTTACTCCACTGTCGCATTGGCAAGTCGGTGGAGCTGAAAAGCAAAAGCTCAACATTTTCTAAGGTGACTTTCAGGGCTTGCTCATTTTCTATCAGCTCTTCAACCAATTCGTCAAAAGCCCTTTCCGAACTTTGATAAAAAAAACAAAAAAACATAGTCCATTAGAAAAATTCTATATGGAAAAAGTACATCGGAAGATACTCCATCACTCCATCAGTTCCACACAAAAAAATTATTAACAAATTTTTAAAATAGTATATATATATATATATATATATATAGATATATGAATAGTCTAATTAAGTGTGATATATGGACTATAAACCAAGTCTAATATGGGCGGACTAGTGTAAGTTATATAGTAAACATTTTTTCTTGTATTATAAATAAGTAAAACAAATATTATAAATAAGTAACTAGGTAACTAGGCCCATTAATTTACTAAAAGAAATATTATAAATAAGTAACTAGGTCATCTTCTTTCATATTACCACCATAACGATTTTATAATAGTATACGGCCTTTAAAGTATACTTTTGTTTCATATTTATTCTTATTCTTTAAGTCTTGTTTATATTGTTGTCGTAATAATAAAATTTTTATTGTAAACTCGAAAACATGCAGTGTCATTTTATATATACTATATTTTTATATAAATGATACTATTTTTTTGGAATAGAAAAAATTGACAATACTTACCTCAAGTCTGCTGGAAAGAAAAACAGGTCAATATTCTGATCAGTCAGCTCCAATATATCAAAACCTTTTGGCCACACATCGAACTTTCCAAGCTTTTGAAGGTGAAGCAATGGCTCAAGCAATTTTGCCTCTTCACACACTTTAGGGCTTGCCTTGTTTGATAGATGTGCTACAAATATATCAAAGGCACTCTGGTCTTTTTTCAGTATACTAAACTCCCCACTATATATAAAAAAAAGAAACAATTAACAAAAACCTACAACTGTTAATAATATACATGCATTATGCATGAGTTTTATAGCAATAAAAAAAATTGGAAAATATTATTTTCACCTCCAAATTGGAGCTTCTAGTGGCTCTACATGTTCGGGACTTGGATTTTTCATTTCATGGGATGGAATAGAGCTCTCTTTCAGAACATGATGCTGGTTTGGCTCATCTTCTTTGCAGAAGTCGCAAACCCATTCAATAAATTCGTCTAATGTTTCTGGAATTTTGTCTAAGCAGTATCTGAGAAATGGAGAAAACTTAATAAGCTAATAAAATCGATCTATGGACAACACAAGGCACTACATAGCACATACAAGCTTTTCTTAAGTTCTTCCTAATTTTTCTCCTAGTCTTTTCAACAAAATTTCCCTTGTTTTTCCTATGCCCCTAAGATTAAAATGTAATACTATGGGTTTTTAAAAGATACTAATAATAATAGGTGTGTCATGTATTCAAAGTTCAGACCGATTAAGACACCTAACCGAAAATATGTAAAATACTCTTTCATTTCACAAAAGAGTCTTGAAGAAAAAAAATATTTGTTCTACAAAAATAGTTCTCTTTTATTGATTATAGCGTCAAATAATATAATGTCTTCAAGTATAACCAAACAATTTCATTACCATACTAATATTAGTAAATTAAAATCTCATTAATTTATTTAGGCTAAACATTGAACAATCTTATATTCTTAAAGGTTATAAATTTTACGAATGAGACTTTTTTAAGAAACAGATTGAGCACGTACCTTAGATTTTTGTATAAAAATGAAGGCTAACCAAATAAGCGAGCTTCGTTATACTTCAATTTAACCAAACAAACTGAGCTTCATTATACTTAAGCGCGCTCATGAATTCAAAATTGAAAGACCATTTGCAATCTCAAATATCAAATATCAAAATGACGCTTCACTTTTCTAGCTTATTATGTGTTTTAAATTGCACACTCTAATTTTTCTTTTTTGGACTAAATAGGACGAAATAAATTTTAAATGGAAAGGTGTCTTTCCTGTGTGAACTAGCAATGAAACAAATAAACAGAAAGTTCAACTGAAGTCAAGTACTTACCGATGTATACCAACTTCCAGGCACTCGATGCAATACACAAAAGCATGCTTCCAACCGTTGCCACCGCACTGCAGGCATATTGTCTCCTTGCAACAGCATACATTGTGGCATGACAAATTTTAAATATCAACTAGTGTAACTCATCCAAAGAAAAATATATATCGAAGAAGATACACATACAAGTTACGACCCTCATGCCCCAATTAAAATTCCTTGATAATAAGACACGAAACCTTTTAGATTAAGAAGAATCTGGTGGAGATTTTCTTAGTTTATTTATTTGTAAGATCTTGTCGAATTATAAGGATCATATACTGTTCAAATGGTGTCAAAGAAACTCAATTTGAAGTTTGAAGACCCCATTCTTTCACTATATTGGATATTTGCAAGGCAAAGGCAACCGGAAGAATTAAATAAAATTTAGGAAGGGAGTAAGGTCGGTTTTTCTTGTTATTATTTTTTTTGTTGAGGAGTTCTAAAGGTGGCATCATTGTTGTGTATCATGGTGTTGGTTTGAGATGTTATTTTTGCTCAAACCAAATGTTATTGGATATGAAAGGTTGTTTTGGGACTCATCTGGATTCTGGAGTCTAGTTGTTTTCTTCTTAGAGGGAAATTTTCAGGGGTTACATTGATTTGTACGATATATAGGAGGCTTTTTTTTCCTGGTATTTTGTTTGTGGTAAGGTTCGCTTTGATTGCAATCAAATGCAGAACAGGTGCTATTGATGCAAGGTTTATAATGACTTCTTCTGTTCAATATAGAACAGTAGGTATTATCGTTTTTGGTATGGATCGACAAAAAAAATTCACACTGCGGCAATTATAAGGAGACAATAATTTATTTTGATAATTGAGTGGTTACTATGTATTAAAATGATATATATTGTTGGACCTTTTTTTTAATTAATAACTAAGTTTTTAGCTTAGTTGGTTATTTAACACTTTGAAATTTGTTGACAAATTAAAGGACAAATCTATAATTCAACCTTAGGAAATATTTGACTCCTCCATATTTCAAGTACAAGTCTACAAGCACAAGTACTAAAATATACACTTGAGCATACAAACAAACTTCTGAAACCGCACACCTAATTAAATGACGCTTATCAACGAGAAAAAACAATTATTAGGACTTGGTGACATAAAATAAGAAAAAAGTGCATACATTACATACATGACAAATATAAGAATTGCAAGAAAGCAAGAAACTTACCATGGTAGCAGGAAACTAAAGATCCAAGCTTTAAATGTGATATAAATTACCTGAGAAGCAAAATATCATAGCAATTGATGAGGAACTGAGGAGAGACCAAGACCAAGATAAGAGTAAAACTTAATTATGGGGTGGATTTGAACTTGAATACATTTAATCCCACAGTGGAAGCTAAGAATTTTACTGAAAACAAAAAATACTATCTGAAAGCACTTATGTATTTAGATAACCCTTGGAGTAACACTACCAAATTTTGATGGTTTAAATTTATTTTCTCCAATTCATCGGGTTGCCTCTGAGATTTGTGTTTTGTGTGTTTTTTAAGAACTTTTGATGCAATCTAATAGTTGAGCTATTGTTTCTTGTATTATGTTCTTCTTCTTTTTTTTCTTCACTAAAGATCATATTATTGTCTCGAGTCTTCTACTAAACAAACTATTTTTTCTGAACATTTTAAATCAAGCTGGCGATGTGGCATACTCACCTCGAAATATTGATCAACAAATTGTTTCAATGTAGTCTTCGCTTTAATATATCTTTGAGGTGGAGTATCTGCATCATCGATTTTAAAAATGTTTGTAGAATAGTTTGTATATCTAGCATTATTCTTATTGTCTATCAAATCTTATCTTCCTATAGTTGCTACCATTCTGTTAGGAAAGTTTCACTCGTTAGATGTTGTTAGGGTTCCCCAGTTTATGTGCAGTTTTGTGGAATTGGATCCCTTCTCATTACATTTCAAATGAATGTTAAATTTACAATAAAAAAACAAAAAATTAGATCGACGTTAACGAAATGGATCATGTGATGAGAATCCAAATTTATGATCACAAATTTGGATTCTCATCACATGATCACAAATAGGACGATCCAAGATCTACAACTGAATTGTGAAAAAATCCTAAAACTGAATTGTGTAATATAAAAGAGGTGTCACTAAAACAGAAGATCCAAGATCTACAACTGCAGGCAAAAAATCCTAAAACTGATTGTGTAATATAAAAGAGGTATTACTTGTAGTCATTAGTAATTTTATTATTTTCCTTGATCAGTGATTTGACTCGTGTTCTTTGTGTTAAACTGTTATTCCCAGCCCTACTATCTCCATATATGAGGCTGACCTTTGCCCATGGTGCGCCTTAATGATCAATATCCCCTAGCCCAACAGGGTTACTTAACTCGGATTTTATTGCCTAGTGTTCTGCAATCGGATACTATCGTTCTGAGTCGTGGTATGATATAAAAACTAAATATCTTACGTAAATACCTAATGTCGTTCCACCTATCCAACTGATTAGCATTTCTGATAACCATGATTCCAACCATTAAACCAAAACTTTATATAAACACCTAGAAATGATTATACTAGCACTTTGCCTACTTGATGAATTTCTAGCTAGCCATGCAGACAATACCTTTCCCTGTAAAGTGTATGGTCAACAATACTCTTATATGACTAGGAGGGTTTTCTATATTTAAAGAATACCCCTAGGCATTCTTGCCACTTAGATTTAATTTGAAATTAAAGCAATAATACTAGATTTGACTATCTAATAATCCATTACATAAGTGGACTCTATAGGGATCTTGGACAATTTAATAAGTTGTTAATAATAATCATATCTAACTAGCAAATTAAATATTATATATTTAAAAAAATGCTTCTAACTAATTTAAATGATAAATGTTGAAGTAATATTGTTAGAATTTATGAACGAATAATATTGCAATCACACATATATTATATAAAAGACGAAAAAGTAAGAACATGTGATCTCTTAGTTTTACTTGTCCAATGTATTCATTAAATGTCTTACACACTCTAAAATGATCCACACACCAAACAATATTTTTATAGTAACTAGAAAACCTTAGCTGCTATAACATGAGCTCAAACACATGAGACCGAATACATTAGTAAACCTAAGACCGGACTACTAATAAATCTTCAAACCCAATTGCACTTTGCGCCTGGCTTCCAGGGGCGCTGCCCCTTTGTACCTTGCAACCCCAGCCCCCGACAACCTTGTCGTAGTGATCATTCGTCGAACTCTCAAAAGTATGAGTCAATCCCAACAAATATAATAAATCACAAAGTGCAATATGTATGATCGATATAGGGTTTTACAAATTTTCCTAGACCTATCACCTTCATCTGTTAAAGCCTTTGAAACATCTCTCAAGTCGCTTCTTTCTAAAATTTTCTCTAAGCCGCTTCTTTCTAAATTCTTCTATCTTCTAGTCTATCTTTCTAATCTAGGCAGCTTCTTCAAATTTTCATCAAAATCTTGTTTGAAGATACCTTCCACTAGATCTCTTTTTTGTGGTTTTACCCCGTTGTTTCTCCTTTTGTGGGAGTTTAGTTTTCTCCCGTGTGGAGGTTTCTCTCTGTGGGCCCAAGTGTAAATTAGGGTTCACTTGACCTAATCGAATTAAATGCACAAATTAAGCTTTACGTTATGATAAATGAAAAGACAAAAGAGCCGGAAATAAAGAAGCAAGACTTGAGAGAATCTTTCACGTGTTCCGAGGCAGAAGACATGTGGAGGTGACTCATTTTGGGAATTGATTGAGGAATTAGATTGGTGGCTAGAAGGGCAGGACGATCTGGGCATTAACTCTGATGACTAAGGGTAAATTTGGAATTTTCCCGAGGACATGTGCCTAGCACATGACCACCTTCCAAAAAAACCCTATAAATACTCCTTCCACTCCATTGGGAAGGGGACCTCTCTTCAGACACAAGACTTGGACTCTTGGAAAATCGAAGGACCTGAGCATTCTCTCTCAACACTCACGAAGACTCTTGGAATCCCAATAACCCTAACAAGGTTTCCGGATTCTAGGAGTGGAAGGACTCAAGAAGAAGGCTCTTGGAATCCCTGCTACCATAACACGGTTCCCGGATTCTAGGAGTTCTGCCACGCGTCGTTGGAGTAATCGTCCACCTGTTCTTCTCCCCTATTCAATTAATCAATCAATTCCGTACTTTTCGTGGATTTCTCTCCTCCTCAATCAACACAAAATTATAACCCTAGCAAGGTACGATTTCTTTGTCCACACTCTCTCTCCTTTGTGAGAGCCTATGTCTCTTTTTTGTGAGAGTCTAGAGCGCTGATGGAGTCCCAATGAGTAGAAGGAGCAAATCTCCTTTTTCAAGTTTTTATCCCAAAGATTTGTGCTCAACTTTTTGATAGAGAAAGTTTCTTCAACTCTATCATATATGTAGGAAGTCTATCATATAGGTAGAGAGTGGTTAATATAAAGTTAATTTTGATTAATTGACTAATATGTGATTTTTCTCAGCGTGTCAGTATTGTATTAGTTAATTGACCAACTTACAATGAGGTTAACTTCATGATAATCATATTCATATTTGTAGTTAAAATTTTTCTAATGGAGAGAGAGAAAGAGAGAGTTAAATTAAAAATGTAGAAAAGATGAAATTATGAAAGAGTTTAGGGATATGAAAATTACCAATAATACTATTATAGTGGCTAAAAGAATGGTTACAAAAAAGAAATATAAAATGACATATATGGTTATTGTTAGTTACAATTATCGGATCTACTCAAATATAGTGGATCATCTACTAATTAAATTTTGACAAATCATTTTGTAAACTAATGTATTTTAAAAAAATTATAAGTGTAGCAATAGTCGAAAAATATTTACTCATGAAATTGAGAGAAGTATATAAATAGGATGAGAAATGCTTTTAGTTCTCCATATCCTGTCCACCATAAAAAATATTCCCCTAAAAATCTAACTTTTAAGTTTGTACGTACTACATAAATTATCTAATCCTAAAAAGTAGATAATCCTCTTTTTCTTACTTTCCGAACAAGGAAGAACGTATGACTATATATATAAGGGTTTTACCCTTCCATTTTTCCATCTATTACTTTACATATCCAATTGCATATTACATTAATTATATTTTAAAGAAATATTTTCAATCTATGTAGAATCTCTTTAAACATTAGTCTAATTTGGTTTAATCCAAGGAGCTTGTTTGTTAATCGATTTAAGTCTCAAAATTCAATATATTAAGTGATTTGAGTAATTAAACTCGTTTGATAAATTTCAAGTATACCACTTAAAACATTACGCTATTCTTAGAACTTGAACCACCAAAAATTTAAGTATATATGTGCATCTTAACATTTTTTTTCTATATGATATAATATCAAAACCTGATTTAAAAATTAAAATCATATCTGATATATTCGTTTTCAATCATTATATTTATGGATTAACTTAAGGATTTAGCATATAAATCAGATCTTAATTTTCAATTTTATTAAACAGACATGGTCCTTATTTAAATTCACATCTATCAAAAATTTAATACTTATTTAAATGCTCACTAGATACACAAGAGGTTTTCAAAAGATCTATAATGGTACAACAATCCATGGCCCCCTTTCATTAGAAAAAAATACCAATCAATTAATACTAGCTCTAAACACTAATAAACCAACTTCCTAAACACTAATAAACCAACTTCCTTAGTTTATTACCACATTTCTTCTTTTCCACATAAATAATGAGGGAATACTTTATAAGGTAACTTAGATCTGCTAATAAATTAATATACAAACAATAATCGATGATGCTATTGCATGAGATATTCAAAAAAAAAACATAGATCTAGTTCACAAAATCATCCTATTGATATCTATTGAAAAAAATATAACAAATCATTAAAATTCATAATTACCCTTTTTGAGCTTCCAAAATCCTTTATTTAAAACCTCAAGTTTCCTTGAACTTCTTCCAATCCCTTCTCTTAGTTTTTCAACTCTCCAATTAATAGATGTATAAAAGAGAAGGCAGCAGCTGGTGGAATTTTTTGTGCTAGCACATTTCACAAATGTCACATGCTACCTTATATACTTAGGGTTTTTTTTCCTTGACTAACGTCACTAAACTAGTGATTGTAGTTAAAATAAAAAAAAAATCAAAAAATTTTAATTACGTATAAGTCTTCGCACTTTCAAATTACATATATACCCTTATGCGTGTAACTCATGTTATTGATATTGTCAGAGTAAAAATTATATTGGCAGAGCAATAATAAGTGTCATTAAGAAGTTCAAAAAATATAATTAAATATATATTTGCTCTAAAAACATCATTTTTATTTTGACAATATCAATCGCTCTTATTAATTAGTAAACCACGGATTAATTTTGTAGATTACAATTTCAATAGCTAGCTTAGCTACATATTGTTGCGAGTCGCACATAACAATAATCTTTCATTGCAAAACTTCTGTCTATTCCACACCCCTATTGTCCAATTTTCCGATCTAGCAATTAGGACAGAAGAGCTATTAAACCTGTAACGTACGTAATCATATGCATGTTTTTCAACTTTGAGATACAGCCAACGGTCTAATTAATAGTTAATAATAGCTGGAGATAAGAAATCATTAATTGTTGAAATTAACAATTAATAAGTTTACACATATTTATGTACCAAAAAACTTCCTTATATATATATATATATGTGTGTGTGTAATAAAATTATGTATTTGAATTAAAACTACTTTATAAAATATATTGAAACAAAGGGACACATGTTAAAGTTTGTAACTTAATTTGCAGTGTATTTGCAATATATTTTAGGAAATTAATAATTTTATGTAAAGTGCATATATATATATATATATATATATATATATATATATATATATATATATATAGGCTAAACACAATTTACTACATGAAGTACCATCATATTCACCCCCCCCCTTTTGGGCCGAATGAACTGGGCTAACCTATTTAATTAGTTCAATGGGTCTTTACTATTGAGTCTTAGAGTTAGTGGGCCCAATCCTTGTATTATCTTTGGGTAGCCCTTGGGAAATCGGATCGGGTCGATGGGTTGATCTATTAGATATTTTAATATCTCCTTCTTTGACCGGTAATGATGAAAAAACATGATAGTTGACTGGTGTAACTGCCATGCATTAATGTGGATGGGATCATAGCCGGCCGGCGGCATAAACAGTGGAGAGGAGGTGACAGTTTGCATGCAGTCGGCTGATAACACTGAGGAGTGGGGGGCTGTGTCAGACAATGGTGGGTGGCACGGTAAACCGGGTCTGAGAGTATAACATAGCAAGGAAGTCTTCACAAACAGGTACGTTCACATACATCCAACATTATTATTATCTCTCTCAATACACTAGACATCATTATCCTCCATTGTTAACCTTGTGAACACCGATACTGACTCTCACGCCTGAGCTATCCCCTGACGGTCGAAGACGTCAAGCTTTGGGTATTTATCGTGTTTACTGTGCAGGATTAGGACGTCTTACGTGATTAGGACGTTGAAGAAGATCTTGGCGTTAACATTGGCGCTAGAAGGAGGGCTGAGTTCTAGTGTCATTGAGTTTTCAATCACATTCATTTAATCTACTTCGGAAGATGGTAAGGAGTAGGGATGGTACGCCAGAAGGGCAGGCGATGGCGGTGAGCTCATCGTTGCCTCGTGTTTCAGTAAAGGATTGTTTGGGTCCTTCAAAAAGTGCTCATGAGAGTACGGCCTCCAAGCACGATTCGGGGGATCTTCGTCCGAAGATTCATGGTGGAGTCAGACGGAGGTTGGTCTTTAATACAGATAAAGAGCGTGATCATGATCGGAGGCGGGCAGAAGGTTCACCGACCAAGACTCATCGCCGAAGTGGTCAGGAGGACAAAGAAGCCAAGTTGACGAGGATGGTAGATGAAGCGGATAAGGCCTTGGAGGTCCTTCTAAAACAAAGAGAAGATATAGCCGAACAGATGCTTTGGGTGGCTGAGTTAAGGGATGAAGCGTCTAGTCATGTTCAGTCCAAAAGGCGAAGTAAACGTAAGAAAATGCAACGGCGAGAGGGGAAAGAGCCGGAGCATTCTATACATGTGTCTCGAGATCGTTCTCGCGACCGAAGGAGATCGAGGAGCAGGACTCCCATAGCTTCCAAGAAGGCACTTGTAGTCGTTGGTTCTGAGCAGGTCGAGGGAAGTCGTGCCAGAAATTAGAAGGAGAGAGCATCAACGTGAGTATTCTCATCATGAGGATAAAGTTGCACGTCGAAGTAGATCCAGAAGTCCAATAAAGGTTGGGGGTCGGTTGGAGGAGGTCGATCTATTCAGAAACAGACCGTTATTCAGGAGAGAGAAGTCTCCTCACAGCCAGAAGGTGTGGATTTTCTAGTGAAGAAATTAAAGGAGCTTAGGAAGCAATTGGCTGAGGTACAACAGGTGAAGGATACTTCGGGAAAGAAGGCGTCCCCTTTTTCTTCGGAAATTCTTAAGGAGAAGGCAGACACCACCAAGAAGTTGCCTCGCATGGAGAGTTATGATGGGTCCGGGGATCCTTACGATCATAGCCAGGCGTTCGACCGGCTGATGGATTATTAAGACTTTACCGATGCTACCAAGTGCCATATATTTGTCACGACGTTAAGGAAGGATGCGAGACAATGGATGGGGACTTTGCCGGCAGATTCAATATCCTCTTGGACCGAGCTTTGTGATAAGTTCCATGCTCGCTTTGGGAGCAACCGAAGATGAGGGAAGCCTACAGGTTCTTTAGCACAGGTCAGACAGTTCACCAACGAGTCTTTAGGCTAGTATGTGAAGAGGTTCAGGGAAGCAGTTGGTCAAGTGTCTAACCTCAATGATCTCCAGGCGGTAGGGTTGTTTCAGAATGGGCTAGATCTGGTGAAGTCCAAAAAGTTGGTGAAGAAGTTGATGTTCCATCATCCTAAGAGCTTGGCAGAAGCTTTCGACAAGGAAGAAGGTTATATTGTGGTAAAAGAGGCTATGAATAGCTTGAAACATCCTTCTTCGGACCAATTAAAGGAGGCAGATGCTCCTAAGGCAGATGGCGATCAGAAAAAGGGGGGAGGGTATAATGATCGGTCAGAGGGCAGTTCGAAGAAGTATAACAACTCATGGCGACAGGGAAGTAGTCGTCCACCTGTCCCTGCCTCGAAGGTAAATAAGGTTTACACCAAGCTAAATACGGATAGGTCGGTAATTTTGGATCAGATCAGAAACTAGCCATTCTACGAGCCACCTCGTGACAATTTCAAGCCAGGGCAAGGCAATACTCAAAAATATTGTGGCTATCATCAAGGCACGGGTCACGATACTAATGAGTGTTGCAATTTGAAGGACTTTGTAGAGAGAAAGATCCAAAGTGGTTTGCTGATTCAGTATGTGGCCAGAAGGACCAACAAGATCAGCAGAATGTCGACCGTACTGTTCAGACGGTTCCACCCGTCCAAAATGCTCCAATACCACCACCGAGGCACGTCGTTGATGTAATAGCCGGTGGGACAGCAGGGAAGTTGGTAGGGAAGAAGAGGAGAGGATATCTGGATTCGGTCATGTCCATGGCGGGTACTCCCCCGAAGGCCGACAGATTATTTCCAAGGACTGTTATATCTTTCACCGATGCAGATTATCCTTCGGAGCCCATCGAGCCTCACGAAGGATCGTTGGTGATCACTGCACAAGTAGGCTCGGTGGACGTGAAGCATATGATGATAGACAACGGGTCTTCTGTGGATATTCTGTATGCCCATACGTATCCGAGGATGCATCTTGATGGGCGAAAGATGGAGGTCGGGCAGGAGGCTCCTTTATATAAGCTTTCAAAGAACGATCCATCAAAGTTGCGAGCACTATTGAACTCCCGGTGGTCTTGGCACGCGACTCCTCGGTGAGTAGAAATAACATGTAAATTTTATGTTGTGCATGTAGATTCGGCTTACAACGCCATACTGGGAAGATCTACACTGACAGCTCTCCAAGCTGTGACTTCCATTCCTCACTTCAAAATCAAGTTCCCCATAGCACACGGAGTCAGAGAGGTGGCAGGGGACTTGGATCTTGCTCGACGCTGTTATCGGAACGCTGTTATTTCCTCCGGAGTGGGAGTCAACAAACAAAAACAAACCATGGCAATTGAGATCGAGCCCTTCACTGAAAGCAGTTCGGAGCCATTGGTAATTCCTGCAGGAGAGACAGAGGAGATCGAGCTGGTCCTCGGAAAGACAGACAAAATAGTGAAGATTGGTTCAGGTCTACCAGAACCTCTTCGGACAAACCTTATGGAACTCCTTCGCTGCTATGCGGACATTTTTGCATGGGAACCACAAGACATGCCAGGGATCAGCCGAAAGATCGCCGAGCATAGACTGGATGTGGATCCATCGAAGAAGCTAGTTTGGCAAAAAAGATCTTTGCACCTGAGCGTCAGAGGATCATTGATGAGGAGATCGCTAAGCTGATAGCTGCTGACTTTATCTTCGAGATCGACTATCCGCAGTGGATGACTAATGTAGTGTTGGTGCAGAAGCAAAATGGAAAATGGCGAATTTGCATCGACTACACCGACCTGAATAAAGCTTGTCCGAAGGACTTCTATCCTCTGCCCCATATCGATCAGCTCATCGATGCCACTACGGGGTATGCATTACTAAGCTTTATGGATGCTTTTTCAGGTTATCATCAAATTTCTATGTGCAAGGAGGACATCCCAAAGACGGCATTCATTACACACCGTTTGGTGTATGCATACAAGAAGATGACTTTTGGCCTAATAAATGCTGGGGCCACTTACCAAAGAATGATGAATTTCATCTTTGAGAGGCAGCTAGGGAGGAATATGGAGGTGTACATGGATGATATGATCGTGAAGAGCATGCATGTTAAGAAACACTTGGATGATCTGGAGGAATGCTTTCAGACTGTCCGTTATCACAGGTTGAGGCTTAATTCGGCAAAATGTACCTTCGGCCTTGGTGCAGGAAAGTTTTTGGGTTATCTGATCAGTCAGAGAGGCATTGAGGCCAATTCGGAGAAAATTTAGGCTATTCTTGACATGAAGACTCCTCAGTCATTCAAAGACATACAACGTCTGACTGGTAGGATTGCAGCTTTGAGGAGGTTCATGTCCAGATCGGCAGAAAGGTGCTTGCCATTCTTCGATACACTAAAGGGGCCGAAAAATACGAAGACATTCCATTGGACTTCGGAGTGTGAAGACGCCTTCCAAGGCATAAAGACATATCTGTCTTCTGCTCCCCTATTGGTGAAGCCTGCCTCGGCAGAGACTCTGTATTTATATCTCGCAGCTAGTTCGTTGGCGGTTAGAGCAATGCTGGTTCGGGAAGTCAGTGGGAAACAACATCCGGTTTATTATGTCAGTCACGTCCTACGAGATGCTGAAACCAGGTACCCAAATATTGAAAAATTTGCCTTTGCTTTGATAATTGCTAGTCGAAAGCTTCGGCAATATTTTCAAGGTCGGCTCCTGGTCGTCTACACGGATCAACCACTGAAGAAAGTGATGGGTAAGCCAGAGGTCTTGGGGAGATTAACAGCATGGACTATGGAGTTGTCCCAATTTTCAATTGAATATCATCCCCGAACTGCTATCAAAGGTCAAGCCTTGGCCGATTTTATGGTAGAATGTTCGTTCACCGGGCGGAATCTTGAGTCGCTGGGTCGAGACGTCCGTCCGATCGGTTCTGTTCTTGACCGCACGTCGAGAATGCATGGACGATGTATGCAAATGGGTCTTCTACTACGGATGTCAGTGGGGCAGGGATCATTTTGACGAGTCCAGAGGGATTCAAGGTACAACAGGCCATCAGATTTGGGTTCAAAGCGACAAACAATGAGGCCGAGTATGAAGCAGTGCTGGCAGGAGTTCGACTGGCGAAGAGTTTAGAAGTTCAAAAGCTGATCATTTACATTGACTCTCAACTGGTCGTCAAGAAATTGTCAGGAGATTATGAAGCTCGTAGGACGAGGATGATCAAGTATTTGGTAGAATTAAAAGATCGGCTTCAGTACTTCGTCTCTTACAAGTTTCAAGGAATAGAGCATAACGACAACTCCATTGCCGATGCATTGTCGAAACTAGCCACTACAGATGCTGTCATTTTCAAGGGATCAGTTTATTTATAAGTTCTGCAGCAGTCGAGTATCCAGCATGAAGCAGTAATGTGTATCGAGCGATCTAAATGCTAGATGACTCCTTACATCGAATATTTGGCAGATGGCGTCCTTCCTTCCGATCAGATGATGGCAAAGAAGATCAAGTACAAGAGTGCCAACTTCGTTCTTATTGATGGGGATCTTTATCGAAGGGCATTTTCGTCACCATTGTTGAAGTGTCTGGTTCCATCCGAAGCTGAGTATGCTCTTTGGGAGGTTCACAAAGGTATATGCGGTGACCATATGGCTGCTAAGTCACTGGCACACAAAGTTCTTCGGCAGGGGTACTACTGGCCTACGATCTTCAAGGAAGCTACGGAGTATGTGAAGAAGTGTGAGAAGTGTCAGCTCAATAGTCCGATCCCACATCATCCACCAGAAGAGCTATACTCGATCTTATCTCCTATACCCTTTCTTTATGCAGGGGTTGATATCTTTGGTCTGCATTCTTCAAAAGCTAAAGGACAGGTCAGTTTTGTCATAGTTGCTATCGATTACATAACCAAATGGGTAGAAGCGAAGCCACTTCGGTTGATAACAGAGCAGGAATGTTTAAAGTTCATGAAGGAGTCCGTAGTGTTTCGTTTTGGAATTCCTAAAGTGGTGATATCGGACAACGGACGCCAGTTCGTGGGATCAAAATTTGAAGGATTTTTAAAAGAACTGAGGATTCAGCACAGAAAGACCTCGGTGGCTCATCCATAGTCGAATGGGCAAGTTGAGGTGACCAACAGAACACTGCTGAAGGGGATCAAGCGCAGACTGGACTAAGCTAAAGGAAGATGGCCAGAGGAGCTGCTTAGTGTGCTATGGGCCTATCGGACTACACCGAGGACCACCACGAGGGATTCACCTTTCAGATTGGCCTATGGTACTGATGCCTTAGTCCTAGTCGAAATTGGATCTCCAAGTCTTCTGGTCAGTCAGTTTAAAGAAATCTACAACGATGAAGGACTGAAGGCCAACTTGGATCTGTTAGAAGAAGTCAGAGAGGTGGCTTTGGTCAAGCTGGCAGCCTACCAGCGGAGAGTTGCCAAGCATTATAGCAAGGGGGTAAAGCTTCATAGATTTGAAGTGGGGGACTTCGTCCTTAGAGAAGCCAAAGCATCTACGCCTCAGAACACGGGAAAACTGATGCCTAACTGGGAAGGACCGTATGAGGTGATCGAAGTACCAAAGCCAGGGACTTATCGGTTAAAGGCATTAGATGGATCCGAGATCAAGAACACTTGGCATGCGGGCAGGCTTCAATAGTATTTCCAGTAGACATCGAGTCAGTTTACCGGAAGTCTGTACATGATTGTTCACCATCAATAAAAATTCACTTTTTCACAACTGATCTTCTTCCTATTTGTCCTAAGTTCATAATGGTGTAAGGAGGTATGGTCGGACTCACCGGCCATTCGATGGTAGTCTATTTATTTGTTGCCCCGTGTGGTAGACAAATCCTATGGTCCTTTTAATATTGCTTTTACCGCGAGTGGTAAATCAATAGGCACCGAAGTAAGGAGGACAGGGTGGACTTGCTGACCATTCGATGGTAGCCTCTTCGGCAGGAGTGTCCTTATGGGTTTGTAATACCCTGCGTGGTAGACAAATTCCATGGTCCTTTTAATATTGTTTTTACCGCGAGTGGTAAATTAATAGGCACCAAAGTAATGACGTATGGTCGGACTCGCTGGCCATTCGATGGCAGCCTTTTTTGTCAGGTGTGTCCTTATGAATTTGTTACCCCGTGTGGTAGACAAATTCCATGGCCCTTATAAAATTGTTCTACCCCGAGTGGTAAACAAATGTCCTTATCTATTTGTTCTACCCCGAGTGGTAAACAAGATCTTGATGGTGCAAGGAGGATCAACCGAATTCACCTTACACACGATCTGTCTCACACTTTAGAAACGATAAGTATACATTACTTTATTTTATGCAAGTGTTGAGTTCAGTTCATTCGGTTCAGTTCATTTAATCTAGTTCACTTCATTTATTAACTTAACTATTATATGCCTTATTTGATTCACTATCTAAGTTAAGTTCATTCAAGATCATTGATGCTGAATTATTGACAAGAAAAGTATTAGACAGAAGCCACGACAAAGAAAATTGATAATTCATAAATAAGTTCATGATTCATCCATCTATTTAATCTTAACATTAAACTATTACATAAAATTAAAAATTCCTTGATAAAGTTCTTAAAAATAACCTCCAAAAAGATAGATAGTTTTTACATAATCAGAATAAAGCAGAAACACTTTCAGACACCACCTTCACCATCAGAGTCGAGCAAGGCCGGATCCAGTTGAGCTGCAACCAGCTTCTCCTTGCCTCATTCTCGACAATCCTCATAACCTTCATAATAGACCTTCAGGATCTCAGCATTAAGCTCATCAAAATCCCTATAGTCCTTCTAAATCTATTTGCGCAGCTCTTCAGTTAAAGGAGGACCTCATTCTTCAAACACTTTTATTCTGTGACGAAGCTTGTGACGTTTGGCCTTATGTGCTTTCTCATCGTCCTGAGCCTTCGTCTGAACTTCACCCAGCTGTATCGCCAAGCTCCGTTGGGCTGTGACGAGCTCTTTATTCTTAGTCTTCAGTGCCAAATTCTCCCCAACTAGGCCGACGTTCATATCGGACAGTTACTGCTGACTGGCCTTGGTCGCCTTCAACTCCTCTTCAGTCGCCTTCTATTTCTCCTCCGATGCCTTCAGATCCTCCTTGGATTGAGCTAGGTCTCTCCAAAGACCTTCATTAGTATGAAGAACGCCTTTGTACTCACTTCTTTCCCAAGCCAAGGACGCCTTCAGCATGTTATTTCCCTGCCTCAAAAAATCCTCTTCGGCCTCACCGTTTATGTGTCTGGGACGTAAACGTCCGAAGATAGCATTCGCCAGCATATTCAAACGACATTCAGTCAGTCTCAGATATATAAAATAGAGTTAGATATTTAAACAGATATTCAACCAATTACCTTCGCCAAATAATTCATTCCTTCATCCAGCAAGTCCCCATCCATGTGGTTTCCAAACCGGTGATCATCAGTTTCTCGAACGAAAGACTCGAAGAGATGGAATGGGAAATTGGCATTAAACCGAGGCCACATAGTTGGTGTCCCCATTGCATCGTTTTGGAACTCCTGTGATGAAGGCCTTGGGGGGGAAGGCCTAGGTTGGTCATGAACCGGTGAAGGATCCATATAAACGTTCTCAGGGGATGGAGATCGGATCGGAGAGGGTTCCTAAGGTGGTGATGGAGCAGAGGCAGTGCTAGGATGGCTTTCAGAGAGATGTTTTCTCTTTCGGGATAGTGTGGGAGCCGTTTCGACCTGATCCCCTTCCTCAGAAACTTGCATTTCTACAGGAGGTACGAAAGGCGGAATGTTTGAGGAGGGAGGTACTCTGAGCTCTTCGGCTGTCAGAGGGGTTATTTTGGTTCTCAATTTTTTGATCTGGAGAAGATTTCTTCGATTGGGGCGATCGAGTAAACTTCCCCGAGGGGGACTGATTTGGTGGTTGGTTCAGATTCTGGAGTGGGCTCAAGATTTGTTGGAATGGGCACGGATCGAGGCTTCCGAATAGCTCGCCTCTTTTGACGAGTTTGAAGTGTCTCTTCGGGGAGAGGGGGTTCATCATCTTCGGGCTCATCTGTTTGAGGTTCCACTATATGGGTTTCATCAGTCGGGTTATTTTCAATTTCTTGTGCTTCTACTTGTGGGGGTTCGACAGTGACTTGCACCAATTTTCCAGCTAAGAAATCCTCTAAATCTCTTACGTCTATTGAAGACGGCCTAATCAAAGACACTACAAAAGGCAGAAAAGTCCTATGTCAGAACCTATATCATCGAAAAAATTCAAAAAATTGTACAGTCAAATAGATCAAAGCTTACATTTGTGTTCATATAGCCAGGCTTGCTTAGTAAGAAGCAAATAGTTCCATTCCTTTGACGAAAAGTTCTCAAACAATTCTATCATTTCATTCGCGCGTTCTTCTGAGATATCACCAAAGTCAGTAGAAACTACGTCACTCGTGGTCCAGTTCGGCAGAGAGGCAATTTTGGGTCCATTAATGAAAAACCATCCCTTATGCCATTCTTTGTTACTCGAGGGAGTATTCACCAGAGATCGCCTCTCAAACTTTTCACCACCCTTCGATGCATGTTTACCTAAAACTTTAAATCCTTTTTTCTCGGGATTGGCTGACCTTATAAATAGTGAAGAAGAAATCTAGAGTAGGCTCCACCCCGACTTCGTGGCAGAACACGATGAAAGCCAGAATATGGATATAGGAGTTTGGTACTAATTGGGTGAACCCAACACCTATAAACCCTAGAAGGGTTACTATGAACATATGGAGAGGAAATTGGATACCTTTCTCGAGGATAGTCATTTGGAGCAATAGTCCAAATATACAGTCACATTGGTACATCTTCTCTTCAGCCCTTGGAACCCTTAATTGATGGGTAGCAGGAATGGAGTATCTGGCTCGAATGTTCCTTAACCCCATCTCTGTTATATCAGAGGAGTTATTGGCGTGTGAAACGCTCTTTATTTCTAAAGAACTCAGAAGGAGTCGGAGGAGTTTTTGGGGGTGGTTTCTTACTTGAAGTTGCAGCCTTAGGGTTCGAGCTTGATGCTTCTTTGCTGGGGCTCGGATTCGGGGGGACAACGCTGATCGGTGTCACTAAAATAGGTGGACTTTGCTCAGAATCTTGGGAAGCCATTGTTGAGATTTCGCAGAGAAGGGAAGAAAATTCTGAAGAGAAGAAGGGAGTTCGAAGGTCCGAAATTCAAATTGGCAGGTAAAACTATCAAATTTGGTAAAGTTTTATTTTTATACTGACGGTTACACGGGGTACAAGGGTGGCACATTAAACGCTGGTGATGATTTGGAATTTGAATGAGAAGTGTCCGGTTCCAGGCTCAGATATTTATCATATGGGGCCTTTTATGTTGGGCCTCTGGTCTCTTTCTATTTTCTCTTATGGACCATACCGAATATATTTCAATTCTTTTTCATCATGGGCTTTCAGTAAGTTCCATAAATATCATAAACCATATATAGTTTTCCATTAAATATCCTATTTGATAAAAAAACTAGGGGGCAATGTTGGGTCATGATATTCCCCTCCCCCTTTAGGCCGAATGAACTGGGCTAACCTATTTAATTAGTCCAATGGGTCTTTACTATTGAGTCTTAGAGTTATTGGGCCCAATCCTTGTATTATCCTTGGGTAGCCCTTGGGAAATCAGATCGGGTCGATGGGTTGATCCATTAGATATTTTAATATCTCCTTATTTGACCGGTAATGATGAAAAAGCATGATAGTTGACTGGTGTAACTGCCATGCATTAATGTGGATGGGATCATAGCCGGCCGGCGGCATAAATAGTGGAGAGGAGGTGACAGTTTGCATGCAGTCGGCTGATATCACTGAGGAGTGAAATTGTGTGTCGAATGATGGTGGGTGGCAAGGTGGCCGGATGAGAGTATAACATAGCAAGGAAGTCTTCACAAACAGGTACGTTCACATACATCCAACATTATTATTATCTCTCTCAATACACTAGACATCATTATCCTCCATTGTTAACCTTGTGAACAACGATCGACTCTCACGCTTTGAAGTATATCCCCGACGATTGAGCCGCTTTTGAGGTATTTATCGTGTTTCTTTATGCGGGGATCGGGGACGTCTTACGTGATTGGGACGTTGGAGAAGATCTTGACATTAACATTCATGATTAGGCCCCTAAAGAATTTGAGCTTACACTTTACAACATCAAGTGTCTAATTTGATACATGTTTGCCGCTAATTTCAAAATTCGGTCAAAATTGGCCGGAATACCTAATTTTACAAATTGTATTTATAATTTATAATTTTATTTATAAATATTTATAATTTTAAATTGTATAAATTGAAAAAGAAAAAAAGAAAAAAATGACTCATTTGTTCTCTCTCCTCTCCCTCTTCCCTAATCCTTCAAATTATTTTGTTTCTTCAAATTTGGAAATTTTAACAAATTGTATGTATAAATTTTACAAATTATATCACAACTTAAATTTTAAAAATTTTATTTATAATTTTTATAATTTTATTTATAATTTTAATTTTATAAATTTAAAAAGAAAAAAGAAAAAAATAACCCATTTGCTCTCTCCCTCTTCTCTAATCCTTCAAATTATTTTGTTCGTTCAAATTTGGAAATTTTAACAAATTGTATATATAAATTTTACAACTCAAATCTTGCAAATTATACATTTTTTGTCTTAAATTTTACAGATTGTATGTATAATTTTTATAACTTAAATCTTGCAAATTATAAATTATAAATTTTATGTCTTAAATTTAACAAATTGTATGTATAAATTTTACATCTTAAATCTTGCAAATTATAAATTATATCATAAATTATAAATTTTACGTCTTAAATTTTATAAATTATATCACAACTTAAATTTTACAAATTGTATTTATAAATTTAAATTGTATTTATAATTTTATACCTTATTTCTATGGTATTAGTTATTTTTTTTAAAGGTCTAACAAATATTATATTTATAATTTTAGATTTTTAATAATTATTAAAAAAAATTCTTTGAAGTAGAATCATGAATATGGTGGTACTTGATGTAAGGAAATTGTAAATATACTTTTTTAAAAATTAAGTCAAACCATATATTTATACGGTCAACTAGTATTAATTACACAAAACTCGATCGGATTCTTGGGCGGGTCGAGTATTCCGACCAATTTTGGTCGAATTCGGAAATTGGGAGCTAAATTGTATCAAATTAGATACTTGATGTAGTAAATTTTGAATTTGATGGTATTTCATATAACAAAAGTGTAATTAGCTCTCTCTCTCTCTATATATATATATATATATATATATATATATATATATATATATATATATATATATATATATATATACAGATAAATGTATTACATTAAGGCTATGACAACAGATTTTTTTGGGCTATCGCGATGGTTCACCGTCGCTATAGCCAGCCGAATATAACTATGATTTACGAGTGAAACCGCTCGCTATAGCCAAAAAAAAATGCGCCATAGTTCTACTTTATGTAATAAAACATTAATAATATATATATTTTCCATATATATATATATATATATATATATCTGTGTGTGTGTGTGACTGATCCATAATCATAGTTTTAAACTTAACATTATCCATACAATAGATATTAAACATCCATTCTAGAACAATATAATAAAACCCCAATCCCCACTTTAATATATATATATATATATATATATATATATATATATATATATATACGGTGGGGTTCAAAAACGGACCAAACGTACTGACTAACAAACGGACTCAAGCCAATTCAAGGGAAAAAAAAGCCACGCGGGTCAAAAGCATTAATCGGGTCAAAATGAAGCACGCGGGTCAAAAGACTCCCCTTCTTCTCTCTTTCTCTTCCCATTCATGCAGATCTGAAAACCCACTCTGCTTGTCGAAAACCCTTTCAAAATTGGCTCTCGCGAAGGGGCGATTCTCTCAGAGCTGAAGCGCAAAAGGGCGATACACAACAACAGACGTTCACAAGCAAAGGGGCGATTCTCACTAGATTCACGCGGGTCAAAAGAGAAGATGGGACGAATTTCACAGATCTGAAGCAAACGAATTTCACAGGTATCGCGAATTACACAGATCTTGAAGTCTAGGTTTTTTTTTCTCTCAAAAAGGTATCGCTTTGCTTAATTAGTTTTCGCTTAAAAAAATTAGAATCCCAGTCACTTTGTTATGTTTCCATACTCTTTTATATTATTATTTTTAAGTGTATGGAGGAGTCTATGTTTATGTAAATTTTGTGTTCCTCACCTTCAAGCTGAATATAGATAGTATCAGTACGAATTTCACCAATTCCTGCAAATAAAATCACACTATGGTCTAAAAGTTTGAGTAGTTAACTTGAAAAACTTTTAAGAACGGAAAGAGAAAAAGAAAACTGTATTGAGATTTGAGACCCTATTAGCAGCTCTAGAACCCTTTTTGAGCAATTATATTCTGGAACCCTCTATATTGTGTTGTAGCTCAACCATGGAGAACTTTCTTCTTCCTTAACTGCAGGTCCTTTGTGGACAAAACTTTCCAGTCACAGTAAAATCCTTAATTAGTTTTTATTGTTCTATTTTTTTTGTTATTCAACTTTTTGTCTAATTATTGAAATATTTATTTATATCCTTATAATTGTTGCTTGTAAATGAGTCTTACAATAGTCAGAACCACACATCAGAGGAAACCCTGCACTTCTTATATTAGTCCCGTGCAAGTGTGCACTGTGCATTTGGTGGATAATTGATTAAGTTCATCAGCAAATTAAAACATCGAGGCAGTGAAATTTAACAACTATTCATTCAAATATACAATTTGGAATTATTGTTGATCTTTTTTATGCCTGTCTGCTGATAGAAAATATGTCATCAAATTCATCTACTGCTACATCCGTATGGCCTCCGTTCATATGTCGTTGTGGTACGGGCCCTTGTATAGTAAAACTTTCAATGTCAGAAAAGAATCCGGGTAGACACTATTATTCTTGCCCAAGAATGGTATGTATTTATGTATTGCAATTTTTGTATATTTGTTCCTTTTACACAAGTGAATAAATTTATTGTATCCCAAAATATGCAGCAATGTGGTAACTTCATCAGCTGGTGTGACGAATATGTTCGAGTGTTGCATAATTAAGGGAGGTTGCAGATGGACACATCCGAGCGTTTAAATGTAACAACTCATCCAACGAATACTAACGACTCCAACGAATTAGCGATGATGAAGATTGAAATGCGTCAATTGCAACTAACTCAACGATTTTTCATAATTGTGATTGTTATGTATGTGGTGCTGTTGTTAATTTTATTAAATCGGTTATAATTTTGATAATGTTCATCATCAAATGTTCTTCGCAGTGTGTTGTAAATCTGGATTATATGAAACTTTTGCATGTAATGTTGCTAAAATTCCTATGAGTTGATAGAGTGCAGGCTGCCAAATGTTCTTCGCAGTGTGTTGTGTTGATCACATGCATGTGTAATTGTTGGATGTGACTAATTTGCAACAATTGATTCCTTATAAATTGCTCTACGTTTGCATTGGTGTTGTTTGATCCTGGATAGTGCCAGTATGTTGGTATTTCACCTTTTTCTTTTACTTTTTCAATTTTCTTTTAAAATATTATGTTTAGCACATAACACACTAGTACATAATTTTTTCCTTATTTCCATAAATTAAAATTTAAAGCCTAAGAATTTATTATTGAGAGGAATTATGTAAAGTCCTAAGACTCCCAACCAGACACAGAATTTGCAAGAGGGTACAGAGCTATTGCGCCTATTATTTCTTTCAGAGTAGGTCAAATTGTTGGGCCCAACACTTGTATGGGTGAAGTGGGAAGCCAACCAGCAATGTCAGGAACTATCAAGTGTTCAGTAAGAACAAGTGATTAATTTTCTACTTTACATGCATTTCAAACCATAAGATCTATATTCTACTACTTCCCCATACTAAAGAAATTCGAAATTTGTTAATCATAAAATCCAATGGGCACTTAAAAGTTCAGGTTGCAGATTTATGTCTTGCCTATCTTGTGCAGCATGCTGCTAAACATAATATAGTGCTCTGCAGTAACAACCTTACAAACTTAAAAAAATTTCAATGCTCTGCAGTCCATACCACCTTAAAAAACTTATAAAGTACTTATACATGTATTCAGAATGCAGTCCACTCCAAAATACAGTCATACAAAGTACTTCAAAAATACAGAATATAGTGCTCTGCAGTAACAACCTTAAAAACTTAAAAAATATTCAATGCTCTGCAGTCCATTCCAAAATAAAATCATACAAAGTACTTCAAAAATACAGAATACAGTGCTCGGCAGTCCATTCCACCTTAAAAAATACAGTCCATTCCAAAATATGAAAGAGTAGAAACACAACATCAGGTTTATACATTGCAACATAGCTAGAGGCACTGTGAAGAGCATCAAGTTTAGCACCACAAAATCTCATCCTGAAATGAAAAAGCAAAATGTTAGTTGAAAACTCTATAATGAAAATATCCTTTATAAGAGGATTTTTACAATCACCTAGAGATGAATAACTATCATTATCTACACTTGGGTTGGGAGTTGCGCCATCACGACAAGGTGAGTACCTGCAACAAAAAATGACATATAATAAGCACAATTAGATACAACTTCGAAACTATGAAAATAAATGCAAAATTTTCAAATTTCTTACCGATTTGTAAGCATGGGAAAATTTATTTTTTCGTGTGTTTGCCAACCAATCCATACCCATTACACCGTCTAGCTTTAGATTTTTTTGGTCCCCCTAATGCTTTCTCAGAAAATTTAGTTAAAATGTGCCAACTACAATATCTATGAAATGTTGTTGGTAGAGTTTATGAAATTGCATTTGTCATAGCAGGATCTTGATCAGTAATGATCATCTTAGGGGCATCACTTGACATGGCTTCCAAAAATTGGTTGAAAAGCCAAACAAATGAATCTATGGTCTCATTACTCAAGAATGCACATGCAAATATTATTTTTTGACCATGATTATTAACCCCCATTAGTGGCGCACAAATTAATCCATACCGATTAGTGTTGTATGTAGTATCAAATATCACTACATCACCATAAAAATTGTAAGCCCGTCTAGAGGTTGAATCAGTCTAAAAACAATAAGTAATCATGTTCTCATCATTTGACTCAATTTTGAAATAAAATGATGGATTCTTTCCTTGTTCACCCATTAAAAACTCGTGCAACATATGTCCTTCATGTCCTTTCATCTCATTGCGCTTATCTCTTTTGAGATTATACAAATCTCTTTGCGTACAACCAATATTCTCAAACCCCCCCGATTGCACTCCAAACAAATTGAATTGTTGATGCGATGGTATATTTACCATCTGAAGCTGTTGAGTCAGGGCCTTTTGGGCAGTTGATATATTGCGGTGAGATCGCAAAAAATGTATTTTTTGTGGAGTTGTTAATGGGTGACAATGACCCTCAACAAATATACTACCAACATATAAGTCTGAAGGTGTCATCACAATAGCAAGTTTTGCTTTACAACCCTCTTTAATTGATCCCCTGCGCCTTGTTGCCTCAATGTTCGCTACTATTGTAGCATTCCCCTGTTTCCAACAAACAAACTCTTTCCTTATGATCTCACTACTTCCCCGCCTCTTTTTTTCAGACCAATTTTAAACACTAAAGCCACTCTCTTTTGCATATGCATTGTAGAAACTAAAAGCATCATCTATTGTTTGAAATTCTTGACCTATTTTTGGTTTCAGCTCTTGCGCTACTTGAGGATTATACAAATTATCTGAAAAATTATGATCTAACTCAACACTAGGTTCCTCATTTATCCCACTCTCTAATTCAAAGTCTACATTCCCCCCTTCTTTCCGCTCTAAATTTTCTCCCATCCCATACTCTGCTTCCACGTTATCCATGAGAGATTAAAACCTATAATGATCAAATTTGGTAATTAACTTTTCAAAATATGATAAAATTATGAAAACCAAATTTCTCAGACTATATAAATAAAGAACTTAACAATATGTGATATAAATACACCAAAATTATGCACACAAAAAAATTTAGCATAGAAGATGCAGGACAGGTTTAGGCAATTAGAGGTTCCAGAAGTTTGATGAAAAATCTTAAGTAGAAACTTTTGTCCCTATTTTAATGCTATTGAATTAAAAAAGAGAAAAATAGAAATAACAGAACTTTGTCCCTATTTTAATGCTTCATAGCAAATAACTTGCTTCATAGCAGACACCCAAAATATGCCAAAACAAAAACACAGATACAAGACTATCAACCACAATCCAATAAACAACTCTAATTAAATAACTATTGAGAAAAACTCTGTTTAAAACTATCAAAGTTCGATGATATCAGAAATTTTAGGAGAGAGAATCTCACTGACCTTACGATTTGCAAACCCTAGCTTCAAAGGGGCTTTGTTTTGTTCTCAGTTGAAAGGGACTTTGTGAATCTACCTTATTTAGTTGTAAAGTCGTAAAGGACTTCGTGAAATTCGTTTGTATCGCCCTTTTGCGCTTCAGCTCTGAGAGAATCGCCCCTTCGCGATAGCCAATTTTGAAAGGGTTTTCGACTGGCAGAGTGGATTTTTAGATCTGCACGAATGGGAAGAGAAAGAGAGAAGAATGGGAGTCTTTTGACCCGCGTGGCTTTTTTTTTCCTTGAATTGGCTTGAGTCCGTTTGTTAGTCCGCACGTTTGGTCCGTTTCTAAACCCCACCGTGTATATATATATATATATGTGTGTGTGTGTGTGTGTGTGTGTGTGTGTGTGTGTGTGTGTGTGTGTGTGTGTGTGTGTGTGTGAACATAAGTAAATTAACTTCAATTAATATCTAAATAAATTATATTATGGGTTCAATATGATTTTTTAATCTATTTTGGATAGAATATTCCATCAATGTGCCAATTATTATTATTGATATTTACTTAAAATTTTGTGCAATTTATTAGTTTTTTTATTAAAAAAATTAAAAGTAATTGTGAACACTTCATACTATATATACATATGAAAAATCAAATTTAAAGCATGCCTTAATTAAGTTAGTTAAGACTATATAATAATTTCAATATTGAAACGAGTATTTTTGCATAAAATTTATAAAATAATTTGTTAGTTCCCGAAGGCACGATAGATATTTAGAAGGGGGGGGGGGTTGAATACATATCTAAAACTTTTTCTTTTAATCTAGTTAGTATGATTGTGATTAATGCACAACGAAATGAGTATATGATAAACTTTCTTTGAGATATCTTGAATAAATGAGAGTGAGGCAGTTGTGACAGTTATAGCAGTTATAGCAGTTATAATGGACATAGTAGTTTTAAAGTAGTTTATAGCACTTAAAGCTCCTAATCCACTCTTCTACTCCTTGAGTAGGAAATCCACTAAGGATGTCTGTTACACTTCTTGAATCTCACAAATTCCTTCTAGACCAACAGTCTAGGCACTTCTTAGTTCATTCTTGAACTCTTCAAGTCCAGCAGACTTGGTTTCTCATAGTTCACTTAGAACTTTTCAAGTCCTGCAGACTTAGTTCTCTTACTTTAGTTGATTGAAATGTTGTTTTGATCGTGATTAATGCTACTTAGTTGCTATTAAGCACTTGTTCAAAAGAACTGAGTAGCTTTGCAAGCTTTCCCTTTTTCTTAGATCGTAGAGTTGAGCGTTGAGTGTTCTTGTGCATTTTTATTCAATGCTTGTCATTTTTTCTCATCTGTCTTTGTTCTGTATATATGTGATCTTGAAATCTATTCGTTGAAGTCATCTGATAAGGCATTAAATGCGTTTGACATCTCTGAGCTTTGATGGAGACTTTTATGTACATCTTCTGAATTGCACTCTGGCCCACTGACACAACAGACTGCTTTCTCATCTAACACCTCAAAATGTGTTTTCCTCTGCCCAATGGTCCTTTTCTTAGCTTCTTGAATACGTCTCTTTTGATCAATACTAAGGATATCTTTTGTACCGTTGGGACTGGTGAGAGCTTCAACGTTTAAAACCCATTCCATATTTGTTGAAACTTATCTTCAACAAAAAGTTAGGGCTTGATGCTTCTGACATAAGGCAGATGACACTCTACTATCCAAATCGTAGTGTCTTGTCGTATTGATGCTTGTTCTTAAGAGAACACTACGATTTTTCGCAAGGATTTGCACACTACAATCTTTTCACCCGACGATCATCACTTGCTCGTCTAGCAGACTCTACATTTCCGAAAGCACACCACGATCTCTAAGTTAGCTTCGCCAAACGTCTAGACCACTCTACGATTTTCTGGAGAGGCCCTTCAAGGCAGATACACTACGATCATCGCAGCACTACGATCCTGCCTTAGATTCTGCATTCTGTTGATCAGCCGGATAGACTACGATTCTCTTCAAAGCCTATCTATTTCTTTCTAGCCATAGATCAACCTAACATATTTGATCTCTTTATCTATACAAGTGAACATTAAAGGCTAAGATCAACCTAACAATTTTGATCCATCACTAAGTCTTTGTACATATATTCCTCGAAGGACTTTACACATAATCATGAGCATTTACTTTAAACATCAAATCATAATATGCATTCTTCCAACAATCTCCCCCTATTTTATATTGACATAACTAAGGAGATTTGCTGTCATGATTATTAAATTTTATATGCAGTTGCAGCAAAGTAAACATGACTTATTATTTCAGTGAGCAGCTGAAATTTCTAGAGAATAATCATGAATTTATTGATGTATGGAGACAAATATTGCATTTAGGTTTGACTACATCAATGCAACTTAAAATTCAACTTATCTCTATTTCTTTGGCCTCTTGCTTCTTGGAGGATTTGCATATTCCTCAGCTCTCCTCTTCCTATTTGTTTCATCTCTTCTGGCCAAATCTTCCAGCTCACTTGGACTTAGTCTGGGATTGTGATCATGCCTATTCATGAATGCAAGATCTCCAATTGGCATTCTTAGGTCTGTTGTTGTCACCTCATGAGAGCTGGTAGTTCGGCCTAGACTCCTTAATGGTTGAGCCATTAAAACTTCCTGTTGATCAGATCGTTGAGTCTGATGGCTGGATCGTGGAGTCTATTGGTGGAATTGCCTTACATTAGGATTTCGTGAAGAGTGAATTTGGGATTGACCTCTGCCCTTGCCTTGAACTCCTTTCCCTTTATTCTCCCCCTTTATGTCAGCATCAAGGGTTCGAATGTCTTCGGAGAGGCGAGTCACTCCTTGGACAAGTTCATTGACTTGACTCTTAGTTTGAGCAATGTCTTCTCAATTTTCGGTGATCAGAGCCTCAGATTGAGCTTCCTGTTGTTGAAGAACGGCCAGTACATTGTCAGTCTGTTGACCTTGGCTGACGTAGAATTGTTGGAACTCTCGTACTGCAGTTTGCAGATTGAGGAAGCTCTCCATCATTAGTTTATTTTGGGCTTCCTGAGTGGACTGTAAAATAAGAACAACATCTCTGTCTTTTGGCTGCGAGAAAATGAATGTCATCCCTGTCCTTTATGCTCTGAATCATTTCCTTGATGATTTCTTTTAGTGTTTTAGAGAGCTCAGAGCTTAGGGAGAGTGGAAGACTGTTTGCATCATTGATCATTTATGTTAATCTATAAGAGTAGTATGATCTTCAAGACTCTCGTCAAGTTCCTTGACTACTTTCGCAGACATTGCTGACATATCAGCCTTTGTGGACAACTCTGAAAGAATTTCATCCAATTGTGGAAATTTTGAGGAGGGAGATGATGTGCCTTTGGATTGATCTTGCAAAGAGTAGAGGGCAAGATCAAGATTGAAGAATTTGTTATTGGATGAGGAAGGAATATCTGAGGGAGGAGCCTGGGTTTGGATGTTTAAGGTTGGTGGCTCTACGATTTGAGGTATAGACTCTACAATGGGGTTAGAGTCAGTAATCGAAGAGATGATAGGTTGGGGAAGCATTAGGGAGTTGATCTTATTTGGTTCCTCATTTACAGAATTTTGGGATTCTGCAACTGGAAATTGATTCAGTGGATGAAGAATCACTTCCAACCATTGTGGGATTTCATAAAATTGATTGAATGAGGCTGATGGCAAATGATTAAATCTGAAAAGAGTTAAAATAGATAGTACCTCAAGTTTGTTCTTTGAAGAAGAACTGTTGGTGAGAAGCTTCTTTGCAAAATTGAGCCTCCCTGGGAACCCATTGGCTAGCATTGAGATGGCCGGATATTCTTTGAAACTCCAGAACATGTGATCCTAAGAGTTCAGAATTTGAGCTTGGTGGAAAGGCATCATAGGTAGATATGCAAACAGTTGTTCATAGTTGGCTCTTTTGTACCCATCTATGCCTTCTGCAATGATCTCGACCTCGTCGTCTTCATCCTCTTCTCTGATCTCGGTTGAGGATACCATTATATCAATGGCCTCCTGGTGTTCTTGTACTGGTTCTCCCTCTTTGACTGTAGGAACCTCTTCTTCTATTATGGGGATATCATGAGCCTCCCCCTCAGTGTGATCATCCATTTGGACGATTAACAGCTCCCCCTTAGCTAGGGTACTTTCTATTATGTGAGTTTCGGCCATCTCCCCCTCAATAGGTGTATCTTCTAGCATCAGATCTTCAGGTGTCTCCCCCTCAGTTGGAGCTTTGACTGTTTGGCTTTCATTTGCTGGTTCCTTCTTAGCAGTCAATTCCTTTTCTTCCCTCTTTAATGCTTTCTCATTGACAAGAATATATTTCTTGACCAGTTTCCTTCTTGGCTTTTTAGGCTGAGCCACAGCCTTAGGACTTTCTTTAGTTTTATCCTTCTGATCAGCCAAAGTGCTTGTTGCAGCTACTTCCTTGTTTGGTCTGGTCTTTACGATCAGCAGAGACTCTACGATCATGGAGATTGATGGCCTTTTGATCTTGTGGCTGATATTATTCTTCTTCAGCAACTGAGATATGGTTGTTCTATCTTCTTCTGCCTCAGCCTGCTGTTCCTTCCTTCTTAGGATCCTTAGAGTCTGAATGCAGGTTTATCAGTGGTGGATCCTTGAGGCTCTTCTGTAGTTCTGGCTTTCATCTTTCTTTTGCCCTTGCTTTTTCTGATTAAAGCAATGGGTTCTTCCTAGTTAGCTTCTTCTTCTTCTCCTTCTTTAGTTTCCTTGACAACTGACATGTTCCCTGGCACTCCTAATTCCTTTATGTCATCAGTTCTTCCACTGGATTCAGACATCATCTTCACATTTTCAGTTGGATTCCTTTTCCAATTTTCAAATAATTGCTGGGTCATTTGTCGATTTGGATTGATGGCTTCTCCTTCATCATCTTCGATTAGGACACCAAGAGCAGCTTGTAGGATAATGCTTATAAATTATTCGTAGAGCATCTTCTGTGAGCTCTTTGTTTTCTTTGAGCTGATTAACCACTTCCTAATCCATTCAAGTAATAGAGCCCCATAGTTAAGTTGTATTTTATAACATATGGCAGTCATAAGTTTGAGTTGTACCTCATTCATAGAGTCATGACCTAAGCTCTTACAACATATACATTTTCCAACAATATCTGCTAGAAACTCATACCTCTGTGGAAACTCCTTCTTCTTGTATCCTTTGACAGAGGGTGATTTCTTGTGATGCATCTTCTTGAGACCCTTATGGAAGTCTATGCCATCTAAGGACGAATACCCTTCAGTTTTGAGGCCTAGGGCTAGGTTGATGTCCTTAACCTTTAGTCTGATTTGGACGTTCCTGACTTTCATAATGATGGTGTTGTTTTCAAATACCCCGTTATTGTAGAATTCTTTTACTAGTTTTGGGTAGATCAATGTGTCCGTACCCAAGGCTTTTTCGAGACCTGCCTTCTTCAGAAGCGACAACGTCTTATGAAATTGAGGTTCAGATGACTTAAACTCATCAAAGCAGAGTCTGTATCCGGAGATAACACTGGAAACTACCATTGATTTCTTTGCAGGAAGTGAGACTGACTGAGCTTGCTATTGATTTAGGGTTTCTGCTTGAGAGAGGAAGATAGAGATGATCTTTTGAACTTCGAATTTCAAAAAGGCGATTTTAATTTGTACTTGTAACTTCCCTCTCTCTGTTTTGCTTAGTGGGACAGGTGTCGAATTTTGTTTAGCTCTATGAATCTTGACAGAGAGGGATTGTACTGAATTACCCTTGACCTTTTCTGGGTTAATGTGTCCTTCAGGAGAACTATGATCGTTGAGATGGTCCTTGGAGTCGTCGAGTCTTAGCTGCACTTATAGAGTCTAAACTGCGATCGTTGAGTCTGCCTGGTAATCGTAGAGTCTGATCAAGTTCTCGTTATGAACCTTTGATTCAGCATTTTTCTTGGTTTAAGGTAGCTCAGGAAGGGCTAACCTCTTGAATGAAACAAGGGTTAGGTTTGTCCCTGAGGCACTTATCAGTGAGAATGCTTTGATTTATGCTTGATTATCATAGGGCGCTCCTTTGGTTTTGTTGATGTAGCTTTGCTATCGTTGAGTCTGTACTACGATCGTTGATTCTGTTCAGCGTTCGTTGAGTTTTATGACACTTTTGCTCTACGATCGTGGACTTCCTTTGATCATGTTCATGATTTCAAACATAGTCTTTAATCCTGTATAGTTAGCACATACTAGAGCATATTTTTCATGGTTGCAAGTTAAGCATGCCTAGCTCACTTATTAACTTGTTAAATCTGGATTCATCTAGAGGCTTTGTAAAAACATCAGCAAGTTGATTTTCAGCAGGGATATATTGTAGGGATATAGTTCCATTTTGCACATGATCCCTAATAAAGTGATACCTTATTTCTATATGCTTAGTTCTAGAATGCATGACAGGATTATGAGTTATAGCAATTGCACTTGTATTATCAAAGTGAATAGGAATAGATTTAAATTCAAACCCATAATCTGCTAGTTGATTTTTCATCCATAAGATCTGAAAGCACGAAGAATCGCTGCGCAAGAATGTATTCAAACCTGCGGTTGAAGTAGACACTGAATTTTTCTTCTTGCTAAACCAAGACACAAGTCTGTTTCCTAGCAATTGACAGGTGCCACTGGTACTTTTTTTTATCAATTTTGCAGCCTGCAAAATCAGCATCTGTGTATCCTATTAGCTCAAATGAGGATTCCTTGCGATACCATAACCCCAAGTGGGGTGTACCTTTGAGATACTTGAAAATCCTCTTAACAGCAGTTAAATGAGATTCTTTAGGGCTAGCTTGAAATCTAACACAAATGCATGTATCAAACATTATATCTGGTCTACTGGCAGTTAGATATAAAAGAGAGTCAATCATACCTCTGTATTGAGTTGTATCAATACTTTTACCTTTTTCATCTTTGTCAAGCTTGGTTGTAGGAGCAATTGGGGTCATGGGAGAGGCGGACTCTATGCCATACTTCTTAAGTAAGTGTTTAATGTACTTGGCTTAATTTATGAAGATTCCTTCATTAGTCTGCTTTACTTGAAGTCTAAGGAAGAAGTTCAGCTCACCCATCATGCTCATTTCAAACTTGTTCTGTATAAGCTTAGAGAATCTTTTGCATAACTTTTCATCAGTAGATCCAAAGATAATATCATCAACATATATTTGAACTAATAGGTCTTTGTCTTTGTGCTTTCTAAGAAATAGTGTGGTATCTACTCTACCTCTAGTGAATCCATTTTCAATAAGGAAGTTAGTTAGTGTTTTATACCATGCTCTGGGTGCTTGTTTAAGACCATATAAGGCTTTGTCTAATCTAAAGACATAATTATGAAGAGATGGATTGATGAAACCTGAAGGCTGCTCTACATAGACTTCTTCTTGAAGTTCACCATTCAAGAATGCACTTTTGACATCCATCTGAAAGACTTTGAATTTCATGTGAGCAGCAAAGGCAAGAAATATTCTAATGGCTTCCAGTCTGGCAACAGGTGCAAATGTCTCATCGTAATCAATGCCTTCTTCCTGAGAGTAACCTTTGGCCACTAGTCTAGCTTTATTCCTGGTTATCACTCCATCTTTATCCATCTTATTTCTGAAGACCCACTTGGTTCCAATGACAGGATGATTTTTTAGTCTTGGAACCAATCTCCAAACTTTTCTTTTTTCGAACTGATTAAGTTCTTCCTGCATGGCCTCTATCCAGCTGGAGTCTTCCATAGCATCCTCTGTTGGGCTTCGGCACAGAAACGCACAGCGAAAATTAAAATTTTAAAGCAATTTCCGAAACCCTAAAACAGGATCCATGTGGCGACCCCAAATCCGGGTACTTGCAACCCGAACTCGGTTCTCCACGATACCATTTCTTTAAGCTGAATAATACTAAATGATAATATAATTCGAACTTAATTTATATACATTAAAGTTTACTTTCCCAGGTACGTGACCTTCAAATACATTCCTTACAATACCTGACAATAGATTTCATTGTCTTACTAACTATAACCATTAACTCATACTAAATCTCATTCAATAGCTTTTCTTTTCCCTTGTTCGTGCTTCGAGCCTTCGATCAATCATACATAATCGAAAACATTTAGTTTAAGCAAGGATGAGCATTTGAGTGCCCAAAGAAGTAATAGCAATTATATATATAAGTCGAAAGAATATAAGTATTCTCTTTACATAACACTTCTAACAACGAATCGAAAAGTTGTGAAGTAATCTGTACTGATAAAAATTAACATAACAACTCTCTTTCAATTTCTTGAAATTAGGCTCCACCCATGAATAGGGTTTAAGAAACATACTATGAACATTCTTTTCATTTTCGAAAAGGTTTAGCAGAAATCCATCCGCAAACCGTCATAACTTACGGGCACGGAGGGTGATCAGCCCCGTTGTACCCTGTATTGATCAATACTACATAACTCTGAACGAAATTCATCGTTTTATTCTTTCATCACCTAGCGCAAGCAAAAAAATCTTCCCATATAGGGATGTTCATACATGCCCGGTTCCAAACCCAAAGGTTTTAATCTTGCTCAACAATAATATGTAATTCAACATATATATATATATATATATATATATATATATATATATATATATATATATATATATATATATACTGCAATTGACAAAGGTGTATCAACATGTGAATAAATGCCATGATTATCCAAGTGGGGACACTTGTATAACCATTTAGAAATCAACTTAATGTAATATATATCCGAGCTAACATGTTGATAATCAAAGCGCATATAATCTGTATGTAAATAGAATAATTAAAACTTCTTACTCATGTCCATTGCATAAAGAAAATGCAAAGGTAAGATACTTTTGCCGATTTGGTTGATTACAAATCTCAACTTAGGTTTTATCTCTTTATCACAACCTATCAAGAATCGGATCATTCGCTTCGATTAGAACAATATATCATAACACATAAGATCACCATTACTTACAAGACATAGTCTAATCACGCCATCACATAATCGCAGTGATCATACTTTTAGTTCATATTCTATACATTTTCAAATATTTCATCCATGCTCTTACGTAAGTCTTTTCTTTCTATTATAGAGTCTCGACATTTGTCTTACGCATCTTAAGCGACTTTTTATCGGCAAATAATGAGTCTAAGACTCTTATCCTATACCTCAACATTTGTAAATATCGACATTTTATTTTTAATCATTTTCGAATTTTCCGTAAATTGAAAAATTTAAAATAATTAAAATCATCACCAAGGGCTTATAGTGATATAACTGCTACTATGGGTGCTCTTCATCAAATCTCGAACTTCATAACCTAGGTTCTCAAGTCGCTTAGTTTGACCGAATATAACTTTCAAACATCTAATCATAATTAAATGATTTAAACATTAAACAATTCCATTATCATTAATAATTAATTTATATTAAACTATTAATGAAACCATTGCTAAAATATAAAAGTTATTTATAATAACTCAAACTATTTTTAAAATATTTATAATACCCTTAAATGATTTTTAAAATAATTAAAATCATTTTAAATAATTATCATTAATATTTAAATATTAATGTACTATTTATCCAAATATTAAAAGTCATTAATTATAACTTAAAATATTTTTAAATCCTTAATATCCTCTTTAAATGATTTTTAAATAAATAAAACCATTTTAAACTATTTATTTAATATAAATATTAAATAAACTTAATATCACAAATCATTAACTAAATATCATTAATATATAATTATTAATGAGATTATCTTCTAAATATTAAAAGTTATATTTTATAACTCAAAATATCTTTAAATACTTTATTTTCATTTAAAATGATTTTTAAAATATTAAAATCATTTTTAACTAATTATTTAATATAATCAATAAATAACTTTAATATCATTAATTAATGAAATTCATCACAAAATATTAAAAGTCATCACAAATAACTTAAAATATTTTCTTATACCATAATATAATTTTTCATGATTTTCATGAATTAAAACTATTTTTAAATCATTTATTTAATATTATAATTAAATAAATAAATACCTTTTATATTCCAAAAATATTAAATATTTATGAAATATACTCAAAATAATTAAATAATATTTTTCTAATTTAAAATAATTTTTAGAATTTAATAAGTACTTTTAATAATTAAAATCTAATTTTTCTAATTTTAAATTATTTTCTAAAATTACAAAAAATAAAATAAATAAAATCCGTGTCGCTAAAGGCTATAGCGATGCACAACCGTCGCTATAGGTGTTCTTCATCTCAAGAACACTGTCAGAGACAGTTCAAGGGGGGCTACTTTGACCATGAATAACTTTTTGGTCTTAATGAATCTGGGCAATCTATGAATTGAGTCTTGTAGAGGAAATACCGTACTCACGATTACCAACAATCATAACCTCTAAATAACATCAGATTTGGGAGAAATCGTACCTCAAAGTAGCTGTCAGAGCTGTTCTTCGTGAAGAACAGTTCGTGATGCCTACTTTTGACCTCTATAACTTGATGATCGTGAAATGTTTACGTGATCTATCAATTCCAAAGCAGGTAGACAACATGTAGGACTACAACTCCAACACTTAAAATCATCATAAAAACAATAAATCAAGCATCTAAAGTATGGTCAAACCTTGTAAGAAAAATCAACACTTAGAAAATTCTGGTCGCCTGTAATTTTTTCATCCAATGCCACAACCCAGTTTGGCCTTAAATAACTCTTAGTCCATAATATATATGGACCTGATTCATTTTGGAGGTTAAATACCACATAACAAGCTACACATAACAACCTTTAGAACACAAAACACAGTAAAGATAACCGAGATATAAGGTCTGACATTTTTCAAAAAAAATATTTTCTGGACACTTAAAATATTTTCTGGGTTTGAAGAACAGCCGGTCAACCCACTTTGACCGCTTATAAATCCCGATCTACAATAGATATGAACTTGATTCCTTTTGGAGATTAAAGACCGCATATCAGGATACCTATAACAACTTTTAAACAACAAAAATCGTGATCGAACAAAGAGTTATAGCCTCTGACATTTGGTGAAAAATAACAGAATTCGGTTTTTTTCCAACTTGTTTAAATCTTCAAATTCTTGCACTTTGATGTTATGGGTCCGTGATTTTACAACCTGCAACATTAATAGACTCCTATTACACTACTTCTTTAAACAATCAATTGTATCAATTAACATCTAATCGAAGGATTTCAAAATTAGGGAATTTCATACCTTTTCTAGCTTCGATTTTTGATTTTTTTTGGCTTTGATGCTTCCGATTTGTTGTTTGTGATGGTTGGGCTTTGTTTAGGGACCGATATGCTACAATAATTCAGTAGGTTTTAGAGAGAGAGCTTAAAGATGAGAGTTGGATGAATTTTAGTGTACAAAATATATTATCTCTCTCAATCTATATATAAACCAAGTTAGATGCATTGGATGCTCAATAGGGTTGGTATAATTGAGGTGTAATGGTATAGTAGCATGAGGGAATTCTAGAAGCCATTGATTAGCTAGCATAATTGAAGATTCCATCAACAATGCTACTAATAATACACTAAAATGGACAAAAAGGGTATTTTGGTAATTTCCCATATAATTTCATGGGCATTCTTGTACATGGCAATTAAATGTAATATTTAATCACTAGATGGTAATTTTATTATTTACCAATTACTTTTCATCCTTTGGTAAATTAAAACATTTATACATTAACATCGTAATTAAACCCGATAATTTTAAATTAGGGTTTTCTATGTAAAATTAGGATTTTCTAATTGTGGTTTCTTAACGCCATCAATTAGGGTTTCTAATTGACCATTAGGGTTCTCTAATTATCTGTGTATGTTCTAACACACGATGCTATTACGCCTCTAACTTCAACCGATTAGGTCAGTAATAATTGTGGTTTATCCTAATTATCGACATACAACAAAGAATTAGGGTTTTCTTCTAATTACCGACATCTTATACATAAGAAAACCTCATATACATAAATACCACTCACCATTTCTCATAACCGAGTTTAATAATTAGGGTTTAACAACACAAGATCGCTGCTATGACCTAATCAATCGTCATCGCTCAATATTATCTGTCCAAGACATACACAAAGATATAATTATTGTATCAGAAAATCATTATAACAATAATATAATATTCTTATTCTCATCTCTTGATCACAATCCCAATTCGGGTTCGATCTCATATCCGACTTATTCTTCGTACACAAAGATCAATAATCAAGTTAAAATAATTAACTTAAATATTCGAACAAATCATATAATAAAATATTTATTATATAAATCTAATTATCACTTCATATATTATTTCCAATCATGTTATCATGGAAAATAATTAATAAAAACATTTCGCTTACGTAAATTTATTACCATAAAATATAATTTGTAGTAATTAATAATTCCAAAATTATTTCTAATTTTTCAAGTAATAAATATATTCGCATTTATCGCTCACATTACTGACACTTATTCTCGCTATTAAATAAATAAATAAAAATTTATACGCAAAATTTCTTAATTATTTTATATAGAAAATCTCTAGTTATTACATTCACCTCCTTTATAAGGATTCCGCCCCCTAATCACCGCTTTAAAACTCATACACGTAAGAGTACATAACGATATAATCCTCAAGATATAGACCTCGATCAATACTTGATCGAATCGATCTTTTTAACTATTCTCCATAACGCTTGTCTTTTCGATAAATGTAATTTTGATCAAGAGAACCAAAATTCCTCCTTCAAAATTTCTTTATGAAATAATTTACTATCTATATAGCTATATTTTATACAGGAAAATCATATAAAATATTGAAGTTATTCGAATAGAACCTGGAGTTCCATTTCCAGCTGCCACAGTATCCTCAACTGCTACGATATCTTGAACGACCATAATGAAGACACTTACGGTTTATTTCGTTGTCGCCTATATCTTGCTGTCATTTCTCGTATTCGCATTCCTTATCTCACTTCTCCTTCTTGAATAATCTTTCACCTTATAATCCATTGATTCACAAATAAAACATTCGCTATACATTCTTGAATTGGGACAATTGGAAGAGATATGTCTCTTCTGCCCACAAACTTTCTCTTTATCTCATTTCCTTTTATCGATAGTGATAAAAGTTATCTTTTGCCCTTTCCGTTATCCTAACTATCATAAACGCTTCTCTATCGAGTCACTTAATCCTCTATACCCTAGCAATAGGATTGCCTTAAAGTCTTTAAGCGCTCGACGCTTTGATTATCCGGTTGATCTTCCACACCGGGTTTTCGTTTTAAATCACTTGCGGCATAATCATAAATTATTCTTCATTTCCTTAGATTCTAAGCCACATCGTATAATGCTCGACATATAACACAAAATTTTCTACTCAAATACTCATGTAATCAAAATATTGGATTTGAAACTTGGTTTACTATATTAACCAATATTCGTATAAATATATGCTACTTTTATAACAACTTACTTCATTAATCCAACTTGTGACACCTATGGTACTTCCAACCATATAGCACCTCATTTAATAGAACTTAACATACCATAGCACATATTGCTTTAAACATCAGCTATCCCTTTGTGACTACCACAGTCGAAATTTAAAATCTTGACCAACATAAAAGTTGAAATTATTTCATTACACAAACATACTTATCAAACACATTACATAAACACAACATAACCCATACTACTTATCTACCAAGCCTTTCTTCTCGGACATTCATTCGCTCGATGTCCTTCCATTCCACAATTAAAACATCCACCTTTCTTATAGTTGGGGCAACAAGGAGAGGTATGTCCCTCACAGCCGCAAATATAACATATCTTCTTCCTTTCTTCTTATCGTTTTTCCTAAGTCGATCTTCTATCTTTCTTTTTCCCTTACGTCTCGGAGCTGCACACGATGTGTTGTTTGAGGCTCCCATCTGGTCAATTTGGATCTTAAGCTTATCCCGTTCTTCCATTTTTTCTATTAATGCCGACGTAGCAACTTTTCTTTCTCCCATAACCTTTCTAGTGAAGAAACCTTGTTCTCCAGATCCTGCACTTTCGTTGATGCTTGAGCAGCTTCAACTTTAGTGTCTGAATCACTATCTGTCAAATCCACCATTTCGGATTTGATACTACGCTTTCCACTATAGCCATCTCGTCCGATTTGGGTTCTTGGTAAGCTTCTATTTCAAATTGTTGGCCTCGATATTAGCTCTCTGGGGTATGGATCCGATCCTTCTTATTCCACATATCTTTTCCACCGCATATCTACATACATAAGTTACCCCGATTAGCATGTAGTATATATACACAATCAAGAGTTCTATATACGCTTGTCTCTTATTTTGTTTGACAATGAATTTATTCAATCCATCTCTATAAACACATCAACACCTATCTTTCTCTGCCGAAAGGCAGCTCCATCCACTCAGATCGAATCGCATAAAGGCGATGTCTAAAGCCCGCTCCAAGGTATATATCCCGGTGTCTTTGACTTCTATCTCAACCTTCAATTGTCCTATCTCAGATCTCTCTCTACTCCAACCTCCCTCGTAACTCCTCGACTAATTCTATCTCAGGTTCTAAGTGAATGGCGTCCTTGTATCGCTTCTTCCAAAATCTGAGAGTACGATTCTGCGCCTCCACTTGTTCACTTTCTAACCTTTAAGTCGTCGTTCCTAACTATCAAATCTCTTATCATCTCACTGTCTGTGTACTCCTCGCTAGAGTCCATCGTCTCTTGGGTCAAGGAATTACTATTTTGACTTTCGTCATCCATCCTATGACCACAATAAACGAGACAACATCATTACTGAAATAAAATATATTCATCATTATAATGAAGTAATATTTTATTTAGTACCACTAAAACTCGATGAATCTCTTCAACTTATCATATCCTATAACTTCTCACCAGAGTACTTCGTCTCATGGTTCACTGAATATCTATCTTAACTTTCGTTCTCCATTCTACTAAGGTTATAACCTAGGTTTCGCATTCCTAACGTTTATAACCTATAGCTTTGATACCAACCTGTGGCGACCCCAAATCCAGGTACTTGCAACCCGAACTCGGTTCTCCACGATACCATTTTTTTAAGCTGAATAATACTAAATGATAATATAATTCGAACTTAATTTACATACATCAAAGTTTACTTTCCCAGGTACGTGACCTTCAAATACATTCCTTACAATACCTGACAATAGATTCCATTGTCTTACTAACTATAACCATTAACTCATACTAAATCTCATTCGAATAGCTTTTCTTTTCCCTTGTTCGTGCCTGAGCCTTCAGGTCGATCGTACATAACTGAAAACATTTAGTTTAAGCAAGGATGAGCATTTGAGTGCCCAGCAAGTAATAGCAATTATATATATAAGCTGAAAGAATATAAGTATTCTCTTTACATAACACTTCTACAACGAATCGAAAGTTGTGAAGTAATCTGTACTGATAAAAATTAACATAACAACTCTCTTTCAATTTCTTGAAATTAGGCTCCACCCATGAATAGGGTTTAAGAAACATACTATGAACATTCTTTTCATTTTCAAAAGGTTTAGCAGAAATCCATCCGCAAAAACCGGTCATAACTTACGGCACCTGAGGGTGATCAAATTTCATTGTACCCTCAGATTGATCAATACTACATAACTCGAACGAAATTCATCGTTTTATTTCGTCCTCCAAGCGCAAAAAATCTTCCCATATAGGATGTTCATACATGCCTCGGTTCCAAACCCAAGGTTTTAATCTTGCTTCAACAATAATATGTAATTCAACATATATATATATATATATATATATATATATATATATATATATATATATACGGTAATTGACAAAGGTGTATCAACATGTGAATAAATGCTATGATTATCCAAGTGGGGACACTTGTATAACCATTTAGAAATCAACTTAACGTAATATATATCCGAGCTAACATGTTGATAATCAAAGCGTATATAACTGTATGTAAAATAGAATAATTCAAACTTCTTACTCATGTCCATTGCATAAAGAAAATGCAAAGGTAAGATACTTGCCGATTTATCGATTACAAATCTCAACTTAGGTTTTATCTCTTTATCACAACCTATCAAGAATCGGATCATTCGCTCGATTAGAACAATATATCATAACACATAAGATCGCCCATTACTACAAGACATAGTCTAATCACGCCATCACATAATCGCAGTGATCATACTTTTAGTTCATATTCTATACATTTTCAAATATTTCATCCATGCTCTTACGTAAGCCTTTTTTTCATTATTATAGGTCGACATTTGCTTGCATGCATCAAGCGCCTTTTTTTATCGGCAAATACTTTAGTCTAAGACTCTTATCCTATACCTCAACATTTGTAAATATCGGACATTTTAATCATCATTTTCAATTTTTCCGTAAATTGAAAAATTTAAAATAATTCAAATCTATCACCAAGGGCTTATAGTGATATAACTCATACTATGGGTGCTCTTCATCAAATCTTGGACTTCATAACCTGCTTCTCAAGTCGCTTAGTTTGACCAGTATATAACTTTCAAACATCTAATCATAATTAAATGATTTAAACATTAAATAATTCCATTATCATTAATAATTAATTTATATTAAACTATTAATGAAACCATTGCTAAAATATAAAAGTTATTTATAATAACTCAAACTATTTTTAAAATATTTATAATACCCTTTAAATGATTTTTAAAATAATTAAAATCATTTTTAAATAATTATCATTAATATTTAAATATTAATGTACTATTTATCCAAATATTAAAAGTCATTAATTATAACTTAAAATATTTTTAAATCCTTAATATCCTCTTTAAATAATTTTTAAATAAATAAAACCATTTTTAAACTATTTATTTAATATAAATATTAAATAAACTTAATATCACAAATCATTAACTAAATATCATTAATATATAATTATTAATGAGATTATCTTCTAAATATTAAAAGTTATATTTTATAACTCAAAATATCTTTAAATACTTTATTTTCATTTAAAATGATTTTTAAAATAGTAAAATCATTTTTAACTAATTATTTAATATAATCAATAAATAACTTTAATATCATTAATTAATGAAATTCATCACAAAATATTAAAATCATCACAAATAACTTCAAATATTTTCTTATACCATAATATAATTTTTCATGATTTTTCATGAATTAAAACTATTTTTAAATCATTTATTTAATATTATAATTAAATAAATAAATACCTTTATATTCTAAAATATTAAATATTTATGAAATATACTCAAAATAATTAAATAATATTTTTCGAATTTAAAATAATTTTTAGAATTTAATAAGTACTTTTAATAATTAAAATCTAATTTTTCTAATTTTTAAATCATTTTCCTAAATTACGTAAAATAAAATAAATAAAATCTGTCGCTAAAGGCTATAGCGACGCATAAACCGTCGCTATAGGTGTTCTTCATCTCAAGAACACCGCCGAGACAGCTTCAAGGGGGCTACTTTGACCATGAATAACTTTTTTGGTCTTAATGAATCAAGTAATCTATGAATTGAGTCTTGTAGAGAAATACCGGATCACAGCTACCAACAATCATAACCTCTAAATAACATCGATTTGGGAGAAATCGTACCTCAAAGTAGTCATGAGAGTCGTTTCTTCGTGAAGAACAGTTCGTGATGCCTACTTTTGACCTCTATAACTTGATGATCGTGAAATGTTTACGTGATCTATCAATTCCAGTGTGTAGACAACATGTAGGACTACAACTCCAACACTTAAAATCATCATAAAAATAATAAATCAAGCATCTAAAGTATGGTCAAACCTTGTAAGAAAAATCAACACTTAGAAAATTCTGGGCTGCCCAGAATTTTTCGGTCAATGCCGGTCAACCCAGTTTGACCTTAAATAACTCTTAATCCATAATATATATGGACCTGATTCATTTTGGAGGTTAAATACCACATAACAAGCTACACATAACAACCTTTAGAACACAAAACACAGTAAATATAACCGAGATATAAGGCCTGACATTTTTCAAAAAAAATATTTTTTACTGGGTTTGAAGAATGAGTAATCAATCAATCTTGCCGAACCCACTTTCAACCGCTTATAAATCCCGATCTACAATAGATATGAACTTGATTCCTTTTGGAGATTAAAGACCACATATCGGATACCTATAACAACTTTTAAACAACAAAAATCGTGATCGAACAAAGAGTTATAGCCTTTGACATTTGGTGAAAAATAATGTAATTCGGTTTTTCCCAACTTGTTTAAATCTTCAAATTGCACACTTTGATGTTATGGGGTCCGTGATTTTACAACCCGCAACATTAATAGACTCCCTATTACACTACTTTAAACAATCAATTGCATCAATTAACATCGAATCGAAGGATTTCAAAATTAGGGAATTTCATACCTTTTCTAGCTTCGATTTTTGATTTTTTTTGGCTTTGATGCTTCTGATTTGTTGTTTGTGATGGTTGGGCTTTGTTTAGGGACTGATATGCTACAATAATTCGTAGGTTTTAGAGAGAGAAGCTTAAGGATGAGAGTTGGATGAATTTTAGTGTACAAAATATATTATCTCTCTCCAATCTATATATAAACCAAGTTAGATGCATTGGATGCTCAATAGGGTTGGTATAATTGAGGTGTAATGGTATAGTAGCATGAGGGAATTCTAGAAGCCATTGATTAGCTAGCATAATTGAAGATTCCATCAACAATGCTACTAATAATACACTAAAATGGACAAAAAGGGTATTTTGGTAATTTCCCATATAATTTCATGGGCATTCTTGTACATGGCAATTAAATGTAATATTTAATCACTAGATGGTAATTCTTATTATTTACCAATTACTTTTCATCCTTTGGTAAATTAAAACATTTATACATTAACATCGTAATTAAACCCGATAATTTTAAATTAGGGTTTTCTATAGAAAATTAGGATTTTCTAATTAGGGTTTCTTAACGCCATCAATTAGGGTTTCTAATTGACCATTAGGTTCTCTAATTATCTGTGTATGTTCTAACACGATTAGTTACGGTCTCAAACTTCAACCGATTAGGGTTGTAATAATTAGGGTTTGTCCTAATTATCGACATACAACAAAGAATTAGGTTTTCTTCTAATTACCACACATCTTATACACAAGAAACCTCATACGCGAGCTACTACTCACCATTTCTCATAATTGAGTTTAATAATTAGGGTTTAATAAAGACAAGATTATATGCTATGACCTAATCGACCGTCATTGCTCAATATTATCTCATCAAGACATACACAAGATACATAATTATTGTCTCAGAAAATCATTATAACAATAATATAATATTCTTATTCTCATCTCTTGATCACAATCCCAATTCGTGGTTTGGATCTCATATCCACTTATTCTTCGTATACACAAAGATCAATAATCAAGTTAAAATAATTAACTTAAATATTCTGAACAAATCATTTAATAAAATATTTATTATATAAATCTAATTGTCACTTCATATATTATTTCCAATCATGTTATCATGGAAAATAATTAATAAAAACATTTCGCTACGTAAATTTATTACCATAAAATATAATTTGTAGTAATTAATAATTTCAAAATTATTTCTAATTTTTCAAGTAATAAATATATTCGCATTTATCGCTCACATTACTAGACACTTATTCTCGTCATTAAATAAATAAATAAAAAATTATACGCAAAATTTCTTAATTATTTTATATAGAAAATCTCGGGTTATTACAATCCATGCGAAAAATCAATTAATTCAGAGGTTTAGAGATTATACCAGAAATGAAAATGAGAATCAAAACCGATCAAGCCTCGAATGTCCAACGCAATACAAACCGATTGCACCTCTCTACGGTATCCACATCGAACGCCGCATTTAACCGTCGAAACGATTCTCGCAATAAGAAGGACTTAAGCAGACTAGCCACCAAAAGGAATGGATTTTCCAAATCTGTTTTCTATAGTCTCTCTCTAAGAAATGGCTAGGGTTTTTCAATTATGATATATATTACCCTTAGTAGTCGCTATATATATATATATATAGTAGTTAAAAGGAATTAATCAAATCAAAACCTAATATCATAAAATCCGAATTTATATATATATATCTCTTAATTAAGTCTTACTTAATTAATATACATATATACAATTATCCTTTTAATTTAAATTAAATGATTTAAATACTATTAATCATATTAATATATTTAAATCCTTAAAATTTAAATTAATTCCCTTTTAAATAACGTTACTATGTGTGTGACTTATAAGTTATTATTACGTTGGCAATAATTTTAAAATCATATTATAAAATTATAAACAAAGTGAGCGGCATCTAGTAATGCATCACTGCTACCCAAGTAATAATAAGATCGATGATTCGATGCAACCTTTTCGTGACCAATGTTTCAATGTAATTTAATCCTTTTAACCTTAATATCCTAGATTAAACTCGAGTCATGGAATGTGTCATACTCTTCATAATTTAATCTGAGTTTTCTTGATCAATGAGTAGACTATATGAAACAAATCACTATTTGAGCATGACCATGCATTTCATAGTCCCACTCAATCAAGAGTGAGCCAAGATCCATATTTCAAATTAATAGCCCTCACCATTAATTCAAATTAATAGCCCTCACCATTAATTCGGAAAGCATTTTCTATTAAATCTTTCTAGTGAGCCAAGATCCATATTTCATTATGCCTTAAGTTAGCTTTGGCTATTCTCTCAAAACATAATTATTTAGGTAGACAACCCTTTGTCAATTATATCATATATAACTCCTGGATAATTTGGTAAACAACATTTGTTTCTAGTCCATCTAATGGTACGAACCAAACTCTATGCCTCTAAGTCCACAATCCTATTGAGATAACTTAGTTAAGTTTCAGCCCAATGATTTTAATAGTTTGGATATCACAATTATCCTATTGCATCTTACTTAGATAAATAGGGTACTTTTGCTTTGGCAAACCTACATCTATTGATCAAGGTCTTGATGAGTGTTATTCATTGGAAGGCATCCGATTTAGACTTAATAATTTAATGAGGATTTTATTAATTTAGATCTCACCAATTTTAATCTTATTAAGCATGCACATTATTAATCATATCATATCGCATACAAGTATAAATAAAGTGCAAAATTAAATGTGTCACAGTTATGGCCCAATCCACTGTCAATCTTTTCAAGGTAATGAAAGATTGAAGGTCAATCCAAGGTGGTAAAAGATCTTAAAATAAATAGCTTCCTTGGATCTTCCTCTAGCATGCGCCTCCTCTCCATCATCATCTTTCCATTGTGTTCTCCATCTTAACATCTTCATCAATTACAGATTATTACATGACATAAAGAAACCTCGAGTTACATTCGAGGGGATTTAGATGAGAAGAGAATATTACATTAGAATTTATAGAAGGGCACGACATTCAAGCCGTATTTCAAAACCAAAAACCACTAACCTATGGGTCAAAAGGCCATAACTGTGCACCATGCATATCACAATAAGCACATAACAATTTATATATAATTAAAGAAAACTATATATAAAATATAGGGGACACGACCATCGTGCGCTATATTTTAGAATCATACATTTTAATCCACCAAAACACCCATAATAACAAATCATATATGTCCAATTTCGATTTAATCATATTAAAATGAATAATAGTACACCCAGAATTTATCATATATTTTCAGTTTCGATTTAATCATATTAAAACGAATAACAGTACACCCAGAATTTATCAATTATTTCCAGTTTCGATTAATCATATTAAAACGATTCTTCATGCTTCTAATCCGATTAGAATAGTTATATTGTTATTCCACCGATTAAAGATACGATTAACAGTATCATCATATATATTACCAGAATACACATATAACTGAATATCATATATTCAATTTTATATCGGTAAACATGCATCATCATATATCATATATATCGAATACAATTAAAACACGTAATCAATTAATCTTTTCGCAAGTAGCTCGATACCACCGCTTGGGCTTCTGACACGAAACGCACAATGAAATTAAAATTTTAAAGCAATTTTGAAACCCTAAAGCAGGATCCATGCGAAAAATCAATTAATTCAGAGGTTTAGAGATTATACCAGATATGAAAAACGAGAATCTAAAACCGATCGCGCCTCGAATGTCCAACGCAATACAAACCGATTAACGCTTCACTAGATTCACATTTAACGCCGCATCGAACCGTCCGAACGATTCTCGAATAAGAAGGACTTCATGTTTCTAGCCACCAAAAGGAATGGATTTTCCGAAATCGTTTTCTCTAGTCTCTCTCTAAGAAATGCTAGGGTTTTTCAATTATGATATATATTACCCTTAGTAGTATATATATCATATATATAGTAGTTAAAAGGAATTAATCAAATCAAAACCTAATTTCATAAAAATCCAATTTATATATATATATATATATCTCTTAATTAAGTCTTACTTAATTAATATACATATATACAAATTATCCTTTTAATTTAAATTGCGTGATTTAAATACTATTAATCATATTAATATATTTAAATCCTTAAAATTTAAATTAATTCCCTTTAAATAACGTTCTACATGTGTGTGACCTATAAGTTATTATTACGTTGGCAATAATTTTAAAATCATATTATAAAATTATAAACAAAGTGAGCGGCATCTAGTAATGCATCACTTTGCTACCCAAGTAATAATAAGATCGATGATTCGATGCAACCTTTTCGTGACCAATGTTTCAATGTAATTTAATCCTTTAACCTTAATATCCTAGATTAAACTCGAGTCATGGAATGTGTCATACTCTTCATAATTTAATCTGAAGTTTTCTTGATCAATGAGTAGACTATATGAAACAAATCACTATTTGAGCATGGCCATGCATTTCATAGTCCCACTCAATCAAGAGGCCTATGGATATCACCCATAATATATAGGATGGTTAAATTCCATCTAGATCACTCATATTTCTCACACGATTAATGATGAACCCAATAATCACCTTTATAGTCCACCTTATTAAAGGTGACATTTGATGATATCAAAGTACATAAATTCTCGTGTAGTAATATAGCGATTTCGTGCCTCGGAGGACCATTACATCATTATCACTATGAGAATTGCTCATGACACTTCGCGCATAATGCTCCATATAGAATTCTCATGGTGGGTCCATCCCAAGACATCGCTTCTTTAACATGTACCTATGCATTGACTTAATATCTCATATATTTATGACCAATGAGATTTGGTCATCGCTTAATCCACATATTAGGCTCAATGCATCATTGTTGTCCCATCAACAATGATACTTTCGATTAGTGGAAATTTAAGAACACTAATACTAATGGTAATATATAATCTCATGTTCAAGTCACATACTTGAAACTATATAATTTGTATCACTATTCTAAGGAATTTTATTATGTTAACAATTATATTACGCAGTAAATAAAACCATAATAAAATCATATATTTATTCAAACGAATATAATATCAAAACGTTAAGCAATTATATCAAATAATTGGCCTCTAGGGCATAAACTCTAACATCCTCAATTTTCTTTGGTTCTATTTGTGATCTCTTGCCCATCTGCTTCCTGTTGGGACATCTGTTCTTATGCCTTCTTGTTTTAGATCTTCAAGATATATTTCTTCTTCTTGGTGTGGAGTTTCGTTGTCTGGCATAGATCTCTCTACGATCTCATTTCCTTGCTCAACGATTTCATTGTCTGGTTCTACGATCGTAGTGTTGAGCTCGACGTCCTCGTTCGTAGTGTCTTCACTGTTGGTCATAGTGTCTTGGAGCACTATTTTGTCTAAGTCTGTTTCATCAAAGATGATGTGAATCGAGACTTCTACACTCAGTGTCTTCTTGTTGAACACTCTGTAGGCTTTGCTGTCTGTGGCATATCCAAGAAAGATTCCTTCGTCTGATTTGGGTTGAAACTTTGTCAAGTACTGCTTTCCATTGTTGAGTATGTAGCATGCACAGCTGAATACATGAAAGTAGCTGACACTTCGCTTTCTTCCTTTTCAAAGTTCATAAGGAGTCTTCTTAATCGTAGAGTGTATGAGTGATTTGTTCCGAGTATAGCATGCAGTGTTGACCACTTCTGCCCAGAAGTACTCTGGTAGATGAGCTGCAGCTAGTAGAGTCTTTCCAGCCTCTATTAATGTCCTGTTCTTTCCCTTAGAAACTCCATTTTGTTGGGGAGTTCATGGAGCTGAGAAGTTATGACTAATCCCATTGTATGTGCAGAACTGATCCATTTATGAGAAATCGAATTCTCTGCCATGATCACTTCTTATGGCCTTGATTTTCTCACCTTTCTCATTCATCACCAGCTTGAACATCTTGATTAGTTGGGAGCTTGTTTCATCTTTTGAGGTTAGAAAGAATACCCATGTAAATCTGGTGTAGTCATCGACTACAACCAGTGAGTATCTCTTTCCCCCAAGACTCGTCGTTGGAATTGGTCCAAAAAGATCCATATGTAGTAATTGTAGAGGTTTGTCAATTGAGTTGATGGTTTTGCTCTTAAATGAGCTTCTGGTCTGTTTCCCAAGTTGACAGGCATTGCAGGGCCTTTCTTTAACGAAGTTGAATTTGGGTAGGCCTGCAACTAGATCTTTTGAAGCTAATTTGGACATGCTCTTGAAGTTGAGATAAGATAATCTTCGGTGCCATAACCAGCTCATTTCTTCAGATGCTTTAGCCAGAAAGCATATTGTCTCGTCTAAGCTTAGTTTTCCAAGATTTACTGTGTAGACATTTCCTTCTCTTGTTCCGGTTAGCTTTACTGCAGATGTCTTCAGGTCTCAGACTTGACATTGATTGTTGAGAAATGTTACTTGATGACCCTTGTCATGAGTTGGCTAATGCTTAGAAGGTTGTCTTGTAGTCCTTCCACATAGGCCACTTTGCTAAAGGATCTTTGCACCATTTCCAAATGAGCCATAGCCTCTTGTCTTACTGAGCCATTATCTCCAAAGATGACCGAGGGTCCCTCCTTCTCTATATAGTTAAACAGAAGGGATTTGTTCCCAGTCATGTGTCTTGAACATCTACTATCCAGATACCAGGTTGTGTTTGTGGTGCTCTTTTCCTGAGGCAATATTAAACCTTCATTTTGGTACCCATACTTGCATGGGTCCTACTATGTTAGTACCCTTGGGGACCCAAATCTGCTTGATTTTGGGTCTCACTTGCATGGAATTATAATGACATTTTGCAGCCTTATGGCCAACTCTGTAGCACACAAAACATTTGATATGATGCATATATGTGTGTGTGTGAAAGTTCTTCTTCCACCTAAACTTTTGTGGGTTATTGGTCATCCTCCTACTAGGCTGATATTCCCTTTTCCATGTGTTCTCTTGTTTCAATATTTGTGAGGAGTGTATCTTACTTCTACTGTATCTTCCTGGTTGGTTCGTGGAGTTGATTTTATTAGACTCTACATCCTTCGAGGTTGATGAGTAGTAACTAGATTACTCTTCTCCTTTTTGAAACCTAGACCAGTATGAGATCCCTTACTCCTGGGAATATGAATTTAATCAGTTGGGTAGGGTTTGACAGGCTCATCATTCTGTGAGGATTTCATAAATATAATGCCTCGACTTAAACTTGAGGCATCAGTCATGCTACTTTCCTTTACTTTTTCCACACATGGCTCTGAGGTAGATTCCCCAAAGCCTAGCCCTGTTCTATCAGAGACGCTTCTCTGATTGGAGATTAAAGAGTCCATAGATGAAGAAGATTTATTTCATGTAGAGATGGTCTTTTCTAGATCCTCAATTTTTGAGGTTAGACTAGACTCTTATTTTACACTGAGCTCATTCGTTTGTCTCAAGAGCTTATTCTCAGCTTCAAGCTCAGAGAAAGAATTAATCTTTGAGAAGGGTCGCTTTCAGCTTCTTCTCAAGCTTTTTTTCTCCTTTTGAAGAAGTGAATAATCCTTAGACCGAACTCTAAACCACTTCATGTATTGGTGAAGATCAGATGTTATGCCATGTAATGCAGTTCTAAGATCATCAATATCTACATTAGAAGAGTTAAAGTCAAATACATCATCGATACTTACTTCGTGTATGTTGGAGTTCTGTTTGTCCCTTGCATTTTTGGCCATCAAGCACAGATTTGCGATTTGAGGATCTTCATCATCCCCAGATTCAGGAGTTGAGTCATTATATGAGTCACTCCACGATCCTCCAGCTACAAGGCCTTTTTCTTTCTTCTTTGGCCCTTTGTTGCCTCTGTATTCTTTCTTTGAATGAGATTTCTTCTTGAGTTCTTCTCTGAGAGGTTTGTTGCAATTTGCAATGAAGTGGCCCAGTTTCTTGCAATTGTAGCATAGGTCATTCATTTGCTCATGGCTGTTGTAGTTGCTGACTTTCTTTGGCTTCTTGGTCTTGCCTCATCGCATGAACCTTCTTAGTCTTTTCACTAGCATTGCAAGGTCCTTATCATCATCTTCATCGTAGTCAGAATCAACTTCAGTGCTGACTTTGGAGGCGTTATCTGTTGCTTTAAGGGCAACACCTTTATCCTTTTTCCTTCCTTTAGATAAGGTTTCTGGTCGTTGAGTCAGCTCTAGTTCCTATGTGAGAAGGTTACCATACAACTGTTGAACAATTATTTCATGTAGATTTTTAGACTCTCTAATGGCAGTGGTTTTGGCATCCCACTTTCTTGGTAAGGCTCTCATGAACTTTATGATTAGATCTTTGTTAGGATAGATCTTCCCATAGGCTCGTAGAGAGTTGAGCAGTACATTAAATCTTTCGTAAGTGGCAGTAACGTTTTCTCCTTGAACGTGAGCGAACATCTCATATTGCTGAGTCAAGAGAGATTGTTTGTTTTCTCTGACTTCTTTTGTTCCTTCATGCATAATGAGCAGTGCTTCCTAAACCTCCTTCGCTGTTTTGCTATTGACCACGTTTTCAAACAGATCGTCTTCTAAAGATTGGAACAAGATGTTTTTGGCCTTTTTGTCGAGCTAGACAGCTCTCTTCTCGTTCTCTGTCCATTCTTCCTTGACCTTGATCTGTACTCTGTTTGGGTAATCTATAGTTGGTGCAAGCTTTGTAGGAACATAGGACCCATTCTGAACAGTTTCAAATAGATCTTCATCTATTGCATCCATGTAAGCTTGCATCCTAACCTTCCAGTTAGCAAATTTTTCTTTGTTGCACATTGGTGGATTGCTGCCTCCTCTAGTCTTTGGATTCGCTTGGTAAGTGTGCCATTAGATCTACTCAAGCTTTGTAGGCTGTATTATAGAACCTGCTTTGATACCAATTGTTAGTTCCTGAAGGCACGATAGATATCTAAAGGGGGGGGGTTGAATACATATCTAAAACTTTTTCTTTTAATATAGTTAGTATGATTGTGATTAATGCACAACGAAATGAGATATGATAAACTTTCTTTGAGATATCTTGAATAAATGAGAGTGAGACAGTTATGACAGTTATAGCAGTTATAACAGTTATAATGGACGCAGTAGTTTTAAAGTGGTTCAGAGCACTTAAAGCTCCTAATCCACTCTTCTACTCCTTGAGTAGGAAATCCACTAAGGATATCTGTTACACTTCTTGAATCTCACAGATTCCTTCTGCACCCCAATGATCTGAGGCACTTCTTAGTTCACTCTTGAACTCTTCAAGTCCAGCAGACTTGGTTTCTCATGGTTCTCTTAGAACTTTTCAAGTCCTGCAGACTTGGTTCTCTAACTTCAGTTGATTGAAATGTTGTTTTGATCGTGATTGATACTACTCAGTTGCTATTAAGCACTTGTTCAAAAGAACTGAGTAGCTGAGCAAGCTTTCCCTTTTTCTTAGATCGTAGAGTTGAGCGTTGAGTGTTCTTGTGCGTTTTTGTTCAATGCTTGTCGCTTTTTCTCATCTGTCTTTGTTCTGTATATATGTGATCTTGAAATCTATCCGTTGAAGTCATCTGATGAGGCATTAAATGCGTTTTAACACCTCGGAGCTTTGATGGAGACTTTTATGCACATCTTCTGAATTGTACTCTGGCCCACTGACACAACAGACTGCTTTCTCACCTAACACCTCAAAAGGTGTTTTCCTCTGCCCAATGGTCCTTTTCTTAGCTTCTTGAATACGTCTCTTTTGATTAATACTAAGGATATCTTTTGTACCATTGGGACTGGTGAGAGCTTCAACGTTCAAAACCCATTCCATATTTGTTGAAACTTATCTTCAACCAAAAGTTAGGGCTTGATGCTTCTGACACAAGGCAGATGACACTCTACTATCCAAATCGTAGTGTCTTGTCGTATTGATACTTGCTCTTAAGAGAACACTACAATTTTTCGCAAGGATTTGCACACTACGATCTTTTCATCCGACGATCATCACTTGCTCGTCTAGTAGACTCTACGTTTCCGAAAGCACACCACGATCTCTGAGTTAGCTTCGCCAAACGTCTAGACCACTCTACGATTTTCTGGAGAGGCACTTCAAGGCAGATACACTACGATCATCTCAGCACTACGATCCTGCCTTAGATTCTGCATTCTGTTGATCAGCCGGATAGACTACGATTCTCTTCAAAGCCTATCTATTTCTTTCTAGCCATAGATCAACCTAACATATTTGATCTCTTTATCTATACAAGTGAACATTAAAGGCTAAGATCAACCTAACAATTTTGATCTATCACTAAGTCCTTTACATATATTCCTCGAAGGACTTTACATATAATCATGAGCATTTATTTTAAATATCAAATCATAATATGCATTCTTCCAACAAAATTTATATAAAACTCTAAAATGAAAAATTTAATCCTAAGAAATAAATTACACTATTTTTATTAGGTAACCTTAATCAAGTTTAACTCATGCATAGATACTTTTTTTCCATATATTATAACTATTAACGTATAGTGAACTATTTTTGTTGTAGAATATTGTGTTTGAATAGTTATCAATAAATATTTATTACGATTTCTTTCAAATTTTATATATAGATATTAATTTTGGGATTACAAGACTTTTTCTACGTAGATATATATGAGTGAACTACGAATACATTTTAATTGTTTTTTTCATCAACTTATGATATAAATTTTAATTTATTTTTTAAATTATTTTATATAAAATTATAATATTTTATTCACTAAAGAGACATATAGAGTACTGTTTAGAATTTAATATAAAATTGATAGAGGACAAATATCACTTTTTAATATAATATACACTTTATTTGTAATAATATATGTTGTAATGAATAAAAATATCCACATTTTGATTTATAAGAATATATTAAAATCTTTGTGCATATTTTATATACTTATATATTTGTAAAATAATATATTATGCACAGTGGCCAAGCCACACAGAACTTTGTGGGGTTTGGATTAGTATAAATGGGTTTGAGTTTATAAGGGCTGAGTTTAAATGAGTTAAAATTTTAGTGGATTGTAAATAGATGATCATAAATGAATGAGTGGATATGAGCTAACCCACATATCAAATTTGAGTTCAAGTATAGATTAATTTATATATGTTGTAATAATTTGAATTTTTGTTAATAATTAAATATTAACTTTATTTTTTTAAAATTATTCGGAGCGCGAAGCTACTTGGAAGGCGTAAGAGACTATACAACAAGAATATCATCACCTTTTTTAATGTCAAGTAAATCTTTGTTACTCTTTTGATTCCGGGGACAGAATCCTTTTTAAGGGGGATGTAATGTAATACTTAGAAAAAAAAAATTTATATTCTTAAAATATCTTGTTTGGACTTTGTCTTTTATTTGAGTCAAACTTGTTATTTAAATAATTTGGGCTAATAAGTATTAATAAGTGATGGATAAATTAAATTAATAAAATTGGACTTTTCTTTTGTTTGACAATTTTGGTCAAATTGTATTTAATTTGTGTTGACTTATAATAAGTATGTGGCTACATTAATTTGGGCATTTATACTAATTGGGTCAAACTAATTTCTAAGTATTTAAGTTTGTGCTTGTTAAATTATTTGAGCTCAAACTAAGGTGATGAGTTTAAAAATCAAATTGGAATAGGAGTAATATATTAGGTTAAATTCCTTCCTAATACATGCATATACTGACATAATCAACTAAAGAGAGTTTCTAATGTAACGAGAAATGAAGAAGAGGTGGAAGAAGAACGAGGTGAACGAGAGAACGTGGCTGGAATTAAAAAGGGTTTGAGAGCAAGATCCTTAAAACTTTATTCACCATATTCTTCTTCTCAAAGGTAATTATTGGACTATTTTTTTAATGCAAAATAATTATTTTACTGCTGTAATTACAATTTATTTTTTTGTTGTGTTTACAATTTATTTTAAAATTTTATTATGCCGTTTGATTAATTAAATTTGTTAATGAAATTTTGATTTATAATTGGGATATACGATATATATGAAAAAAAATTATAAATCAGATTAATTTGCCACTTCATCAGAGATTCTATATATATATATATATATATATATATATATATATATATATATATATATAAACATGTGAAATTCTAAACAAAGAACAAAATGAACTTATCAAATTTAACAAGAATATTTAACGAACGAAATTCGTTCGTTTTGTTCCTTGTTTCGAATTTCATTATTATTTCATATAATTGTTTATTGTGAAATTCATATAATAGTTTCATTTTGGAATTGATACACATGACTCGAATTTGTACTCTTTGAATTAGGTTATCATGTTTAGTATTTATTTTTGATAATTGTAGAGCGGTACATGTTGCTACCTTCTTTTTGAGACATTGTGACTATAATTTGATTTGGTTCAACATGTACATATATAACCCTTTTATTGGTATTATGTCGCATGTGTTGTGACACGGTATCTATTTTTATTGATATTATGTCGCATGTGTTGTGACATGATATTTTTGTTAGAATTAATATACCATAGGGTATACCTGAGTTATAACCACCTGTGGGGGTACCACATGCATGTCGTCTTGACACGCGAGGCAGGACACTCTCCGTGGCAGTGTGATTAGTCCACGAAGTCTCCATTTTGGGCTCCAAAGGAAGTGGGCCATATGGTGTTTAGTTGTGGGAGGCATATGGGTTAACCCTAGTTTTCTGTTTAGCGGATTGGTGATGTTGTGCCAAACACACCTATCAGATTTGTATATATTTGGATTCATGGTCCAATGTGTGAGTGTCTGTGTGGCATTAGTTTGATTGCCTTTCTGGCATCATTTGATTTGTTTGTGTGACATTATTTTGATTGCATGTGTGACATTATTTTGACTTGCGTGTGTGGCATTGTAAATTTCTAAGCTCACTCGGTATGAAATAACACCCAACCATTTGATTCAGCGTATTATTTCATTGTATTAGTTTCGTTTATTCCTGTTCAGTTTAATTAATTGAGTTAGTTACTTCAGTTCATTCTTTACTCTTCTATTTGTTTCATTAAATCTGTTGATTCGGATATATTCTATTCAGACTTTGAATATCATATTTTCGTCAGTCATTAAGCCTGAGGCTTTGTTATGAGTATGTTGTTTTAGTTGATTTCGTATTTCAGTTATACATCTTTGTATTATCTATATCCATACTGGGCAATTGGCTCATGCTGTGTTTTTCTTCCGGCATATTTGCAGGGGTGATTTAGGGCTAGTGTGATGAGAGAGTTGCCTTTGACCATCTAAGTTGATTCGATTTTAAGTTTTGATTATTTTGACTCTTTTTAGGAAGGGGGTGTTACATATGTAATTCACATATTATCTAAAACAAAATTTTAATTTTTAGTTTCTATCTCTAAAATTTTATATCACTTCATGATAAACTCCACGGTACGTTTGCGTGGGATGGTTTTCGCCCGGATCTTTTCTAGCAAAGTTGTAAGAGTGAAACTCTTTCGATACCTCAACCCAACGCCTATAAAGAGACGAGAACCTTGGTACAATCGATCAAGCAATGAAATATGCGTTGAATGGAACACCAACAACACTTAAACCCCGTGTTTATATCGAAACAAGAACCTCAGTACAATAGACGATTGATGCGGTAGAAGACACCACACACAACTATGTATTGTTGTATAATAAGTCAAATTGAAACTCAAAGAAAATACTAAGAAAATAACTTAGGAATTCTTCAAAGAACAAATAGTAGAGAATAAACTCATAAGAATTAGATAAATCTGAATATTGAATAACTGTTATTGAATTACAATCATAAAACCTATTTATAATAGTAATTGAAACCATATAATCCTTATAAGGAATTACAATCAATTTATAATCTCACTCTAATCCAAGAGTATCCTTATTATAATAAAAGTCTGAAAAGATGCTAAATATAACTAATTAATAAGGAAATTTCATGTCCAAATATGTCAACAACGTGTCAAATAGATTTCCCCTGCGGCGAGGCCTCGCAGGAAATGCTCTGGAGTTGGGCACAACCGCATTCAACTAATAGAAAACATTTTTTAGTTTAAATACGGCATGCAATAGCAATAGCCTTTGAAAATAAACAGTGCAGAGTACCGTGATTTAACAAGATTTTCGTAATTTATTTTAAATATTTATTGAATTAGATAAATATTTTTGTTGATTAATTTATTAAGTTAACTAAATATTTGATGGAATTGTTGTGGATTAATTTGAGTAAATGTTATAAATTAATTAAATTAATGTAGAATAATTTTATAGTTCGAAGTTCGAATTTAATTGGGGTAATTAAATTAAATGAGTTGTTTAATAATTATAATGTTGTTCTAATTAATTTATTGATTAATTAGAGATTTAATGATTTGTTATAATTAATAAATAAGAATTATAAGTATGTGATTAATTGGTTTAATGAAGTTATATTAAATTTAATTTAATTTAATTTAAATATTAGAATTTGATTAACTAAAGTGTGACAAATAAACTATATGATAAGTGAACTAATAAAAATAAATTAAAAGGAGCTTTAAAGAACTAGCCAAACATAGCCTTGAGAACATGGGATCAGTTTAAGCCATAATGCGCTTAAGTGATACCCACATCCATACCAGTTATACGCATTATATCAGTTTTATGTTTTACGTCATTTTATTTCCAAAGGCTAAAGCTAGAAAACTTAGAGAAAAAGAGAGAGCTCTTGAGAGAATTTGAGAGAGATACTAAGAATCAAGGAAGGAAGAATATGATTAACAAAGTTAATTCCCATCTTCTAGCAAGTCTAAACTAGAATCAAAGGTAATATTCTTAGTTTTAAAGTTATAACTTTTGTTTTCTAAAAGTTCTCTATAATTGAATTTTTATGGATGATTGTAGGAAATATTGTTTTGTATGTGTTACTAGATGTTTATAACATATTTTATATCATTTATTAATGATTTAGAGTAATCAAATCCATAGATATATGTTTAAAAAGGAAGTTTTAAGTTCAATAATATATGTATAAATATGAGTTATTTTAGAATCCACATTGATGTTCAATTCGTGTAATAAACTATAAATTGATGAGTGATTGTGTTAATACTTTAAGAAACAAAAAGAATGCAAGTTATTTGAACTGACTTGGTTAATAATTGAATTCATATTGATACGATTCGCTAAATATGTCAAATTTTGGAAAAAGTAGCAAATTATATGGTTTTAATTCTTTAAATTTAGATGTTTTAGTTGTTTCTGTTGTTGGAATGGTTCTATGCATTCTTGATGTTACTTTTGTGAAGTCTTTATCATTTGGGTATGTTTAATTTAAAATTTTATGGGTTAAAAGTCAAGTTTTTAGCTTGAAAGCATGTCTGTTCGCGAGGTGCAGAGTTCAAATCTGGGAACCTTCGCCTTGGCGAGGTTCTCAGCGTTAGGATCTGCGCCCCGGTGGAATTCCGCCCATGCAAAATTTGTCTAGTAAAAAATCTCACCTCGACGAGAAATGTAGAGAAGGAGTTGTTTCGTTTTGTGGTGATTTCAAACCATATCATGATTAGTTAACTTAATCTAATGAACCTGATAACGTGTTAGACATGTAACAAGATACTATACCATATTATTAACATGTAAATGATGATTTCATGTGGTTAATTAATAAGTTGGATGTGCATTTAAATTCGTTGTTCGAAAGGTTAATAATGTGTTTAAGAGTTAAGTTTGTGCTATATGATTAATATAGTCAGATCTAAAGTTAAGATTAAAAGAGAAGTATACCTATGATGTTAGTTACATTACAATTAATGGGTATTGTGATTCTAAATGGTATGTGTAGGTTATTTGGGAACATGAGTTGTAAATTGTATAGCTTACGCACGAGGCAAGTTCATTACCTTATCTTGATTACGATTATACAAGTTCCTAAACTCTACTTTTACAATATGCAAGATTCTTGAATCTATTATTCAATTGAGCAAGTTCTCTTACCCTAATATTTTATTAAGTAAAGTTCTATTCCTAACTTGTTATTGATATGCAAATTCTCTAATCCTAATCGTTATCTTAACTCTACTTTCTATTGAACAAATTATTTATCTCTATCTTGTTTGCAATTACGCAAGTTCTCTAACTTTTGCTATCAGCAAGGTTCTTGATTTAGTTCAATGTTTATGTTCTTGAATAAGTTTTCTAATTCTTTCTGAAAGCACTACTTCGATAAATGATAATTACTCAGTTATGAATCATTGAGACTATGTCAGTTGTGAAACATGAATTGTACCTCTATAGTCTTAAAAACATGAATTCTATAATCAACACTAGTTCATTTATAACCCATTGAGACTCTATCTCTTATTAGTTCGTTGTTATAATTTATCTATGATTATATCGTAATCGAACTCTTGAGTAGTTATTGATCCTTATTTATTTCAACTAGTACTTGGTTGATGAACGTTCAAAAGATCTAGAATTCCTTTGAAGCTAATTCCAAACCAAACTACCTTTGGTACGGAACCTAATGATTAAAGATGAGATGAACAACCCTATATCAGGGGATTATTTTAGAGCTACGGAATAGCGTTAAAATATTTGCGCAATACATAGTACGAAGAATTGATCACCTGGAGTATGAGATGATGGTCCATATAGTCGTTTAGACTGTTAAATGTTACAGTAGAAATATTTGTTAACTTAGGACATAGATGATGATTATAGTCTCTTAGACTGTTAAAGGTTAAAGTAGAAATACTTGACAACCTATAACACAGTTCGTGGTCTCGTGACCCTCAATGTATTCCATTGATATTTATATCTATTTTTTAATTTAAAAGTTCATTACTCCTTTTAACTCATAACTCTTGAAGTAAAGCTAATTATTGTTTCGGGTAAGATTATATATGACGCCCCCAAAATAGGTATACATCACCCATTCTGAGTCGCCAAATACACGGTACATAAATCAAATACAAACTTCTTTTATGCAACTGTCGTGTAAAAATACGACAAAAATATAATCTAAGAGTTTTAATAAGAATATTGTCATCTAGACAATATCCACACTCAATGGAGTCCTCATTACATTTATTGTTACACTATTTTATAGAATAGTGAGGACTACAAAAACAACCATCTCGACCCGCCAATCCGCTCCCTAACTCGTCCCCATTATATTCTCATTTCAAGAGAATAAAGAAAGAAAGGCGAGCTCAACTAGCCCAAGAAGAAATATTATGACTAAGATAATGCGAATAAATTATCCTTAGCCTTTAACAATATAACAACCGATAAAATACAATAGACAACAAGTTTTAGATCAACAATCTGCAATGAAATAAGCAATCCATTAGAAGAGTCAAGTAGAGCATAAAATCTACTATCTTCTATGATTTAAAAAGTTTTTCATCAATTTTATCACCGAGACTCAACAATAAATAAAATCGAATCATCCTCGCACTACGGCCAAGGATATTCATGTAATCATCAATGGTCATGATTATATCGAATAATCCTCGTCATAATCATACCAACAATCGTCCCATCAATGAACTACGAGGCCAATGAGGACTTTTACCACATCATTCGTTACATTACGGTCATGATTATACCGAATAATCCCTGGTCATAATCATACCAAGTCCATCTATACACGTAAGCCAAAGATGACTTTCATCACAATATAAGCATGAGGATGATGACAATGATATAAGCAATAATCAAACGAAATCAAATCCAATAAAATCAAGGATAAATATTAAAGACTTTAAATTTATCCAAAGTTTAAAAATATCCAAATTGTCAACATGATACTGCTTTGTAGAGTAAAATTCAAGAATAATATTCATGTACCAAAACTAATTTGGATAGAAAAGAAATATATATTTTCGGGTAAATAGTACCCCGTGAATAGTACTTCGAGAATAGTATCCCGTGAATAGTACCTTGACATGAAAAGTGTCCCGAATACCCGTGTGAATGATACTAGAGTGAATAGTAATCGGGTGAATAGTAACCTGTGAATAGTAACTCGTGAATAGTACTCCGGCATAAAAAGTGCCCCGAATACTCGAGTGAATAATACTAGAGTGAATAGTAACTAGGTGAATAGTAACCCATGAATAGTAACTCGTAACAGAAAAATATCAAAGAAAATGATATTTCATGACGAGTACAAAAGAAATGATATCCCAGATTAGTATAATAGAATATACTGAATCTAAAATGGATTTTCACCCGCCATGCGGTAATCCACGCAGCGATGATCATTTCCATAATTTAATAAAGAATGAATACGAAGGATCATTCACCATGCATGTGGTAATCCACATAGACAAAGTTATTCCAATGAATAATAAAGAATGAAATAATGTAAGAATTCACCATGCATGCGATGAGATCGCATGCATGCATTATTCCCAATGTAATAATAAAGAATGGAATCAGGTCATGCGTAATTCGCACATACATGATATTCCAACAGAATAATAAAGAATGGAACTAGGTCATGCGTAGTCCGCACAGACAAGATATTCCAATAGAATAATAAAGAATGGAATAACAAAAGAATTCATTAGACATGCGATAGACCGCACAGACAGGTTATTCCAACAAAATAATAAAGAATGGAATAACAACAGAAATCACCAGGCATGCGATAGACCACACATACATGTTATTTCAATAGAATAATAAAGAATGGAATAACAACAGAATTCACCAGGCATGCGATAGACTGCACAGATAGGTTATTCCAACAGAATAATAAAGAATGGAATAACAGAAGAATTTTACCATGTATGCGGTACTTCGCGTAGACAGGTTATTCCAACATAATAATAAAGAATGGAATAACAACCCTTACGAGTATTGAAAAAAAATAACTCTCTTCATGAATACGAAAGAATAATACCCCTTACCTCAAAAAAAGACTGGATACCGGAATAGTGAGGTAGCAGACTTCTCTTCTTCTTTCTATCTATAATTTCTCTCTATAATAATTGCTCTATAGCTTTAGTGAATTAGTGAAAAATAATGAAGGAAGAATGAGCTTCTATTTATAGGAAAATATAGTTTTAATAATTGTACATTTTGGGGCTCGAAATATTACAGTATAATACCTTCCTCTTTTTCTTCATTTTTAATTTAGTCCTGCAAGTATTATCAAACTTGCACCACCTCCCCTAATAGTAAATCATGTGAATTAATAGTAAATCATGTGACTCAATAGTTCTAAACAAGTCAAAAAATTAATTATAGTATAATACCTTCAACTATACATCCATTTTTAACTTAGTCATGCAAGTATTATCAATCTTGCACCAACTCCCCTAATAGTAAATGAATGTGAATCAATAGTACACACATGTGAATAAATAGTTATAATCATGTGAATCAATATCAATTAATTGCTCATTTATTCGGTTAATTACCCGATTGGTCAATATAACCTCCAGACATTAATTATTATCGAAATAAATGTCGATTTTCATTAACACTAATAATTCCAACACAATGGAACTATCAATTTCATCTTTAATCAACACAAACTTATTCATCATTAATATTATAACTCATAATATTTAACGACCAAAGTAGTTCCGGAAAGAGGGGCTTTAGATAAGGATTTCTCCTTATTATGCGCGCAATTAGGTGACCAAACCTCTCCTTGATGTACTTCTAGACATTGTCAATATTGCAAATAATAATATGAATAACTTTGCCGTCTCAATTATTGATTTAATAACATAACATATTATGTAGATGATACTGTGACAATAATTGAATCAATAATATGAGAGATATGATGCAACAATTACTGTAGCAATAATTGAGTATAACTGAGTGACTTCTTACGTAAGCATCAATAATCAATACTGTGTGCTACTATGCAACCACACGTATTACTGTACTTTTATCACCGATTATTTTATGACAACTTGCTTACTTTAAAAAAAGTTTTACATATCACCCTTAACTTTAACCTTTTATCAATTTAACCATTTACTAAATAGAATAATTATAAGAAAATTGAATACTTTCATTTCATAAAATTTGGGGTCTCACATTATATTACCAACTAAAGCTCAGTTAATTGTCATTCATAAACTATTATTGGAAATCGTTCTTCTTGTGGTCAATTGTTTGCTCACTCTTGCATAAAACAATGCAAATGAGGTCAGGAAGTCTGAAGAGCTTTCTACAAGCAAGGGCAATAGAAAGATGCTTGAATAGATGATGTTTAGTCTACTATTTATTTATGAAGCTTATGTAATAGACTTTATTATGTTTTGTTCTATTATTACGCTGATGATGTAATAATTAAGGTTAGATGACCTGGGATTTCGTTTAAGGATGTAACCCCTTTGATGGGATTATTATTTATGAAACTTTTGTTATCCTTTATTTTGTGTAGATAGATGTGATTTTAATGGACAATGAACACCAGATTTGTTGAATTGGAGTACCCAGATTTGGGGGTGTCACAAGCGAGGTCGCGCTCGAAGTCCAGAATGCTTATCTTCGTTTTTAGAGTAGCGCGATAGGGTTGGAAAAATCCTGGGTCAGGGCGCGATCGCGGTTACCCCAGAAAAATTATTTTTTGTTTCTTTTGTTTCCTAGTTTGGCACGTTCGCTTAGAACATATTTAAGAACTTGAACTCCCTTTTTGAAGCTTTTGAGGCATGTCTTTTCTCATTCCACGCTGCTTGAACAAGAACAAGTAATCCTTCCTTGAACCACTTAGTCATAGCCTGTGTCACTGGTTCAACTAGAACTTGCACCAGATCCGATCCATAATCTCAATTTGAATACAAACTAGATATGTCCTCATCATTCCTGTCCTCTTGAAAAGGATTTGCCTTCAAATCATAACCTACATCAAACAGACTTAGATTAGAAACATTGAATGTTGCAGTTCCCGGTAAATCCAGCTTGTAAGCATTGTCACTAATGTGCTCCAGAACTTGAAATAGACCATTTCCCCTCGGTAGCAAATTCGAACGTCTTTGAGCCGAAAATCTTTCTTTCCGCATGTGTAAGCACACCCAATCTCCCGGTTTAAAGATAAATTTTCGTCGGCCCGTGTTGGCTTGTTTTAGATATTACTCAGTCCTCCTTTCAATGTTGAGTCTCGCCTTCTCATGTATCTTCTTAACAAATTCAGACTTCTTCTTTCCATCAATGTTAATATATTCAGAAATAGGTAATGGTGATAAATCCAAAGAAGTTAAAGGATTAAAACTATATAAATCTCGAATGGAGAAAAATTAGTAGCAGAATGAACTAAACGGATTATAAGCAAACTCAACATACGATAAACATTCTTTCCAATGACTTATATTATTTTTAATGATAGCCCTTAACAAAGCAAATAAAGTTTTATTTACTACTTCAGTTTGACCATCAATTTGTGGATGAAAAGTAGTAGAAAATAACAGTTTAGTTCCCAATTTACACCACAAAGTCTTCCAAAAATAGCTTAAGAACTTAACATCTGGGTTAGAAATAATTTTTCTAGGCATACCATGCAAACGTACAATTTCTCTAAAGAATAAGTCAACTATATGGGATGCATCATCAATTTTGTGACATGGAATAAAATGTGTCATCTTTGAAAATCTATCCACAATCATAAATATAGAATCATTACCATATTTAGACCTAGGTAAACCTAACAAAAAATCCATGGATAAATCAATCTAAGGTTTAACAGGAATTGGCAGTGGTGTATAAAGTCCATGGGGTTGAACACGAGATTTAACTTGTCTACAAGTAACGCATCTCTTACAAATTCACTCGACATCTCATTTCATATGATGCCAATAAAAATGTTATTTCAAAACGACCTTAGTTTTATCAATACCAAAGTGTCCCATCAAACCACCCCCATGTGATTCCCTAACCAATAACTCACGTACTTTATTCTCACAAAATAAAAACCCATCGAGTTTAAGTATTTACCTACATCATTCTTTTCACAAATTTTAAACTTTTAATTAAAATCATTGTCATTAGCATATAATTCTTTGATTCGTTCAAAACCAAGTAATTTTGTATCAAGAGTATTTAACAACACGCACATTCGCGAAAGAGCATCTACACAGACATTTTCCCTACCCTGCTTGTATCGAATAAAATATGGGAATGTCTCAATAAATTCCATCCATTGCGCATGTCTCTTGTTCAACTTATGCTGACCCTTTAAGTATTTCAATGATTCTTGATTGGTATGAATCACAAATTCCTTGGGCCACAGATAATGTTGCCACGTCTCTAATGCTCTAATCAATGCGTACATCTCCTTATCGTAGGTAGGATAGTTCAAGTCTGCTCCACTCAATTTTTCATTGAAATACGTCATTGGTTTTCCTTCTTACATCAAAACAGCTCTAATTCCTAACCCTGAAACATCACACTCAATCTCAAAAGTTTTAGCAAAGTTAGGAAAAATAAGTAAAGGAGCATTAGTCAATGTATCCTTATTCAAATAATGTGGCGCCCCCAAAATAGATCCACACAACCCATTATGAGTCGCCAAAATACATGGTGCAGAATCCAAATACAATCTTCGTTTATACAACTGTCGTGCAAAATACGACAACACATTAGCTGAGAGTTTCAGTACAAATATTATCTTGCAGACAATTTCTAAACTCAAATATAGTCCTCATTACAATTATTGTCACATTATTTTACAAAATAGTGAGGACTACTATAATAACCATCTTGGACCATTACTCCATTCCCTGACTAGTCCCAACTACATTCTCGCCTCCTGAGAAGAACAATGGAACCAAAAGGAAAAGGGTGAGCTCAACTAGCCAGTAAAGAATATTATGACTAAGATAATGAAGAAAAAATTATCTTTAGTCCTCAATTATGAAAAAATATGATAGAATACAATAGAAAACAAGTTTTAGATCAACAACTACATCGAAAATAGCAATCCATTAGAAGAGTCAAGTAGAGCATGATGTCTACTATCTTCTATGATTTAAAAGTCCATCATCAATATTTGCACTATGAGCTAAGGATATTTGTATGTATCACTAAGTCCATCATCAATATTTGCACTATGAGCTAAGGATATTTGTATGTATCACTAGTGGTCATGATCATGCCAAACAATTGTCCATCTATGCACTACGGGCCAAAGATGACTTTCACCACACCTTTGTCTGTAACACTATAGGTCATGATTATACCAATACATAATTCCTGTTCATAATCATACCAATCAACATTCCATCAATGCATTACGGGCCAAAGATGACTTTCACCACAATATAAACATGAGGATGATGACAATGATATAAAGAATCAATCAAGTGAGATCAAGGATAAATATTAGAGATTTATAATTCAATTTATCCAGAGTTCAAGAATGTCCAAATTGTCAACATGATAACTAATTATGGAGTAAAACTCAAGAATGATATTCATGTATCAAAAATAATTTGGACAGAAAAGGAAATTAAATTCCATTATGAATAGTACTCATGAATAGTACCGTATGAATAATACCTATGAATAGGTACCCGAATGAATAGTACCCCAACATGAAAAGATTAAAATTTCAATAAGAGAGTTCAGACTAATATTCCAGTGAAATGATATTAGATGAAGCACAAACCTCAAGAAATTTCTAATCATTTCAGGAATTATAGAAGCAATAGTAAGTTTAGATATAGGAATACGAAATGAAATAATATAAGAAACTAAAAATGGAATTTCACCCGTCATGCGGTAATCCACGTAGACAGATCATTTCCAAAATTTAATAAAGAATGAATAAGAAATGTTATTCACCAGGCATGCGGTAGTCTGCGTAGACAGGTTATTCCAACAGATTAATATTGAATGAATATAAAGGGTTATTCATCAGGCATGTGGTAGTCTACGTAGACATGTTATACCCACAGATTAATAAAGGATGAATATGCAAGGTTATTCACCAGGCATGCGGTAATGTGTATAGACAGATTATACCCACAGATTAATAAAAGATGAATACAAAGGGTTATTCACCAGGCATGCGGTAATCCACTTAGACATGTTATTCACACAAATTAATAAGGAATGAAATGACAACCCTTATGAGTATAAAGAAAATAACATCCTTTACGAATACGAAAGAAATAATACCCCTTACTTTAGTAGGAGATTGGATACTGCAATAGTACTGTAGTAGCAAAATACTCTTCTTCTTTCTCTCTCTATAGTTTCTCTCACTATAGCTTGTGATTATAACTTTGCTATTCAAAAATGGTAGAAAATAATGAATGGATGGAGGAGTATTTATAGGCTAGGAAAAGGTGGCAAATTATAAGGTTAATTATACTTTAGTGCCTTCATCGTTGCCTCCATTTTTAATCTAGTCCCTAAAGTATTATCAATCTTGCATAACATCCCCTAATAGTACTTGTATGTGAACTAATAGTTCCTTGAATATGAACCAATAGTTCCTTGCATGTCAACCAATAGTATTTACTTTCTCGTTTTATCCGATTAATTACCCGTTTGGTCAATTTTACATCCAGAAATCAACTATTATCGAAATAAATGTTAATTTCTATTAATATTCCAAATACAATGGAAATATTTTTATCAATATTTATTCATCATTAATATTATAATTCACAATATTGACAAATAGATCGTTCCCAGAAAAGAAAGGGCATTCCGATAAGGATTTCTTCTTATTGGTGCACAATTAAATAACCTAACCCCTTTCCTCGATAAAACTTTCAAGACATTGTCCATAATGCAAATAATAATATGAACAAATGTGTCGTCTCAATTATTGATTTAATAGTATAAAATATTGTGCAGATGATACTGCGACAATAATGGAATCAATAATGTAAGATACTATGAAGCAACTACTGTGACAATTATTGAATAAAACTGAGTGACTTCTTACGTAAGTATCAATAATTAGAGATACTGTGCAATACCGTGTGCTATTGTGAAACAACGCGTATTACTGTACTTTTATCACCGGGTATTTCAACACTTTAACGGTAAAAGTCTTGTCGTTATTTTATGAAAAATGTTATTTTTGTCGCTTTCTATATCCAACAGTTATTCTTTTGTGGGTTCCACCAATGATTGCGCCATCTTACGAATATTCCCCGACAAAAAGAATATTCCTCGACCAAACGAACATTTTATGACAACTTACTTACTTTGCAAAATGTGCAAATATCACCCATAACTATAGAATTATATCAAATCACCTTATTATTCAAAATAATATTTAGAGCAAATTAAATCTTTATTCATAAAAAGTTGGGTTCTTACAATCTCCCCTTCTTATGAAATTTCATCCTCGAAATTGACGTACGTACCTGATATGTCGAAGAGGTGAGGATACCTTGTTTTCATTTTAGATTCTAACTCCCAGGTCATTTCCTCAATATTATGATTTCTCCATAAAACTTTGACTTGGGGTATATCCTTTAAGCGTAGAATCTACTCCTTTTTATCCAAGATCTTGACAGGTACCTCCTAATATGTTAAATCTTCCTCTACCTCATCTGGTTCTAATTCAATAATGTGGTTTTGGTATTCCACATATTTACGTAACATAGATATGTGAAAAATGTTATGAACACAAGACATACATGGTGGTAACGTGAGTCTATAGGCCATAGTTCCTACTCGATCGAGGATTTCAAATGGACCAATAAATCGAGGGTTAAGATTTCCTCTCTTCGTCGATTCTTGCTTCTGGAATAACACCTTCTTTTTCATATTCATCAGCTCCGGGTTTGTAGCTTTAGCAGCTTTAACTTTATCGATTAAAGTCGGTTCTACTCGTATATATTCCATCTTCACGTGGGTCCCTGGAGTCTTTAAGTCTATCTCTATTCTTTGTAAGTCATATAAAATGGGTCTTTATGTTAACAATATCGTACTTGTACCCGCATACAATCTTCTACTCAACGCGTCAGCTACCACGTTCGTTTTTCCAGGATGGTATTGAATGGTATGGTCATAATCTTTCAACATCTCAAGCCAAAGACGTTGCCGCATGTTGAGTTCCTTTTGGGTGAAAAAATATTTGAGGCTCTTATGGTCTGTATAGATCTCCACTTTCTTCCGATACAGATAGTGTCTCCAGATCTTTAGCGCGAAAACAACTGCTGCTAACTCTAGATCATAAGTAGGATAATTCCTCTCATATTCTTTGAGTTGTCGTGAGGCATAGGCTATGACTTTACCATGTTACATGAGAACACATCATAAACCTATGCCTGAAGCATCGCTGTAGATGACAAAACTCTCCGAACCTGATGGTATTGTCAGAACAGGTGCTGAAATGAGGCCCCTCTTGAGTTCTTGGAAGCTCTTCTCACATTCCTCACTCTATCCAAATTTTATATCTTTTGGATTCAGCTGAGTTAATAGAGTTGTGATTTGAGAAAATCCTTCCAAGATTTTCTGATAATAACCAGGTAAGCCCAGAAAGCTACGTATTTTGATTACTGACTTAGGTTGCTCCCAACTTTGTAATGTTTCAATCTTCGTCGGGTTAATTGATATTCCATGTTTTGATATCATGTGCCCAAGGAATGCTACTTCCTCAAGCCAGAATTCACATTTCTTTAACTTGGCATATAGCTTATTTTCACGAAGCTTTTGGAGTATCAGCCTCAAGTGTTGCTCATGATCTTCATGACTTTTGGAGTAAATGAGGATATCATCAATAAAGACAACCACAAAATGATCTAAATATTTCTTTAATACTCAGTTCATCATATCCATGAAGGCATCAGGAGCATTAGTCAATCCAAAAGATATGGCTAGGAATTCATAATGCCTGTACCGAGTTCTGAAAGTAGTCTTTAGAATGTCATCAGTTTTAATCATTAACTAATGATATCCGGAACGAAGATCGATTTTTGAAAAGAATTTAGCTCCTTGTAATTGGTTAAATAGGTCATCAATGCGAGGTAACAAGTATCTATTTTTGTTAGTGACATGGTTCAACTCTCGATAGTCAATGCAAAGTCACATACTCCCATCTTTCTTCTTTACAAATAAAACAAGAAAACCCCAAGGCGATGTACTAGGACGAATGAAACCAGTGTCTAACAATTCCTGTAGTTGAGTTTTTAACTCCTAAAGTTCAATAAGAGCCATTCGATATGGAATTTTTGAAATGGGTTTTTTACTGAGTTCAAGGTCAATAAAAAATTTGATTTCACTTTGTAGGGGTAGGCCAGGAAGTTCTTCGGGAAATATGTTAGAAAATTTATTAACAATAGAAATATCATTCAAATCTGACGTATTTTTGTTTAAATTGGTGACATGGGCTAAGAAAGCTTGACATCCGTTTTTTAATAAATGAATGGCTTTATGGCTTGATATTACAGTGATTGAATTTAGTGGTTTGGTTGCTTGAATCCTACAGTTTTCTTGATAACTTCAGTTAATTGTGTTGTAATTTCACTGAAATTCTAAAAAAACGTTGGTAAAATCTTACGAGTCCTTGAAAGTTTCGTATTTGACTCACATTTGTCGGACTCAACCAATCTTGGATTGCACGTATTTTTTCCTCATCAACTTGGACTCTTTGTGAACTCACAACAAAGCCAAGAAAAATAACTCGATCCGAACAAAATGTGCATTTTTCCATGTTAGCAAACAACTTTTCCTTTCCAAGTACATCTAAAATAGTTTTTAGATGTAGTGCATGCTCTTCCAAGTTCTTTCTATACATGAGAATATCATCAAAGTAAACAACAACGAATTTACACATGAATGGGTGAAAAACATGATTCATTAGACGTATGAAGTGCTTGGTGTGATAAACACATAATTCATACATTTTATTATCCCTAATCTTGTCCTTTTAATTATATTAGTTTATTTAATTAATATGTTTTATTTGTTTTGTAGGATTTAATATTTTGTTGCAATAAAGTTAAAATCTTGATGATCAAGCGATATTTAATGCTATTATTCATAAAAGAAAATATCCAAGAAGAATCCTATAACAGAAGGAAAGAGGTGGAACAATCTTGGTATGCAAGTCAAATCCAACAAGAGAAAAGAATGTTTATCTAGAACATCTCTTTGAGAAGTTGATTATCAATAGGAAGTTAAAACTTACATAGAAAGGGAACAAAAGAGACTAAGTTCAATGTATCTAAATTAGGGCACGATGAATGGGTTTCATACCTGCGAATCAGTTAATTTTCAAGCTTTAATCATTTATATCTTAAGTGTTTTTAGTATGGTTTAATGCATTTTTGTGTTTGTTCACTGTAGGAGCATGTTGTAATGGAAAAGTAGGAAATAGGAGCTTAAAGGGCAGAAAAGGAATTTCCAGGACAGACATACCGCTAGGGCCGCAATCCCTAAGCCAAAAAGTGTCGCCGAGGCGGGGGTACTCGAAGCAAAGTTGCAGTTTCCTGTTATTATTAGGATTGGACCGCTCTGTTGGGGGCAATTTTAGAACGCGATTAAAGGCATAAAAAAGGCGATTTGAAGGGTAGAAAAGGGATGGATTGCCAACATTAACATAACTAATCAACCTAGTTTTTATTATGTATGGGAGAAAAGAAGCAAGGAGGTTAGTACGAAGAATTCAAGACGAACGTGGAGAGGAGGAACAGAATACTTTTCAGTTTTAATTCTCTTTCTTCATCTTTTATCTTGTATTCAAAATGCTTATTTAATTGTGGATTTTGATTTGTATTTCATTGATGATGAACTAATTTTCTCATTTAAGGCTACAATGGATCTTTTTGTGTACCGAGGATTGACATGCTTCTAAATTAATTCATTGAGACTATTTCCAGATTTGTCTACTGTGATGTATGCCTAACTTATTTAATTTTTTGATCACCAATTATTTGATAATCTATATGAACTCGAGAGATGGAATATGGGTTTAGATCTAATCATAGTAGCGTGTGGTTATGATTTTTCCTTGATTGTGGGATTCATAATTTATACTTAGGATATAGATATATTATGCATTGTGTGTAATCCAATAAGAATTTATGCTTAAACCCTTGTTAAGTATAATTTATACAGAGATATAGTGGGTTAGTTAATTAGGGTGCTCAACTTAATTCTATCAATTGTGGATTTAAGTTGATATGGATATAATGCATTGAGAGATGGTTATATTTATAGTCATGTTCTTGATTAACAATCTGGAATAGTTAATTTGAATTAAAAGGAAGTGTGTGGATCTAAGTGAAACCTCAAGCAAAATTATAGGCTTAATTCTCCAATTTCTTGAGTAAATCTTGAGGAAATTATTTGTTTTTTCTATTTATTAATTATTTAGTAGTTTCATAAATTTCACATATTTGATAATTGGTTTAATAAAATTGAGATAATATAAAATTGGTAGTTGTTACGATAAAATTTTAGTTATTTTTTCTGTAGGAACGATACTCTACTCATCACTTTATTGCTTGTTAACCATGTATACTTGCGTGTTGTGCGTAACTAACTTTTACTTAATAAGTTTTTGGTACCATTTTCGGGGAACTATAACTGTGTTTATTACTTTCAATATTAGTTTAATTAAATTAGTCTTAGTTAAACACTTTTCTTTTTATTTTTGTTTTACTTCATGTTTCAGGTTCTCTTGAATAGTGCATGCAAACTCGATCAAAGAAGCCAGAATTAGTACCTTATGTTGACGATCTTGAGAAAAGGTTTTAGTAGTTGAGTAAGTGGATAAAGGAGACCCGAGAGAACTTATAACAACACGATAAAATAGCTGCAGACGATCAGAAAGCATTACGGGATTATGCCACACTGCAGGTTATTGAAATTCAATCGAGTATCACTAGGCTTGCCATTACTGCCAATAATTTTGAGATTAAGCATTCTACAATATAGATGATTCAGAACTCGCGGTATTTAAGCTTTCTAGAAATATGTGATACCTTTAAGTATAATGGGGTATCGGATGATGAATTGAGGCTTCGGTTATTTCTATTCACACTGAGAGATTAGACTAAAAATTGGCCTCATTCATTACCACCGGTCTCTATTACTACTTGGGATGACTTGGCCCAAAAGTTCTTAGCGAAATTCTTCCCACCGAAAAAAGCAAAAAAATGAGGAGTGAGATTACTACTTTTGACAACAACATGGGGAATCAATGTATGAAACTTGGGAGAGGTATAAAGAATTGTTGAGAAAATGTCCACATCATGGATTACCCAAGTGGTTGCAGATGAACACATTTATAATGGGTTAAATAGTAATCTTCGGACAAGCATAGATGCAGCTTCAGGAGAAGCATTTATGGCTAAGAAGTTTGAGGAGGCATATGATTTAATAGAGACTATGGAAGCTAATAAATACCAGTGGCCAATTGCGAGGATGACTCAACTTAAGGCAAATGAAGTTTTAGAAGTGGATGGCATAACAGCTTTAGCAGCTCAGATATCTTTATTGTCGAAGAAAATGGATGCATTACGGGAGTACAGGTTCAGCAGGGAACACCCGATAAAATAATCAGAATCATCATGGAGAAATAATCAGAATCATCAACAAGCACCACGAGTACCATCATACCTTCCCGGGTTTTAGAATCATCAAAAACCGAAAAAGAAATCAGATTTGGAGGAGTTGCTCATGAAATACATAGTTGGTAATGAAGCAGCAATGAAAACTCAGTCTACTGCGATAAAAAATCTGGAAAATCAAGTGGGACAACTTGCAAGTGCTTTGAACATTAGACCTCAAGGGGCTCTTCCGAGTGATACTGAAAAGAATCATAGGGGTGGCCATGAGTAGTGTAACGCTATCATGCTAAGGAGTGGAAAAGCATTGGTCTCATATTCTGATGGAAAAGTAACCATTGATAAGGATGGTGAACAGGACATAGGAGATTCGACAAGAAAGACTAAGGCAATAGTTGTGGAAAAGTCTATGGAAGAAAATCAGAATACATTCACACCTTATGTGCCTTACCCTTAACGCTTAAAAAGTTAAATTCTCATGAACCAATTCACCAAGTTCATGGACATCTTTAAATAGTTGCACATTAACATTTTATTCACCGAAGCATTAGAGCAGATGCCAAGATATGTCAAGTTCATGAAAGGTATACTCTCCAAGAAACACAAGCTCAATGAATTCGAAATAGTGGCGCTAATGGAAGAGTGCAATACAGTTTTATACGAAGAGCTTTATTATTCCTTATGCAATTAGTAATCAAGATGTGGGAAGAGCACTATGTGATCTAGGAACAAGTATAAACTTTATGCCACTGTCCATATACAAGAAGTTGGGCTTAAAGGAAGCTAAGTCAACAAATATCAGCTTACAGCTCGCAGATAGAGCGATAACGTATCCATTGAGGATAGTAGAAGACGTGTTGGTAAAGGTCATTGATATTTCCAAGCTGACTTTGTTGTGTTAGACTTTGAAGAAGATAAGAATATCTCGATCATATTGGGAAAACCATTCTTTACCACGGGACGAACACTAATCGATGTGCCTAATGGAGAATTGACTATGGGAATGCTCGATCAGGAAGTGAAAATCAAAGTGTTCATGGAAATCCCAATCCCAAATGATAAGGAAGAGAGTGATATAGTTGATGCATTTACAGAGGTAGTTCATTAAGATTCTCGAAAAGATAGTGGTCTAAAAATACTCATTGGTGATCTAAAGTCAAACAAGCCTCTAGCAGTACAGATAAACGGGCCTACAGTAGATCAGTGTTGGTTATGTGCAATAAAAAAATAGAATACCCAAAATATCCTACCTTATCCATACTAAGAATAGGGAGTAGTCAGACTGAAAGACTCTAAATCAAGCGCTTTATGGGAAGTAACCCAGTTATTATTTTATTTTCAGTAGTTAGATTCAATGTTTCAATTCATAGGGTCATTTAGTAGTTATTTAGTTAGTCGATTTTCATTAATAAAAGTTTGCTTATTTATTCTCCATAATACTCGCTCTGATCTTCGTTTATGTATCACTTCAGGTGTTGAAGCTGAGAAGTATGAAGGGGAATTCGTGCAAAAGATTATTATATGAAGTTATAATGCATTGAAGGGAAGTTAATTGAGTAGTACATGTGCCAAGAAGTCTAACAAACAAGAAAAGAAAAAAAATCAGAAAATAGTGCCGCCCCGGCGGGCATTTTAAGCTCAAATCATGCCGCCCCGGCGGCAAGTACTCTGTTGAAGGCCACCGCAATGGGTATTCCAAAAAAAAACTGCTGCCCAAGCGGCACTAAGCAGTTCAGTTTTTTAAAAAACGTCTTCTCTTGGTTAAAATAACACAGTCCACTCCTTCCTAACTTCGAACCTCTGAACCATACGCACCCAAAACATTATCACAAACTATAATACACCCAATTTCATACGAATTTCTCTTCCCAAACATCAAACACTCATCCTTTAATCCGAATTCATCACTCACTTTAAGTTGAAAACCCTAACTGAGAGTTCACAGGCTATAGTGGGAAATTTGTCATAATTTTACAAAGGGGTTGGTACAATTGAAGCATTCTGACAGAGTAATTCCTAATTTAAAGTAAATGGTACACAAAATTCACCATTAAAAAAGGTAATCATTGTCAATTGGCCATTTGCCTATGAATAATTTCAATTTGCTTATTAGATTGTCATTGATTGAGACTGTGCATATCAGAAAGAGTTAAACCACGCAAATTTATATTAGAAATTATGATATAAGTGAGGATTACTTGCTATTAAAGACTGTGTGTGTGATGCAAATTGATTTGAACACTAAGTTTGGGGGTATTAAAAAGGGAAAATTGAGTCTACTAGGTGTTTGATAAAAGGCTTCAAAGAACATATTGTCACTGTAGGCATATTTTGATTTTGTGACTTAGCAATTGTGATGTGTTATAAATATTACATGTGACTGTGGATTTGAATCAGTAATTGGTTGTTAATCAAGTTTGGGGGATATTGTTAGTGAGCATCATCAGTTTACATATCAGTAACTTGCACATTGGCTCACAAAGGGTTTGAAATAAGGTTGCTACGTACTGGCCATCAAGCAATTTAAGTGAAACAGTTAGAGGGAAATTGATCTTCCACTTTCGTATGATAGTTTGATCGACAAAAGTTCATCAGTGTCATCGCATCAAATAGATTCAAGTACTTTGCAAATAAAACACTTAACCCCGAGTGTGGACTGAGACCTGATGAATTTGATGGGGAGATGGGTTATCAGATTATTGAGAGGGGATGGGATACATTCGCTGATCGGCTAGAGGCAGCAGTAGTGGTTGTGGTTAAAGAATTTTATGCAAATGCCAAAGATAAGGCCCCATTCATGGCATTTTTAGGGGGAGGATGGTGCCTTTCAGCACTGATGTTATCAATGCTTATTATAATCTCCGAGCACCCGTGGTTCGCCAGTACACAACGTATAGAGTCAGTGGGACAAATTATGATCAGATTTTGGTAGAGATTTTTAAGCTAGAAACTGTATAGTTGAAAGGGGAAAAAGGTGGAACTTTGTTTCTTAACAAAGAATTGAGCCGATATATGGGAAGATTTGGTATACGTTCTTAGCCGCTCCCTTCCCAACATGCCAATGAGATAACCAAGAAGAAAACACCTATGCTATATGCTATCATCAACTGTTGGGGCTATCATCAAATTTTTTATTTGACATTGCTTGCGTGGACCGTTTGTAGGAGGACTACCACATCTGTATCTCATTTGTAGATTATGCCATCAAGCAGGTATCAGATGGGGGAGTTGATGAGCCAGTGCAATAACCACTTCAGCTTTTGGATCATATGTTGAGCTAGATATGCTGAGTGGCCAGGGGGTGAGTCACATCCTAGGGGATCAGGATTTTTATTTCCTTCAGATTTTGAGGAGGATGAGGACTATGAAGATTTTGTTGTTGATGTAGCCCTTGAGCGTGAGGAGGCTATTGCAAACACTTCATCGCGAAAGACAAAGTTTATGTTTAGTAACCAATTCAGGAGTCTTCAGTAACATTTGGATGCACGGAACAAAATAGAGGATAAACCGCTAAAGAGGCTCGCAGAAAGGTAGGATCATATGTTTACGACTCAGAACAGTTTCAATGCATCCTTGGCTGATATGTTTGCTCGACTAAATCCAAGTACCGAGCCATTTCAATTTCCTGTTCCTCAGCCATTACCTGCTTATCCACCCTCCGACTCCGATGTTGAGGTGGTTGAGCCTGATGTTTAACCTCTCAAGGAAGTTCTCTTTACTTAAATTCTTTCTATTTCTTACAATGAGGACATTGTTAATTTTAAGTTTGGGGGTGGGTATGTATTTTTGCATATTAATAGTTTGCATATTAGTTTTTATTTCCATTGTATTATGTTTGCATAGTTGATGTATAGTAGTTGCATGTTAGTTGCATATTATTAAGACTAAAAAAAATATGTTAGTTCATTATATTTGTTGCATGTAGATAGTTCATATTACATGATTATGGCTAGTCAGTAAGTATGAAGGTAACTTGGTCGATGATGAGATTGAGATTACATAGTTATTGTGCAGTTTTGATAATTAAGCCATTGATGCAATTTCATGGCATGATTTAAATATTTTCCTATTTGAAATTGATGTAACCAGATAGCACAGTATGATAACCATGTTGATCAACTTAGTTGAAATAATCACATAATTTTCTTCTCGAGGGAAACTGGGGTTTAAATGAAAGAAAATCAGTGAACTAGTGGTGAAAGCTAGGATTAGGCAAAAACTTAAGTTTAGGGGAAAACTGTAAAAAACATTATAGAGAAAAATTCAGAATAAGAAATATATATATATAAATAAATATTTTGACTAGTTTAGTTATGTGGCCTTTGTTACTCAGTAAGTACGCCCTAGGGGATGTCTTTACACCTAGCGCCTTAAAGCCATATGGTTTGGGAGTCGTTGGTCGAAAGCTCACTACATGGGTATCATTAAAAAGCCTAAGAGGACTTTAAATTGCACAGTCAAGTGAAAATGCAAGACAGAGCACAAAATGCACTCATGAATAAATAAAAATACGGAATAAGCCTTAATAGGGACCCCTAAACTTTGGTAATTGCATAGTTTAGCTGGAGTTAACTAGTTCATAGAAATTCTTGAGTTGAACTGTGTTTTTTCCGCTAAGAAGCATTTTATGTATTGTATTTGACTATAGTTAGTTTTTGTGGTTATCAAGAACTCACACACTATATTAGTTATATCAGGCAATGATTTGTAAACTTTTATAGATTGCTGACATGTCTTGGTTAAATTTATTGTTATCATCTATTATGATTTCTCTTAGGCATAATTGTGAACGTTGTATTGTCTGATGGATGGATTCGTAGGTATGTAGATAGTTGCATTGCATTGTGTTTGTTTAAGGACAAGTAAGGGTTTAAGTTTTGGGGTATTTGATGAGTGGAATTTATACCTATGAATCAGTTACTTTTCAAGCTTTAATCATTGTTATCTTAAGTGTTTTTAGTATGGTTTAATGTGTTTTCGTGTTTATTCATTGTAGGATCATGTTGGAATGGAAAAGCAGGAAATATGAGTTTAAAGGGCAGAAAAGGAATTTCCAAAACAGACATGCAGCCGGGGCGGCAGTCCCCAAGCCAAAAAGTGCCGCCGAGGCGGGAATATTCGAACCAAAGTTGTAGTTTCCTGTTGTTATTAGGATTGGACAACTCTATTGAGGGCAATTTTGGAACACGATTAGAGGGATATAAAAGGCAATTTGATGGGTAGAAAAGGGCTATATTTTCAACACTAACATAACTAATCAACCCCAATTTTGATTACGTATGAGAGAAAAGAAGCGAGGAAATTAGCACGAAGAATTCAAGACGAACGTGGAGAGGACCAGCAGAATACTTTTCAGTTTTAATTCTCTTTCTTCATCTTTTAACTTGTACTCAGAATGCTTATTTACTTGTGGATTTTGAGTTTTATTTCATTAATGATGAACTAATTTTCTTATTTAAGTCTATAATGGATCTTTTTGTGTAACGAGGAATGATATGCTTCTAAATTAATTCATTGAGGGTATTTCCAGATTTGTCTACTGTGATGTATGCTTAACTTATTTAATTGCTTGATCACCAATTACTTGATAATCTATATGAACTTGAGAGATGGAATATGGGTTTAGATCTAATCATAGTAGCGTGTGATTATGATTTTTCCTTGATTGTGGAATTTATAATTTATACTTAGGAAAGAGATATAACTATGCATCGCATGTAATCTAATAAGAATTTGTGCTTAAACCCTTGTTAATTATAATTCACATAGAGATATAGTGAGTTAGTTAATTAGGGTGTTCAGCTTAATTCTATCAATTGTGGATTTAAGTTGATATGGATATAATGCATTGAGAGATGGTTATATTTACAGTTGTGTTCTTGATTAACAATCTAGATTAGTTAATTTGAATTAAAAGGAAGTGTGTCGATCTAAGTGAAATATCAAATGAAGTTGTAGGCTTAATTCTCCAATTTCTTGAGTAAATCTTGCGATATTTATTTGTTTTTTGTTTTTATTAATTATTTAGTAGTTTCATAAATTTTACATATTTGATCATTAGCTTAATAAAATTGAGATAATATAAATTTGGTGGTTGTTAAGATAAAATTTTAGTTATTTTTTTTTGGGAACGATACTCTACTCATCACTTTATTACTTGTTAACCACGTATACTTGCATATTTTGCGTAACTAGATTTTACCCAACATGGCACACATTTATTTTTCCTATAAATAGATCTCTTGTTTTAGAGAAAAGGAGTATTAGGAGATTGTATTAGTTTAGGATAGGAGTAGGAGTAAGAGTATATTAAATTACGTCTTCATTGTACGTAAGTTGGATGATCATGAATTAAAGGGAATTTTCTTATTTATTTTTCATCTTTTTCTCATTCTTTATTTTAGTTAGTTTAATTATGTTCATGTCTAGTTAATTTCTTTAATCTAGGATGAAGATGAAATTAAATAATTATTCATGATAATATTTTTCATCTCTTCTATTATATATGCTTTTATGTTTAATTGATTTTGCCTTCATGTTTCGTTATTGAAATACCTTCGTTTTATAGTTCTTATATGATTCTAAAATTAATTAAGAGGTTTTGATAGATTATTGTTAAGGTATGAGTTTTTCATAATCTATGCTTGCTCAAAGAAATTTTGATGGGTTATAGTTAATCCTTAAGTTTTCATAGTCTATATTTGCCCATGTTAATTGTAAAATTACTAAATTAAAGGGAAGGGAGATCAAAATCATAGTTGTAGACACTCAAAATTTTCTTTTCCTGTTATTAACTATACAGGAGGGCAAAAGCGTCTTTTTCAAACTTTAGAGGTAACCCTGGAGGACCACAACATCAATTCCAACCCCGAAGATTGCCCCGGGAGATCCAATTTCCAACCCCAGAGATAACCCCAGGAAATCAGTTTCCAACCCTGGAGATAACCCCGAGAAAGTTAGTTCCAACCCCGGAGATAACCCCGGGAGATCAAGTTCAATGCCCGGAGTCAACCCCGTAAGGGCAAGCCAACCTTAGAGATAACCCTGAGGACATTTAGAGTCAACAAAATGACAATATAACAGATTACCCTGAAAAAAAACTGCTACAACTTTGCGAAAATCGGAGATAACCCTGAGAAGGGCAAAATGGTCATTTTACCAACTCAACTCCACTTCAAATCAGATACACTCATTTCAACTCAAATTGCTTCAAAAGAAGCCCTACAAGAACCATATCTTAACTTTGGAGCGCAAACTACGTAAAACAGCTTACCAGATTGCCTGACGGAGACCTGGAAATGCTATTTCAGTCATGGACCCATCTTCCCGGAATCAAAAAAGGAAAAATCCTATGTCATTGCATAGCTCTCGAAAAGAGCTTTCTGGAATGGTATGGCACGCTTCCATCGGACTCCCAGATTGAAAGTTATGAAGGTTCGAGCGAATAACGCGTTGTCTGAGTGCACGTACTTCGAGACAACGGGACCCACACTGCCCGGGGCACTCCAGGAAGCCGCAGGTACACCTGGTGCTACCACAGGTACACCTGGTGCTACCACAGGTACACCTGCGGCACCCCCCTCTATAAATAGAGGGCTTGGGGTGGCCATATTTTAAAGAAAAGAGAGGCGAGGAAGCACTGTCCAATTTGCTCTGTACACACCCTATATTGAGTGTTTCCTCATTTTAAACAACTGTTAGCTCACATATAGCAACATTTTCACCAGCGGGAGCTAAGTGTTTATCCATCTAGAGTCATAGAAGCCTGCATTGGCAGCCCACTGTAAGCCTTCTCACACTCTATAAATCCTTTCTCTTCATCTTTGCACACACTATTCTACACATTGAGAGTTGTGTTGTGTGTGTATGCCCGGACATCGGTCCGTGGTTTTTATTTCAGTCTGTATATATATACTTATATGTGTATATATTCTTATATATGGACTAACATTATCGAGTTATGCCTCGATTGAGCCTAGACTTATGTCCTGAGTGTTTACTTGCTTATATATATATATATATATATATATATATATATATATATATATATATATATATATATATATAAATCTGTTGTCGACTGCCTGATTAGCTTGGATTTTACATCCTAGAGCATTTACCTACTTTTATATATATATATATATATATATATATATATATATATATAAAAATTGTTGTCGGATATATATCCGATAAGCCCGGATTTTATATCCTATATGCGTTTCTTGCTTTTTATATATATATATATATATATATAATTGTTATCAAACATATCCGATGAGCCCGATTTTATATCCTGTGTGTTTACTTCTTTTATATATATATATATATATATATATATATATATATATATATATATATATATATATATATATATATTTTCTGTCAGCACGGAGTTTACTTGAGGCCTTTTCTTTACTTTATTTACATTTAGTCCCGCCTGGAGTTTACTTCGTGGCGGTTGATCGCATTTACTGCTTTATTTACTTTTCTAATCCCCCCATGGAGTCGCTTCGTGGTGGTTGATCATGTCCATATATATATTTACCGCTTTTATATATTTACATTTACGATCCCCTATGGAGTCGCTTACGTGGTGATTGATCATGTCCATATATATATATATATATATATATATATATATATATATATATATATATATTTTACATTTCGATCCCCATGGAGTTGATTCATGGTGGTTGATCATGTCTATATATATATATTTATAGCTTTTATATATATAATCGCTATCGCTTTTATAATATAAAGCTGCACATCATGTGAGCCAAGAATCATGTGATCACAGATTCATCCCATTGAATCTAGATTCGGTTCCATGATGGACTTTTTCAAATTATGTGACTTGTACATTATTTACAGTGTTTGAATTTTCTTAGATGGCTATCAATCCCATGAGGAGTTCAGCACTGCTATATATTATTTTCTCGAAGATGCCTCGCATCTCAAAAATAAAAGCAAACAAGCCGAACATTTAATAATATAAAGGAAGTATGAAAAGGTCTCAATTACTATTGAGCACAGGGTTTGAAAAACCTCTTTTTACAAAACTTCATTGCTATATCCTGTTTAAAACTGAATTTTTCTATAAATTCAAACCCTTTGTATATAGGTGCGAACGAGGCCTCACACTACTTCCAAATAAAATGCACATTGATCCACACACATACACATACACACACACATTCATATAACAGTTTCTTGAAAAGTGGCGTTCACCGTGGCAACATGAATGTCGGGGGGTGCCTAACACCTTCCCTCTTCATAATCAAGCCCCCGAACCTAAATGAATCTTGGTTTCACAAACCCGTTTAGCAGTGTGACATCACTAGGTCAATGTGCAAACCTTTTCTCGGTTGTGTTGGTGCAACCAGTTAAAAACACCAACTGGTGACTCTTAAAGTCAAATCATCGACATTACACATGTCGGAACTTTTTCACTTATTTTTTTCAAACAAATCTCACATAACATGAGAGCACCAAAGAAAAAGTAACGAAAAGGGACATATAAAAATCCCAACGTCGACAGGTGGAGACTCTGCTGAGGACTCCAGTAAGAGGGCTTAAGCCGCTATTACAAGCTTTTTAAAACTGTTATTTTCTTGTGTGTGAATGTTGCATTTACATTTATGATGAATGTGTACGAATGCATTTTACTTACTGCACTGCAAAATATCTATCTGTGATATTAGTACTTTGCACATGTCATCATTTTCATAAACGCTGAGACGCGTTGTATGTGAAAGTATGTTGTGTGATTCCTCCACTAGGAAGCTATCTTGTTGGTGTTTGATTACTGGACTCGTAGGGAGACTAATTCCAACGAGGCTCAGGAAAGGCACCACCCATATTCGCTCCAGTTGAAAGACCGGATTAACTTCCTGTCAAGTAGATTGTGATGATCTGGGAACCTTCATGCCAAAAAACCGCGGTAGTAAACTTAAGATAGGTCAGCCTCTGATAAACCAAACGCGAAGGGAAGTCTCTTCATACTTTCCCATTTAAATTATATGTAATTTCAATTACTTGTCAATCTCAATGTAATAGAAAATATGAAGGAATATGTCTACATGCATATTAAAAATGGATACATCACATAACATGTAACATTTATACATTCCCTAAGACTAAACTACGTAAGTCTTTTTGTTGGGACGCAATTGATTATATTTCCTGTTCAAAGTCCAAAAGGGCATTAAGCCCACAGTCAGACATGGATAAAAGTGCCCAGCCTGATCCTACTGCTGTCTCTCGCGAGAAGTTCGAAAGATTAAGCTATGAAATTACGGAGTTGGCTGTTATGTTCAAAGAACTACACCAATCTACTTAGGGCCCACAAATACCCCTCCACACAAAATCCTCTGCACATGGAGGAATCCAGGGCCAAACAATGCCTATTCAACCAGATTCATCTACACCAGGGGGCAGTCAGGATATTGGCAAAAAGATAGAAACCCAGATACCTAAACCTCATTCCAATAAAGAAATCACAAGTCTCAGGGATGATCGAGAAACTGGGGATATAAGAAAAAAAGTCCAACAAATGGAGGAGACCATCCGGTCAATCAAAGGGACTAGAAACTATGGGAGTGTCACCTATTCAGATCTCTGCATATTCCCAAGGGCTCGATATCCTGCCAAATTCAAACTCCCAGAGTTTGAAAAGTACAATGGGGCAGGCAATCCCTATACGCATCTGAAAGTGTACATTGGCGAACTGGGGTCTTATGCTGAAGATGAAAGCCTCAGAATGCAACTTTTTCAAAAGAGTCTCACTGGAGAGACTAAAGCTTGGTATGCCCGACTTGACAATGCCAAAATCCACAACTGGGAAGAATTGGCCCACGCCTTTCTAAATCAGTACAATTTACAGTCACAAATGGCACCGGATCGATACCAAGTGACTAAAGTCAAAAAGTAAAGTACTGAATCTTTTCGAGAATATGCCCAAAGGTGGAGACATCTCGTAGCGCTAGTTATTCCATCAATGACGGAAACTGAGATGGTAATGACGTTTATTGACATTCAAGAGGCGCCTTACTATGAGAGGATCCTAGCAGGTATAAGAAAGCCATTCTCGGAAATGATCAAACACGGTGAAATGGCAGAAATGGGCCTAAAGGCAGGCAAGATAAAAGACTTCACTGCCTTGGAAGTAGTCGCCAAACATATACAAACTGGCAAATATGCGAGTGATCCCAAGGGTGTACTCGATAAAGGCATTGAAGATGTATCCCTTGTTGTGCAGGGGTAAGCTAGGAGACCAACCTACAGTCCCTCCATTTGGAAAAATCAAGACAATCTACCATCTCAACCACAGGCTGCACTCATCCAATGCCCAGACAGGAAAAGAAAATTTTAAAGAATGGAAAATTGGGTGTTCACTCTGCTGGGCGATTCCCTTGAAAATGTATTAGCGATATTAATGGATCACAAGAAAATTACCGAATTGGCCCCACCTCTGGAATCAGGGAGCAAAAGATACAATCCAAGCCAAAGATGTGCTTACCACTCAGGGTCTCCAGGACACGATACACAAGATTGTTGGTCTTTAAAGCATAAAACTCAAAATCTGATCGAAAGTGGCAGTATTGTGGTGCAACAACCTGATCAACAAAATGTCAACACCAACCTTCCGTTGCAGCATGAAACAAGGGAAGTAAACATGATCGGGTCAGGAAGCGCTAAAATATATCAAATTCGTAAGTGCATACGAAGGATAGAGGACTACCCCCAAAGGCACAGAATAAATGTCCTAAAATGGGAAAACTCGGAGGAGGGTATCATAGTAATGCAAAAATGAGAAACAATCCAGAATCAAATAAATCTGCTAGCTAAGCTGATAGTGCGACAATATCAGGATACGAGGTAGTTTTTCACTCAACTATCAGAAGGCCAAGAAAATGGGGATGATAAAATTGCTAGAAGATCTCGCCAACGAAAAAATCGCTTGGGGGAATGCGAATTCTCAAAGAAGAAAGATTAAACAACCTCCACAAGAGTCCAAAAATTCACCCTTCTAAGCAAATCCAATGAGGAAATGCTACACTTTCTGATAAGCGAAGGAAGGATTATTGAGTTGCTGCCTCCTATAAATCCCAAGATAAAGAGTTATGATTCCACCAAGATATGTCTCGACCATTCTAACTTACTTGGACATACGACTGAGGAATGCTGGTCTTTGCGACATAAAATACATGATCTCATTAAAAATGGAGAGCTGGAGATAGAATTCCGCATGACCAAAAAAGGCGAAAAAGAAATAAAAAGCTTAAGATGTGAGACCCCAGATTTTATGAATAAAGATTTAAATATCTCAAAATATTTTTTTTGAATATTATGGTGTGAATTTGATATAATGTTATAGTTGTGGGTAATATTTACAAATTTTGCAAAGTAAGCAAGTGGTTATATAATATTCGATTGGTCGGGGAATATTCGTTTTAACAGAGAATATTCGTACGATGACACAATCATTGGTGGACCCCATAACGGAAGTATTGTCGTAGTAAAAAAACGACAGAATTATTTTTTATTAAAAATAACGGCGAAAGTGTTACCGTTAAAACTGTTGAACTACCCATTAGTAAAAGTATGCGATAATCTGCGCATGGTTGCATAAGAAAGACACCTGCGGTATTGGTTATTGATGCTTACATAAGAAGTCACTCGGTTATACTCATTTATTGTTACAGTAATTGCTGCATCATATCTCTCATATTATTGATTCAATTATTGTCACAATATCATTTATATAATATGCTAGATTATTAAATCAATAATTGAGACGACAAAGTTATTCATATTATTATTTGCAATATTGACAATGTCTATAAGTTCTGTCAAGGAGAGGTTTGGTCATCTAATTGCGCGTCAATAAGGAGAAATCCTTATCGGAAAGCCCCCTCTTTCCTAGGAACGACATGGTTTGTAAATATTGTGAATTATAATATTAATGATGAATAAGTTCGTGTTGATTAAAGATAAAATTAATAGTTCCATTGTGTTGGAATTATTAGTGTTAGTGGAAATTGACATTTATTTCGATATTAATTGATGTCTGGAAGTTATACTGACCAGTCGAGTAATTCACCGGATAAATGAGCAATTAATTGCTATTAATTCACATGATTATAACTATTTGTTCACATGTGTGTACAATTGATTCACATTCTTGTACTATTAGGGGAGGTGGTGCAAGATTGATAATACTTGCATGACTAAGTTAAAAATGGAGGTATAGATGGAGGTATTATACTGTAATTTGTATTTTTCACATTATTATAACTATTGATTCACATGATTGAACTATTGATTCACATTATTTACTATTAGGGGAGGGGGTGCAAGTTTGATAATACTTGCAGGACTAAATTAAAAATGAAGAAAAAGAGGAAGGTATTATACTATAATATTTTGAGCCCCAAAACGTGCAATTATCGAAACTATATTTTCCTATAAATAGAAGCTCATTCTTCCTTCATTTCTCACCAATTCACTAAAGCTTTAGAGCAATTATTATAGAGAAAATTATAGAGAGAAAGAAGAAGAGAAGTCTCTGCTACCTCACTATTCCAATATCCAGTTTCTTCTAAGGTAAGAGGTATTATTCTTTCGTATTCATTAAGAGAGTTACTTTCTTTCAATACTCGTAAGGGTTGTTATTCCATTCTTATTTATTATGTTGGAAAAACCTGTCTATGCGAAGTATCACATACATGGTGAAATTTTTCTGTTATTTCATTCTTTATTATTACATTGGAATAACTCATATCATGCGATTCTATCGTATGCCCGTGAATTCATTGTTGTTCCATTCTTTATTATTCTATTGGAATATCCTGTTTGTACGGATTACGCATGACCTGGTTCCATTCTTTATTATTCTGTTTGAATATCCTGTCTGTAGGATCTATCGCATGCCTGGTGAATTATGTTGTTATTCCACTCTTTATTATTACATTGGAATATCCTCATGCATGCGGATTACGCATGACCGGTTCCATTCTTTATTATTCTATTGGAATATCCTCACATGCAAAGCGGAGTTCTGCGCATGACCGTTCCATTCTTTATTATTCTCATTGGGAATAACCTCGTTCATGCGGATTACGTGCGCCTGGTGAATTCTTCTGTTATTCCATTCTTTATTATTCTCTTAGAATAACCTGTCTATATGGATTACCGCATGCATGGTGAATGATCCTTCGTATTCATTCCTTAATAAATTATGGAAATGATCTGTCGACGTGGATTACTGCATAGCGGGCAAAAATCAATTTGCGGTTTCATATATTCTATTATACTCAATTGGTTAAAGTGTTGGCTTCTATACTCCATGAAATTAGTGGAATATCCTTGATATTTCTGCTTCATCCAGTATCTTTTCATGGAAATATTCTTCTAAGCATTCTTGAATTTTACACCACAAAGAAGTATCATGTTGATAATTTAGACGTTATTGATTTCTGGATAAATTAAAATTATAAATCTTTAAAATTTATCCTTGAACTTGTTTTATTGAATTATTATGTCATTGTCATCATCCTCATGCTTATATTGTGATGAAAGTCATCTTTGGCTTACGTGCATAAATGGACTTGGTATGATTATAACCATGGATTATTCAGTATAATCGTGACCGTAATGTGATGAATGATGTGGTAAAAGTCCTCATTGGCCTGTAGTTCATTGATGAACAGTTGTTGGTGTGATTATGACCAGGGATTATTCGGTATAGGCATGACCATTGATGATTACATGAATATCCTTGGTCGTGATGCAGGGATGATTCAATTTTATTTATTAAAATAGGAGTCTCAAATGATAAAGTTGATGAAAAACTTTTTAAATCATAGAAGATAGTAGATTTTATGCTCTACTTGACTCTTCTAATGGATTGCTTGTTCCGCTGCAGTTAAACTTGTTGTCTATTATATTCTATCAGTTTAACATTGCTGAAGGCTAATGATAATTTCTTCTGGATTATCTTAGTCATAATATTTCTTACTGGGCTAGTTGAGCTCACCTTTTCTTTCACTGTTCTATTCAAGAAATGAGAATATAGCTGGGACGAGTCAGGGAACGGATTAACGGTCCAGATGATAGCATTAGTAGTCCTCACTATTCTGTTAAATAGTGTGACAATAAATGTAATGAGGACTCCATTGAGTATGGATATTGTCTAGATGACAATATTCTTATTAAAACTCTCAGTTTATGTTTTGTTGTATTTTACACAACAGTTGTATTATTAAGTTGTATTTGAATTTTTGTACCATGTATTTGGCGACTCAAGATGGGTGATGTAAAGCTTAGGAATATGATCCCTGGCTGAGATTTGAGACAAGAACTAAGAGGGGAGAGACGGGGAATTCCTTCGTTAGTATGACCTACCTAAGTTTATTTGGTATTTAATTAGTCAGTCAGAGTATAGGGATAATATGTGATATGTTAATTAACCCTTGTTTTGTGGCAATATTGGAAAATGGTAGCTAAAAATATTAACAATGGAGTGAATGAGATCGTGGAAACACCTCTAATCACCAACCAGAATAATGTGATGTCAGGCGACGAAGGAATTAGAGATATCCATGTGGTGAGTGAAGAATTGATAGTTGCACCCGAGATAGTCGCAAAGGTAGCAGCTGAGAGTGAGGAAGAAGAGGAACCTTAGGAGAATTTATTAGAAGAATTTTATGATCGAAATTTAGAATTGCAAAATCATGTTCATGAGTTAGAAGAGCAGGCTAAAGAACGGCAGGCGGTCGTGGAACAAAAGGATGCAACAATTCAAGCTTGTGTTACTTGATATGTGATACTTGAACAGAAGCACTCTTTGGCAGAGTATAAGATGATAAAGCTGGAATCTGAGCTTAAAAGAAGAAACAATTGAACGAGTGAGAATGTGTGATGCATGGGTAAAAGCCGCACGACGAATTGATATTGTGGAAAGAGATGTCCGATCTAAGAAGGCTAAAATAGATGATATGTATTTCTCTTTTTGGACAGCAATTGAGAGAACCCAACATCGAGTTTTAAATTACCCGGTACATGGCGATCAATCCCAATTGATATGGATCGAAGATTAATGATTCAGATCATGAAACAGGAGTACGATGAAGCAGTTGAGGGTGGAATATGCCCTATAGAAAAGTCAATTTCAACGGTAGTGATGACACCAAATGCTACCCCAGACAAGTCAAAGCTGGGTAGTTCAAGGGAGAGCGGTTGTTATGACTTCCTAATAAGTGAGGAACCCAAATGAAGTTATCACGGGTTAGTTAATTATAAATTCTTGCGAAGTCTATACCTTATTAGATACTGATTCTGCCCATTATTTTATCTCTCTTGCTTGCGCTCAACATTTAAATTTGACCCCAGAGAAGTTAGACTTTGACTTATTGGTTGAAACTTCGTTAGTAGAAACCTTCGTTACCTCCACTGTTTATAAATCTTGTTGATTCAAATCATCACTTTCACGTTACCTGTCGATCTTATTTCTTTGAAAATACTTGTATTTGATGTAATTTTAGGGATTGATTGGATAACTACTCATCAAGCTTTTTGTAAGGTTTTTAGCTTTCATATTCATAACCAACCTATTATGCGAATTTAAGCAACCAAACCCTAAAGTTAATCACTGTCATATCAAGCCATAAGTAAAGAGTCCCGAGCCTTTCATGGTGACTTCATTATGTGAAGGCACCGGCGGACTATCCGTAGGGACGTTGTGAATGACGATGGCAAGTTGATAGGTATCAATGTGACGTCTATCCAAGTCTTGGATGAGAGTCACAGTTTTGAATGATATTTCTATTGTTAATAAATTTCCTGACGTATTCTTGAAGAACTTCCTAGCCTACCCCTAGAGTGTGAAATCGAATTTTGTATTGACCTCAGTACAAAACCCATTTCTAAAAACCTTAAATATTTCTTCACCTAGAACGAACGTATTATGCGCCAAAGCCGTTGGCTCGAGCTGTTGAAGATTACGATCATACCATTCAATATCATTGTGGAAGAGAGAACGTGGTAGCTGATGCGTTGAGTAAAAGATCGTATGCGTTTACGAGTGCGATGTTGTTAACACAAAAACCCATTTCTTATAACTTACAAATGATGAAGATAGAGTTAAAGACTCTAGGGACCCACGTGAAGATAACAAATATACAAGTAGAATCGACTTTAATCGATAAAGTTAAAGCCGCTCAAGCTACACACCCGAATCTGATGAATGTGAAGAAAAAGGTTCAAGAAGGCGTTATCTCAACCCTTGATTTAATTGGCCCATTTGAAATCCTCGATCGAGTAGGAACTGTGGCCTATAGACTCGTTTTACCGCCAAGTATGTCGCATGTTCATAACGTTTTTCACGTATCGTTGTTAGTAAAAACTTAGTCTTGGGGGACTTTGGAGCCATATTTTGGAATAATTAATGAATCTGAAAAATTATGAAATCATGGGGGTTTTATAGAGCATGTTACAAGCTTTCCATAGCCTCTAAAACGGACTAATTCCGATAACGGATGAAGAAGTTATGAAGATTTGAAGTATGTGTGTCAAAAGTTGCAAAATCAGGAAAATTGGAGTTAAGTGCCAAAGGTTAAGCATCTAGGCTCGGCGCTTAGAATCTGTTCTTGGGTGCCTAGGCGCTTGCCCAAGGCCAAATTTGGGCGCCTAGGCGCTGGTCAAGTGTTAAGCCAAAATCTGTCCGGACGTCCTTTAGTAAATTGGGTATAACTTTTTCATACAAACTTCGATTGAGGTGATTCAAGATGATTCGAAAAGATAACGAGTAGACCCAAAACTTTAATTCTTTATATTTTGAGATTTGAGGTTGGTATCAAGGCCTAAAATGGCTATTTTAGGGACTGATATGCATTTAGAGGCAATCGGAGGACATCGGGCATGTACGTATACAACGTGTAATATTTTCGACGATAAAGGTATTCAAGGTATCCTAACCTCTTCGGCATACCATGTACGTATGTAAATTTCGAGGGCAAAATTTCATAAGGAGGGAAGATTGTGAGACCCCAGATTTTATGAATAAAGATTTAAATTTCTTGAAATATTTTTTTTGAATATTATGGTGTGGATTTGATATAATGTTATAGTTGTGGGTAATATTTACAAATTTTGCAAAGTAAGCAAGTGGTTATATAATATTCGATTGGTCAGGGAATATTCGTACGACAACACAATCATTGGTGGACCCCACAACGGAAGTATTGTCGTAGTAAGAAAATGATAGAATTATCTTTTATTAAAAATAACGGCGAAAATGTTACTGTTAAAACTGTTGAACTACCCTAGTAAAAAAAACGATGTCTGGCGTGGTTGCATAGTAGCACACGGTATTGGTTATTGATGCTTACATAAGAAGTCACTCAGTTATACTCAATTATTGCTATAGTAATTGTTGCATCATATCTCTCATATTATTGATTCAATTATTGTCACAGTATCATTTATATAATATGCTATATTATTAAATCAATAATTGAGACGGCAAAGTTATTCATATTATTATTTACAATATTGACAATGTCTAGAAGTTCTGTCAATGAGAGGTTTGATCATCTAATTGCGCGCCAATAAGGAGAAATCCTTATCGGAAAGGCCCCTCTTTCCTAGGAACGACCTGGTTGTTAAATATTGTGAATTATAATATTAATGATGAATAAGTTCGTGTTGATTAAAGATGAAATTGATAGTTCCATTGGGTTGGAATTATTAGTGTTAATGGAAATCGACATTTATTTCGATATTAATTGATGTCTGGAAGTTATACTAACCAGTCGGGTAATTCACCGGATAAATGAGCAATTAATTGCTATTAATTCACATGATTATAACTATTTGTTCACATGTGTGTACTATTGATTCACATTCTTGTACTATTAGGGGAGGTGGTGCAAGATTGATAATACTTGCATGACTAAGTTAAAAATAGAGGTATAGATGGAGGTACTATACTGTAATTCATATTTTCACATGATTATAACTATTGATTCACATGATTGAACTATTGATTCACATTATTTACTATTAGGGGAGGTGGTGCAAGTTTGATAATACTTGCAGGACTAAATTAAAAATGAAGAAAAAGAGGAAGGTATTATACTGTAATATTTCGAGCCCCAAAACGTGCAATTATCAAAACTATATTTTCCTATAAATAGAAGCTCATTCTTCCTTTATTTCTCACCAATTCACTAAAGCTTTAGAGCAATTATTATAGAGAGAAAGAAGAAGAGAAGTCTACTACCTCACTATTCCAATATCCAATTTCTTCTAAGGTAAGGGGTATTATTCTTTCGTATTCATGAAGAGAGTTACTTTCTTTCAATACTCGTAAGGGTTGTTATTCCATTCTTTATTATTATCTTTGGAATAACTTGCATATGAGAAGTACCGCATACATGGTGAAATTCTTACATTATTCCATTCTTTATTATTCTATTGAAATAACTCATGTCATGCACGTTCGCATGTCCTGGTTCCATTCTTTATTATTCTCATTGAATAACACATGCATGCAGCAGCATTATTACACGCGCTGGTGAATTATTCTCATTATTCCATTCTTTATTATTCGCTGGAATAACTTGCTCTATGTGGATTATCAGTATGCATGGTGAATGATCCTTCGTATTCATTCCTTATTAAATTATGAAAATGATCTGTCTACGTGGATTACCGCATGGCGGGCAAAAAACCATTTGCGGTTTCATATATTCTATTATACTCAGTTAGTTAAAGTGTTGGCTTCTATACTCCATGAAATTAGTGGAATATCCTTGATATTTCTGCTTCATCCAGTATCTTTTCATTGAAATATTCTTCTGAGCATTCTTGAATTTTACTCCACAAAGAAGTATCATGTTGACAATTTGGATGTTATTGATTTCTGGATAAATTAAAATTATAAATCTTTAAAATTTATCCTTGAACTTGTTTTATTAAATTATTATGTCATTGTCATCATCCTCATGCTTATATTGTGATGAAAGTCATCTTTGACTTACGTCCATAGATGGACTTGGTATGATTATGACCAGGGATTATTCGGTATAATCATGACCGTAATGTGACGAATGATGTGGTAAAAGTCCTCATTGGCCTGTAGTTCATTGATGGACAGTTGTTGGTGTGATTATGACCAGGGATTATTCGGTATAGTCATGACCATTAATGATTACATGAATATCCTTGGTCGTGATGCAGGGATGATTCGATTTTATTTATTAAGATGATTCTCAACGATAAAGTTGATGAAAAACTTTTGAAATCATAGAAGATAGTAGATTTTATGCTCTACTTGACTCTTCTAATGGATTGCTTGTTCTGTTGGAGTTAAACTTGTTGTCTATTATATTCTATTAGTTTAACATTGCTGAAGGCTAATGATAATTTCTTCTGGATTATCTTAGTCATAATATTTCTTACTGGGCTAGTTGAGCTCACCTTTTCTTTCACTGTTCTATTCAAGAAATGAGAATATAGCTGGGACGAGTGGGGGAACGGAGTAACGGTCCAGATGTTAGCATTAGTAGTCCTCACTATTCTGTTAAATAGTGTGACAATAAATGTAATGAGGACTCTATTGAGTGTGGATATTGTCTAGATGACAATATTCTTATTAAAACTCTCAGTTTATATTTTGTCGTATTTTACACGACAGTTGTATTATTAAGTTGTATTTGAATTTTTGTACCATGTATTTGGCGACTCAAGATGGGTGATGTATACCTATTTTGGGGTGGTCACATAAGATGTCCACTCGAGACAGGCAGTTCAGATGAGGTGAAGTCTATGAGCGATAATCCTGGCAGAACACAAGATGGAGTGATCCTAATGCAGGAAATGACATAGGAGATAAGGGAATCCCCAAAGGAGATTTATCCACCAACATCCAACATCCTGTGGTCCAAAGATAGCAACCACATTCCAGATCTTATAACCTTGGATGATGCGGAGGAAATACTAATCCTTTCCAAGGAAGAAAAAGCAAAAAAGGAAAGTTCCTTGCAAGAAATGCAACAACAGTTCGATGGAGATTTCATGGTCGAATCCTCTCAAGCCCAAGAAAAAGGTAAAGGAACAGATGAAGGAAAAGGTTATGAGGTTATCAGGAAAACCAACCCATCAAAGAATCCAGAGTTCAACCCTTTTTCCGAGGGGTTCAGTATGAGCATCCCCGAGGAAAGTGTTGAATCAGGAAGCGATCAAGTTATGGCTGTAAGTGAAAACATTCAGAATCAAGAAGTAACCTCTATCGCGAGCCTGAAAGGAAACATAACCACTGACAACTGGACTATCAAGCCTCAACCAGCCAAGAAGATGTAGATCCAGGGGATAAAGTTGTAAGTTCCAGAAGATGTTGGGACGGTATCACTTTCTTCATAGTATGCCTTTTATTTTCCATGCGTGTAAATATTGAAAAAAAAAAAAAAAAAAAAAAAAAAAAAAAAAAAGAAAGAAAGAAAAAAAAAAAAAAAAAAAAAAAAAAAGAAAAAAATCAGTCAGGTTTTAGCTCAGCCAGCCTGAACTACGAAAGACCTGATCTCCTCTTCAATGGAAGTATGTAAGCTGCCATTTATGGTGTGGTCAAACCAAACGAAAACCCAAAAAACCCAAACAAACACTTCTCAAACCGTTTATCTTATCAAGCAGGAACTATGAAAACCTGATCTCCCTCACATACAGGAGTACGTAGGCAACCATCAGTGGTGCGGTTTGAACCTCAAAAGAAACCTTCAAACCCAAACATCAATCCCAAGTCTACGCCCAAGAACAACCCTCTAAGTCAGTGACCCATGTAGAGAAGACCCAATAACACTTCAATGTTATTCCATCAAATTTGGCACAAATCCCAGAAAAGAAGAAACAGTGATACACCAAGACAACCAGACGCGAGGACCTTCAAAGAGCCGATACCCTCAATCACAAGTCTTCATCAAATCAGAAGAAAATCATCAAAGCCGATTACTTAAACAAAGTCGGGAACAATGATTGAAGGCATCAAAGCCCAAGTCCTATACTTGTTCATCATCTGATACAGAGCTAAAAGTCTTTTGCGATCTCGACATCTTATCAGCTCATCTGTCAAAACAACTGTCCCAGATAACAAGCAAGGCTGGGGCAATTTCAAGATTAGCGACAAACCGATATTGGGTCCCTTACAATAAGATTAGGACAATCTCAGAAACCGTGACAACTCAACATTGGGGCATTTATCAACCATCCTAAAGAGGAAAATGCACAAGACAGCACCATCAGCATGGTACATCATCATCAGAGCTTCCCTCGTATCATCTCACTGGCGATTCGGATGTTGCTGATCACTCTCGATTTGGTCAACAAAGAGAGCTTCTCATATGAATACCCGACATCCACATGCGAAAGGACTGGGGCATTTTTCGATTCCAAGAAATGGAAGGAGTTTAAGGCAGGATTAAGCCTCTCATCAAAAGAAAGGGGAGAACTCCTATCACAGCGATATATGCTTGCCCCTACAGAAAAAGGGGAAATTTCTCAAAAAAGTTCTTAACTTAAAAGTAAAGGCTCAATGACAAAAGGTTTGGCGAATGAAATCTACACCATAAAACATGTTAACCTGTGTCAAATCCTCATAAGTTGAGGCCTCTACACTGAAGTTCAAATCTGGGCAGGGAAAGAATGAGCTGCACCTTCCAGGGATATCAGTGGCATTCAGGTCATCAGTTCAGCCGGGTTGTGAATCAAACGCTCAAGGAAATGGGGCACAAGCACCCAACAGCGAAAGGAAATTCCAAATCACCTCGAGAATTGTAAGAAAAAATTCTACTCCATACAATTTATAATCTACATCAACCTAGGATGATAGACTCCTAAGAAAATCTAGATCATCACATCATGCATGATCTGGAAATGTGCAAATGTGCTACATCAATGTAAATCTCTATCAAGCGTAATATCAAGCAGAGTCTGGTGAAGCAAACCTTTGAATCTTACTTCAGCGAAGGTATCGGAAGATCCGATATTCAAAAACATTGTCATTAATTCAGCGCAACATCAATACATTTCAGTGATGAAAGCTTTGTATACCACCGTTCGAGTGGGAACTGAAATAATTTGGTGATGTCATCATATTCAACTACCAGCAGGGTAGGATCCGTTGTCAAAACTGCCATCAGGGTAGGCACCATTATAAACTACCAAACGTATGCATCGGGAAGGTCCTGTGATTTCAGAACGTCATCCCCAGTAGAGATGTAAAAAACATCTCAATTTCTCTTCATTAAATAGGCATCATCGACACCGACAAAAAGCCAAATCGTTGTAGTCAACACCAGCATATGCATCATTATTCCCCGGTAAAGGTAAAGCGATTTGCAAAAAAATTTAAAACTTGTATCATAAACATTCATTACATTGCGATTTGCGATATGCGAAATGCGATGTGCGATTTACGACATGCGATTGGCCAAAAGCAAAGTGCGAAGTATGAAATGTGATGTGCGATTTGCGAATTGCGATTTACGAAAAACATTTTAACATTCATCATAACATTCATTACATTGCAATTTGCATCATTAAAAATACCATATAATATTTCAAGTGTCTACTATTCTTTATCATGTCCATTCTATTGCATTGCATGAACATGATAAAGAGGGGCATCTGTAGACACTCAAAATTTTCTTTTCCTGTTACTAACTATACAGGAGGGCAAAAACATCTTTTTTACACTTCAGAGGTAACCCTGGAGACCACAACATAAATTCCAACCCCGAAGATCGCCTCAGGAGATCCAGTTTTCAACCCCGGAGATAACCCCGGGAAATCAGTTTCCAACCCTGGAGATAACCCCGGGAGAGTTAGTTTCGACCCTAGAGCTAACCCCGGGAGATCAAGTTCAATGCCCGGAGTCAACCTTAGATGGGCAAGCCAACCTCAAAGATAACCCTGAGGACATTTAAAGTCAACAAAATGACAATCTCGGAGATAACCTTGGGAAAAAACTGCTACAACTGTGCAAAAATCGGAGATAATCCTGGGAAGGGCAAAATGGTCTTTTTGCCAACTCAACATCACTTTAAATCAAATACACTCATTTCAACTCTAATTGCTTCAAAAGAAGTCCCACAAGAACCATATCTTAACTTCGGAGCGCAAACTACGCAAAACAGCTTACCGGAATGCCTAACGGAGACCCGAAAATGCTATTTTGGTCATAGAGCGATCTTCCCAAAATCAAAAAGGGACAAATCCTATGTCATTGCATAGCTTTCGGAAAGAGCTTTTCGGAATGGTATGGAACGCTTCCATCGGACTCCCGAATTGAAAGTTATGAAGGTTCGAGCGAACAACGCGTTGTCGAAGTGCATGTACTTCGAGACAGCGGGACCCACACTGCCCAGGGCACCTCGGGCAGCCGCAGGTACACCTGCTTCACCCCCTTTATAAATAGAGGGCTTGGGGTGGCCATATTTTGAAGAAAAGAGAGGCGAGGAAGCCCTGTCCAATTTGCTCTGCACACACCCTATATTGAGTGTTTCCTCATTTTAAACATATGTTAGCTCACATATAGCAACATTTTTACCAGTGGAAACTGAGTGTTTATACATCTAGAGTTATAGAAGCCTGCATTGGCAGCCCACTGTAAGACTTCTCACACTCTATATAGCCTTTCTCTTCATCTTTGCACACACTATTCTACACATTGAGAGTCGTGTTGTGTGCGTATGCCCAGACATCGATCCGTGGTTTTCATTTCAGTCTATATATATACTATATATATATATATTCTTATATATGGACTAACATTATCGAGTTATGCCTCGATTGAGTCTAGACTTATGTCTGGAGCGTTTACTTTTATATATATATATATATATATATATATATACCGCTTTTATATATTTACATTTTCGATCCCCCATAGAGTTGCTTCGTGGTGGTTGATCATGTCTGTATATATATATTTACAGCTTTTATATATATAACTGCTTACTGGTTTTCATATAAACTGCGGCATCATGTTAGCCTAGGAATCACGTGATCACAGATTCAGTCCACTGAATCTATATTCGGTTCCCATGATGGACTTTTTTCAATTTGTAAAGAACTTGTACATTATTTACATGTTTGAATTTCCTTAGATGGCTATCATGCCCATGAGGAGTTCTAAGATCGTCAGATATTATTTTCTCGAGATGCCTCGCATCTCGAAAATAAAAAGCAAACAAGCCGAATATTTAATAATAAAATAGAAGTATGAAAAGGACTCAATTACTATTGAGCACAGGGTTTGAAAAACCTCTTTTTACAAAACTTCATTGCTATATCCTATTTAAAACAAAATTTTTCTATAAATTCAAACCCTTTATATATAGGTGTGAACGAGGCCTCACACTACTTCCAAATAAATTGCACATTGATCCACACACACACACACATATTCATATAACAGTTTCTTGAAAAGTGGCGGTCACCGTGTCAACACGGATGTCGGGGGGTGCCTAACACCTTCCCTCCGCATAATCAAGCCCCCGAACCTAAATGAATCTCGGTTTCACAGACCCGTTTAGCAATGTTACATCATTGGGTCAATGTGCAAACCTTTTCTCGGTTGTGTTGGTGTAACAAGTTAAAAACACCAACTGGCGACTCTTAAAGTCAAATCGTCGACATTACACATGTCGGACCTTTTTCACTTGTTTTTTTCAAACAAATCTCACATAACATGAGAACACCAAAGAACAAGTAACGAAAAGGGACATAAAAAAATCCCGACGTCGATAATAGTTGAGTTATAAAAATAGAAGAGATTAAATTATATGTTATGTTTATTATTTAATGGATTCGGATTCCTAGATTGTTTCCTCATTATTAGTTTTCATATTCTAGTTAATCAATTTTCAATCTTTATTTCTAATTCGCCTAAAATAGATTTTAAGGAAACATTAAAATTAATCTATTCTTTGTGGGTTCGACTTGTACTTGCCAGTTCTTTAATTCGACACTATGAACTTACAATACATAATTTTAACACATCAAGGTGCATTAGTTAAACCAAAAGGTAACACTAACCACTCATAAAGACCATATTTCACATGCTATAAATAAAGGATGTTCCAACATATTCAAGGTACGCAAGTTGACTCCCATAATCATTCTCCCTCCATATTTGTGTTTTGACTTAAGGATCGAGAGTCATCTTAGTTCTTCATATCAGCATTCTGACTTAAGTATCGGTGATTCCTCTCGGAGCCCCCCCCCACTCATGTGGACCTCTTGTAGGTTTTTCAACAAGATCGAGGTGCTTATGAGGCAGTCCAAGTCAAAACTCATGGGTTCACCAAAACACTAATTTGTAGGTTGCTAATTGATGTCGTTTGTTGGAAACGAACAAAAAGTTATATTTTCTTTCTAATAATTCAAAAAATTATGGTGAATACATGCGGTTCAGGACCAAATCAATCCATTACTATGATCACTTTTTTGGTTGTGAAAGCCCTTTCATTATACAACATAATCCTTGGTACGTAGGATGTGGTTGAATAAATTTAAAGTTATCCCCTCTAAATATAATATGAAATTGAATTTCTCAACAACAAGTGGAATAGAGGAAGTCAAGGGTGATCAAAAATTTGATATGTTAGAAATTGATCCCCAATTTATAAGTTATCATTCACAAGTTAAATGTAAACACGAAAAGGAAACCCATAAAAAATAGGAGTTTTACACTAGAATGAAAAGATGTCATTTACAAAGAATTGGAGAAGCTATTCGATACCATAATTAAGGTTATGAAGCCCAGAATTAAGGGTGAAAAACGGTATGAACTAATTTGTATCCTACTCATATTTGAGCCGAAAATATGATCTGAGACTTGGATTCCGTAGGCATCCGAGCCGAATATGGGCCAAGCTCATTTTGGGGTTATATTGTTGAACTCAAATGTGAGCAACACACCGTTCACTCGTTTTAGGGTTCGAGTACGTTGCCTTCATCTGATCCATGCTCGATCGTTACTCGCTCGTTTAGGGGTTCGATACATACTCGATTCTTAGCGAAACCTAATCTCTAATTCTAATTTTGAAATGGAAAAGTTCTATTCATCTCTATCATCTTTGCTCGCCTCGCCTATTTGTTTACTATAATTTGTAGACTCGAGATTTCAGATTTGTTGGGACTTATGACTGAATCATCCTACAAAAGAGGCTAAATACATGAAAATTTATTGATTTAAACTCAAAATCATAAATTTTTGATTTCCCAAAAGAAGAACTACGATGACAAAGTTTAAATATGCAAGTTTTTTGTGTTTTAGTTCGCTCATGTTTTTTCTTCAGTTCTTTCGCTTAAGTAATCTGTATATATGTATAGCTTTTAGACTCAATTTCAAACAACTTCTATTTTACCAAAAATTCCCAATTAAAAAAATTAAAGCCCTAGTTTCTTTTTTTTTTAAAATGTATGGAGAAGCCAAGTCGGAAATTAGAATATGTGAAGACATTATTGATTGATAACTATGATAGTTAAACATACAATGTATTCCAAGAGTTGTCTATCATCAATGGAGGTAAGATCTCTGTTTCCTTAACTCTATTTATGTGGATATGCCTCGTGGATCTTTTTCTTGTGAAATTTATTGTTTGCTTCCAGAAATGGTTGAATTGAAAGATTTTTTACGAATTATTTGTACTTGAGATAGTCACTAAGAAGAAAATGATAGTGTCCTTTCTCAGTTATGTTAAATTTAGCAATTAACTGGGTCTGGTAAAGGAATTATAGCTTTTTAGTCTTTGCAGGGTTATCCCCTTCATGTAATCTTTTGTTTTTGTTGACCTCTTCATCACAACATTTTCATTGCAAGTATGAGAACGAAGTAAATTTATCTGCTTTATTTTTCCAAACAAAATAATTCATTTTTTAGGTTAGATTAGAAAAAGTTAGGAATCCATGAGGATTGTGCATAACTTTTATTGTTGTTATTATTAATTTTTAAATCAGACAAATTTAAATTCTCTTGAATATTTTCTATGAAGAGATTAAGGTTGCTAATATTGGTCTTGGGTATTTGTGGAATTTCTGCGAGCAGATTATAGTTGCTAACAATGGTCTTGGGCATTTGATGGATATTGATAGGATTGTGATCCTTGTTGACATATTTTCTTGTTCCTTGTTAATGTGGCATTGCCTCCTTTGGTGGTGTATAATGATGAGTGTACATGGGAAGAGATTTTCCAATACTTGTATGAAGAAAGTGCTTTTGATAATATTGTAATGTCATTGGGTTCTGGTTCTCCAACATGTTCAAGAGATATAGGTTAGATGAAAAATATCCTAAACTTTGATCTCTATTAAGTTTTTTAATATTAATAGTAGTGAGGATTATCTGTGTATGTGGATGATAATTGTTTCAATTCTCAGCAAGGATTGATTAACATGCAATTAAATCCCTTGCACTCACAACTTACCTAATGCATGAGAGGCTCCTTTGTAAATTATTACCTGGTTAGTAGTCTCTCAAGTTTCTTTTATACTCATAAGTTAAAAATCACAATTACATCTGACACCATGGGGAACTATACATATGAGCTTCCAAAATTATTGCTCTGATGTTGAGAAATTATAATTATTATTAGGAAGTCTTTAATAATCCATTTGCTTGATTAAAAAATTATCATCTAACTTCCGAGTTTGCAGTTGTTATAACCCAGAACAATTCATATACTCATAGAACTTAATTTTTTGAGAATTTGATTTAGCTAAATAAGGCTTCAATGAAATTTACTCGGCTTATGCTATTCTTTGTTTCAGTATTAATAACTGTTCTTTAAAAGTTGGAAGCTTTACTCAATAATCAAACTCATGTTCTGTTTATTTCTCAACAGTGTCATGGAGGAACCAACTTTGGGAGAACAGCTGGTGGTCCTTTTATTACTACCAGCTATGATTATGATGCTCTCATTGATGAATATGGTAAAACAACTATGGGCATACTTATTTTCCAGTATTTGAGAACCCAAAATTCTGACTTGTCATTTTTTTGTTTATTATTTATCATGGGGGATTTGCCAACTAATTAGTCTGCCATGAAAAATGGATAGGTTTGATTAGGCAACCCAAGTATGATCACTTAAAGGAGTTTCATAAGGTTGTTAAGTCATGTGAGCAAGCTTTAATTTCTGCAGATCCGACTTCGCCGTCTTTGGGAAACTATGAACAGGTTTGTTTTCATATTCAACTATATAAGGATATTGAATTGAATCCATATAATTAACTGCCATATGTGTTTTAAATAATAATTATAATAATAAAAATCTTCTTGCATCACTACATAGATTTTTCCCATCCTTTCAAAATGACCACTTGTACAGTTGTACTAAGCTATTGCAAATCGTTTTATTGGCCTATACAATGAAAAACAATTTATGAAGTTCTTAGAACTCATCTTTGCAGTTATGGCTAATTATGATGTCTTGGCATGCCTTATTTGCTTGTTTGATACCATATTGACTCGTTACTTTACATATTCCAGGCACATGTATTTTCGATCTTCCTCAACTGGCTATGATTTGCCTCCTTGGTCCATCAGTATGCTTCCAGATTGCAAAAATGTTGCCTTCAACACTAGAAAGTAAGTAGAGCGGATAATACTAATTGTTCAAGGTGACATCTTCTTATGAATAATAGAGTCGATTCATTTCTCTTCTATAGGAAGTAAATATTTGGAAATAGTTTCACGAAATTGTATTAATGAATCTATCCATAATATTGCAACTTAGTGTTTTTCTATTTTTTCCATTACTTTTTATATCATCCATATTTGTGGGGTAACTATTCAGAACTATCTAAATTGGAGCTATTTTCCTTGGTTGGCGGGGCTTGGCAACATTTGTCTGTGTCTGCATTTCGGAGTTCCTCTTTCTGTATGAAACAGAAAGACTGGTGCAGGAATTGAACTCAGCAAATTTGAGATAGACACACATAATATTATTATTAATCAAGTGTTTTTTTGATGAAGAAGGTATATTTCCCTTGTTCATTAGAAGGTGTTTAGTTTAGAATCATTAAATCCTTGCCTAGTCACTTTTTATAGATCCACAAAGATTGGATAAATGTATAAAGTATAAATAGCTCTTGTAAATATCGTTGGAAATAAATAGAGGAGGATGTGTATGTACGGGATTGGATAAATGTAATGATGTTACTAGAAATTGTAGTATAGTATAATTAATATTGTAAATTTATCATTGTAATATTTGTAACACATGTATTTATATATATATATATATATATATATATATATATATATATATATATGAAATTGAAGTTTTTCTAAGTTTTCACTTTATGTCTTATTTTCCTGTGATCCATCTCAGACTCGAGCTCAAATAGAAAGGCTCGTGAATTACTCGTTGTGAAAACGAGTCGAGTAACTCTGAGCCGAGTAGTATCGAGTAATTTATAGAGTTGAATTTGAGCAACCTTAGAAATTATCAATTCGAATCGAACCTGAACACAAATTTTCTGATCCGAGTCGAGCTTGAGCATTAGGGTGTTCGAATCGACTCGGGCTCATTTTCACCCCTACCCAGAATTAACGTCATTAAGGCCCAAAATTAGGTCATGGACCTAGAGTTAAATTCATGAAGGCTAGAATTAAGGTTATGGAGACCAAGAATTAAGACCATGGAGGCCCATAATCAAGTTCATGTAACTCATAATTAAGACTATGGAGGCCCATAACTTGGAGCCCATAATCAAGGTCATGAAGGACCAGAATTAAAGCCTTAGAACACATAATCAAGGTCATGAAGGACAAAAACTAAGGTTATGGAGGCGAGAATCAAGGTCATGGAGCCAAGAATTAAGGTTATATATAGGGCCCAAATTATGGTCATGGAGCCTAGAATCAAGGCCATAAAAAGGCTTAGAATCAAGCCCATAGAGGCCAAGAATTAAGGTCATAAAGGTCAGAATTAAGGTCAAGAATTAGTGTCATGGGCATGAAGAATGGAGGCTATGTAGGTCAAAATTAAGGTCGTGGAGTCTAAGAAATAAGGTCATAGAGGCCAAGAATTGGAGTCATAGGCATAGTATTTTTTTATTATTATTAGTCAGTTACTCCTTTAAAAATATATTTTTAAAAGATTAGGGGGCAAATGATAAGGGTAAAAATAATCCACCAATGGCAAGATGTCACGTGTTATTTCTAGAAGCCTATGAGCGTTTTACAAGCATATTAAATCCAATAAATGATAGAATTCCAGAAATTTTAACTAACAAAGGATTGATAACTTGGAAGGTCTCTAAAGCCATGTAGGATTCTAATTTCTAACTCTTGAAAGAGAGGACTTTCATGCTATAAATAAAGAATGTTCTAGCGGGGGACCAAATGATGTGAATAAAAACAATCCACCAATGCTGAGTTGTGACATGTTATTCTAGATCCCTATTAATGAAGGGCAATATAGTAATATTGCTCGAATACTCTAAAAGCAACTAAGGATTGACAACCTGGAAGTTCTTTAAAGCTCTAATTCCTAACTTCTGAAGGAGATGACTCTAATGCTGGATGTTCTAGCATATTCAAGGTACACAATTTTGATCCACATAATAATTCTCTCCTCATATCAGCGTTCTGACTCAAGTATCAGAGAGTCCTCCCGGAGTTCCCCAATTTCAGTGGACCTTTTGTAGGTTTTCAGGTGAAGTTAAGGTGGTCAAGTCACTACTAGAAAAATGGGTTATAGCAAGGGTCGACCATAGCTAAAGCCTCAAAGACCGTTGCTAGAGGTATTAACAACGGTTGTAGATCATCGTTGTTATAGGCGTGGCTAAAGCTTTTACCGACGGCCATTGAGGTCTATAGTGACGATCCTGATCGTACCTATAAATGTTCACACACCATGTTCTAGCTTTATATCGTCGGTCTTTAAGAGTTATTGCTACATTCAATGACGGTAGCTATAGATTTATGTTTGAAGGACCCTATACCTACGATCCACGATCGAAGCTATAACTAATTTTTTTATTTAAAAAAGCTATTAATTCAAATATATATATATATATATATATATATATATATATATATATATATATATAAACACCCCCACACCCACATAAGCATAATGCAAAATTATGTAAAATGAACTTTTAAAATTTGATCATTTAAATTGTCAAATTATAATTTCACACTTCTCCATCCAAAATTTAACATTAAACAAATGAATACTACAAGTGTTTGTTATTTAGTTTATACATCAATAATAAAAAAAATGTCTTAAGTTATGGATCTCAGCATCCGCCATTTCTAAAATACTCACAAATGAACATCATCATCATTAGATCCATCATCTGCAAACGTAGAGAAACATGCATGGAACTGTTAGATTTTGGGAAAATCAAAGCAGCAATCAAATTGCAAAAATTAGCGGAAGCGTAATAAAATCAGATTTTAAAATTTTTCATAAACCAATTACCCGGATCATTCTTTATGCATATTATTAATTAAACGAAGAATAAGAAATTATGAAATCATACCCTTGTAGAAACGAGCTTCCTCAGGTACGAGTTCACCTCCTACTTCTCCGCGATCATCTTGAATCTCCGGGTAGATTCCTTCCTTTGATCAATGTAAGCCACCCAAGTGTATGGCCTCTAAAGGTGATCCACCAAGGAAGAAGAATTTTCAAGAAGAAGGGTGTATTGGCTCAAACCCTAGTTTTTCCTATCTCTATAGAAAAAGGGACGTACTCTCCAACTCTTGGAATTAAGTATGTTTGATATCTGATATAAGACTCATCTTATAAAGATATCACGTAACCCTATTTTAATTAAAATAACGTATTATTTATTTAATTAAACTCTTTTAATTAAATGGGCTCCCTAATCCTATTAGGGATAATTAATTAAACTCCTTTAACTAAATTTTCCTCCTAATCCAATTAGGAATAAATGAGAGTACTTATATTAAATTAATTCCTAAACTCTTTTAGAAATTAAAACAATAATAATTGTAATAATATTAATAAGCCTCCTCTTATTAATTTATATTTAATATTTTTAAAATATTAAATAATAAATATTAAGCTACTTAATTTATTTTATCATCATAGATTAAATTAAATATACTTAATATATTATTACGATTATGCCATTAACTTCTTAAATAATTATTCTTCCTTTTATGGTGTGACCCTTTAGGTTCTCCATATTAAACCGATTGTGAATAAATCAATTAGAAAAATTCTAATCTTATTTAAATAAATAAATTAAATGAAAAATTTATTTAAATAAATAATATTTATTCTACAATAGGGAAAAGCCTCCCTAGCGATCAACGACTTTCCAGATAATATAGATTTTAACATTAATCATAAAAGAACCTTTGAGTAAATAGTTACCGTACAATTCAATCCTTCCACCATACAATGTCCCAATTAAATATAAGACATGGAATTACTGTCAAGTCTTATTTTATTTAATTATATGTATTTCGATTCCTAAATGCACAACTCCTAATAAATGCAAATTAGAAACTACTTTCTAATTTCATTCCACCTTAGCCAAGGATTCCTGGGTTGTCATTTATCGAATCACATAGGACATTTCTCTTCTTTTACTAGAAGTGTTACATTCTTTATTGATCATTCATTATCTTCATATATAACTTATTACACCCAAGCATACCCTTTGATATACTCTAAGAGTCTTAAGGAATAAGTCAAAGTGTAATTCATTATATATAAGATAATATGATGATCTTAAGTCTAAGAATCATTTGTACTACTATCACTACAGGAATTCCCATTGACAGGCAAGTAAAACTCCTTTAGGTATTCCTTAGCGAGTCACGTTCAGTGAACTTATTCTCTAATAAGCACCTACATACTTGCTTTAGTGTCTCCACACAAATGATCATGAGATCAATCATCCTCATCCAATGAGCAAGCAACGTACGTACCAATTGATAAGTGGTATTTTTACCTATTTATTATATACTAATCCATGCAAATTGTGCCCACCTCAAGTACATTTCATTGTGTTTTAGTTGCATTTCACGTTATTTTGCATTGCATTTACTTAAAACTCCTTTTGGTGAATACGTGCAGGAATCGGCTCAATTTTGGTAGAATTAGAGGCACCGACGAGTGTGTGCGTGAAGGCTAGTCACAAGGCACGGATGTGCATGGCATAGAGGTACAATGAAGCATGGAAACCAAGCAAGCAAGAGGATTAAAGCATGAGTAAACAAGTAGCAGCAGCAGCAGAACAAAACCAGAACAAGCCGCGTGGCCGCGCATGACAGACAACTTAGACTTCGCTACCGCACGAAAAGCGTGGCTGAACATGGGAGACCTTCGCAAGTTGGCGCTTGCGCGAGGCATTATCGCTTGGAGAGGACGCGCGGATCGGATATAACACCTTCGCAAGTGTCGCGGCCGTGAGACAAAGAAGAAGAGAGCCAGCAGCGATCATACTGCGATCTTGATCTTTGTAATTTAATTTTATTTTTAATTCTCAATTAAATGATGTGTAATAGGTTTTTTAAACGATTCTGACTGGTGTCAGAGAGAGACGTGATTATTTTTGACGTATGTTCATCTTAGAAACTAGGGTTTTACACCTTGTGAGAGATTCCAACATAGAAGAAAGCCATATCGTCTATTTTTCTCTACTTCTTTTCGGAATTCTCTGTCATCGTGGATTTTGATTACTGTCTATTGGATTGCAATGAGGATTTAATAGTTAATCGTTGGTTTATATTCATCGATTGGGTTTGATCGTTCTATCTTTCTTACTTCACTCGTTTGTTTATTGATCATTCTTAACATTGATCCCATAATGGCTTTTGGTTCAGGATGAACTAAACTCCATTATGGGATTCTAACGGATTTTAATATGTAGTTTAGTTGTACATCTAAATGCTAGATTTGTTTTGCATATCATATGGGATATCTGTCATGGTTGTATTATATGTATGAATGCTTGATCACCATTCGTTTCAGTATTTGTATGGAATTGACAATGAACATATAAATATGGACTGTAACCATGATAGCATGCGAATATGGGCTTAGTGTAATAGCTTGCATATTTTGTGAACCAGATAGACATATATTGTTTCACCGTATGAGCTAGAATAAGAGCTTGTGCTTAAGAACAATAGAATTGCAATTATGCATAGATATATGGTGATTGTGATTATATTGGTGATCACATAGAGTCTAACATCTATAGATGTTGTGTGAGTAGGTTATAGTGCATTGAAAAATGGTTATAACTCTCTTTGTGCTCTTGGATATTTTCCTGTGGTATGTGAACCCTTCTTGCATGACAGTGGCGATTAGACGAAATATTGAATGAAGTTAGGATCCCATTGTTTCCATAATATAGTTAGTCCATTTATATCGTTATTTGTAGTTGGTAATCATAATTAGTTTAAATCAATTATTGATTCTTCAGTCTGAGCGTATAAATATAGTGAGTTGATTAATGCATAGTAATCTAAGTTTAACAACTTTCTCTGTGGGATCGATACTTTACTTACTCTATATTACTTGTTGACCCGTGTATACTTGCATGAGTTAGAGCTCTTTTATCAGAACTAATAAGAGAGGCAACAAGTTTTTGGCGCCGTTGCCGGGGAAAGGCGTTAATCTAGATAATTATCATTAGTTTAAAGCTGTATTGTATGACTTAGACAATTCTGTTCATTTCTCACTTCTATTTTTATTTTATTTTTGGTTACAGGTACTTGTGAAGTTTTATGCAAACACGATCATCCAACTCAGAGTTAACACCAGCACAAGCTAATATCAACAGAAAAGGTTGGAAAGCGAGTGTGTAGAGAAATTTACAAGCACAGTTAGAAAGCACGACAGTCAGTATGGCGGAAGAACAGAGAATCGAGCAAAGAGAAGAACATCGGGCTCTAAGAGAATATTTCATGACAAACATAAATGAATTACAGTCTAGCATAGTCAGACCGGCGATAGCAGCCAATACCTTTGAAATCAAATTGGGCACCATTCAGATGGTGCAGAACTCAGTACAGTTTGGGGGTGCTGCTACAAATGATCCGAATGAACACATATTGAGCTTCATCGAGATCTGTGACACATTCAGATATAATGGTGTGATGGAGGATGCCATCAGACTACGATTATTCCCATTCTCATTGAGGGATAAAGCGAGGAGTTGGCTACATTCTTTGCTGGCAGGATCAATCACCATATGGGAGGACTTAGCACAGAAGTTCTTAGCCAAGTTTTTCCCAATGGCTAAGACTGCAAAGATGAGGACAACCATATCTCAGATCGAGCAACAACAGGGCGAGTCCTTATATGAGGAATAGGAGAGGTATAAAGAGATGCTTAGGAAGTGTCTGCATCATGGTTTGCCAGATTGGATGGTGATTAATTCATTTTACAATGGTTTGGGATGGCAGTCAAGACCGATTGTAGATGCAGCCGCAGGAGGGGCATTATGGGCAAAAAACTATGATGAGGCCTATACGCTTATCGAGACTATGGCTGCAAATGACTATCAAAATCCTACAGCTCGGATGTCACAACCTAAGGTTGCAGGTGTGTTGGAGGTAGATGTGATTACACAGCTGTCGGCACAAATGGCAGCTATGGCTAAGAAAATAGATATGTTGGCAGAGAACAAAGTGAAGACAATTGCTTTCGTTTATGAGATTTGTGCGGGGTCACACTCCACGGATCAATGTGCTATCAACTCAGAATCAGTACAGTATGTGAGAAACTACAGAAAAGACCAAGGTCAATTTTAAAACACATACCATCCCAATAATCGCAATCATCCGAACTTTAGTTGGTCTAACAACCAAGACAACAAAGAAAATCGGTTTGACCAAATTAACAGTATCAACCACAGTCATCACAGCCACAGTTTACACCAAAACCACCGTTTCCACCGGGATTTCCTCAACAACAACAACACCACACTCCAGTTGCATCACATGCAGAGAAGAAATCATAAATGGAGGAGATGATGTTGAAATACATGGCAAACACTGAGGTCATGATCAAAAGCCAAGAAATGACTATCAAGAATTTAGAGACTCAGATGGGGCAAATGGCGAGCATGCTTAATAACAGGCCCCAGAGTGCCTTGCCAAGTAACACAGAAGCAAATCCTAGAAGAGACGGAAAGGAGCAGTGTCAAGAAATAACATTGAGATCTGGGAAAGATTTGAAAGGTTCTGCAAGTCGCGCACCCACACATGATGATACCAAGGATGCCTCATGTACATGTATGTGGCAGAAGCAGAGACCGACGAGGAAAAACACGAAAAATTCGAGGTTCAAAGAAAGAGAAGAATAAAGCAGGTTCGGAAAAGAAGGTCAAGAGCCCAGTACAACCAATGCACCCTCAAGTACCATATCCGTAGAGGTTAATTAAGCAGAAAGATGATAAATAGTTCAACAAATTTCTGGAGGTTTTCAAAAAGCTGCAGATCAACATACCTTTTGCCGAAGCATTGGAACAAATGCCAAGCTACGCAAAGTTCATGAAAGGCATATTGTCAAGGAAGAGAAGATTAGATGAGTTCGAAATGGTAGCCCTGATAGAGGAATGTAGTGTAGTGCTCCAACGCAAGCTACCTCCAAAGCTGAAAGATCCGGGTAGCTTCACAATTCCGTGCACCATTGGAAAGATTGATTTTAGCAAGTGTTTATGTGATCTGGGACAAAGTATAAATTTGATGCCGTTGTCAGTATTCAACCAGTTGGGATTACCGGCTCCAAGACCGACAAACATATCATTACAGTTAGCTGACAGATCTGTCACATATCCGCGGGGTATTATTGAAGATGTATTGGTTAAAGTTGATAAGTTCATTTTTCCGGCCGACTTTATCATTCTAGATTTCGAAGAGGATAAGAATATACCGATCATACTAGGGAGACCATTCTTAGCTACGGGCAGGGCTCTGATAGATGTACAAAAAGGGGAACTCACGATGCGTGTTCAGGATCAAGAGGTCATTTTTAATGTTTTCAAAGCCATGAAATTCCCAACAGATGAAGAAGAGTGTCTCTTAGTTGATTGGGTGAATCGGGTTTTAGATGATGACATACAGAGTCTAGCGGACTATGAATCTTTGAGGAAGATCACTGATGAGAACTCAGATGCAGAGGATGAAGAATTCGATGAATTCGTGCAATATCTGGATACTAATCCACAATTCAGAAGATTTAACCCACCTGCAAAACCACTGACAATAGTTGGAGACGCCTCAATAAAGTTAAAGCCATTTTTGGAGACACCTCCAGACTTGGAAATAATGCCACTACCGGAACATCTCAGGTATACATTTTTAAATTCGGATTTAAAATTACTTGTGATTATTGCTTCTGCACTAACATCTTGTCGGGAAGAATCAAATCAGCTATTGGATGGACCATAGCAGATATAAAAGGGATCAGCCCTTCATACTGCATGCATAAGATCCTAATGGAGGATGGTAGCTGTTGATCGATTTCGCAATCAATGAATACGTGCAAGTATACACGGTCAACAAGTAATAAAGTGAAAGTAGAGTATCGTTCCCACGAGGAATTATTTAATAAAAATCACCAAGTACTAATTCTTAACCAAACTAATTTTATTTAAACAATCTCAAATCGTGTTTTTTCTAATTAAGAAAACTAAATTAACTAATTAAAACTAAGATTTTAACGAATGAATTCAAATAAATAAAGATTAAGACTTCAATATCCCCAATTATGAACTATAAATCAATTATCCAATTATCCCAATTATTATGCCTCTTCAATTGTTAACGAAATTCTCAAATGCCAAAAGTCCTTTTCCAAGTGATCAATTGCCTTCTATTTAATCCAGATTAATCTTGTTATATTCCTATGCAAAACAATTGAATTAAACTCTTTCCAATCCCAATTCCTTACGTGTTACATGCGTGACAATGTATATTTCCATTCAATTCACAAACCTAATTTTTCACCATGCAAATAACTAAGTCACATGATATCATGCCCGATTCTAACCCTAGAATTCCTCTTCTAATTCCTTCTAGAGTAACATAGTAATTCTTGATCAAATAATTAAGCAATAAGCACAAGACAAGATAAACAACTCACTTTAACATAAATAATTAGAATATAATGAATAACTAATTCATAGCCATAAAAAGTTCAATTGAAATCTCAAAAAATAGTTAGTTCATAATTAATGAATTAAAACCAAGAATCCACAACCGAATAGACATCAAAAGATAAAAGTAAGATGAGAGAAGAGAATAGAATGCATGTCAAGAAATCGATGCTCCCTCTCGCTTCTCTTATTTCTTGATCTTCAATGGTCTCCAAGTTGCTTCAATCTCCAAAACTAATAAGAATTAGGGTTATTTTCTAATCTAAAGGAGTGTTTTCTCTAGGCTAAGCTATGTAATCTCCCTTTATTTTATGCCTTACATCATGTATTTATAGGTTACAAGTCCAATTTTTAGTTTAGAACAAACCCAATCCAATTTGGAGTCAAAAAGGTGTTAAAATTACCAAAACGCGTCCAGGCCATCACCAAGACCTTCCCGGCCTTGGTTGGCTGGCTACGGCATCAAACTCTGCTCCCGAGCGCCCCTTGCCAACAAGCATAGGCTAAAAATGGGCGCCCCTAAGGCTACCACATATTCGACATTTTTCTGCTCAAGCGTCCTTTGGGAAAATTGCCATAACTTCTTCGTCCGAACTCCGATTTCGATGATTCAAGATGATCCGGAAAGAGGAGAAGTAGATCTACAACTTTCATTCTTTGAGTGTTTCGAAATAATGTCAGGAGATATAGTCAAATAGGCTCTGAAGTGACTGCTATGTAAATGGCAAGCCAAAAACGCGAATCTAGCCACCCCAAACATCGATCCATGTAACTTTTGTCCCAATTCCTATAAAATAACATAAAACATGCATGAATAGACACAAACACAAAAAAACATCCTAAAAGAACAACAATAAATTAAGCCCAAATGTATCCAATTCATGGGTATAAAACTCACTCATCAAATACCCCCAAACTTAAATCTTTGCTTGTCCTCAAGCAAAAACACAAAAATGTTATGCAATGCAATGTAATGTAATGAAACTAATCTATATGCCTCACGAATCCAACGAAGAATGACGTAAACAAGTCTTCAACCTACTTTTTAGAGAAATCAAGTAAACATGATAATACATCATATTAAAACAAATCAAGAATTTCCCAATCAATCATCAAATCTTAGACCATTATCAACGATATAGTGCGTGTGTGCTCCACAACAATGTTAATCGATATAAAATCAAATTGAAGACATAATAGATATCTTTGAAGGCATCATACGAAAGGCAAATTCACAAAATTCACGAACAAGCTATATCCAACTAAAGTCAAACATCCACCAAGTTCAAGAGTCCAATCTGGGATACTTATGCTTTACTTTTCATTACGAGGGCTTTTTGCTCTTTTCCCGTTTTATTGTTTTTTTTTTTAACCATAACTGTGCAATGTCTCATTCCATTAGGCTAACAGTGTCACCCCTTAGCGAGCTTTCGACCAACAACTATCAGACCATATAAGACCTTAGGGCGCTTAGGTTTTAAGATACCCTTCTTGTGTACTTTTCAAGTAACAAAGGCCCCAAAACAAAACTAGCCACGGTAAAATTTTTTTTTTTTTTTTTTTTTTTTTTTTTATAGATGGTTGGTGAGTCGTTTCGCTTCATCTCACGCTTGTGTTTATGGGGAGTGTTTCTCCTCAACCCACTACAAGACTCAACATATTTTTTTTTTTTTTTTAAAGCTTATATACCCCAAAATTTCCCCCAAACTTAAGTTTTATCAAAATTTAGCCATCTCCGCCTTATTCATGTCTTTTCATTCCTTCAAACTAGTATTATCCTTAAAAATCCATTATGTATCAATTTAAACTTAATCGATTAACATAATTTGTTATTAACGTGCTTAACCTTGATTATACCAGCTTTCAAAACAGAAAAGATTCAATTCATAACAAGAAATCACATCAAAGCCCTAATATTCAATACTATACTTATCTACTTAACTCTAGTCTCATCATTGGCCAAAATAGACTTTTACTATCTAACAGCTTGGAATCATGCAAATATAAACTAATCAAACAAACATAGTAAACTAACTACTATTTTTATGATTTTAAAATTTTTTTTAAACAAAAAAACAAAAAACGAATGCAACAACTAAATGTAAATAACTTGAAAACATAACGAACTACAATGTAAATAACTAACTATATGCAATACGACACTAAAATGCCCCCAAACTTAAACTAGACATTGTCCTCAATGACCAAATAGAAAAAATTAAAGCGAGAGGACTTCCACGAAAATATAGCAATCTTCCTCCTTGCCCGCTAAGTTTGGAGAATAAAGCTAAGCACATGGAACAAATTGGGCACCACACTTGAATTTGACTTGAATAACTCAGAAACCATGATAGAAGCAATTTTATTAAATCCTAAATAAATGCAAATTCAAAACTACTAATATAAAACTTAATAAAAACTAAAAATAAAAATTAAACTTGGGTTGCTTCCCAATAAGCGCTTGTTTTATAGTCTCAGCCTGACTTCTTCAATTCTCTATCCAATTCCCTCACGAAAGTTGAGGAACCCTCCATCCATCCTGGAAATAATATAGCTTTTGGTAGGTTCCCATTTGTAATAGCCATTGTATTAAAGTCACCTAGAATGCTTTCTTGAGATAAGATCACATTCAAGAACGTCCAGCATCTAGGTGGTTTCTCCATTGTGTCTGCGAATATATTCTGGCATAGAGGCTTGTCAGACACAACAATTTCTTCTTCTATCTTCTCTAGCTCATCGCACCATGGTTTCGAAGGTGTACTTGCTTTTACATCACAGAGAGTATTGCCAACGACATGACTACTAATCGGACAAGGTTTTGCAAATCTAACTGGACTCTTGAACTGTGGAGGAGAAGGCACTTGAGGCATAAATAACATTGGCTCATCATCATTGGTTCTCACAATTAGTTCTTCACCGACCTTGTTGTCATTATCCCCACTTGTCTCCTCTTTTTCATCTCGTGGCTCATCCAAATTGTAGATTTGGCTCGCTCACCAACTGCTCGGAATCCATGTCATAGGGCCAGTGTATTGAGGATCTATTGTTCAACGACATGTCTTATCTGCTCCACTTGATTTTCCAAATTCTTGATCAACGCCTTTGGCTTTGCAAATTCAAATTTCTACTTGATTCATTTTCTTGTCTTGTTCCTCATTCCTTTTTTCAGAAGCTTTAATAAATTTTTCCAAGGCTTCCTCCCAATTTGAATGTTCTTCCTGTTGTAGTGGAGGTGGACACAAGAAATCTTGTGGGTATGTTGGACTTGGAGCATAAAATTGATCTTGATTGTTACTCCATGAAAAATCCGGGTGATACCCCAAATTCGATGATAGTTGTTGGGATAGACATAATTATTGGGGTAATCACCACTATACTGTACCGGCTCAAAACTGATGGTGCATTGATGACTCATATGATTTCCAGCACAATAATCACAAGTAACCACCATACTTTGACGACGCTGAGCTTCAAAAGCTTCAAACATCCTCGAAAGTGTCTCAATCAGGTACGACAAAGCGAGAAAGTTTCTCGAGTCTTTCAATCTCCACTCCCCTTGGTTGAGTCATGTTCGTGTATGGCCATTGATACACAAAGTCATCCATGGTACCTGAAAAGAGAGAAATATAGAAAGAGAATTAAAAATAAAAATAAAAATATTTAAATTAAGACTAATGTGATTGAAATTAATATTGGAAACTAATTATTAAATCAAGTCCCCAAGAATCTGCGCCTAAAAACTTGTTGATCGATTTCACAATCAATGAATACGCAAGTATACACGGTCAACAAGTAATAAAGTGAAAGTAGAGTATCGTTCCCACGAGGAATTATTTAATAAAAATCACCAAGTACTAATTCTTAACCAAACTAATTTTATTTAAACAATCTCAAATCGTGTTTTTTCTAATTAAGAAAACTAAATTAACTAATTAAAACTAAGATTTTAACGAATGAATTCAAATAAATAAAGATTAAGATTTCAATATCCCCAATTATGAATTATAAATCAATTATCCAATTATCCCAATTATTATGCCTCTTGAATTGTTAACAGAAATTCTTAAATGCCAAAAGTCCTTTTCAAAGTGATCAATTGTCTTCTATTTAATCCAGATTAATCTTGCTATATTCCTATGCAAAACAATTGAATTAAACTCTTTCCAATCCCAATTCCTTACGTGTTACATGCGTGAATGATATTTCCATTCAATTCACAAACCTAATTTTTCACCATGCAAATAACTAAGTCACATGATATCATGCCCATTCTAACCCTAGAATTCCTCTTCCAATTCCTTCTAGAGTAACATAGTAATTCTTGATCAAATAATTAAGCAATAAGCACAAGACAAGATAAACAACTCACTTTAACATAAATAATTAGAATATAATGAATAACTAATTCATAGCCATAAAAAGTTCAATTGAAATCTCAAAAATAGTTAGTTCATAATTAATGAATTAAAACCAAGAATCCACAACTGAATAGACATCAAAAGATAAAAGTAAGATGAGAGAAGAGAATAGAATCTGTTGTCGAGAAATCGATGCTCCCTCTTTCTCTCTTTCTCTTGATCTTCAATGGTCTCCAAGTTGCTTCAATCTCCAAAACTAATAAGAATTAGGGTTATTTTCTAATCTAAAGGAGTGTTTTCTCTAGGCTAAGCTATGTAATCTCCCTTTATTTTATGCCTTACATCATGTATTTATAGGTTACAAGTCCAATTTTTAGTTTAGAACAAACCCAATCCAATTTGGAGTCAAAAAGGTGTTAAAATTACCCCAAAACGCGTCCGTGCCATCACCAAGACCTTCCCAGTAGCCCAGTGGGCAAATACCAACAAGCTCAAACTCTGCTCCTCAGCGCCCTTGGCAACAAGCATAGGTTAAAAATGGGCGCCCCGGCGCTACCACATATTCTGACATTTTCTGCTCCGACGTCCTTTGGGAAAATTGCCATAACTTCTTCGTCCGAACTCCGATTTCGATGATTCAAGATGATCCGGAAAGAGGAGAAGTAGATCTACAACTTTCATTCTTTGAGTGTTTCGAAATAATGTCAGGAGATATAGTCAAATTGGCTCTGAAGTGACTGCTATGTAAATGGCAAGCCGAAAACGCGAATCTAGCCACCCCAAACATCGATCCATGTAACTTTTGTCCCAATTCCTATAAAATAACATAAAACATGCATGAATAGACACAAACACAAAAAAACATCCTAAAAGACTTAAGAACAACAATAAATTAAGCCCGAATGTATCCAATTCATGGGTATAAAACTCACTCATCAGTAGCAAGCCAACAATTGAGCAACAGAGGAGGCTTAATCCAATAATGAAGGATTTGGTCAAGAAGAGGTGCTCAAATGGCTAGATGCAGGAATAATTTATCCGATCTCAGACAGCTCATGGGTGAGCCTAGTACAGTGTGTTCCAAAAAAAGGTGGCATGAAAGTCGTGACTAATGAGAACAATGAGCTAATTTTAACCCGAACAGTAACGGGGTGGAGAGTTTGCATGGATTACCGCAAGCTCAACAAAGCTACGAGGAAAGATCATTTCCCACTTCCATTCATTGACCAAATGTTGGATAGACTAGTAGGACATGAGTACTATTGCCTTCTGGATGGTTATTCGGGCTATAATCAGATTATGATAGCTTCGAAAGATCAGGAAAAGACTACTTTCACATGTCCATACGGCACTTTTTCTTTTAGAAGAATGTCTTTCGGGTTGTGTAATGCTCCAGCCACGTTTCAGAGATGTATGATGGCCATATTTTCGGATATGGTGGAACAGAATGTGGAAGTATTCATGGCCCGACTTCTCGGTCTTGAGGATTCATTTGATCTATGCCTTAAGAATCTAGTTATGGTCCTGAAGAGATGTGTTGAAACGAATTTAGTACTAAATTGGGAAAAATGTCACTTCATGGTACAAGAAGGAATCATATTGGGACATAAAGTTTCAAAAATGGGACTTGAGGTGGATAAGGCAAAACTGGAGACTATTGAGCACTTTCCACCACCCACTTTAGTAAAAGGGGTTCACAGTTTTCTGGGACATGCAGGTTTCTACCGCAGATTCATTAAGGATTTCTCTAAAATAACTAAACCACTATTCAGTCTATTGGAGAAGGATGCACAGTTCAGCTTTGATGACGCCTGCATGTCAGCGTTTGAACACTTGAAGAGAAAACTGATCTCAGCACCAGTGATTACTGCACCAGATTGGACTTTACTGTTTGAATTAATATGTGACGCCAGCGATTACGCTGTAGGGGCTGTTTTGGGACAGAGGAAAGAAAAGATATTTCATGTGATCTATTATGCCAGCAAGACCCTGACAGATGCACAATTGAATTATACCACCACAGAAAAAGAGTTATTAGCAGTGGTATACGCCTTTGATAAGTTCCGAGCATATTTGATTGGCACAAAGGTGATAGTGTATACGGATCACGCAGCGATTCGACATTTAATGGCCAAGAAGGATGCAAAACCTCGGCTGATTAGATGGATTTTATTACTACAGGAATTTGACTTGGAAATCAAGGAAAGAAAGGGAACTGAAAACCAAGTGGCGGACCACTTATCTCGACTCGAGAATTCAGAAAGGGAGGTACAAGATAATGTTATGATCAATGAATCCTTTCCCGATGAGCAGTTGTTTGTGGTGAAAGGGGAAGTGCCATGGTTTGCAGACTTCGTGAATTATCTAGTAAGTAAGACAATACCTTCTGACTTGGTGGGATATAAGAAGAAGAAATTTCTGCATGACGTCAAATGGTATATATAGGATGAGCCGTACTTGTTTAAACAGTGTGTTGATCAAGTGATAAGAAGGTGCATTCCATATAGCGAGACCGAGGAGAATCTGTAAGACTGTCATTCCACGGTGTATGGAGGTCACTATGGTGGTGAACGGACAACAGCGAGAGTACTACAAGCAGGATTCTACTGGTTAACTATTTTCAAGGATGCATACAGTTTTGTCCAGCAATGTGACAGATGTCAGCGAGTGGGTAATATTTCTAAAAGGAATGAAATGCCACTGAATACCATCCTAGAAGTGGAAATTTTTGATGTATGGGGCATTGATTTCATGGGACCTTTCGTTTCTTCTTGCGGAAATCTCTACATCTTGCTCGCCATGGATTACATCTCAAAATGGGTGGAAGCTTCAGCTCTTCCGACTAATGATGCCAAGGTCGTCCTCAAATTTCTACATAAAAGCATTTTCACAAGGTTTGGAACTCCAAGGGTTATCATTAGTGACGAAGGCAGTCATTTCTGCAATAGGCAATTTACAGCCTTGCTGGCTAAGTATGGGGTGAATCATCGCATTGCCACAGCTTATCACCCGCAAACAAATGGCCAAGCAGAAGTATCAAATCGAGAAGTAAAAAGTATTCTGGAAAAAGTTGTGAATCCAACATAGAAGGACTGGTCGTTAAAGTTAGATGATGCTGTTTGGGCCTATCGCATCTGCAGTCTGAAAACCCCCATGGGCATGTCACCCTTTCAACTTGTGTATGGCAAAGCTCACCACCTCCCTATGGAGCTAGAGCATAAGGCATATTGGGCAATACGGAAGCTCAACCTTGATTTGACATCTGCAGGGGAGAAACGGCTACTTCAGCTCAATGAGTTAGATGAGTTTAGATTACAAGCATATGAGAATGCAAAGTTGTACAAGGAAAAAGTGAAGAAATGGCATGACCGTAAGATAATGGAAAGGACATTTGAACTGGGACAGAGGGTGTTGCTCTATAATTCCAGACTTAAACTCTTTCCTGGAAAACTAAAATCGCGTTGGTCGGGTCCATTCACAGTGAAAACTGTCTTTCTGCATGGTGCAATTGAAGTATATGACCAATTCCCGGACAAGCCCTTTAAGGTAAACGACCAGTGGTTGAAGCATTATTTTGGTGGCGAAGTGGATAGACAAAACGTCACCACAATTCTATATTCAACATGAGAATCAGAGACAGTCAAGCTAATTGACTATAACTTATCACTGGATGGGAGGCAACCCATTAATTTCACCTCTAAATTCTTTTCAATTCTTTAGTAGAATAGTAGTTAGATTCATTATATTTTTGCTTGCTACATAATCTGTGTTGCACTCATATTTTTGTAGGTGCTTTGGGTTACCCTCATCACAATCTCTGATGGGAAGTTCGTACATCGCTTACTGTGGAGTGCATCATGGCTACCGCTGATCCAACATGTGTCATCTCGCGCCCGCGCAAAAGTCAGTACTTTTTAGCATCCTCGCGCACCACCGCGAGATGATATATATATATCATTGCACGCACATGACGCCCTAGCAGGAAATTATTTTTCTTTTAAAAATCCGATCCGTGGTCTACTCGGCTTCTTACGTGATTTATTATGAGCATCTTTCTCTGTTCTCCCATAATAAAAAGCCTCATCCCTACCGATACCTGCTCATATCACAAACATCTCCATTGGATTCACTTTAGGGTTTACTTTGTTGGGTTGTGTACAAGTAAGTTTGGGGGTATTATCAGTTGTTGCAAAGCTTCACAACCTCTATATATCAGTTGATCATGGGTCCAAAAAGAAGACGTACAATCTCCATCTCTTCAACCTCTGAGTCCTCATCCAGTGATCACGATGACGATATTATGGAAACCAGAAACTTTCTCAGCCAGGAAGCTCATCACACCTATTATCATCTCCTGAGTAAATCGTTTATGAAGGAACGAGGGACAGCTATGGAATATGCTCCGAGAAAGAAGCTGGGTTAGCCTGGCCGCAACACCTATGCCTATCCCAATGAAAGTTGTTCGGGAATTCTATGCAAACGCAAAGGAGATGGATAAGCAAGGAATAACATTCGTTCGACAAGTGCAAGTGGATTTTCACCCCTCAGCTATCAGAGCAGTATATGGAATAACTGATACACCACCAACTGGGTTGGCAAATTGGGTCACTGGTGACCATTTAACGACGGACTTGGACATATTGATTTCAGAATTGTGCATCCCGGGCACCAAGTGGAACTGTAAGATCGGAACAACCGAGCCTATATCGTTTCCAGCCTCCACATTGAATCGTTATGCCCAAGCATGGCATCTGTTTATATACGCCAAATTAATTCTGTCCACTCACAAGCATGTAGTAACTAAGGAACAAGCAATCATTTTATGGGGTATTATCAAAGGGAAGTACATAGACATCGGCCACATCATTCATCAAAACATGCAAAGAATATTCATGGGAAACATGATCGGGACCATTCAGCATGCGCGGCACAGCAATTTTACTTTGTATGCAACAGGAGTCCCATGGACCCGACAGATGTGACGTGCCAAAGCCATGATATTAAGTCAGCCACAATCGCTAAGCTCCAGGATTGGACAGGTGGTGAGCCACACCCGCGAGGACGAGGATTCATTCTTCGACCCACCTTCCCAGAGCCATCCCAAAGAAATTTCACAGTAGATGCAAAGCAGCCCATCCACCCGAGCACATCCTATCCCTAGCGATCGACATCTCCGAAGGTTGGAGTGCAAAGTCGACGCATTGTATGACAATCTTGGGACATTCGCTATGGGACTCACCAGGGCCTTGCCAGAAGCCTTCGCGCAGCAAGGAACAATGCTCGAATGGCCACAGTTTGGAACCGCCGTGCCTTATCCACCACCAGATTCACCACCTGAGGAGGGCGGTAAAGCCGATCATTAGGGGAGTTTTTCTTGTACCCTTTACCTTCATTGAATGAGGACATTGAACAACTTAAGTTTGGGGGTATTGGAGTACTTGCATATTAGTTTAATTTGCATTCTGTTTTGCATGTTTAGCTTAATTTTGCATGATTATGTGTTAGATAAAATTTTGCATAAAATTTTTAATTATAAGTCATTATTGATTGTGTTATCATGTCTTTCATAAATTCTTGCTTAATAATAGAAATTTTTTCCTAGCCAATGATGATAGTGAATTGTGAAAGATTCTAGAGTACTTTAGATAACATGAGCTGTGGTATAATGTTTTACACGATAAGATTCATGTTGCTGTTTAAATGCTTTCGGTATGCACGAATATGTTCACAATCACTTGTAGGTTTAAGAGACGTGCGTTGCATTTCTTAATAGAACATGTAGTACTAAAAAGAGAAATATGTAGAATGTGCATACAGGCTAGAAACATTGACATTCAAACTTTGGGAACACCTGGGCATGCCTGATAATGGGACGAGATGGAGTGTAAAACGCACTCGTTTAAATGAAAATGGGAAGTGAGATGGAGCGTAAAATGCACTCGCTATATATAAAAAAAAAGAAAAGAAAAGAAAAATAGCAATAAACACCGCGGAAAAGTGCGAAAATCGCCTTCGTGAGTAAAAATAAAGCATTGAACCCAGTGTTGAACCTTAGTTTGTGTTGATATGTCGAAATAGTCTGAGGGCATGAGTATACATGAGTTTTGGTTTAGCCTATAATTTTCTGTTTGGAGCAATGTAGCATATGCATTCTTTGCTTAGATCAAGTTTTTGTGAACATCACACACACACAGCATCTCTATAGCATTCGTGAATCATCTGAGCGTATGACATTATGTCTATGGTTTGGTTTGAAATTATGTTCTGGAATCTGGATAATTCACTGAGGTAATTTGGGCTGAAATTCTGTTATGGCTAGATTATGTGACTAGTATGCATCATAGAGTAGCTGTATTTTTATTGTTCATGAGTATGCATTGCTTGAGGGCAAGCAACAGTTCAAGTTTGGGGTATTTGATAAGTGGTATTTTTACCTACTTATTATATACCAATCCATGCTAATTATGCCCACCTCAAATACATTTCATTGTGTTTTAGTTGCATTTCACATTATTTTGCATTGCATTTACTTAAAACTCCTTTTGGTGAATAAATGCAGGAATTGGCTCAATTTTGGTAGGCACCGGCGAGTGTATGCGTGAAGGCTAGTCACAAGGCACGGATGTGCATGGCATGGAGGTACAATGAAGCATAGAAACCAAGCAAGCAAGATGATTAAAGCATGAGTGAACAAGTAGCATCAACAGCAGAACAAAACCAGAAACTGCAGAACAAGCCGCGTGGCAGGAAAACTTAGACTCACGCGTGGCAGGAAAACTTAGACTCACGCGCCCGCGCGAGTGCAGGGTTAGACATGGGAGACCTTCTGCAAGTTGAGCACCCGCGAGATAATAGACGCGTGCCCGCGAGGCATGATCGCGCGACCGCACGAGAGGACGTCTGGACTGGACATAACACACTGCCGCGCGCGATGCTGATGCTGTAATTTTATTTTATTTTTAATTCTCAATTAAATGATGTGTAATAGGTTTTTTACACGATTCTGACTGGTGTCAGAGAGAGACGTGATAATTTTTGACGTATGTTCATCTTAGAAACTAGGGTTTTACACCTTGGGAGAGATTCCAACGTAGACGAAAGCCATATCATCTATTTTTTCTCTACTTCTTCTTGGAATTCTTTGTCATCGTGGATTTTGATTACTGTCTATTGGATTGCAGTGAGGATTTAATAGTTAATCGTTGGTTTATATTCATCGATTGGGTTTGATCATTCTATCTTTCTTACTTCACTCGTTTGTTTATTGATCATGCTTAACATTGATCCCATAATGGCTTTTGGTTTAGTCATGAACTAAACTCCATTATGGGATTCTAACGGATTTCAATATGTAGTTTAGTTGTACATCTAAATGCTAGATTTGTTTTGCATATCATATGGGATATCTGTCATGGTTGTATTACATGTATGAATGCTTGATCATCATTCGTTTCAGTATTTATATGGAATTGACAATGAACATATAAATATGGACTGTAACCATGATAGCATGCGAATATGGGCTTAGTGTAATAGCTTGCATATTTTGTGAACCAGATAGACATATACTGTTTCACCGTATGAGCTAGAATAAGAGCTTGTGCTTAAGAACAATAGAATTGCAATTATGCATAGACATATGGTGATTGTGATTATATTGGTGAACACATAGAGTCTAACATCTGTAGATGCTGTGTGAGTAGGTTATAGTGCATTGAAAAATGGTTATAACTCTCTTTGTGCTCTTGGCTATTTTCCTGTGGTATGTGAACCCTTCTTGAATGACAGTGGCGATTAGACGAAATATTGAATGAAGTTAGGATCTCATTATTTCCATAATATAGTTAGTCCATTTATATTGTTATTTGTAGTTGGTAATCATAATTAGTTTAAATCAACAATTGATTCTTCAGTCTGAGCGTATAAATATAGTGAGTTGATTAATGCATAGTAATCTAAGTTTAACAACTTTCTCTATGGGATTGATAGTTTACTTACTCTGTATTACTTGTTGACCCGTGTATACTTGCATGAGTTAGAGCTCTTTTATCAGAACTGATAAGAGAGGAAACACTAATCTATCCGAATTCACTAATCCCCTTTTTAGTAATCCATTGATTGGGAACATTTTAGTTTTAAGCTATCTAAGAATTTAGATCTCATTAGCATGATCTCATCATTATTCTAAAAGCATTGCTTAAATCTATGGGTTTATCACATATTTTTAAAATAGCACCATGTAGATAATAAATGCCTTTAATAAATAATTCTTTTATTAATAAATAAATAAGATTGATTACACAGTATATGCTTTATCATCATACATGATTGGCTTATATGCATAATACTTTCAATCTCCCACTTGCACTAAAGCCAATCGTCGTGGTATCTCATACCCATCTTCTCTAAGTGACGATCAAACTGCTGTTGTGTTAGCGCTTTAGTAAATGGATCTGCAATATTGTCTTGAGAGTCCACACGCCCGTGGTGAAGTCTCCTCTTTCAATGATCTCTCTAATCAAATGAAATCGCCATGACACGTGTTTGGATTTACGATGAGACTGGGTTCTTAGCTTTGCAATGTACTCTCCAAAGTGTTGTCACGCTGTAATAAAGGCACCTTTGGTCTCAGAATGCTAAGAACCACACCAAGTTTGGTAATGAACTTCTTCATCCAAATGTTTCCTTTGCGCCTTCACTTGCGCCTATGTATCGCCTCTATCATCAATCAAGAATCGCTTGTCATTTTGGAACTCTTCCAACTCATCGCGCCACCGCTTGTGTAAACACATACCCCAAACGGATTTATCATCATCTTGGTCCGCTTTGAAAACTTGAGTCTGTGAAGCCCTCTAGTTTCAATTCGCACCCATCGTGACAAGAAATACATCCTTAGTTCTTCTTAAGTACTTTAGGATATTTTTTACTGCCTTCCAGTGCTCTTCTCCTGGATTTGACTGATATCAGCTTGTTACACTAAGTGCATGAGCGACATCCGATCTAGTACATATCATACCGTACATGATAGATTCTATTACTGAAGCAGAAGGAATCTTACTCATACGGTCTCTCTCCTAAGGTGTCTTTGGGGCCTGTTTCTTAGAGAGATGTAATCCATGGCTCATCGGCATGAGACCTCTTTTGGAATCTTCCATACTAAACCTCTTTAGCATCGAGTCAATGTACGTTCCTTGGGATAAGCTAAGCATCCTTTTAGATCTATCTCTATAGATCTTTATCCCCAAAATATAGGATGCTTCTCCCAAGTCCATCATGGAGAAGTGTTTAGATAACCAGATTTTAATAGATTATAGCATAGGAATATCATTCCCTATCAGTAATATATCATCAACATATAATACGAGGAATGAAACAAATATTCCCACTAACCTTCTTGTACACACATGGTTCATCCTCATTTTTGATAAAATCAAACTCTTTGATTGTTTCATCAAAACGGATGTTCCAACTACGAGAAGCTTGCTTCGATCCATAAATGGATCGTTGTAGCTTACAGACTTGATTTGTTCCAACCTTTGAAACAAATCCCTCTGGCTGTGTCATATACACATCTCCCTCAAGTTTCACATTGAGGAAGGCCGTTTTCACGTCCATATGCTAGATTTCGTAGTCATGGTAAGCTGCAATCGCAAGCAAAATCCGAATGGACTTAAGCATTGCTACTGGTGAGAAGGTTTCGTCATAGTCAACTCCTTATCTTTGTTTGAAACTTTTTGCGACCAGTCGGCCCTTATAGGTCTCTACCTTGCCGTCTCCTCCAGTCTTTCTTTTAAAGACCCATTTACACCCAATAGGCTTAATGCCTTCAGGTGGTGAAACCAAAGTCCATACTTGGTTCTCATACATGGAGTCCATCTCGGATTTCATGGCTTCTTGCCACTTCTCCGAGTCTTTATTACTCATAGCCTGCTCAGTAATTCAATGGATCATCATCATCTATAATGCGCACTCATCGCTATCCTCTATGACAAGTCCATACCTCTCGTGTATCTTTGGTACTCTTCCGTATTTATGAATAGGGTGTGATATGTATGAATCTCTACTTGGTTAGGTACCTCACTTTGATCTGTAGTGGTTTGTGGTTCTTGAATTTCTTCAAGATATATTTTCCTCCCACTGACCCCTTTAAGGATAAACTCCTTTTCCAAGAAGGCAGCTTGTTTGGCAACAAACACCTTTTATTCAGTAGGATTGTAGAAATAATATCCTAAACTTTCTTTAGGATATCCCACAAAAGTACATTTATCAGATCTTGTCCCAAGCTTATCATTTTGAAACCTTTTCACATAAGCTAGACATCCCCAAATCTTAACATGCTTAAGACTAGGCTTCCTCCCTGTCCACATCTCATATGGAGTCTTAGAGACGGATTTCGAGGGAACCTTATTTAGTAGATATATAGCCGCTTCTAGGGCATATCCCCAGAATGACACCGGAAGATCTGTAAAACTCATCATGGAACGAACCATGTCCAACAGTGTTCGATTTCTTCTTTCAGACACACCATTCAGCTGTGGCATCCCTGGTGGAGTCCATTGTGAGATTATACCATTTTCTTTGAGACAATCAAGAAACTCACTGCTTAAGTATTCACCACCTCGATCTAATCGAAGAATCTTAATACTTTTGCCCGTTTGTTTCTCTACTTCACTTCTGAACTCTTTAAACTTTTCAAATGATTCAGATTTGTATTTCATTAAATACACATATCCAAATCTTGAGTGATCATCAGTGAATGTAATAAAATAAGAATACCCTCCTCGTGCATTCGTTGTCATAGGTCCACATACATCCGTGTTTACCAACGCTAACAACTCTGTAACTCTTTCTCCTTTTCCACTAAAAGGAGATTTAGTCATTTTTCCCATGAGACAAGATTCACAAGTTGGATATGATTCATAATCCGATAGCTCTAGGAGCCCATCTTTATACAACTTAGATAATCTTGTTTCATTAATATGACCAAGTCTACAGTGCCACATATAGGTATAATTAACATCATCTCTTTTCCTTTTCTTAGTTTGTTCAATTTGAAGTATATTTTCTTGCAAGTCAAGAATGTAAAGTCCATTTCATAAATTACCAACACCATATAAAACATTATTATTATAAATAGAACAACTATTGTTCTTTATTATAATGTCAAAACCATCCATATCCAATACAGATATTGAAATAATGTTTCTAATAAGTGACGGAACAAAATAACAATTATTTAAACTAATGGACTTGCCTCAGTAGGCGTTAAAAACAATAAGTCCCTACATTTAATGCAAAGAACCTTTGCTCCATTTCCCACTCGTAGATCGACCTCATCCTTGCTCACTTTCTTCTTCTTCGACCGGTTCTCAGATATTATTACATATGTGAGAACCACAACCAGGATCCAATACCCAAGTAGAAGATTGACTTTCGTAAAAATTAATTTCAATCATAAACAAACCTTGATTAGGATTCAAGCTTCTCCAAGCTTCTTCGCTTTTTGTTCTCGCAAGATAATCCTTGCAGCCCTCTTCAATGACTTTGCTTGTTGCAATGGAAGCAAATTCCTTTCTAGTTAGATCGTTTTTCTTTGATCCTTCACTTTCGCCTTTCCTTTAGCCTTCTTGGATTTCTTCTTTTCAGAAGATACCTTGGGCCTCTTCCTTTTCTTGGAAGAATCATCCACCAAGAAGACATGGTTCTTCTTGGATGGAAAGTGACCTTCAAAGAGCTTTCAACATGTTAAGTAATTCGTGCAAGTCGACATCCAACTTATTCATGTGAAAATTCACAACAAATTGTGAGAGGTGGTGTCCGGGAGTGACCGCAAGACTAAATCTTGACTCAACTCCCCATCCATGATAAACCCAAGTCATCCCAAGACGCTCAATTAGATTGATCATCTTTAAGACATGAGTCTCAATCGGTAGTGCCCTCGGTCATCCGAGATCTAAGAGCTCCTTAGATATCTCATATCTAGCGCATCTACTTTTTCTCACCATACAACTCTTGAAGGTGCAGTATCATAGTAGGAGCATCCATGTTTTCATGCTGACGCTGAAGCTCGTTACTCATGGATGCGAGCATGATGCATTGAGCCACTGATGCATCATTTTGCCACTGTTTAAAAGTAGCAATCTCTTCCTCGGAGGCTGTTTCTACAACTTTTGCAGGTACAGGCGAATTTAGGACATAAGAAATCTTTTCAGCAGTGAGAACAATTCTCAGATTCCTTAACCAAATCAGTAATAATTGGCCCGGTCCACTTTGTTAAGATCAAGTATGCTACTGCGCAGTGAAAATTAGTGAATGTGACATTTTCAAAATTCTCATGATGTAAAAAAGACAATGTTTTAGCAAACATTCATTTAATTAATTACCAAAATAAATTAGGTCTTATTTTATATTGGGATCTTCCACTATTTTCTTCAAACTATATTACCCTCATGAATATAGTTCGGCAAAATCTAATTAAAGTTTTTGCTAGCGAGAATAAGGATCCCATTTTAAATGTATATAGCCTTGTGTGTGCACAACAAACTATATATAAATAAATAGGTAGACAACTCTTGTCAATTACATCATGTAACTCCTTATATTTTGCCTCTTAATTCATAATGGTCAAGTGTGTGCACATCCGAACTAAAATGATTTACGTTAAGTCATACCCAGCATTTTTATATAAGTGAAGAGAAAACTACAGCCCTTGTGTGTGCACAACAAAGCGGTAATGTTCAATTCCTTATAAACATCAAATGTAATAAAAACAACATCTCAAATATTTAATATTCGCCTTGTGTGTGCACAAAAAACTCATATTCAATATTCAATGCTCTATTATTTTTATTATGCTAGAAGGTGACGTTCGATATTCCAAATATCTTTGAACGTTACAACTTAATATAATTTCATTGAGGGGTTTGCTATTATTTAGTCTCATCTTGTTAATCGCGCATGCAAATATATATATAAAATACGCGTTATATTATTAAACATGCGAATCATGTTTGCATAATATATATAATATATATATATATATATAATACTAGCATGCATATATAGAATACTATATTCTACCCAGATTGATTATGGACTTTTATTCTAGTTTGGTTCACTAAACCCACCAAGTGAACCAAAAGGTCAAATCCTAGGGTACAAGAATAAACATTTAAATATAACTATTACATTTAAATCAGGGCTCCATTACAAAACGGGTCTTCAAGCGCTCCTTGCTCCTTGATGTCCGGTTCTTCAAAAAATTCTAACTAATCCTATTACATAAACTATTTAATTTAAATAGAAGCCTTGATCAGCAGTCAAGGGGAAGTACATAGGAGAGAGATAAAATTTACATCAAGAAGAAAACCAGAAAAGACGAGGTACGCAGACCCCATTTAATAAAATCCATTCATTCAAACATCCAACTAAAATAAATCCAATCACATTGGTCAATAGTCCATAATCAATCCCATTTATTATCATACATATCATCATATGTATCAATAAATAAAATCATTCTATATATATATGAGTATCATTTAATGGGCAATTTAAAGTTGCATGAAATCCAATTTCAAAATTAAAATAAACTCTTTATTTTAATTATAAAATTATTTAGAATATTATATATTATAATATTCATTTAGACCGAAAATTGTGGTATGTAAAAAAAATATTCGCGAATCAAGTTAATTTAGAAAACAGGTTATTCCTTGTAGTCTGTAGATTAACCGAAGTAATCATTGCTTGGATGAAATCATATAAAAAGTAATTATAATATATTATCACCTCCTTGATCTAGAATGTCACGTGAAGCATTAGTATTAATATTTCAACCTGAATCAAGATTAACGGAGATGTCAATTTAAAAAAAAAAATTGATTCAGCAACAGAGACTTCGCGAAATCCTTTATAACGCGAACTGTTTTTTTTTTTTCATACAATAATAATTTTATACAATAATTTATCTCCAATAAATTATTCTAAATACATACCCATATATATATGGAATCAAAATAATTAATAATTCGCATAAAATTTGGCTCTGATACCACTGTTAGATTTTATAAAAATCAAAGCAGCAATCAAATTGTAAAAATTAGCGAAAGCGTAATAAAATCAGATTTTAAAATTTTTCACAAACCAATTACCCGGATCTTTCTTTATGCATATTATTAATTAAACGAAGAATAAGAAATTATGAAATCATACCTTTGTAAAAACGAGCTTCCTCAGGTACGAGTTCACCTCCTACTTCTCCGCGATCTTCTTGAATTTTCGGGTAGATTCCTTCCTTTGATCAATGTAAGCCACCCAAGTGTATGGCTTCTAGAGGTGATCCACCAAGGAAGAAGAATTTTCAAAAGGAAGGGTGTATTGGCTCAAACCCTAGTTTTTCCTATCTCTATAAAAAAAAAGGGCGTACTCTCCAACTCTTGGAATTACGTATGTTTGATATCTGATATAAGACTCCTCTTATAAAGATATCATGTAACCCTATTTTAATTAAAATAAGGTATTATTTATTTAATTAAATTCTTTTAATTAAATGGGCTCCCTAATCCTATTAGGGATAATTAATTAAACTTCTTATAACTAATTTTCTCTCCTAATCCAATTAGGAATAAATGAGAGTACTTGTATTAAATTAATTCCTAAACTCTTTTAGAAATTAAAATAATAATAATTGTAATAATATTAATAAGACTCCTCTTATTAATTTATATTTAATATTTCTAAAATATTAAATAATAAATATTAAGCTACTTAATTTATTTTATCATCATAGATTAAATTAAATATATTTAATATATTATTACGATTATGTCATTAACTTCTTAAATAATTATTCTTCCTTTTATGGTGTGACTTTTTAGGTCCTCCATATTAAACCAGTTGTGAATAAATCAATTAAAATAATTCTAATTTTATTTAAATAAATAAATTAAACGAATAATTTATTTAAATAAATAATATTTATTCTACAATAGGGATAAGTCTCCCTAACGATCAAAGACTTTCCAGATAATATAGATTTCAACATTAATCATAAAAGAACCTTTGAGTAAATAGTTAGCGTACAATTCAATCCTTCCACCATACAATGTCCCAATTAAATATAAGACATGAAATTACTGTCAAGTCTTATTTTATTTAATTATATGTATTTCGATTCCTAAATGCACAACTCCTAATGAATGCAAATTAGAAACTACTTTCTAATTTCATTCTACCTTGGCCAAGGATTCTTGGGTTGTCATTTATCGAATCACATAGGACATTTCTCTTCTTTTACTAAAAGTGTTAGATTCTTTATTGATAATTCATTATCTTCATATATAACTTATTACACCCAAGCATACCCTTTGATATACTCTAAGAGTCTTAAGGAATAAATCAAAGTGTAATTCATTATATATAAGATACTATGATAATCTCAAGTCTAAGGATCATTTGTACTACTATCATTACAGGAATTTCTATTGACAGACAAATAAAACTCCATTAGGTATTCCTTAGCGAGTCACGTTCAGTGAACTATTCTCTAATAAGCACCTACATACTTGCTTTAGTGTCTCCACACAAATGATCATGAGATCAATCATCCTCATCCAATGAGCAAAGCAACGACGTATTGCAATCTATCCGGATTCACTAATCCCTTTTTAGTAATCCATTGATTAGGAACATTTTAGTTTTAAGCTATCTAAGAATTTAGATCTCATTAGCATGATCTCATCATGATTCTAAAAGCATTGCTTAAAACTATGGGTTTATCACATATTATTAAAACAGCACCATGTAGATAATAAATGCCTTTAATAAATAATTCTTTTATTAATAAATAAATAAGATTGATTACACAGTATCTGCTTTATCATCATACATGATTGGCTTATATGCATAATACTTTCAGGAACATATATTCATTAGCGTCATAATCATAAAGAAGACTGATATATAGAGACTCCACTCAACAGAGATCAAAAAGTAAGACATCCACTGTAAGATGAAAGGAGTACTAAACTGAAATTCAGGCTACTTGTTAACTAAACCAAATATATTCTAGATTATTCAAGAAATATCTTAATTAATATTAGTACATGAATTGGTGATATCTAAGTACATGAATGTATTTAAATTGTCTTGGAACATGTAATGGTTAGGTTCATGTACATGAATGTGGTCATGTAGTAATTATTATTGTGGATCTAATAGTGTCCTATGAGTCCTATAAATAGTCTTGTACTTCGATCATTTTAATTAAGTGAAATGAAGGTGTTCTTATGTTCTCTAAAGTTACATTTCACTTCCTCCCTAAAATATATTCTCTTCCTAATTATCTATCAAGTGGCATCAGAGCCGGTTTTAAAAAAAAAGCATTCAGAGTCTCAATTGGCAACTAACAAAGTCAGTAGATGAAGCAGTCTGATCACCGAGAAGCCTGAACACCGAGAAGGTTCAAAAGGCAAGTGGCCCCATCATTATTACCAAAAGGAATAAGACTGCAGACTCATCATTTTTGATATTGACTTGGGAGGTTTTTCAAGTGGGCCTTATGTAACAAAGCTGGCGAATTGATTTCAAAGCTGGTGACCCAATAATCACTTTGTACGGATTGTAAAGGAATTGCATTGACAGTTTTTCAAATTCCATATCCAGCATCCAACACAAAGTATTTTTTCTATTTATTTTTTAAAGCAACGGGGTGATGGCAAACTCAAATAATCTAGTCTCTCTAATTACTCATTTTAATGGAGAAGACTTTGATTATTGGAGCCATAATATGAAAGTATTATTGAAGTCCTTCAAATTATGGAGTATTGTTGAAGATGGTTATGATGAACCAGAAACTGAAGAGGGTTTGTCACAAGCCCAGAAAAATAGCCTGAATGATAAAAGGGAGAAGGATAACAAGGCACTCTTCCAAATTTATCAAGCAATTGAAAGGCCAATTTTTGATAGAATTTTGAAGGCAGAAACTTCAAAAGAAGCTTGGGATATTTTGCAATCAATATATAAAGGTGAAGAAAAGGTAAAAAAAGTACGACTCCAATCTTTGCGTTTAGAATTTAAGAAGTTGCAAATGCAAGAAAATGAGACTATTGTTGATTATTTTTTAAAAGTTACTTCAACTGTTAATCAAATGGCAACTAATGAAGAAGTTTTGCAAGATCAAAAAGTTGTTGAGAAAATTCTTCGAAGCTTACCACAAAAGTTTGATTTTATCGTGGTAGCCATCGAAGAGTCCAAAGATGTGTCAAAATTATCTTTGGAAGATTTGCAGGCTTCTTTAAATGCACATGAGTTTTGTGTTAATCAAAGAAATCCACCTTCTAATGATAAAGCTCTCAAGTCTGAAATTACGGGAGGCCGAGGTGCTCCCCGTGGTCGCAACCGTGGAGGAGGTCGTGGACGTGAAAGAGGTGGCTTCCAAGGAAACAGAGGTAGAGGCTCTAATTTTTGTGGCAATGGAAGAGGATCACAAGGTAACAATAATAATTTTAAGGAAGAGTCATTTGAGTATTCAAACAATTCTCAACGAGGAAGAGGTCGTGTTATTAATCAAAGAGGGAGAAAAGGATATATTGAATGTTTTCATTATCATAGGCCTGGTCATAAAATCAGTGAATGTTGGTTTGCACCATCTAACAAAAAAGAATCTGGATTGGTGCATGAAAATGAATCAGTTGAGAAAGATTGTTCAGAGTCATTATTAATTGCTTGTCAAGAAAATAATAATCATGTTTGGTATTTGGATAGTGGTGCCAGCAAACATATGATAGGGAATAAGGATTTATTTTCTACCCTGGTGGAGTCAAATTTTGGGCAAATAAAAATTGGTGATGCTAGAGCCTATACAATTAAAGGAGTTGGAGAAGTCACTTTCAAAACAAAATCTGAAAAATTTGAAAAAATGTCAGATGTTTATTTTGTTCCAGGCATCAAAAGCAATTTGCTAAGTACTGGACAACTTTTGCGAAAAGGGTTTAATATATTCTTTCATGATAAATTATGTACTCTGTCAAAAAATAATCAGGTTGTGGCAAAGATTAGCTTGGAGGAGAATAATTTATTTCCACTTCCTCTTCAAGTGAAAAATTTTCATTATTTCGCTGGTTTTAATGAAGAAGTTTCCAAGTTATGGCATGACAGGTATGGTCACTTGAATTTCGACAGCCTAAAATTGTTAGCACTGAAAGGAATGGTGAATGGATTACCCCCGATTAATAAAACGGATGAGACTTGTGAAGCATGCCAGTAGGGAAAGTTGCACCATAATCCATTTTCCTCAAAATCTTCTTGGGGGCAAGGCAGCCACTTGAACTTGTTCATTCAGACCTGTGTGCACCTATGACAGTGTCATCTTTTGGAGGTAATAGATATTTCATTTCTTTTATTGATGATTACACAAGAAAGGTGTGGACTTATTTTCTTCATGAAAAATCTGAAAGTTTTCAAGCTTTTAAAATTTTTAAAGCAGAAGTTTAAAAATTTTCTGGTTGTCACATAAAGACTTTGAAAACAGATCGAGGGTCAGAGTATCTTTCAAATGACTTTCAACATTTTTGTAAACATAATGGCATAAGGCATGAATTGACAGTTCGCTATACACCGCAAGAAAATGGTGTTTGTGAAAGGAAAAATCGTATAATCATGGACATGGTTAGATGCATGCTGAAAAGAAAAATGTTGCCACGCCAATTTTGGGCAGAAGCTATTTCTTGTGCGGTTTACTTGATCAACAAGTCACCAATAAAATGTTTAAAAAATTATACTCCTCATGAAGCTTGGTATGGGAGAAAACCAAGTGTCCAACACTTGAAGATTTTTGGAAGTGTAGCTTTTGCTCATGTACCAAAAACACTGTAGATGAGGTACCATTGCTCGTGGAGGATTTGGAAGGTTGTAGCAGTATGCCAAGTGAAAATGATTCATCCTTGAATCCAATTGATGTTCAATCATCCTCAACAGGAGCGTCTTCTGATAGCAGCCCCGAAGCAATCAAGACAAGATCTTTACAAGAGATTTATGATACTATGGAGCCAGTAGATGCAAGAGCTATTTTCTTTGCTTTCTATGCAGGAGAAGATCCAATCTCCCATAAAGATACATCAAAAGAAGAAAAATGGAAACAATCCATGAAGGAAGAAATTATGGTTATCGAAAGGAATGACACATGGGAGCTCGTCAGTTTACCAACAAATAAAAGACCCATTGGAGTAAAATGGATTTTTAAGATAAAGTTAAATTCAGATGGTTCCGTCAATAAGTACAAAGCGAGGCTCGTTGCAAAGGGGTATGCACAAAAGGAATGAGAAGATTTTAATGAGGTATTTGCACCTGTTTCAAGACTTGATACTGTTCATTTAATTATATCACTTGCTGCTCAAAATAATTGGAGGTTATTCCAAATAGATGTCAAATCAGCATTTCTAAATGGGTTTCTTGAGGAAGAAATTTATGTTGATCAGCCACCCGGTTTCGTGAAAAAAAGGTGAAGAAGAGAAAGTTTATAAGTTAAAGAAGGCTTTATATATGGTTTGAGGCAGTCACCAAGGGCTTGGTATAACCACATTAATTCTTACTTTGAGAAGAATGGTTTTCAAAAATGTCCTCATGAGCATACTTTATACACCAAAATTGATTCTTCAAAAGGAAGATTTATGGTGGTAAGTCTCTATGTTGATGATCTCATTTTTACTGGAAATGATATGGAGATGCTTAATGATTTCAAAACTTCAATGAAACAAGAGTTTGACATGACTGATTTGGGAGAGTTACATCATTTTTTGGGCATTGAAGTTAGTCAGTCCAATAAGGGAATTTTTATTTCTCAAGTAAGATATGCAAGGGAAATTTTGAAAAAGTTCAAGATGGAGAATGCTAATTCTGTTTCAACTCCATGTGTTATTGGGCTTAAGTTAAGCAAGAAAGGTGAAAGAAAGCTTGTGGATCCAACTATTTATAGGAGTTTAGTTGGAAATTTGATGTATTTAACTGCCACGAGACCATATTTAATGTTTGTTGTTAGTATGATTAACAGGTTCATGGAGAAACCTCACTCAAAGCATTGAGAGGTAGCAAAACGAATTTTGAGATATGTGAAAGGTACAGTTGATTATGGAATTTTTTATGAAGCTGGTGTTCCAGTTAATCTTACTAGATTCACAGACAGTGATTTTGGAGGTAGCATTGATGATAGCAAAAGTACTTCAAGTTATGTTTTTAATATAGGAAGCGGAGCTATTTCTTGGAGTGCAAAGAAACAACCAATTGTTGCTCTTTCAACAACTCAAGTCAATATATTATACCGTACATTACGTCGGATGTCATCTAGTTTGGTTAGAAAGAATTTTGAAGTATCTTAAGCAAAAATAAGAAGTTGATCCAATTTTGTTTTGTGATAATACTTCAACAATTTCAGTTACCAAAAATCCAGTTCTTCATGGAAAGACAAAGCATATCCCAATTCGATATCATTTCTTAAGGGAACTTGTGAATGATGGAATTATTAATATCAAGTATTGTAAATCTGAGGAACAGGTAGCTGACATTTTTACAAAGCCGGTTTCTGGAGAAGTATTCAAGAAGCAAATCGGTAAGCTCGAAGTGAAGAATAAATTTGGTTTAAGGGAGGCCTTGTTAACTCAACCAAATATATTCTAGATTATTCAAGAAATATCTTAATTAATATTAGTACATGAATTGGTGATATCTAAGTACATAAATGTTTTTGAATTGTCTTGAAACATGTAATGGTTAGGTTCATGTACATGAATGTGGTCATGTAGTAATTATTATTGTGGATCTAGAAGTGTCCTATGAGTCCTATAAATAGTGTTATACTTTGATCATTTTAATTAAGTGAAATGAAAGTGTTCTTATGTTCTCTAAAGTTACATTTCACTTCCTCCCTAAAATATTCTCTTCCTAATTATCAATCACTACATGCTACGGTAAGTTCATCTGTTATCGGAAAAAATTAAACAGCATATTCAGTAATCAGAATGCCCATCCTCTGTAAACAATATGCTTAAACCGTTGAATATTGAGGTAAGGGGAAAAGGTAAGGATGTCTAGTGCTGTATTAATTAGACGATTATAGAAAAAGACAACATTGAATAACCTGTTTTTATTTCAGCTCTACGTCAAAAGTTCTAGCTTATAACTGTTTGTAGTCTTTGAGGTTGCATGCCAATTTACATAAGCTATACCAGACTACATGAAAAGATTAGTCTCTTTAGCAATGACAACAATTTAAAGTAATTATGATAACATAAATGAACCAATCAAACTTGAAAAGATCTCATATGTTCAAACAGCCATCTAAAATATTATAGTAACTTTAGAAACTAATACAAGTCTCTAACCAACAAGCCTTCTAGTATAACTAATTGTTTTGTTATTTCAATAGCTTTGTCACTTAAAATCTGAAAGGAAAACTGTAGCGGAATTGAACGATCCATCCCACATCAATTTAACACCATGCAATCAAGACAATTGCAGAGATACCTAATAAGATGTTGACTCACCTCCTTACCTAAAAGTTTAACCTATTAGGTTGAGGCTCTACTATACTTATTAATTCATCTACACTCTTAAATTTATCCAATGTGGGATTCATGTGAAATATCCCAACAAAAATAAACATCAACATAAAAGTGATATTAAAATTACATGACTGAAAGTTTATGAGTGACATAAGTATGATTATAAATCAGGATTTGGAACATATCACGACACACAAATAAATCCACAAAGCTCTGGCAACTAAGCAATGAAGGAAATGATGCTTGTGAGACTCAGAATTGTGCATGTGTCTAGATAATATAAGAGATTCTGTATTTGCATCTGCAAACACATTTGTTGATGTGAAGTTATGAACGATCGAGCAACTTTTAAAGCAATTTTAAAAAGCTTGCACTTGCTAGCTATCATCACTAGCTAATAATTAGCGATTAGATTAGATATTGTTTTTGAATTTCCACAATCATCTCCTTAGAATATTTGACTTCTTGATTCATGTCATCTTAGAATATCTGACACCTTGATTTTAGAATTAGTTGTTATCATATATGTATATATAAAGTGGACATCTCTGCTGTAAACATACATAAGAAAACATAATACAAGATTAGTTTTATCTCTCTCTATATTCTATACTGGTATCAAAGCCAAGAGCCTAACGGAAATCCTTCACTATTATGCTACTTCATCCTTTCCCCATGTCCACCTCCTCTACCACAATTGTAAGACCCCAAATTATTATGAATAAAAATTAAATTTTCTCTATTTATTATCTTAAAATAATAAGGTGATAATTTGATATAATACTTTGGTTATGGGTGAAATGTAAAAATTTTACAAAATAAGCAAGTGGTTATAAAATATTTATTTTTTCGGGAAATATTCGTTTGGTCGTGGAATATTCTTGTTGTTGGGGAATATTCGTACGACGGCGCAACCATTCGTGATAACAGAATAACTGTCGGATGAAGAAAACGACAAGTTGAGTTTTATAAATAATGGCGTAATTGTTACCGTTAACACTGTTGGATTACCTGGTGGTTAAAATACGAAATAATACGTGGTGGTGGCAATAAAGAGCGAGCATGATGATTGTACAAGATTGTTGAATTATTGATTCGTACGTAAGAAGACACTACTCAATAATTGTTACAGTAATTACTTTTCAATATTTTATTTTATTGATTCAATAATTACTGTGTTGATATTTTATATTATTGTTGTTTCAATAATTGTCACTGCACAGTATTTCCCATTATCAGATCAATAATTCATATTATTTGAATAATATTATTAGATAGCATTATTGGCAATGTCTAGAAATTTTTGTCTAAGGAGAGGTTTGGTCATCTAATTGTGCGCCAGTACGGAGAAATCCTTATTGGAAAGCCCCCTCTTTCCTGGGAACGGCCTGGTTGTCATAAATGTGATTTTGTAATATTATTTGTGAATAATTAATTATTGATTTATATGATAAGGAAATATTTATTTGATGTGGATATAAATGATGGATTTATTTATGTGGTTATAAATGAAGGAATTAATGTTGAGGTATTTTATTAGTATTTTGTCGGATTGGAGGTATTAAAAGATCAAACCAGTGTTCTTGAGATATATTGCATGAGTTATAATTTTTTATCCGACCGTTATATCATTTTGATTTTTGGATATGTTATACATATATAAGTTGAGTATATGTCCACAAATTTTGAACTGTTAAAAATGATTCTATGATTTGTTATGAATTTTAAGGGATGACTGATTCGAAAATTATGTGTATAATTGATTTTTGGTGGAAAATTCTAGAAGTGAGTGGGCCCCACCTTTGGTTTGTGAGAAATGTGCTAGATTTTTATTTCAAATGTGGTGGGTGGGAATAGTAGCAGGTAAAGCCATCAGGTAGCAAGTTAAGTCTGCTTCGGTGTGCTAACATTTTCTTATAAATAGAGGGCTAAAGTTAGAATTGAAAATCACACCAGAAACAAAGTTTTTTCTCTTTTTCTCTCTATATTATGGAGCGTATTTTGTGAGTATTTAGATACTTTGAGAGTTGCTATTCAGTACAAGTTTTATTCAGCATCATATTCGACGTTTTATTCTGAAGTACTGTTTCTTTGAGGTAAGGGATGTTATTTTCTTCGTAGATGATATTATTTTCTTCAATATCATTATGCTGAGATATTGTTATGAATTTTATTGTGAAAGTTTTTCTTTTTGTGTCGGGGTTACTATTCATATATACGGCACTATTCACGTATACGACATTATTCACAAATACGACACTATTCACTGAAAAATAAAATTTTCTCTTTTTCTTCCCAGTTGTCTTTTATGGTTACTATCTTTGATTGTATCCATGTTTTGATCTTTATTTTTTAATTCTAATTCACACTTGGTTATTATGGAGTATTATTGAATTTGGATAAAGCGAAATACGAATCCCTAATATTTGTCCTTCTGTCTCGCTGGATTCGTTCTCTAAAATGTTTTTCATCATCCTCAGTCCTTAATGGTGATACTTGATGAATATCTTTGGCCTGTAGTGCAAAGATGAATGATTACCTGATGAATATCTTTGGTCCGTAGTGCAAAGATGAACAGGTGTTGAGATGAACATGATTAACTAGTGATACAAATGAATATCTTTGGTCCGTAGTGCAAAGATGAATATTTGATTCAAGATGTATATTGATTGATGTTGCAGGGATAAAATATTGATGATGGACTTTTAAATTCATAGATGATAGTAGATTTCATTCTCTACTTAACTCTTCTAATGAATTGTTGTTTCATTGCAGCTTGTTGATCTAAAACTTGTTGTCTATTATATTCTATCGATTTTCCCCTCGTTGAAGACTAAGGATAATTTGTTGTATATTATCTTAGTCATAATATTCTTTACTGGGCTAGTTGAGCTCACCCTTTTACTTTTTGTTCCATTTTTCTTCTCAGGAGGTGAGAATTTAGCAGGGACTAGCCGGGGTATGGAGTGATGATTCAAGATAGTCATTTTAGTAGTCCTCACTATTTTGTAAAATAGTGTGTCAATAATTGTAATGAGGACTTAATTTGAGTGTGGATATTGTCTAGAAGACAATATTTGTATTTAAACTCACAGTATGTGTTGTTGTATTTTGCACGACAATTGTATTATTGAAGTTGTAGTTTGCTTTTTGTACCATGTATTTGGCGACTCAGAATGGGTGTGGTGTATACCTATTTTGGGGGCGTCACAGTTGGTATCAAAGCTTAGGGATATGATTCCTGGCTGAGATGTGAGACTAGAACTAGGAGGGGAGAGACGGGTAAATCCTTCGCTAGTCTGACCAACCTAAGCTTATTTGTTGGTCGGTCGTAATATAGGGATATTATGTTATATGTTTAATTAACCCTTGTTTTATGGAAGTATTTAAGAATGGCAGCTGAGAACATTAACAATGGAGTGTATAAGACTGTGGAACAACCTTTAGTCACGAACCAGGAGAACGTGCAACAAGAAGGCAATATTCCTCCTGTAAACAACACTACCGAGCAAACGATGAATGATGGAATGTTTAGGAGCTTTCATAGCTTCATGCAAAATCGCATTTAGGATACTCGTGTACAATATACAGTGGAAATGATAAGAACGCTGTTTGTTGTCACAAATGCAAGCAGCTTCAAAGAGTTGGGACCACCAGAATTCTTTGGAAAGCCGGATCCGATTAAGGCGAAAACGTGGGTCAAGCAAATTACCAAGATATTCGATGTCTTGGGATACACGGAGGAACAAAAGGTTCCATTCGCCACCTTTATGTTTCGTGGTGAGGCAGATTACTGGTGGGAATCTGTGAAGTATACCCAGCCTGCCGCACTCAATATATCTTGGGAAACGTTTCAGAAACTGTTCAATGATAAGTACTTTCCTGAAAGTATTCGTCACATGAAGGAGGTAGAGTTTATTAGACTGGAACAAAATAACATGACAATGTCCCAGTACGAGGCGAAGTTCGCGGAGTTATCCAGGTTTGCACCTCATTTGGTAGAAAATGAGGAACGTATGACACGGATGTTTCTGAGAGGTCTAAAACCAGAGATTCGTCAATATCTTATCTCTCACAAATTTTCTATGTATTCAGATATTGTCAACAGGGCTCAATTATTAGAGCGAGATAGTGAGTATGTTCAACTGAGGGACCACAACAAGGGTCATACCGGTGACAACAGTCATCGGAGCGATGATAACCAGGGAGGAGGGAAAAATACTGACAAAAGTGGTAACCACTCTGGTGGTAATTGTGGCCATGATAATAGGAGAGGTGAGTCAAATAGAAATTTGAAGAAGAGAAGATTTAATGATGACGGGAAGACGTCGGCGGCAACACCAGCTACAAATTTTAGGGGAGCAGAACGACCGCCAGTTAGATGCTACAGATGCGGAGAGGAGGGATATATAAGTCCAAACTGTTCATAGCCTTCCAAGGTATGTTATAATTGAGGAAAGGAAGGTCACATAGATCGATTTTGTCCTGTAGCGAAATCAAGTCCAGCTGGGACGATGGCACCAAAGGCGGATACGGACAAAAAAAGTCGGCGGTTTCTGGAAGAGCATTTTTCGTGACTGCCCAAAACGCGAGGAACCCGAACGAAGGTATCACAGGTTAGTTAATTATAAATTCTTGCAAAGTCTATACCTTATTAGATACCGGTTCTACCCCATTCTTTTCCTTACTTGTGCTCAACGTTTAAACTTGACTCTAGAGAAATTAGACTTTGACTTATCTATGGAGACTCCGTTAGGAGAAACTTTTATCATATCCACTGTTTATAAATCTTTTTTGATCTAAGTGGGCACATTCACATTACCTGTTGATCTTATCTCTTTAAAGATACTTGCATTTGACGTGATTTTAGGGATTGATTAGTTAATTACTCATAATGCCAAAATTGATTGTTTTTATAAGGTTGCTAGTTTTCATATTCCTAACCAACCTATTATGCGAATTCAAGCAACCAAACCATTGAAGTCAAACACTTTCATATTAAGCCATTAAGCCATTCATTTATTGAAAAACGGATGTCAAGCTTTCTTAGCCATTTCATGGATTTAAGCAAAAATACGTCAGATTTGAATTATATTTCTGTTGTTAGTGAATTTCCTGACGTATTTCCTGAAGAATTTCCTGGCCTACCTCCAAAGTGTGATATTGAATTTTGTATCGACTTTGAACCCGGTACAAAACCCATTTTCAAAAATTCATATCAAATGGATCCTATTGAATTTCAGGAGTTAAAAACCCAAGTACAAAAGTTGGTACCCGAGCCTCTATCTGGTGACTTCCTTTGTGGAATGCACCAAAGCCAGACTTTCCGTAGGGGACGCTATATTTGTGTGGTGGTAAAATGATAGGTGTCATTGTGACGTGTTATCCAAGATTGGGATATGAGTCACAGTTGAGGGCAACTTAAGTCAGTAATCGAAATATCTCACTTTCTAGGCTTAGGTGGTTACTATTAGAGATTCGTAGAAGGATTTTCTTGAATCGCTACTCCGTTAACTTAGCTGACTCGAAAAGATACAAAATTCATATGGAGCGAGGAATACGAGAAGATTTTCCAAGAGCTCAAGAGGCAACTCATTTCGGCACTTGTTCTGACCATACCATCCTGGAAAAGTGAACGTGGTAGCTGAAGAGTTGAGTAGAAGATCGTACGCGAGTACGAGTGTGATATTGTTGAACACAAAGACCTATTTTGTATAATTTACAAACGATAAAGATAGAGTTAAAGACTCTAAGGACCCACGTGATGAAATACGAGTAGAATCAACTTTAATCAATAATGTTAAAGCCTCTCAAGCTACAGACCTGAAGCTGATGAATATAAAGAAGAAGGTGCAAGAAAGCGCTATTCTAGAAGTAAGAGTCGATGAAGAGAAGAAAGCTCAAACCTTTGATTTATTTGAAATCCTCGATCGAGTAGGAACTGTGGCCTATAGACTCGCCTTAACGCTAAGTGTGTCAAGTGTTCATAACATTTTTTACGTATCGATGTTATATAAATATGTGAAAGACCCGAACCACATCATTGAGTTAGAACAAGACGAGATAGCTGAAGATTTAACGTACGAGGAGAAACCTGTTAAGATCTTGGATAGGAAAGAGCATGTCATGCGCACCAAGATTATACCACAAGTTAAAGTTTTGTGCATACTATTGAGGAAGTGACCTGGGAGTTGGAATCAGAAATGAAAGTGAGGTACCCTCACCTTTTTGAAATACCAGGTACGTACGTCAATTTTGAGGATGAAATTTCATAAGGAGGGAAGGTTGTAAGACCCCAACTTATTATGAATAAAAATTAAATTTTCTCTATTTATTATCTTAAAATAATATTGTGATAATTTGATATAATACTTTGGTTATGGGTGAAATGTGAAAATTTTACAAAATAAGCAAGTGGTTATAAAATATTTATTTTTTCGGGGAATAGTCGTTTGGTCGTGGAATATTCTTGTTGTCAGGGAATATTCGTACGACGGTGCAGCCATTCGTGATAACAGAATAATTGTCGGATGAAGAAAACGACAAGTTGAGTATTATAAATAACGGCGTAATTGTTACCGTTAACACTATTGGATTACCTGGTGGTTAAAATACAGTAATATGTGTGGTGGCACAATAGCACACGGTATTGTACAGTATTATTGAATTATTGATTCGTATGTAAGAAGGCATTGCTCAATAATTGTTACAGTAATTACTTTTCAATATTTTATTTTATTGATTCAATAATTACTGTGTTGATATTTTATATTATTGTTGTTTCAATAATTGTCACTGCACAGTATTTCCCATTATCAGATCAATAATTCATATTATTTGAATAATATTATTAGATAGCATTATTGGCAATGTCTAGAAATTTTTGTCTAATGAGAGGTTTGGTCATCTAATTGTGCGCCAGTACGGAGAAATCCTTATTGGAAAGCCCCCTCTTTCCTGGGAACGGCCTGGTTGTCATAAATGTGATTTTGTAATATTATTTGTGAATAATTATTTATTGATTTATATGATAAGGAAATATTTATTTGATGTGAATATAAATGATGGATTTATTTATGTGGTTATAAATGAAGGAATTAATGTTGAGGTGTTTTATCAGTATTTGTCGGATTGGAGGTATTAAAAGATCAAACCAGTGTTCTTGAGATATATTGCATGAGTTATAATTTTTGATCCGACCGTTAGATCGTTGTGATTTTTGGATATGGTATACATATATAAGTTGAGTATATGTCCACAAATTTTGAACTGTTAAAAATGAACGTATGATTTGTTATGAATTTTAAGAGGTGACTGATTCGGAAATTATGTGTATAATTGATTTTTAGTGAAAAATTCTAGAATTGAGTGGGCCCCACCTTTGGTTGGTGAGAAATGTGCTAGAATTTTATTTCAAATGTGGTGGGTGGGAATAGTAGTAGGTAAAGCCATCAGGTAGCAAGTTAAGACTGCTTCGACGTGCTAACATTTTCCTATAAATAGAGGGCTAAGTTAGAATTGAAAACCACACTAGAAACAAAGTTTTCTCTCTTTTTCTCTCTATATTATCGTGCGTATTTTGTGAGTATTTAGATACTTTGAGAGTTTCTATTCAGTACAAGTTTCATTCAAAGATCATATCCGAAGCTTCATTCATCAATCTTTGCTTTTCTTTGAGGTAAGGGATGTTATTTTCTTCGTAGATGATATTATTTTCTTCAATATCATTATCTTTGAGATATTGTTATGAATTTTATTGTGAAAGTTTTTCTTTTTGTCTGGGAGTTACTATTCACGATACGGCACTATTCACGTATACGACACTATTCCAAATACGACACTATTCACCGAAAAATAAAATTTTCTCTTTTTCTTCCCAGTTGTCTTTTATGGTTACTATCTTTGATTGTATCCATGTTTTGATCTTTATTTTTTAATTCTACTTCACACTTGGTTATTATGAAATATTATTGAATTTGGATAAACCAAATACTTAATCCCTAATATTTGTCCTTCCGTCTCATTGGATTCGTTCTCTAAAATGTTTTTCATCATCCTCGGTCCTTAATGGTGATATTTGATGAATATCTTTGGCCCAGTAGTGCAAAGATGAATGATTACTGATGAATATCTTTGGGCCGTAGTGCAAAGATGAACAGGTGTTGAGATGAACATGACCAACTAGTGATACAAATGAATATCTTTGGCCCGTAGTGCAAAGATGAATATTTGATTCAAGATGTATATTGATTGATGTTGCAGGGATAAAATATTGATGATGGACTTTTAAATTCATAGATGATAGTAGATTTCATTCTCTACTTAACTCTTCTAATAAATTGTTATTTCCGCTGCAGTTGTTGATCTAAAACTTGTTGTCTATTATATTCTATCAGATTTTTCCCTGTTGAAGACTAAGGATAATTTGTTGTATATTATCTTAGTCATAATATTCTTTACTGGGCTAGTTGAGCTCACCGTTTTCCTTTTTGTTCCATTTTTCTTCTCAGGAGGTGAGAATTTAGCAGGGACTAGCCGGGGTATGGAGTGATGATTCAAGATAGTCGTTTTAGTTGTCCTCACTATTTTGTAAAATAGTGTGTCAATAATTGTAATGAGGACTTTATTTGAGTGTGAATATTGTCTAGAAGACAATATTTGTATTTAAACTCACAGTATGTGTTGTCGTATTTTGCACGACAATTATATTATTGAAGTTGTAGTTTGCTTTCTGTACCATGTATTTGGCGACTCAGAATGGGTGTGGTGTATACCTATTTTGGGGGCATCACAACAATCTTCAACCCTCCTTCCTCATCTATTATTTTCTTTCAAGCCCATCACTATATCACACTAAAATTAAATTCTTCCAACTATCTCTTATGTCGTACACAAATTGATCCATACTTTCAAGGCCACATTTGTTAGGTTATGTCATCAGCGAGTTCGTCCGTCCTCCATCTTTTCTGCCATCCAGTCCTTCCTCCACTACTTCTACTACTTCTCATATTTCCAACCCAGCGGCACAAACATGGGATACACAGGACAAACTTCTTATGAGTCTACTCATCTCCTCTCTTAGTGAAGATATGGTACCCCTTGTAATCAGACTCACTTCATCTACTGAACTCTGGTCCACCCTCTCTGCAGCATTTGCTAGTCCTTCCAACACATGTATGTTTCGCCTTTCCATGGAACTTCATTCTCCAAAAAAACATGATGAAACTCTAAGTGCATATCTTCATCATCTAAAATGAATTTTTGATAAATTATTAGCCTCTACACGACCCATCTCTCAATCTGATTTCCTAGTTGTTGTTTTAAAAGGTCTTCGTGCTGAATTTGCGTCCCTCAAATCCTCTCTCTCTATGCTTGATACTCCTTTGTCATTCTCTGCGTTACTCAGCAAATGTCTCAGCCATGAGTTCATTACCGAACCAAATATTTTAGTTGATTCTCCCTCTACACCATCAACCAATAATGTCCAACGTTTCCCCACCAATGCTCCACACTTCAACAACCATCGTGGTCGCGGTCGTGGTACCCGAGGTCATGGGCGAGGAAATTTCCGCCCACCTATCCCTCCGTATTCCTCCAATTTTAATCGTCCACGCTGTGTGTTTTATGCTGGCTCCAATCATAACTCGTACAGGTGTTATTTTCATCCTCAATCCTCAACTTCTGCAGGTCTCCTTGGTCCGCCTCCTGCCTCCTCGCCTCTAGATATTAACTTTGTTGCCACTACACCCATCAATTCCTCCAACCTGTCATCACCCTCCCTCTCTTGTCTCTAATGGTATCCTGATACAGGCACTAATTATCATGTTACACCAAACTTAGCGGGTATCAATCATGTTGATGAGTATAATGGATTGGATCATCTTCAAGTTGCCAATAGTAATATTGCTCCTATAAATAATCTCTGTTCCACCACATTCAATTCCAAAAATAAAAAATTCCATCTTTCTCAAATTTTACATGTTCCATCTGCTTCAAAAAAATTGTTAGCTGTCAATAAGTTTTGTCGAGATAATAATGTTTATTTTGAATTTCACCCATCTTGTTTTTATGTTAAGGATCCCGTTTTGCAAAAAAAGCTTCTCAGCGGCCCAACTAAGGATGGCCTCTATACTCTACAAATTCCTCGCTCCTTCCATGCTCTTTCTGCTTCCAAGGTCACTCTGTTCGATTGGCATCAACGTCTGGGTCATCCTCATGAACGTGTTCTTCGTCACATTATTTCCAAACATAGTCTAGGTTTGTCATCTAATAACGGTTCTTCTGTCTGTATGGCATGTCACATGGGCAAGGCTTTTAGATTTCCTCTTAATAGTAGTTCTTTTTCTGCACAACATGTTCTTGAATTAATAATTTGTGATGTTTGGGGTCCTGCTCCCTTCACCTCTTTGCATGGAAATAAATATTATGTACTTTTTATTGATGCTTATACAAAATTTTCTTGGATTATTTTTATTAAGTTGCGCAGTGAGGTTCTTTCTAAATTTCGGTAATTTCAATCCATGGTGGAATGTCTTTTCACTCCAAAATTAAATACTTTCAAATTGATGGTGCTAAGGATTTTTTTACCACTTAAGTCTCATTTTTCTCAAAATGGCATCATTCATCGTATTTCATGTCCACATACTTCACTTCAAAATGGGCTTGTTGAGAGACGTCACTGTCATGTCGTTGAATCTGGCTTAACATTATTGTCTCAAGCTTCAGATCCAGGGATTTTTTGGGACTATGCTTTTGAATGTGCAACTTATCTAATAGATCACATGCCACCTTCAATTAACCACAATCTTTCTCCTTTTCAAAAAATATTTTCCAAGCCACCAAATTACAATTTTTTGAAATTTTTTGGGTGTTTATGTTTTCCCTTCTTAAGGCTATACAATAAACACAAATTTGAATATCGGTCTCTCCCATGCACTTTCTTGGGTTACAACTCTACTCACTTAGGATACTATTGTTTTGAATCAAAATCACAAAAAATTTATCAAGCTCGCCATGTAAGATTTGAAGAGAGTCAATTTCCTTTTTCTCACTCTCACACTTTGGCTTTGTCACCTTTGTCAACTAAGTCTCATCCTCCCACACACCTCTATTCTTATCGAGTCCACTTCTTTCTTCTGGTTTAAATTTTAAATCTGCAGAATCCAGACAGTCTAAGCCGTCCTTTTCTACATCCAGACCCCTTAACACCAATCTCAGTCACTCTGCTACGCACTCCAGACAATTTGGACATCCTGAGACCCAATTCGGACACCCTGAGAACCAATGCGGACACTTTGATACCTATCTGGACACCATGAGACTCAATACGGACAGTCTGGCGAACAACTACCTGCTTTTTCGTAATATTCTCACACTACCTCTTCTTCTTCATCCGTGCAAACACATCGAACTGCCCCCTTAAGTGACATTTATGCGTGTACTCTCCCTCCTGCTGTTTCTCAATCCTCACATTCTGATCAATCCCAATCTTTGTCCACCCAATGTATGTCCAGCTCCCAACCTCCCACACCAAACTCTTTCTCACCTCCTGTCTAATCCTCCTCTTCCAATACTTATACGCTGCAAATTCCTCTCAGTGATACCTCTCATATGCCTGCATTAGCTTTTTCATCCCATTCTTCTCCTAGTAATTCTGCTACACAATCATCGTCTTTCCATCGAATCCACCCCATAGTTCTTCGCTCTCATAAACAAGCTTACACTATCTTTATATTCACCACAGAGCCCACCTCATTCCAAACAACAAATCAAAGTCCCATTTGGCGTCAAGCAATGCTAGATGAACTCAGTACCTTATACAAAAATCAAACCTGGACACTGGTGCCTAAATCTCCTCACATGAATATTGTCGAAAATAAGTGGGTCTTTCGCATTAAGACCCACGCTGATGGCTCTCTTGCCTGATACAAAGCACGTCTTGTTGCCAAAGGCTTTCATTAGCAACTTGGGATATACTATTTTGAAACTTTCAGTCCAGTTATTAAACTGACAACCATTCGATTAATTCTATCATTGGCAGTTACCAATCAGTGGCCCATTCGACAACTTGATGTGAATAATGATTTTCTCAATGGTTTTTTAACAGTCTGTTTATATGCAGCAACCGCAAGTTTTATTGATGCCAAACATCCCAATTATATGTGTAAACTGCAGCGGCTGCTATATGGGTTAAAACAGGCACCCAGGGCCTGGTTTTCACATCTCTCCTCCTTTCTTCTGACTCACAATTTTTAACAGTCTCAAAATGATACTTCTTTATTCATTTATAATGATTCTAACACTCATTTATTTGTCATTGTATATGTTAATGATATTTTAATCACAGGTAATTCAAGACAATCTCTTTATAATTTGTTGATTACTCTTGGTGCTGAGTTCTCTCTCAAAGACTTAGGGTCTTTACACTATTTTTTGGGTGTCGAGGTTGTACAAAATGATGTTGGTCTTCTTCTTTCTCAGAAAAAATATATACAAAATATTTTACTTCATACATCTATATATGTCACACTGTAAACCCCAACCAACTCTTATGTCTCCATCAGATAAATTATCCACCTCTTCAGGCAACTTGTTTGACAATTCTACTTTATATCGGCAAATTGTTAGCTCACTTCAATATCTCAGCCTCAGTGGGCCGGATATCTCCTTCATTGTAAACAAAGTTTGTCAGTTTATGCATAAACATACTGTCATCCAATGAGCTGCAGTAAAATGGATTATGCGCTACTTACAAGGCACTTTGTCCCATGGTTTATTTTTCTCAGCTAAGGCCTCTCACACTCTACATGCCTTTACAGCTACGGACTGGGCTGGAAACATAGCTGATCCAAAATCCACTACCAGAAATGCAATCTTCTTGGGTAGCAACTTAACTTCCTGGGTTTCCTGAAAATAACGCATAGTTGCATGTTCTTCTACAGAGTCTGAGTATAAAGCCATTGCTGACGCAGCCGCAGACCTAAAATAGTTTTGTTCCCTGCTCACGAACTTGCGACTGCCCCTTCATCACTTGCCTGTGTTGTGGTGTGATAACCTTGGTGCCTCTTACCTTGCTTCCAATCCTGTCTTCCATGCCCGTACGAAACACATTGAGATCGATTACCACTTTGTTCGTGAAATGGTTGCGAACAAACAGGTCTCTATTCAGTTTCTTTCCTCTCAAGATAATGTTGCCAACGCTCTCACCTAACCACTACCAACCAACCATTTTTTGTACAACCGGAACAAGCTAAAAGTGTCTTCCAGAATACCCTTTGGCTTGCGGGGGATATCAACACTAGCTAATAATTAGCGATTAGATTAGATATTATTTTTGAATTTCCACAATCATCTCCTTAAAATATTTGACTCCTTGATTCATGCCATCTTAGAATATCTGACTCCTTGATTTTAGCTTTAGTTGTTATCATATATGTATATATATAAAGAGGACATCTCTGCTGTAAACATACATAAGAAAACATAATACAAGATTAGTTTTATCTCTCTCTATATTCTATTCCTAGCATGATCACTCAAAAAATATTAGCTAAAATTTTAAACTCCCTCCGTCCCACATTAAAACATATAAACTCTATAACAAAGAAACACTCACTCCGTCCCACATTATTTGTAACTCTCTTTCTAGAGTAACTTAGTTTTTTCTTCTAGTGCTGCTTCAAATTGCTCTAGTGATCCTCCAGGCTTCTTAATGATCTGGATGGACTCAAAGTTTGTGCTGCCCTGCCATTTCGAAAGATATTATCAGACACATGCCCAAGATATACCACTTGTAAATGTCAACCATAATATATGGTCACCAAGTATAAAATTGACAGAGTTGAACATAAGGTATAACAGAAAAGAACTTATCAGGTATAACACAAACGAGAATACATTCAAGATAAGGAATCTGGTTATCATGAAGTTAACTTCATGGTAAGTTCGTCAATTGACCAATATAGTGGTGACACGCAGAAGGAGATATCACCTCCCGACCTGCATGTCGACAATGTATTGGTCAATTAACCAAAGTTAACTTCATGTTAACCACTCCCAAAGATGAGAAGTTCTGCTTTTATAGAGGTTTATGGCTATTTTCTCTCGAAGAGATTTTTATTCTATTTTATTAAAATAAAAATATTATGTTGCAAATAAGAAGAAATTTTAAACAAACAAATAAATGGATAGAGACTACAAAATGTGAATTAGGAGAGGAAACTTAAATATATGTAAGTTAGCAGATTCGAGACCATCGATACAGAGGCATGCAATGACTTTAATTACAAAAAAAATTAGGATTGAAACCAAATGCCCAAACATGATTGAACGACCACCCCAATTTCTGTAATAAAGTATTTATTTTAGTGCTCCAACTTGAGCTAGATTGTTGTTTGGAATTAACTCATGCAAAATAAATAATAATACTCAATGAAGAAAAACAACACAATATTTAATGTGGTTTGGTCCGTAATAACCTAATCCGCAAAACCAACTTCAATATATTAATCTCAACGGTACAACTTTTTGCATAGAATAAAAGCTGCAAAACCCTCCCTCACACAACAATTCAAGACCCAATTACACCCTCTCTCAACTCTCTAGGATGTTATTACCTCTTGGTTGTGTTCTACCTTTCTCTAAACATAAAACTCTATTTATAGAGTACCCGCAACTCTTTCCTAATCTAATTAGGATACTCTTACATAATAAATATACCTACTACAAATATGACTACTTCCAAAATAATATTCCTACCAAAAATAAGATTCTTTCTCATATTAGAACACTCATTAAAAATAGGACAACTTCCTTTCCATAATAGCAATTCTTATTTGAATAGAATTAGAGAAGTTACCTAATAACTCCTCCCTCGACTCGAATCCCTAAACACTTCAACTTTATATCTGAACTTCACTCGATGGTTGCCTTTCTTAGTCTTCTTTCCACGTATAGACTGTCCATCTAACATACAAATATAATTTTTCATTCTTCCTACCTTGGAGAATTAATTTTTCTTCCTTTAACACCTTGCACAAATTTCATTTACCCACATATGTATATCCACGTGAGGATAATTCTCCCTAAGAAATTATATTCTTACCACAACCAGGGACATAACATAACTTCTCAAGAATCTTCATAGAATAATCATGAAGTTTGAAAAACGAACACTTCCAACGCTTTCAATATTTACTCTCTCTTTATTCACCACAATAACGTAGCCAAATTCTCCATCTTCCTACAAACTCTCATAGAAATCTATCTCCTTACATATAAGCATAGAAGTTGCAAAATACAACACTCATTCATCTTCATTATAATCACTCTTAACTATTAAAAAACTTATTCTTCAGCTTCACTAAACAAATTAACATCTTCAGCTTTCTCTTTATCCTTCAATTTTTCTTGATACTTCCTTAAACTCTTCATATCATCCCTTAATATTCTGCATTAGTATATATTGGATGTGACCCTTCTTTCCACAATAGTAGAACTCTCTATCACTATAATCTCTAGGCTTGGATCTTGATCTTTCTCAACTATTATCTCTCCATTGACGTCTCCCTCGATTAGAACCCACCACGATTAGCGCTTGCTCACCAATATTGTTATTGCTCTCTTCTCCCATTAACTTTTAACTTTCTCGTAAAACAAAAATTATCTCATCTAAAATCAAAGTTTATTTTCCTACAAATAATATTTTCACCATCGACTTGTAACACTTGGCAAAGATGACAATAAGAGCAGACTTCTCCTTATCTTCCAATTTTTCTTTTGTATTTAACAATTAAAATACTAACCTGTTAAAAGCATTTAGATGATCATGGATATTCGTCCCTTCATCCATCTTCAAGGAGTACAATTCCATCTTCAAGCATAATATGTTGGTTAGCAACTTCGAAGCATAACTCTTCTCGAGTTTTTTCCATAATTTTTTCGAAACAGTCTCTTTTAACACATCATAATTTATCTCAGGTGTTAAAGATGAACGTATTATGCTTAACGCCTTCTTGTGAATTGTTTGCTAATTTGCATCTTTGACCTCGTTTGTTTTTTTCTCCTCTAAAGCTTGATCAAGTCCTTATAACACTAAAAGATCTTGTATGCTACTCTGTCACAATGTGAAATTTGTTTTCCCATCAAAGATTGGAAACTCAAACTTACCCAAATTCTTCATATTATGCAAAATAATTCCCTCTAACTCGGATCCAATCAACTTAGCTCTGATACCGCTTGTTGGGAATTAAGTCACGCAAAATAAACATTAAAACTTAAGAAAGAAAAACAACACAATATTTAATGTGATTTGGTCCTCAATGACCTAACCCACAAAACTAACTTTAATAAATTAATCTCAACGGTATAACTTTTTACACGAAATAAAAACTAAAAAAACTCTCCCTAACATAACAATCCAAGACCCAATTAAACCATCTCTCAACTCGCTAAGATGTTACTACCTCTTGGTTGTGTTCTACCTTTCTCTAAATATATTTAAGACTATTTATAGAGTACCCACAACTCCCTTTTACACTCTCACATAATGAATATACCTACTACAAAAATAGAACTACTTCCAAAATAATATTCCTATGTTATAAAAGATTACAAAAATTAAGACCAAAGATGTTACTAAAATTAAGAATAAAGATGATTAGAAGAAAGAGAGCATTCTCATTATATTTTTTATATCCCATTATCTTTTTCAATGCTCTTATTTATAGATATATGGACTTGGAAGTTACAAAACTCAAAAGTCATAAGTTTTAAAACTTAATGAACATAGGAGTTCCATAATACCAAAGATCATTACAATTAAATATAAATCTAGACATCCATAAATATATATGTTATAATTTTATAACACTCCCCCTTGGATGTCTATTGTATAGCCATACGCATAGAAAGCTGCCTCATTAAAAACCTTACCAGGAGAAACCCAATGAGAAAAAACCTTGGTTAAGGGAAAAAGAGTGCAACGCGTATTAGCTCCCCCTCATGAATGTATCCTTAAGTCCTTCAGCTATCGCATTCCAATATTGCGACTGAATCCTTCAAAAATTGTAGTTGGTAATGCTTTGGTGAATAAATCTGCTAGATTATCTTTTGATCGAATTTGTTGAACATCAATGTCACCACACTTATCAAGGTCATGTGTGAAAAAAATAATTGGTGAGATATATTTTCTTCTATCTCCTTGGATGTATCCTCCCTTTAATTGAGTTATACATGCAGCATTGTCTTCATACAGAATGGATGGAGTTCTTTTGTAGCAATTTTCTAAGAATATGCCTCGTTAAAAACCTTACCAAAGAAAAACCCTATGGGAAAAAAAATTTGGCCAAGGAAAAGAGTACAATATTCTTGAATAACTTCTAGTGCCTTAGGATTGCCTCATTAAAACCTTGCAAAGGAAAACTCAGTGGGAAAAAAAACCTTAGCGAAGGAAAAAGACTACAATCAACACATATCCTTTTTACTCCCCTTCATAAGTACATAAAATTTCCATTGTTCATGATAAAAAGTCATTAAGTCAAAGCATGCCAATATTGTGCACCATCTTCTTCAAAATCTCAATTGGTAATGACTTAATGAATATATCAACCAAATTATCACATGATCATATCTGGTTGACATCAATATCGCCACTCTTCTAGAGATCATGTGTATAAAAGAATTTTAGTGCAATATGTTTGGTTCTATCACCCATGATATAACATCCTCTAATTTGAGTGATACAAGTGACATTATCTTCATATAATATCGTTGGACTATTTATAATTGATGATAATCCATAGGTCACACAAATATGTTGAATTACTAATCTCAACCAAATACATTCACAATTTACTTCATGAATTGTGATAATATCTGCATCAACGGATCCAACTAACTGTGGTTTTGATCCATATTGCTAGTAAGTTAACTGCAAATGCTATATCAGGTCATGAAAATTTTTGCAATATATATCAAAGCACCAATTGTACAAAGATATGGTACTTCAGGACAAAGAGTTTCTTCATTATTTTCTTGTGGTCAAAACGGATCTTTCTTGATATCAAGTGACTAATCTATCATTGGAGTACTCAAAGGATTAACATTATCCATGTAAAGTTACTTCAGGACTTTTTCTATGTATGTTGATTGATGAATAGGAATTCCATAGTTCAATTTGTAGGCCAAAATAAAAATTTATCTTACCAATATCTTTTATCTCAAATTTGTTGTTTTTGACAACTCTTCTAGAGCAAGATCTTTCATCAATAAATATAGTAATAATAGAAAATCCATATTATGATCTTTTGATTAAAAAAAACATGCACAAATTGAATTATTCTCAAATCCTTCTTTCAAAAGATATCCACTCAGGCGATTATACCATAATATGCATCTGGATTGCTTTAACCCATATAAATATCTTTGTAGCTTAATAGAATACATACTTTGAGATGTAGAATTATATTCTTCAGGAATTTTATATCCTTCAGGGATTTTTATGTATATATGATCATTATCTAATGATCCATATATATATGTTGTAACAACATCTATTAATCGCATATCCAAATTTTCTTATGCTACCAAGCTAATTACAAATCTGAATATAATTACATCCATTATAGGAGCATATATTTCTTCATAATTAATACCAAGTCTCTGCGAGAAACCTTGTGCTACAAGTCGCGCTTTGTACCTTATAATTTTATTTTTCTCATTTTGTTTATGTATAAATACCCATTTGTATCCAACAGGCATTACACCTTCAGGTGTTCGGACTACAGGTCCAAAAACTTCATGTTTATTTAGTGAATTTAACTCTGCTTAAATTGATCTTTCCACATTGGCCAAACATTTATACATTCATCAATGATTTGTGGTTCATATTCATGATCATTACTTCTGGTAATATCAAGAATAATTTTATATGAAAATATGTTTTCGACAACAATTTTATTTCTATCCAATATATTCGTTTCCTGTATATACATAATGTATCGAGATCTCGTTATTTTTAGGTACCTGGTCCTCTTCAGGGGATAACTCTTTAAGAGTTTTATTTACAGGATATTTTTTTCCATAAGTTTTGGATAGATCGATAAATTTTGCACATGTTTCATGGGTATAGCCTCTTTATAGACTGCTTCTTCTGGGGAATTTTATCTTTAACACAAATTATTCTTCTACGTTTCAAGTGTGACTTTGATTCAATTTACTGTTGTATTAACTGATTGTCCTACAGAGACTTCAATTTCTGCTAAAGTATTAGCAACTAAAATATGAGATATCACTATTTTCTTATTATCAGTGAATACTTCTGGTAATTGATTTGCAATTCGTTGCAAATGAATAATCCTTTGAACTTCTAGTTCATATTAATTTGTGTGAGACCCCACATTTTATGAATAAAGATTTAAATTTCTCGAAATATTATTTTTGAATATTATGGTGCAGATTTGATATAATGTTATAGTTGTGGGTAATATATACAAATTTTGCAAAGTAAGCAAGTGGTTATATAATATTCGATTGGTCGGGGAATATTCGTTTTAACAGGGAATATTCGTACGACGGCACAATCATTGGAGGACCCCACAACGGAAGTATTGTCGTAGTAAGAAAACGACAGAATTATCTTTTATTAAAAATAACGGCGAACGTGTTACCGTTAAAACTGTTGAACTACCCTGTAGTAAAAGTACAGTAATATGTGTGGTTGCATAGTAGCACACGATATTGGTTATTGATGCTTACGTGAGAAGTCACTCAGTTATACTCAATTATTCTTACAGTAATTACTGCATCATATCTCTCATATTATTGATTCAATTATTGTCACAGTATCATCTGCATAATATGATATATTATTAAATCAATAATTAAGACGACAAAGTTATTCATATCATTATTTGCAATATTGACAATGTCTAGAAGTTCTGTCAATGAGAGGTTTGGTCATCTAATTGCGCGCCAATAAGGAGAAATCCTTATCGGAAAGCCTCATCTTTCCTGGGAATGACCTGGTTGTTAAATATTGTGAATTATAATATGAATGATGAATAAGTTCGTGTTGATTAAAGATGAAATTGATAGTTTTATTGTGTTGGAATTATTAGTATTAGTGGAAATTAACATTTATTTCGATATTAATTGATGTCTAGAAGTTATACTGACCTGTCGGGTAATTAATTGGATAAATGAGCAATTAATTGCTATTAATTCACATGATTATAACTATTTGTTCACATGTGTGTACTATTGATTCACATTCTTGTACTATTAGGGGAGGTGGTGTAAGATTGATAATACTTACATGACTAAGTTAAAAATGGAGGTATAGTTGAAGGTACTATGCAGTAATTCGTATTTTCACATGATTATAACTATTGATTCACATTATTTACTATTAGGGGAGATGGTGCAAGTTTGATAATACTTGCAGGACTAAATTAAAAATGAAGGAAAAGAGGAAGGTATTATACTGTAATATTTTGAGCCCCAAAATGTGCAATTATCGAAACTATATTTTTCTATAAATAGAAGCTCATTCCTTTATTATTTTCACCAATTCACTAAAGATATAGAGCAATTATTATAGAGAGAAATTATAGAGAGAAAGAAGAAGGGAAGTCTGCTACCTCACTATTCCAGTATTCAGTCTTCTTTTGATGTAAGGGGTATTATTCTTTCGTATTCATGAAGAGAGTTATTTTCTTTCAATACTCGTAAGGGTTGTTATTCCATTCTTTATTATTATGTTGGAATAACCTGTCTATGCAAAGTACCGCATACATGGTGAAATTCTTCTGTCATTCCATACTTTATTATTCTGTTGAAATAACCTGTCTGTGCGGTCTATCGCATGCCTGGTGAATTCTGTCGTTATTCCATTCTTTATTATCTGTTGGAATATCCTGTCTGTGCGGATTACACATGACCTGGTTCCATTCTTTATTATTATGTTGGAATATCCTGTCTGTGCGGATTACGTATGACTTGGTTCCATTTTTTATTATTCCGTTCGAACATCCTGTCTGTGCAGATTACGCATGACCTGGTTCCATTCTTTATTATTCTATTGGAATATCATGTCTGTGCGGATTACGCATGACCTGGTTCTATTCTTTATTATTCTGTTGGGAATAACCTATCTGTGCAGTCTATCGCATGCCTGGTGAATTCTTCTGTTATTCCATTCTTTATTATTCTGTTGTAATAACCTGTCTATGTGGATTACCGCATGCATGGTGAATGATCCTTAGTATTCATTCCTTATTAAATTGTGAAAATAATCTGTCTACATGGATTACCGCATGGCGGGCAAAAATCCATTTGCAGTTTCATATATTTTATTATACTCAGTTGGCTAAAGTTTAGGCTTCTATACTCCATAAAATTAGTGAAATATCCTTGATATTTTCACTTCATCCAGAATATTCTCATGGGAATATTCTTCTGAGCATTCTTGAATTTTACTCCACAAAGAAGTATCATGTTGACAATTTTGACGTTATTGATTTCTGGATAAATTAAAATTATAAATCTTTAAAATTTATTCTTGAACTTGTTTTATTGAATTATTATGTCATTGTCATCATCCTCATGCTTATATTGTGATGAAAGTCATCTTTGGCTTACGTGCATAGATGGACTTGGTATGATTATGACCAAGGATTTTCGGTCTAATCATGACCGTAATGTGACAAATGATGTATTAAAAGTCCTCATTGACCTATAGTTCATTGATGGATAGTTGTTGGTGTGATTATGACCAAGGATTATTCGGTATAGTCATGACCATTGATGATTACATAAATATCCTTGGCTGTGATGCAGGGATGATTCGATTTTATTTATTAAGCTGAGTCTCAGTATGAAACCCCAAATTTTATGAATAAAGATTTAAATTTCTCAAAATATTTTTTTGAATATTATGGTGTGGATTTGATATAATGTTATAGTTGTGGGTAATATTTATAAATTTTGCAAAGTAAGCAAGTTGTTATATAATATTCGATTGGTCGGGGAATATTCGTTTTAACAGGGAATATTCGTATGACAACACAATCATTGGTGGACCCCACAACGGAAGTATTGTCATAGTAAGAAAAGGACAGAATTATCTTTTTATAAAAATAATGGCGAAAGTGTTACCGTTAAAAAGCTGTTGAACTACCCTTAGTAGTAAAGTACAAAGAATATGTCTGGCGTGGTTGCGTAGTAGCACACCACGGTATTGATTATTGATGCTTATGTAAGAAGCCACTCGGTTATACTCAATTATTGCTACGATAATTGTTTGATCATATCTCTCATATTATTGATTCAATTATTATCACAGTATCATCTGCATAATATGTTATATTATTAAATCAATAATTGAGACGACAAAGTTATTCATATTATTATTTGCAATATTGATAATGTCTAGAAGTTCTATCAAGGAGAGGTTTGGTCACCTAATTGCGCGCCAATAAGGAGAAATCCTTATCGGAAAGCCCCCTTTTTCCTGGGAACGACCTGGTTATTAAATATTGTGAATTATAATATTAATGATGAATAAGTTCATATTGATTAAAGATGAAATTAATAGTTCCATTGTGTTGGAATTATCAGTGTTAGTGAAAATTGACATTTATTTCAATAATAATTGATGTTTGGAGGTTATATTGACCAATCGGGTAATTAACCGGATAAATGAGCAATTAATTGCTATTGATTCACATGATTATAACTATTTGTTCACATGTGTGTATTATTGATTCACATTCTTGTACTATTAGGGGAGTTGGTGCGAGATTGATAATACTTGCATGACTAAGTTAAAAATGGAGGTATAGATGGAGGTACTATACTGTAATTCATATTTTCACATGTCTAGAACTATTGATTCACATGATTTACTATTAGGGGAGATGGTGCAAGTTTGATAATACTTGCAAGACTAAATTAAAAATGAAGAAAAAGAGGAAGGTATTATACTGTAATATTTTGAGCCCCAAAATGTGCAATTATCGAAACTATATTTTTCTATAAATAGAAGCTCATTCCTTTATTATTTTCACCAATTCACTAAAGATATAGAGCAATTATTATAGAGAGAAATTATAGAGAGAAAGAAGAAGGGAAGTCTGCTACATCACTATTCCAGTATTCAGTCTTCTTTTGATGTAAGGGGTATTATTCTTTCGTATTCATGAAGAGAGTTATTTTCTTTCAATACTCGTAAGGGTTGTTATTCCATTCTTTATTATTATGTTGAATAACTTTGTCATGTCAAGTACCGCATACATGGTGAAATTCTTCATTATTTCATTCTTTATTATTCTGTTGGAATAACCTGTCTGTGCGGTTTATCGCATGCCTGGTGAATTCTATTGTTATTCCATTCTTTATTATTCTGTTAGAATAACCTGTCTGTGCGGTTATCGAATTCCTAGTGAATTCTCATTGTTATTCCATTCTTTATTATTCATTAGAATATCCCATGCATGCGGATTCTTACGCGTGACCGTTCCATTCTTTATTATTCATTTGGAATATCCTGTGCATGCGGATTACGCATGACCGGTCCATTCTTTATTATTCTATTGGGAATAACCTGTCTGTGCGGTCTATCGCATGCATGGTGAATTCTTCGGTTATTCCATTTTTTATTATTCTGTTGGAATAACCTGTCTTTGTGGATTACAGCATGCATGGTGAATGATCCTTTGTATTAATTCTTTATTAAATTGTGGAAATGATCTGTCTACGTGGATTACCGTATGGCGGGTGAAAATCCATTTGCAGTTTTCGTATATTCTATTATACTCATCTGAGATATCATTTCTTTTGTACTCGTCATGAAATATCATTTTCTTTGGTATTTTTCTATTATGAGTTACTATTCACGGGTTACTATTCACTCTAGTACTATTCACTCGGGTATTCGGGGCACTTTTCGTGTCGGAGTACTATTCATGAGTTACTATTCATGGGTTACTATTCACCTGATTACTATTTACTCTAGTATCATTCACTCGGATATTTGGGGTACTTTTCATGTTGGGGTACTACTCACGGGGTACTATTCTCGAAGTACTATTCACGGGTTACTATTTACCTGAAAATATATATTTCTTTTCTGTCCAAATTATTTTTGGTACATGAATATTATTCTTGAATTTTACTCTACAAAGCAGTATCATGTTGACAATTTGGATGTTATTGATTGCTGGATAAATTAAATTATAAATCTTTAAAATTTATCCTTGAACTTGTTTTATTGAATTATTATGTCATTGTCATCATCCTCATGCTTATATTGTGATTAAAGTCATCTTTGGCTTACGTGCATAGATAGACTTGGTATGACTATGACCAGGGATTATTCGGTATAAATATGACCGTAATGTGACGAATGATGTGATAAAAGTCCTCATTGGCATGTAGTTCATTGATGGACAGTTGTTGGTATGATTATGACTAGGGATTATTCGGTATAATCATGACCATTGATGATTACATGAATATCCTTGGCCGTGGTGCAGGGATGATTCAATTTTATTTATTAAGCTGAGTCTCAGTGATAAAGTTGATGAAAAACTTTTTAAATCATAGAAGATAGTAGATTTTATTATACACTTGACTCTTCTAATGGATTGCTTATTCCGCTACAGTTGTTGATCTAAAACTTGTTGCTATTGTATTCTATCAGTTGTTATACTATTGAAGGCTCAGGATAATTTGTTCTACATTATCTTCGTCATAATATTTCTTATTGTGCTAGTTGAGCTCACCCTTTTTTTTATTGTTCTCTTCAGGAAATGAGAATATAGCTGGGACGAGTCGGGGAATGGAGTGATGGTCCAGGATAAATGGCTTTAGTAGTCCTCACTATTCTACGGAATAATGTGATAATAATTGTAATGAGGACACCATTGAGTGTGGATATTGTCTAGATGACAATATTCTTGTTTAGACTCTCAGCTATGTTTTGTCGTATTTTACACGACTGTTGTATAATTAAGTTGTATTTGAATTTATGTATCATGTATCCGGCGACTCAAGATGGGTGATGTATACCGTTTTTTGGGGGCATCACAACTTGGTATCAAAGCTTAGGGATATGATCCCCGGGTGAGATGTGAGACAAGAACTAGGAGGGGAGAGACGGAAAATTCCTTCGCTAGTATGACCTACCTAAGTTTATTTGGTATTTAATTGGTTGGTCAGAGTATAGGGATAATATGTGATATGTCAATTAACCCTTGTTTTGTGACAAAGTTTTGAAAATGGCATCTGAAAATGTTGAGATCAGCAATGAAGCACATGAGACCGTTGAGTCACCAACGATCAATACTCAGGATAATGTGCAACAAGAAGACAATAACCCTCAGGTAAATAACAATACCGATCAGATGATGAACGATGAGATGTTCAGAGGCTTTACGCAATTCATGCAACATCAGGCGAGAGAGACTCATGTTCAAAATGCAGGTGGAAACACTGGCAACCCACGGCCGGTCACCGCTAACCAGTTCAAGGAGCTGGGACCACCGGAGTTTTTGGGAAAGTCAGAACCACTTAAAGCAAATCACCAAGATATTTGATGTCTTGGGATGCTCCGAGGAGCAAAAAGGTTCCCTTTGCCACCTTTAAGTTGCGTGAAGAGGCAGATTACTGGTGGGAATCTGTAAAACGTACCCAGCCTGACGCACTCAAGATGTCTTGGGAGAAGTTCCAAGAGTTATTCATCGACAACTACTTTCCCAAAAGTATTCGTCACACGAAGGAGGTGGAGTTTATCAAGTTGGAGAAAAACAATATGACTGTGTCGCAATACGAGGCTAAATTTGCGGAGTTGTCCCGATTTGCATCCCATTTGGTTGATAATGAGGCACGAATGACGTGAATGTTTCTAAGAGATTTGAAACCCGAAATACGTCAATACCTCATTTCTCACAAACTTTTTTTATATTCAGATGTTGTGAATAAGGCTTAGTTATTGGAGCGCGATAATGAGTTAGCACAACCAAAATGTAACGACCAACAACACGATAATAATCATACCAGTGGCAACGGCCATCGGAACAATGATAACCATCGTGGAGGAAATTATCATGCCAAGAATGGTAACCACTTCGGTGGTAATCATGGCCAAGATAATAGGAGTGGAAATTTCAAGAAGAAAAGGTTCAACAATGATGGAAAGACAGCAACACCAACACCCATTTTCAAGGAAGGAGAACAACCACTAATTGTATGCTTCAAATGCGGAGAGGAGGGACATATCAGTCCAAGCTGCATGATGCAGTCCAAAGCATGTTACAATTGTGGAAAAGAAGGTCACCTAGCCCAATTTTGTCGTGCACCAAAGTCAAGTCCAGCTAGGACACTGGCACCAAAGGCGGATACAGACAAAACAAAGTCGGTGGTTTCAGGAAGAGCGTTTTTCGTGACTTCTCAAAAAGCGAGTAACCCGAACGAAGTTAGCACGGGTTTAGTTAATTATAAATTCTTGCGAAGTCTATACCTTATTAAATACCGGTTCTACCCATTCTTTTATCTCTCTTGCTTGCGCTCAACGTTTAAATTTAACTTAGGAGAAATTAGACTTTGACTTATCAGTTGAAACTCCGTTAGGAGAAACCTTCATTTCATGTGTTATCCAAGTCTTGGATGAGAGTCACAGTTTTTAAATGATATTTCTATCGTTAATAAATTTCCTGACGTATTCTTGAAGAACTTCCTGGCCTACCCTAGAGCGTGAAATCTAATTTTGTATTGACCCCAGTACAAAATCTATTTCTAAAAACCCTTAAATATTTCTTCAACTAGAACGAACTTATTATGCACCGAAGACGTTGGCTCGAGCTATTGAAGATTACGAGTATACCATTCAATATCATCGTGGAAGAGCGAATGTGGTAGCTAACGTTTTGAGTAGAAGATCATATGCGTTAACGAGTGCGATGTTGTTAACACAAAAACCCATTTCGTATAACCTACAAATGATAAAGATAGAGTTAAAGACTCTAAGGACCCACGTGAAGATAACGAATATACGAGTAGAATCGACCTTAATCGATAAAGTTAAAGGCCGCTCAAGCTACACACCCGGAGCTGATGAATGTGAAGAAGAAGGTTCAAGAAGGCGTTATTCTAGAAGCAATAGTCGATGAAGAGAGAAAATCTCAACCCTCGATTTAATTGGCCCATTTGAAATCCTCGATCGAGTAGGAACTGTGGCCTATAGACTCTTTTTACCGCCAAGTATGTCGCGTGTTCATAACATTTTTTTTACGTATCGATGTTACGTAAATATGTGGACGACCCGAACCACATTATCGAATTGGAATTAGAAGACATAGCAAAAGATTTAACGTATGAAAAGATACGTGTTAAAATCTAGGATAAGAAGGATTATATTCGACACTCAAAGGTTATATACCTCAAGAGTTAGAATGTGAAGTGAAGTCAAGGTATCCTCACCTCTTTGGCATACCAGGTACGTACATAAATTTCGAGGGCAAAATTTCATAAGGAGGAGAAATTGTGAGAACCCAAATTTTATGAATAAAGATTTAAATTTCTCAAAATATTTTTTTGATTATTATGGTGTGGATTTGATATAATGTTGTGGGTAATATTTATAAATTTTGCAAAGTAAGCAAGTTGTTATATAATATTCGATTGATCGGGGAATATTCGTTTTAACAGGGATTATTCGTACGACGACACAATCATTGGTGGACCCCACAACGGAAATATTGTCGTAGTAAGAAAACGACAGAATTATCTTTTTATAAAAATAACGGCGAAAGTGTTACCGTTAAAATTGTTGAACTACTCAGTAGTAAAAGTACAGTAATACGCGTGGTTGCATAGTAGCACACGGTATTGATTATTGATGCTTACGTAAGAAGTCACTCAGTTATACTCAATTATTGCTACAGTAATTGCTGCATCATACCTCTCATATTATTGATTCAATTATTGTCACAGTATCATCTGCATAATATGTTATATTATTAAATCAATAATTGAGATGACAAAGTTATTCATATTATTAATTGCAATATTGACAATGTCTAGAAGTTCTATCAAGGAGAGGTTTGGTCACTTAATTGCTCGCCAATAAGGAGAAATCCTTATCGGAAATCCCCCTCTTTCCTGGGAACGACCTGGTTGTTAAATATTGTGAATTATAATATTAATGATGAATAAGTTCGTGTTAATTAAAGATAAAATTGATAGTTCCATTGTGTTGGAATTATTAGTGTTAGTGAAAATCAACATTTATTTCGATAATAATTGATGTCTGGAGGTTATATTGACCAATCGGGTAATTAACCAGATAAATGAGCAATTAATTATTATTGATTCACATGATTATAAATATTTGTTCACATGTGTGTATTATTGATTCACATTCTTGTACTATTAGGGGAGTTGGTGCAAGATTGATAATACTTGCATGACTAAGTTAAAAATAGATGTATAGATGGAGGTACTATACTGTAATTCGTATTTACACATGTCTAGAACTATTGATTCACATGATTTACTATTGATTCACATGATTTACTATTAAGGGAGATGGTGAAAGTTTGATAATACTTGCAGGACTAAATTAAAAATGAAGAAAAAGTGGAAGGTATTATACTGTAATATTTTGAGCCCCAAAATGTGCAATTATCGAAACTATATTTTCCTATAAATTGAAGCTCAATCTTCCTTCATTTCTCACCAATTCACTAAAGCTATAGAACAATTATTATAGAGAGAAATTATAGAGAGAAAGAAGAAGAGAAAGTCTGCCTACCTCTATTCTAGTATCCGATCTTCTTTTTTTCGAGGTAAGGGTATTATTCTTTCGTAATCATGAAGAGAGTTATTTTCTTTCTATACTCGTAAGGGTTGTTATTTCATTCTTTATTATTATGTTGGAATAACCTGTCTATGTGAAATACCGCATATATGGTGAAATTCTTCTGTTATTCCATTCTTTATTAATCTGTTGGAATAACCTGACTTTGCGGTTTATCGCATGCCTGGTGAATTCTGTTGTTATTCCATTCTTTATTATTCTTTTGGAATAACATGTTTGTGCGGTCTATCGCATGCCCAGTGAATTTTGTTGTTATTACATTCTTTATTATTCAGAATATCCTCATCTGTCGCGAATTACGCATGACTCGTTTCATTCTTTCTTTATTACATTGTAATAATATTCTCATGCATGCGGATTACGCATGACACGGTTCCATTCTTTATTATTCTCATTGGGAATTACCGTCATGCAAATGGCCTATCGCATGTATGGTGAATTCTTCCATTATTCCATTCTTTATTATTCGCTGGAATAACCTGTCTATGTGGATTACCGCATGCATGGTGAATGATCCTTTGTATTCATTCTTTATTAAATTATGGAAATGATCTGTCTACCTGGATTACCATATGGCGGATGAAAATCCATTTATAGTTTTTCGTATATTCTATTATACTCATCTGGGATATCATTTCTTTTGTACTCGTCATGAAATATCATTTTCTTTGGTATTTTTCTGTTACGAGTTACTATTCACAGGTTACTATTCACCCAGTTACTATTCACTCCAGTATTATTCACTCGGGTATTCGGGGCACTTTTCATGCTGGAGTACTATTCATGAGTTACTATTCATGGGTTACTATTCACCCGATTACTATTCACTAGTATAATTCACTCGGGTATTTAGGGTACTTTTCATGTCGGGATACTATTCACGGAGTACTATTATCGAAGTACTATTCACAGGGTACTATTCACCTAAAAAATATATTTCTTTTCTGTCCAAATTATTTTTGGTACATGAATAGTATTCTTGAATTTTACTCTACAAAGCAGTATCATGTTGACAATTTGGACGTTATTGATTGTTGGATAAATTAAATTATAAATCTTTAAAATTTATCCTTGAACTTGTTTTATTGAATTATTATGTCATTGTCATCATCCTCATGCTTATATTGTGATTAATGTCATCTTTGGCTTACGTGCATAGATGGACTTGGTATGATTATGACCATGGATTATTCGGTATAATCATGACCGTAATGTGACGAATGATGTGGTAAAAGTCCTCATTGGCACAGAAGTTCATTGATGGATGATTGTTGGTATGATTATGACCGAGGATTATTCAAGATAATCATGACCATTGATGATTACATGAATATCCTTGGCTGTGGTGCAGGGATGATTCGATTTTATTTATTAAGTTGAGTCTCAGCGATAAAGTTGATGAAAAACTTTTTAAATCATAGAAGATAGTAGATTTTATTCTATACTTAACTCTTCTAATGGATTGCTTATTCCGCTGCAGTTGTTGATCTAAAACTTGTTGTCTATTGTATTCTATCAGTTGTTATACTATTGAAGGCTAAGGATAATTTATTCTACATTATCTTAGTTATAATATTTCTTACTGGGCTAGTTGAGCTCACCCTTTTTTTCATTATTCTCTTCAGGAAATGAGAATATAGCTGGTGTCGACGTCGGGATTTTTTAGTGTCCCTTTTCGTTACTTGTTCTTTGGTGTTCTCATGTTAATGTGAGATTTGTTTGAAAAAAACAAGTGAAAAAGGTCCGACATTTATAATGTAGACGATTTGACTTTAAGAGTCGCCAGTTGGTATATTTAACTAGTTGCACCAACGCAAGCGAAAAAGGTTTTCACATTGACCCAGTGATTTGGCACTACTAGACGGGTCTGTGAAACCGAGATTCATTTTGGGTCTGGGGGCTTGATTATGCGGAGGGAAGGTGTTAGGCACCCCCCGACATCCGTGTTGCCACAGTGACCGCCACTCTTCAAAGAAATTATTATATGAATGTGTGTGTGTGTGTGGATCAATGTGTAATTATTTGAAAGTAGTGCGAGGCCCAGTAAAGAACATTATGACTAAGATAATATAGAACAAATTATCATTAGTCTTCAACAGGGGAAAAAATCTGAGAGAATATAATAAACAACAAGTTTCAGATCAATATTTGCAGTGGAAATAATAATTCATAGAAGAGTTACTTAGAGAATGAAATCTACTATTATCTATGAATTTAAAAGTCCATCATCAATATTTTTTTTATCCCTGTAACATCAATCAATATTCATCTTTGCACTACAGGCCAAAGATATTCATCAGTTGGTCATGTTCATCTCAACACCTGTACATCTTTGCACTACGGGCCAAATATATTCATAAGAAAATCAACCATCTTTGCACTACAGGCCAAAGATATTCAGTAATATCATCATTTAGGACTGAGGATGATGAAAAATATTTTAAAGAAACGAATCCAGTGAAACAAAAGAATAAATTTTAAGGATTCGTACTTCAGACAATCCAAGTTCAAAAATACTTCCTAAATAATCGTGGTGAAGTAAAATTCAAGAATGATCAAAACATGGATACAATCAAAGCTAGTATCCATAATAAATATTTTCAACAAAAAACAAAAAATTAATTTTTCTGTGAATAGTGCCGTATTCGTGAATAGTACCGTATACGTGAATAGTGTCGTATAAGGGAATAGTAACCTCGACACCAAAAGACAAGAATTTCACAAGAAAAATCTTACCAATATTCCGGAATAATGATATTGAAAGAAATAATATCATTTAAAAAAAAAATCCCTTACCTCGAAAAGACGGTACTTCTGACTAGAATACTTGATATAGTGCTGAAGGGAACTTGCACCGTATAACAACACTCAAAGTATCAAAATACTCACAAGAATACGCTTGATAATATAGAGAGAGAGAAAGAGAGAGAAAACTTCAGTTTCTGGTGTAATTTTCAATTCTAACCTAAGCACCCTATTTATACGAAAATGCTTAGAACACCAAAGCAGAAAATTTAATAAATTAATATTATTATTAACAAATTTCAAGCCCACCTCTAGACATTTGAAATCAACTTATTTTTCACATGTTAATGCAGCCCACAAAGCAAAAAAAACGTTTTTCTTAATAAATATAATTAAAACTTCCAAAAATCAATTATTTTGGAACTTCAGAACTTCAATAATTCATAATAAATATCCCTTTTATCAGAAAAATTTGAACCTCATGTCTTTTCCATAGGAAATTCCATTATCTACAACTTTGCAGAAGAACATTTTTCCAAATTCCAAACAAAAATTAACCGAAATCTACAAACGGGCGATTTTACAGGCTATAATCAAATTTCAGTCAAGAAATGGGGTCCACAGACATGAAAAATATGTTTTAAATATTTTTAGTAACAAAAATAATCTTCCTCCTCATTTATTCATATATCACACATTCATTGTAAAAATATCACCATTATTATATTATTATAATTTAAATAAATTATTTTATCAGAAAAGATAAAATATCAATTTTCAACAATTGTCTCATTAAAAATTTTCTCCATCTATATCCACGTAAAATGAATATTTTCTTTATCATATAAATCAATAATTAATTATTCACAAATAATATTACGTAATCACAATATCGACAACCGCATCATGCTCCTCAGAGAAGAGGGCTTTCCAATAAGGATTTCTCCTTACTGGCGCGCAATTAGATGACCAAACCTCTCCTTAGACAAAACTTTCTAGACATTTCCAATAATGTTATCTAATAATATTATTCAAATAATACAAATTATTGATTTGATAATGAAAAATATTGTGTAGTGACAATTATTGAAACAACAATATAAAATATCAACGTAGCAATTATTGAATCAATAAAATAAAATATTGAACAGTAACTACTGTAACAATTATTGAGTAATGCCTTCAATAATTGGTGCAATACTGTGTGCTACTGTGTTTTAACCACCGGGTATTTCAACAGTATTAATGGTAACAACTACGCCGTTATTTATAAACAACTTATACTTGTCGTTTTCTTCATCTAATCGCTTTCACATGGGGCCCACACAAGGTTCTACCACACCGCCTAATATTCCCCGACAGTAAGAATATTCTACGACAAAAATGAACATTTTATAACCACTTGCTTATTTGAAATATTTGCGCAATATACCCATAACTAACCACATTAATCAAATCAACCCTTACTATTCCAAAATAATAAATAGAGGAAATTTAATTTCATTAATAATAAGTTGGGGTCTTACAGTATATGGGCTAACAGGTGTTTAAAAAGGGTAAACACTCAATATGGGGGTGTACAAAGCCAATTGGACAGGGTTCCCTCGCTATTTTTTCTCCCAAAATGGCTAGCCCAAGCCCTATATTTATAGAACTGATTGCCACAGGTGTACCTGCGGTAGCCTCTGTTATACCTGTGGCTGCCCGAACTTCTCGAGGTTCTGCGGGTCTCGTCATCTCGAAGTACGTGCACTCATGCAATGTAATGTCCGCTCGAACTTGCAAAACTTCAATCCGAACATCCAAACGAGGTGTACAAGACTATCTTTGGGTTGTTTTTGTCGAGAATTACGCAATGACATGGGATTTGCCCTTTTTAATTCCATGAACATAGGTCCATGACTGAAATAGCATTCCTGGGTTTTCGTCAGGCAATTCGGTGAGCTATTTCGCGTAGTTTACGCTCCGAAGCAATCTAGTGAACTGATTCGCATAGTTTGCACTCCGAAGTTAAGAGATGAGTCTTGTGGGACTTCTTTTGAAGTAATTTGGGTTGAAATGAGTATATTTGATTTGAAGTGAAGTTGAGTTGGTAAAATGACCATTTTGCCCTCCCGGTTATCTCCTGCTCGCCGCATTATGAAGCGGTTTTTCCTGTGGTTATCTCTCGAGATGGTCATATTGTTGACTATGAATGTACTCGTGGTTATCTCTCGAGGTTGAAATTAATGTTGTGGTCCTCCGTGATTACCTCCTCGAGTGTGAAAAAAAGACATTTTGCCCTCCTACACGCTTAATAATGAGAACAAAAATTTTGAGTGTTCATAGATCCCTCTTTATCATGTTCATGCAATGAAATGGAATGGACATGATAAAGATTAGTAGACACTTGAAACATGACAATGTATTTTTAATGATGCAGATCGCAATATAGTGAATGATGAATGTTTTAAAATGTTTTCGTAAATCGTAGTTCGCAAATCGCACCTCGCACTTCATATTTCGCTTTTGGCCAATTGCACTTCGCAACTCACAAATCGCATTTCGCATATCGCAAATCGCAAATCGCAATGTAATGAATGTTATGATGCATGTTTAAAATGTTTTTCGCAAATCGCTTTACTTTTTCTGGGGATTGTTGATGCCTATGCTGGTGTTGACTACAACGGCTTGGCTTTTGTCGGTGCCGCTAATGCCTGTTTGATGAAGAGAAATTGAGATGTCGCCGATGCATACGCTGATAGTTTACAATGGTGCCTACCCTGATGGTAGTTTGGTAACAGATCCTACCCTGCTGGTAGTTAAATACGCTGACATCGCCCAACTATTTCAGTTCCCACTCGAATGGTGATATACAAATCTTTCATCACTGAACTGTCTTGATGTTGCACTGCATTGATGCCAATGGTTTTGAATATCGGATCTCCCGATACCTTTGCTGAAGTAATGTTCAAAGGTTTGCTTCGCTAGATTCTGCTTAATGTTACGATGGATAGAGATGCACGTTGATGTAGCGCCTCACCCTTTTTGAGGTGATTTGTAGTTTCCTTTCATTCTTGAGTGCTTATGCCCCATTTCCTTGAACATTTGATTCGCAACCCGGCTGAACTGATGATCTGAATGCTGCTGATATCCCTGAGGGGTGAAGTTTGTACTTTCACTACCGAACTTTGAACTTTAGTGTAGAGGCCTCAACTTATGAGGATTTGGAACAAATTAACACATTTGATGGTGTAGATTTCATTCGCCAAACCCTAGGTTATTGGGCTTCTGCTCTTAAGTTAAGAACTTTGTTGAGAATTTTCCCTTCGTATGTAGGGGCAAGCTAATGTCGCAATGATTTTTTTCAGGAGTTTTCCTTCTTTTGATGAGAGGCCTGATCCCACCTTAAAATCCTTTGCTTTCCTAGAATCAGAAAATGCCCCAGTCCTTTCGCATACTGATGTCGAGGATTCATACGAGAAACTCTCTTTGTTGATGAAGTCGCAAGTGATTAATATCCAAATTGCTAATGAGCTGATGTGAGGGAAGCTTTGATGATGATGGACCATGCTGATGGTGTTGACTGAGTCATTTTCCTCTTTAAGATGTTTGATAAATGCCCCAGTGTTGAGTTGTCACTGTTTTCGAGATTGCCCAAGTTTTGTTGTAGTGGTCGCAATATCGGGTTGTCGTCAATTTTGAAATTGCCCCAGCCTTGCTTGTTGTCTGGGATAGTCGCTTTGACAGATGGGCTGATAAGATGCTGAGATCGCAAAAAACTTTTTCCTCTGTACCAGATGGTAAAAAAGTATAGGACTTGGGTTTTGATGCCTTCAATCATTATTCTTGACTTATTATTGCAATCGATCTTGATTTTCTTTTGATTTGATGAAGACTCGTGATTAAGGGTGTCAAATCTTTGAAGGTCCTCGCTGCTGGTTGTCTTGGTATATCGTTGTTTCTTCATTTCTGGGATTTGTGCCAGATTTGATGGAATGACATTGCACTGTTGTTGGGTCTTTTTCACATAGGTCGTTGACTTGGAGGGTCATTCTTGAGATCGATGTTTGGATTTGGACGTTTCTGTTGAGGGTCAGACCGCACCACTGGTGGTTGCCTACGTACGCCCGTGAGTGTGGGAGATCAGGTCTGCGTAGTTCCTTCTTGATAAGATAAATGGTTTGACAAGTGTTTGTTTGAGAAGCGTTTGTTTGAGAAGTGTTTGGTTTGGGAAGTGTTTGGTTTGAGAAGTTTTTGGTTTGAGAAGTGTTTGTTTGGATTTTTGTTTGGTTTGAGAAGTGTTTGGTTTGAGAAGTGTTTGTTTGAAGAGTGTTTGTGTAAGACCCCACCTTTTATGAATAAAGATGATTTTTCTATAATTATTATTTTTGAATATTATGGAATTAATTTGTTATAATGTTATAGTTGTGGGTAGTATTTATAAATTCTGCAAAGTATGCAAGTTGTTATATTATATTCGATTGGTCGAAGAATATTCGTTTTAGCAAGGAATATTCGTATTACAAAAACAAGAATCATTAAGTAGACCCCACAAATGTAATTATTGTCAGATTGAGAAAACGACAAAAATATATTTATGAAAATAACGGCGGAAGTTTTACCGTTAATATTGTTGAACTACTCGGTAGTAAAAATACAGTAATATGCGTGGTTGCATAGTGGCACACCAGTATTGATTATTGATGCTTACGTGAGAAGTCACTCAGTTATACTCAATTATTGCTATAGTAATTGTTGCATCATATCTCTCATATTATTGATTCGATTATTGTCACAAAGATCATCCGCATAATATGTTATTTTATTAAATTAATAGTTGAGACAAAAGTTATTCATATTATTAAATTGCAATATTTACAATGTCTAGAAGTTCTCACAAGGAGAGATTTGGTCACCTAATCATACAATATCAGGGAGAAATCCTTATCTGAAAGCCCCTTTCCGGGAACGACTGGTTGATAAATATTGTGAGTTATAATATTAATGATAAATATTATTAAAATTGAAGTTGTGCTCGGAGTTAAATTTGGAGACGCAGACGTGATATTTGAGTCCGGAACGATGAAATTGGTAAAAATAGACTATAAACACAAAATTTTCCGGTTTTTACTATTTGGTCAAAAAGTCAACAGTTGACTTTTTCAGGAAAAGTCAAACTTCATAATTTCAAAATTTATATTTTTGATAAAAATAGTTTCATTGTGTTGGAATTATTTGTGTTAGTGAAAATTGACATTTATTTCGATAAAAATTGATGTCTGGAAGTTATATTGACCAATCGGGTATTTAATCGGATAAATGAGCAATTAATTGCTATTATTTCATATGATTATAACTATTTGTTCACATGTGTATACTTTTGTTTCACATTCTTGTTACTATTAGGGGAGTTGGTACAAGATTGATAAGACTTGCATGACTAAGTTAAAAATAGAGGTATAGATGGAAGTACTATACTGTAATTCGTATTTTCACATGTCTAGAACTATTGATTCACATAATTTACTATTGAATCACATTATTTACTATTAGGGGAGGTGGTGCAAGTTTGATAATACTTGCATGACTAAATTAAAAATAAAGGAAAAGTTAGAGGTATTGTACTGTAATATTTTGAGCCCCAAAACGTGCAATTATCGAAACTATGTTTTTCTATAAATAGAAGCTCATTCTTCTTCATTTTTCACCAATTCACTAAAGCTATAGAGCATTTATTATAGAGAGAAATTATAGAGAGAAGCTATAGAGAGAAAATCTATAGAGAGAAAGAAGAAGAGAAGCCTGCTACCTCACTACTCTAGTATCCAGTTCTTTCTAAGGTAAGGGATATCATTATTGTGTAAGAGATATTATTTGTTATACCTGTAAGGGGTATTATTTCTTTCGTATTCATGAAGAGAACTTCTGTTATTCCATTCTTTATTATTCTGTTGGAATAACCTGTATATGCGGTCTACCCTATACTTGGTGAAATTCTTTTGTTATTTCATTCTTTATTATTATGTTGGAATAACCTGTTTATGCGAAGTACCGCATACGTGGTGAAATTCTTCTATTATTCCTTTCTTTATTATTCTGTCGAAATATCCTGTCGGTGCGTACTACGCCTGACCTGGTTCCATTATTTATTATTCTATTGGAATAACCTATTTATACAGTCTATCGCATGAATGGTGATTTTTGTTGTTATTCCATTCTTTATTATTCTGTCGGAATATCCTGTCTGTGCGTTTACGCCGGACCTGGTATTTATTAATCTGTTGAGAATAACCTGTCTGTGCAGTCTATTGCACGCATGGTGAATCCTCCTATTATTCCATTCTTTATTATCCTGTTGGAATAACCTGTCTATGTGGATTACCACATGCATGGTGAATGATCCTTTATATTCATTCCTTATTAAATTGTGGAAATGATCTGTATACATGATGTCCTCATATGTTTTGAGTATTAGTAAGTGTTATGATGAGTTATGTTGGTTATTATGTGAAAACATGAAAGTTTCTTAGAAATCACAAAGAGTTGAAAATCAGATTTTGGTGAAAACGGAACATGAAATTAAATTGACCATATCTTCTATTATATTTTGAATTTTTGAGTGAGGTCAAGTTCTAGAGTTAGATCTATGAGTTTACAAACTTATCCAAGTGGAATCACTGTAAAATGTATTGTAGATTTTCGTGTGGACTGATTTTAGCAAAGGAGTCAAAAGCTGGAAATTACCAAAATGCTACTGTCCATATATTTAAAAGGGATGTTTCGGCCACTTAATTGGTGAGAAAAGTTCTGGCCTTTTGGGACATGAAAGTATATGGTATAAAGTACCTCCTGTCCAAAAATGAGTTCATTCTGACTTAAAATGAGCAAGTTATGACCATTTCAATATTTAGATTTTTCCGACGAAAAATGCTATAACCGGAGTTCTATAACTCCGATGACCATGAAATTTAAACTGGAAGATCATGTTAACATGTGTAAGATTCTGCCAAGATTTGGGAATTTTTGGAGTTAAACTTAAGGTAGCTAATTTCTTAAGGAATTAATTAGAAATTGATTTTTGAAAAATAATAAATAAATTTTAAAAATTCCGAGAAAAATATATGTTCAATATGGGACTATATTATGCTTAATCCCAGAAAATAATAATTTTTGGGACTGGTTTGGTATTTTTCATTAAAATAGTTTAGTTACGAACATATGAGTTAAATATGTTATGTGAAGTCAAGAATCGGTAAATAGGATTTTATGGCTCGGGAATCCTATATAAGGTATGTCTGTGCATTTTTGATGAATAATTTGATCATTGGTAATGAAATCTTATGAGTATGGCATTTTAAATGATTAAATGCATTATTTGGTAAAGCGTAAATAATTAAATTAAATTATTTATAAGTTTAAGAAGTGATTAAAATATTATTATAATATTAACAATATTAGATTATGATTTTATTAAGTGATTGATAATATTTGGATAAATTTAAAGTCTTTAATATTTATCCTTATTTTCGTTGGATTAATGTTTATATCATTGTCATCATCCTCATGTTTATATTATGTTGAAAGTCATTTGTGGCCTGTAATGCATAGATGGACTTGGTATGATTATGACCAGGGATTATTCGGTATAATCATGACCGTAATGTTACAAATGATGTGGTAAAAGTCATCTTTGGCCCGTAGTGCATAGATGGACTTGGCGTGATTATGACCAGGGATTATTCGGTATAATCATGACCGTAATGTGATGAATGATGTGGTAAAAATCCTCATTTGCCGTGAAGTGCATTGATGGACGATTTTTGTATGATTATGGCTATGGATTCTTCTTCCAAGGGTGCAAAGATGAATTGTTTTATGGCATGATCAGGACCGTTGATGAAAACACGATTATCTTTGGCCGTAGTGCATGGATAATTCGTGATCGTGATACTAAAGAATATCCTTGGCCTGTAGTGCAGGGATGATTCGATGATATGGATTAATTATTGAGCTGAGTCTCAGCAATGAAATATTAATTCATGGATGTGATAATAATGAATATCTTTGGCCGTAGTGCAAAGATGAATTAATTAGTATGATTATGAGCAGAAATTGTGATTTGATATAACCATGATTTTTGATGTTTCAGGTGAAGATAGGTGATGAAGATTATCTTCGTCCTGGGTGCGAAAAGGAATTCAAAATCACAATTATAATTATGAGTTATTCATATGATTGTGGACAGGAATTGTTGATTGATGTTACAGGGATAAAACATTATTGGTGGACTTTTAACATGGAGAAGATAATAGACCCGATGGTCTATTTGACTCTTTTTAATGGATTGCTTCGTTCACGCGATGATCGCGTGGTTGAAAAGTTTTATCATCTACCATATGTTCTAAATCTCCGATTTATTATTGACAAAAGCTATTGATAATTTAATTATCTTTAGTTATGATATTCTTTATCGTTAGTTGTGGTTTCACCCTTTTGCTTCACAATTCCTTTCGTAATAAGAGTGTAGTGGGTCGAATGGGGATAACAGGGGAATAAAATGATGGTCTATAGCTTTTGAGGTTCGCCCTAAATAGTATGGAAATAATTTTATTGAGAACTTTAGATAAGTGTGTCATATTGTATACGTCATTTGATATTTAATTTTGGTGAACCGAATAAGGTGAGGCGAACCCAACGTTGGAAGGGTGTTTTGTCACTATCATACAAGATGTCTAATGACATACAACCTCGTGTTATTATAAGACAGGGTTGTGCACATCCACTTGCTAAGTATAACTACGAGCACTACCTATATGATCTTGGAGTTTATTTGAAATATAATTTTCACTTGGAGACAGTGGAGATAGTTATATGTCAAGAAAAGACTCACCGTTGGAAGGAACATGATAGTAATCTTCTCATTTTTCTTTGGGGTCTATTGGGTCAACCAAGGATAATTATGTGGCCATATGATATCTATTATAACCTAGACGCATGGCCTCCCATGTACGAAGGTTTCCTTGAGCACTTCCCAAAGATTTTAGTTTCTAAAACAGTCTTTGACTATACTTTTATGTAAGGTGCAATTGTGACATGAGTCAGAGTTTGTATATGTATTTGTATTTAAACTCACAAAGATACATGTGTAAATCAGTATTTTGCACAACAAATTGTATAAATGAAGTTGTAAATGATTTTTATAGTGTATTTTCTGGCGACTCAAGATGGGTGATGTATACCTATTTTGGGGGCGTCACAACCGGAATTTTTTGGAGAGCCAAAACCTCTTAAGGTGGAGACGTGGATAAAATAGATCAACAAGATATTTGATATCTTGGGTTGCTCCGAGGAGCAAAAGGTTCCCTTCGCCACTTTCATGTCATGCGCGCAGGCGGACATCGGGTGGGAATCAGAAAGCGCACTCCAACCTCGCCGTGATCAAGATGTCTTGGGAGAAGTTTCAAGAACTGTTCAACGATAAGTACTTTCCCGAAAGTATTCATCATATGAAAGAGGTAGAGTTCATTAAACCGGAGCAAAACAATACGACCGTGTCGCAAGACGGGTTAAGTTTGCCGAATCGTCCCCTTAATGCCCCATTTGGTTGATAATGAGGAGAGAATGACGCTAATGTTTCTAAGAGGTTTGAAACCCGAGATACGCCAATATCTTATCTCTCATAAACCGTGTTTGTATTCGATGGTTTTAATAGGGCTCGCTTATTGGAACGCGATAATGAGTCAACCCAACCAAAAGAGAAGCAGTACCAAGAAAAATGATAATACCAAAGGAGAGCGATCATCGAAGCGGTGACAACAAGCGTGGAGGAATCAAGATGCTGTAAATGGTAACCACTTGGTGGTAATCAGGGCCAAAACAATAAGAATGGACATTTCAAGAAGAGGAGATTCAACAATGATGGAAAGACATCAGCACAAGCACTCGTTGTGAAGGAAGGAGAATGACCACCTATTATATGCTTCAAATGTGGAGGGGAGGGACACATTAGTCCAAACTGTGCGATGCCGTCCAAAGCATGTTATAATTGTGGAAGAGAAGGTCACCTAGCCCAATTTTGTTGTTCACCAAAGACAAGTTTAGCTAGGATAGAGACACCAAAGGCCGTCCCATAAAAGTCAAAGTCGGTAGTGCAAGGGAGAGCGTTTGTTATGACCTCCCAGAAAGCAAGGAACCCGAATGAGGTCATCACGGGTAAGCTTATAATAAACTTTAACGAAGTCTATACCTTATTTGATACTGGTTCTACCCATTCTTTTATTTCTCTTACTTGCGCTCAATGTTTAAATTTGACTCCGGAGAAATTGGACTTTGACTTATCTGTTGAAACTCCATTGGGAGAAACCTTCATTACATCCACTATTTATAAGTCTTGTTTAGTTCAAATCGGTACCCTCACATTACCTGGCGATCTTATTTCATTGAAAATACTTGCATTTGACGTGATTCTAGGGATTGATTGGTGAACTACTCATCATGCAAAAATTGATTATTTTCGTAAGGTTGTTAGCTTTCATATTCCTAACCAACCTATTATGCGAATTCAAGCAACCAAACCATTAAAATCAATCACTATCATCTCAAGCCATAAAGTTATTCGCTTATTAAAAAAGCGGTCAAGCTTTCTTAGCTCATGTCACGGATCTAAATAAAATACGCCGCTTTTGAATGATATTTCTATTGTTAATGAATTTTCCGACGTATTCTCAAGAACTTCTTGGCCTACCCTAGAGCGTGAAATTGAATTTTTATCGACCTTGAACCCAAAGATAAAACCTATTTCCAAATCCCCATATCGAATGGCTCAGATTGAACTTCGTGAGTTAAAGACCCAACTGCAGGAATTGTTAGACATCGATTTCATTCTTCCTAAGACGCCTCCTTGGGGTGCTCTGCTCTATTCGTGAAAAAGAAAGATGGGAGTATGCGACTTTGTATTGATTATCGGAGTTGAACCATGTCACCATAAAAATAAGTACCCATTGCCACGTATTGATGACCTGTTTTGACCGCCATAAGGAGCCAAATTCTTTTCAAAGATTGATCTCGCCTCAAGTATCACCAATTGAAGATTAGAACTGATGACATTCCAAAGATGGCTTTCAGAACTCGATACGGGCATTATGAATTCTTAGTCATGTCTTTTGGATTGACTAATGCTCCTGCTGCCTTCATGGATATGATGAACCGAGTATTCAAGGAATATTTGGATCACTTTGTGGTCGTCTTTATTAATGACATCCTTATTTATTCCAAAAGTTATGAAGATCATGAGCAACACTTGAGGCTGATACTCCAAAAGCTTCGTGAATATAAGCTTTATGCCAAGTTAAAGAAATGCGAATTCTGGCTTGAGGAAGTAGCATTCCTTGGGCACGTAGTATCAAGTCATGGAATATCTCATTAACCCTAAGAAAGATTGAAGCTATTCAAAGCTAGGAGCAACCCAAATCGTGGATCAAGACGTAGCTTTTTGCTTTAATTGGTTATTATCGGAGATTCGTGGAAGGATTTTCTCGAATCGCTACTCCATTAACTCACCGACTCGTAAAGATACAAAATTCTTGCCAGAGTGAGGAATGTGAGAGGAGTTTTCAAGAACTCAAGAGGAGACTCATTTTCAAAGACTGCTCGACAATACCATCTGGATCGGAGGGATTTGTCATCTACAGTGATGCTTCGGGCAAAGGGTTAGGTTGTGTTCTCATGCAACATGGGAAAGTCATAGCCTATGCCTCACGACAACTCAAAGAATATGAGAGGAATTATCCTACTCATGATCTAGAGTTGGCAGCAGTCATTTTTGCACTAAAGATTTGGAGGCATTATTTGTATAGGGAGAAAGTGGAGATCTTTACGGATCATAAAAGCCTCAAATATTTCTTCACTCAAAAGGAACACAACATATGACAGCGACATTGGCTTGAACTATTGAAAGATTATGATCATACCATCCAATACCATCCTGGAAAAGTGAACGTGGTAGCTGACGCATTAAGTAGAAGATCATATGCAGGTACGAGTGCGATATTGTCAACGCAAAGGCCCATTTTGTATGACTTGCAAAGGATGTAGATATAGATAAAGACTCCAGGGACCCATGTGATGATTATGAATATACGAGTAGAAATGTACTTTAATCGATAAGGTTAAAGTCGCTTTCTGCTACGCACTGGAGGCGATGCGTATGAGAAAGAAAGTGCAAGAAGGTGCTATGTTGGAAGCAAGAATCGATGATGAAGGAATACTTTGAGTCAACTCCAGACTTTGTGTTCCTAACGATCCTGAGTTAAAGTATAAAATCATGATGGAGGCGCACAACACACCGCTTTGCAATCCATCTCGGGAGAACCAAATGTATCGTGATCTTCGACATACATTTTGGTGGAGCAATATGAAGAGAGAGAGATAATGGGGGTTTATCTCAAGGTGTCTAACTTGTCAACGAGTCTAAAGTGAGCATCAAGTGCCAAAGGTCCATTGCAACCACTTGAAATTCCGTAATGGAAGTGGGAGCACATTACCATGGATTTCATTATCGGTCTTCCCAAGGTTTCTCAAGGCATAGATGCAATTTGGGTCATTGTTGATAGATTGACCAAGTCTCGCTCATTTCTTACCGATTCGAGAAACTTATACACTTGAATGTCTTACTAGAATATATATAAACGAGATTATAAGATTGCATGGTATGCCAGTATCCATAGTTTCTGATCAAGACCCAAGATTCACTTCAAGATTTTGGGTTAGTTTGCAAAAAGCTATGGGCACAGATTTACGATTTAGTTCTAAGCATATCATCCTCGCATTTAATCTGACAATCGAGAGAGGACTATTCAAACTCTTGAAGATTTATTAAGACTTGGTGTCCTTCACTTAAAGGGAAGTTGGGACAAGTTCTTACCATTGGTGGAGTTTTCCTACAATAACAGTTATCAACCAAGTATTGGCATGGCTCCATTCAAGGCGTTGTATGGAAGAAAGTGTCGTTCTCCAGTATGTTGGGATGAGGTGGGTGAAGCAACATTGTTGGGACCGGATTTGGTATGTATGACTACGAAAAAGATTCAAAAGAGTTATGCTGATCTTCATCGAAAGGACGTGGAATTCGATATTGGAGATCATGTGTTATTACGTGTTGCTCCATGGAAAGGAGTTACGAGATTTGGAAAGAGAGGAAAGCTCAATCCTCAATTCATTGGCCCATTTTTAATCCTCGATCGAGTAGGAACTATGGCGTATAGACTCCTTTTACCGCCAAGTATGTTTCATATTCATAACGTTTTTCACATATCCATGTTACGTAAATATGTGGAAGACCCAAACCACATTATTGAATTAGAACCGGATGTGATAGAGGAAGATTTAACGTATGAAGAGTTACCTGTTAAAATCTTGGATAAGAAGGATCATATTCTACGCTCCAAGGTTATACCTCAAGTCAAAGTTTTGTGGAGAAACCACGACGTGGAAGAAATGACTTGGGAGTTAGAATCTGAGATGAAGTCAAGATATCCTCACCTATTCGACATACCAGGTACGTACCCTAATTTCGAGGGTGAAATTTCATAAGAAGGGGAGGTTGTAAGACCCCAACTTTTATGAATAAAGATGATTTTTCTATAATTATTATTTTTGAATATTATGGAATGAATTTGTTATAATATTATAGTTGTGGGTAGTATTTATAAATTCTGCAAAGTATGCAAGTTGTTATATTATATTCGATTGGTCGTCGAATATTTCATTTTAGCAGGAATATTCATACAATCTACGTAATCATTGGTGGACCCCATTAACAAAATTATTGGCTTGATTGAGAAAACGACAAAAATATATTTATGAAAAATAACGGCGGAAGTTTTACAGCTTAATACTTGTTGAGCTACTCTAGTAGTAAAGTACAAGAATACGCGTGGTTGCATAAGTAGACACTCAGATATTGATTATTGATGCTTACGTGAGAAGTCACTCGCTTATACTCAATTATCGATAATTGTTGCATCATATCTCTCATATTATTGATTCGATTATTGTCATAAGATCATCTCGTGATAATATGTTATTTTATTAAATCAATAATTGAGACTTCAAAGTTATTCATATTATTAAATTGTAATATTTACAATGTCTAGAAGTTCTGCCAAGGAGAGGTTTGGCCACCTAATTGCGCCGCCAATATGGAAAAATCCTTATTGAAAGCCCCTCTTTCCTGAGAACGACTGGTTGATAAATATTATGAGTTATAATATTAATGATGAATGTTATTAAAATTGAAGTTGTGCTCGAGTTGAATTTGGAGACGCGACGTGATATTTGAGTCCTAACGATGAAATTAGTAAAATAGACTATAAACACAAAATTTTCCGTGTTTTACTATTTGGTCAGAAAAATCAATAGTTGACTTTTTTCGAGAAAAGTCAAACTTCAAATTTCAAAATTTATATTTTAGATAAAAATAGTTTCATTGTGTTGGAATTATTTGTGTTAGTGAAAATCGACATTTATTTCGATAATAATTGATGTCCTGGAGGTTATATCACCAATCCCAGTATTTAACCGGATAAATGAGCAATTAATTGCTATTATTTCACATGATTAAAACTATTTGTTCATATGTGTATACTATTATTTCACATTCTTGTTACTATTAGGGGAGTTGGTGCAAGATTGATAATACTTGCATGACAAAGTTAAAAATGGAGGTATAGATGGAGGTACTATACTGTAATTCGTATTTTCACATGTCTAGAACTATTGATTCACATGATTTTCTATTGAATCACATTATTTACTATTAGGGGAGGTGGTGCAAGTTTGATAATACTTGCATGACTAAATTAATAATAAAGGAAAAGTTGGAGGTATTTTACTATAATTTTCGGAGCCCCAAAACGTGCAATTATTGAAATTATATTTTCCTATAAATAGAAGCTCATTCTTCCTTCATTTCTCACCAATTCACTAAAGCTATAGAGCAATTATTATAGAGAGAAATTGTTGAGAGAAAATCTTTAGAAGAAGAGAAGCCTGCTACCTCACTACTCCTATATTCAGTTTCTTTCAAACGTAAGGGGTATTATTTCTTTCTTTCGTCTTCATGAAGAGAACTTCTGTTATTCCATTCTTTATTATTATGTTGGAATAATCTGGTTATGCGAAGTACCGCATACATGGTGAAATTCTTCTGTTATTCCATTCTTTATTATTCAGTTGGAACATCCTGTCTGTGCTTTACATCAGATCTGTTTCCGTCTTTATTATTCTATTTAAACATCCAGTCTATGCTTTATGTCTGGGACCGGTTCATCTTTTAATATTACATTGGAACATCCTGCTTGTGCTTTTACGCCGACTGGTTTCGTCTTTTTATTATTCTCGTTGGAATATCCTCGTCTATGCGCTTTTACGTCGGACCGGTTCTCGCTTTTTATTATTCTCGTTAGAATAACTCTCACTTTGTCTGGTTTACCGCATGCTTGTGATTTCTTTTGTTATTCCATTCCTTATTATACTCAGTTGGTTAATGTTTTGACTTCTATACTCCATGAAATTAGTGGAATATCCTTAATATTTGCGCTTCATTCAGTATCTTTTCATGGAAATATTCTTCTGAGTATTCTTGAATTTTACTCTACAAAGAAGTATCATGTTGACAATTTGGACGTTATTAGTTCCTGGATAAATTAATTCGTGAACTTGTTTTATTGAATTCTTATATCATTGTCATCATCCTCATGTTTATATTTTTTTTTTGAAAGTCATCTGTGGCCTGTAGTGCATAGATGGACATGGTATGATTATGACCAGGGATTATTTGGTATAATCATGACCGTAATGTTACAAATGATGTGATAAAAGTCCTCATTGGCCCGTAGTGCATTGATGGACAGTTGTTGGCATGATCATGACCATTTATGAATACATAAATGTCATTGGCCTGTAGTGCACGGATACTTGTGGTCGTGATACTAAAGAATATCATTGGCCGTAGTGCAGGGGTGATTCGATGATGTGGATTATTTATTAAGATGAGTCCCAGCGATAAAAGTGATGAAAAACCTTTTAAATCATAAAAGATAGTAGATTTTATTCTCTACTTGACTCTTTTAATGGATTGCTTGTTCATTATGAGCTTAAACTTGATGTCTATTGTATTTTATCAGTTTAACATTGTTGAAGACTAATGATAATTTATTCTGCATTATCTTAGTCATAATATTTCTTACTGGGCTAGTTAAGCTCACCCTTTTGCTTTCATTGTTCTCTTCAGGAAATGAGAATGTAGCGAGGACTAGTCGGGGAACGGAGTGACGGTCCAGAGGATATCATTAGTAGTCCTCACTATTCTGTTAAATAGTGTGATAATAAATGTAATGATGACTTATTCTGAGAGTGGATATTGTCTAGAAGACAATATTTGTATTAAAATTCACAGCCCTCTTGTTGTATATTAAAGATTGTATTTGTATTCTGTACCATGTATTTGGCGACTCAGGATAGGTGATGTATACCTATTTTGGGGGCGTCACAGTTTGGTTTGAGAAGTGTTTATTTGAAGAGTGTTTGTTTGGGTTTTTGTTTGATTTGACCGCACCATAAATGGCTGCCTACGTACTCCCATTGATGAAGGGAGATCAGGTATTTCGTAGTTCAGACCTGATGAGCTAAAACCTGAATGATTTGATTTTTTATTTTTTTGAATTTTTTGAATTTTTTTTCCTTCTTTTTTCTTTTTTCTTTTTTCTTTTTTTCTTTTTCTCTTTTTTTTTCTTTTGTTTTGTTTTTTTTTCTTTTTTTTTTTTTTTTTTCTTTTTTTTTTTTTTTTTCTTTTTCTTTTTTTTTCTATACATGCATGGAAAATAAAAGCATATCATGAAGAAGTGATACTGGTCCCAACATCTTTTGGAACTCGCAACTTTATCCCCTGGATCTACATCTTTTTGGCTAGTTGATGCCTGATAGTCCAGTCGTCAGTGGCTGTGTTGCCTTCAAGGCTCGCGACAGAGGTTACTTCTTGGTTTTGAATGTCTTCACTTATGGCCATAACTTGATCACTTCCAGGTTCAATACATTCTTCAGAGATGCTTGAGCTGGACCCATAGCAAAAAGGTATGAACTCTTGATCCTTTGATGGGTGGGTTTTCCCGACACCCTCGCCACCTTTTCCTTCATCGGTTCCTTCACACTTTTCCTGGGCTTGAGAGGATTCAACCATAAAATCTCCCTCGAACTGCTGTCGCATTTCTTGCAAGGAACTTTCCTTTTTTGCTTTTTCTTCCTTTGAAAGGATCAGTATTTCCTCAGCATCATCCAAGGTTATAAGATCTGGACCGTGGTTGTCATCTTTGGACCATAGGATGTCGGATGTTGGTGGAAGAATCTCCTTCGGGGATTCCTTTATCTCTTCTATCATTTCCTGCATTAGGATCGACCCATCTTGTGTTTTGCCAGGATTATCGCTCATAGCCTTCACCTCATTTGAGCTGTCTGTCTCAAGTGGACATCTTAAGCTTTTTATTGCCTTTTCGCCTTTTTTGGTCATGGGAATTTCTATCTCCAGCTCTCCATTTTCAATGAGATCCTAGATTTTATGTCGCAAAGCCCAACATTCCTCAGTCGTATGTCCAAGTGAGTTAGAATGGTAGAGACATATCTTGGTGGAATCATAGCTCTTTATCCTCAGATTTACAAGAGGTAGCAACTCAGTTATCCTTCCTTCGCTCATCAGAAAGTGTAGCATTTCTTCATTGGATTTTTTTAGAGGGGTGAATTTTTGGATTCTTGTAGAGGTTGTTTGATCTTTCTTCTTTGAGAGTTCGCATTCCCCCAAGCAATTTTTCCATTAGCGAGGTCTGCTAGCAATTTTATCATCCCCCTTTTCTTGGCCTTCTGATAGTTAAGTGAAGAAATGCCTCGTATCCTGATGTTGGCGCACTATCAGCTTAGCTAGCAGATTTACTTGGTTCTGGATTGTCTCTAAATTTTGCATTACTATCATACCCTCCTCCGAGTGTTCCCATTTTAGGACATCTTCTTTGTGCCTTTGGGGTAGTCTTCTATCCTTCGTATGCACTTATGAATTGGATATATTTCAGCGCTTCCTGACCCTATCATGTTTACTTCTTCGTTATCATGCTGCAATGGAAGGTTGGTGTTGACATTTTGTTGGTCAGGTTGTTGGACAACAATACTGCCACTTTCGATCAGATTTTGAATTTTATGCTTTAAGGACCAACAATCTTGTGTATCGTGTCCTGGAGATCCTGAGTGGTAAGCACATCTCTAGCTTGGATTATATCTTTTGCTCCCTGGTTCCAGAGGTGGAGCCAGTTCGATAATTTTCTTATGATCCATCAATATCGCCAACACATTTTCAAGAAAATCACCTAGTGGAGTGAAAACCCGATTTTCTGTTCTCTCAAATTTTCTTTTCCTATCCTGGAATTGGTTAAATGTAGCCTGTTGTTGAAATGGCAGATTGTCTCGCTTTTTCCAAATGCGGGGACTGTAGGTTGGTCTACTAGATTACCCCTGTACAATAAGGGATACATCTTCACTGCCTTTATCGGGTACCCCCTTGGGATCGCTCGTATACTTTCCAGTCTGTATATTCTTGGCGACTGCTTCCAAGGTAGTGAAGTCTTTAATCTTTCCTGCCTTAAGGCCCATCTCTACCATTTCGCCGTGTTTGATCATTTCTGAGAACGGCTTTCCTATGCCTGCTAGGATCCTCTCATAGTACGGAGCCTCTTGGATATCAATAAACGTCATTACCATCTCAGCTTCTGTCATTGATGGAATGACTTGCGCTGCTAGATGTCTCCACCTTTGGGCATATTCTCGAAAAGATTCAGTACTTTGCTTTTTAACTTTAGTCACTTGGTATCGATCAAAGCCATTTGTGACTAAAAATTATCTTGATTTAGAAAGGCGTGGGCCAATTCTTCCCAAATTGTAGATTTTGGCATTGTCAAGTCGGGCATACCAGCTTTAGCCTCTCAAAGGAGACTCTTTTGAAAAAGTTGCATTACGAGGCTTTCATCTTGACAGATAAGACCCCGGTTCGCCAATGTACACTTTCGGATCGCGAGGGGATCGCTTTGCCCATTGTACTTTTTCAAACTCGGGACTTTGAATTTGGTAGGATATCGAGCCCCGAAGGAATATCTGAGATCCTGAATAGGTGACACTCCCATAATTTCCAATCCCTTTGATTGGCCGGATGGTCTCCTCCATTTGTTGGACTTTCTTTCTTAGATCCCCAGTTTCTCGATCATCCCTGAGATTTGTGATCTCTTTATTGGAATGAGGTTTAGGTATCTGGGTCTCCATCTTTTTGCCAATACCCTGATTGCCTCCTGGTGTGGATGACTCTGGTTGAGTAGGCATTGTTTGGCCCTGGATTCCTCCATGTGCAAAGGATTCTATGTGGATGGGTATTTGTGGACCCTGAATAGATTGGTGTAGTTCTTTGAGCATAACAGCCAACTCTATCATTTGATAGCTTAATTTTTCGAACTCTTCGCGAGAGACAGAAGTTGGATCAGGTTAGGCACTTTTATCCATGTCTGGCTGTGGGCTTAATGCCCTTTTGGAATTTGAACGAGAAATAGGATCAATTGCTTCCCTACAAAACACTTATATAGTTTAGTCTTAGGGAAATGTATAAAAATTTTACATGTTATCATAACATGCCCATTTTAGGAATATTATCCTGCAAAATGGGTGTCATTTGATAGCATGTCAAGCCTTAATATGCATTCACATATTCTTCGTATTTTCCATTACATTGAGATTGACAAGTAATTAAAATGGGAGAGTATGAAGAGACCTCCCTTCGCGTTTAGTTTATCAGAGGCTGACCTATCTTAGGTTACTCTCGCGGCTTTTCGGCATGAAGGTTCCCAGATCATCGCAATCTACTTGACGGGAAATTAATCTGGTCGTTCAATTGGAGCGAATCTGAGTGGTACCTTTCCTGAGCTCCGGGGAATTATTCTTCCCACGAGTCCAGTAATCAAACACCGACAGGATAGCCTCCTGGTGGAGGGACCACACAACATACATTCACATACAACGTGTCTCACCGTTTATGCAAAATGATGACATGTGCGAAGCACTAATATCACAGATAGATATTTAGCAGTGCAGTAATAAAAATGCATTCGTACACATTTATAAAAAATGTAAATGCAATATTCACACACAAGCATATAATAATTTTGAAAAACTTGTAATAACAGCTTAAGCCCTCTTACTGGAACCCCAGCGGAGTCGCCACCTGTCGACGTCAGGATTTTTTAGTGTCCCTTTTCGTTACTTATTCTTTGGTGTTCTCATGTTAATGTGAGATTTGTTTGAAAAAAATAAGTGAAAAAGGTCCGACATGTATAATGTCGACGATTTGACTTTAAGAGTCGCCAGTTGGTGTATTTAACTAGTTGCACCAACGCAACCGAAAAAGGTTTGCACATTGACCCAGTGATTTGGTACTGCTAGACGAGTTTGTGAAATCGAGATTCATTTTGGGTCCGGGGGCTTGATTATGCGGAGGGAAGGTGTTAGGCACCCCCAGACATCCGTGTTACCACGATGACCGCCACTCTTCAAAGAAATTATTATATGAATGTGTGTGTGTGTGTGGATCAATATACAATTATTTAAAAGTAATGTGAGGCCTCGTTCGCACCTATATACACAAGGTTTGAATTTTATAGAAAAATTCAGTTTTAACCAAGATTTAGCAATGAAATTTTGTAAAAGAGGTTTTTCAAACCCTATGCTCAATAGGAATTGAGACCTTTTCATACTTCCATTTTATTGTTAAATGTTCGGCTTGTTTGCTTTTATTTTTGAGATGCGAAGCATTCTCGAGAAAATAATATCTGAAGATCTTAGAACTCCTCATGGGCATGACAGCCATCCAAGGAAATTCATACACTGTAAAATAATGTACAAGCTTCTTACAGCTGAAAAAGGTCCATCATGGGAACCGAATCTAGATTCAGTAAACTGAATCTGTGATCACATGATTTCTAGGCTCACATGATACTGCAGTTTGTATGGAAAGTAGTAAGCAGTTATATATATAAAAGCTGTAAATATATATACAGACATGATCAACCACCACGTAGCAACTCCATAGGGGATCAGAAATGTAAATATATAAAAACGGTAAATATATATATATGGACATGATCAACCACCACGAAGTAAACTCCAGGTGGGACGAAATGGAAATAAAGTCAGAATGTAATCAATCGCCACGAAGTAAACTCGAGCGAGGATGAAATTTAAAGAAAGTTTATAAAAGCGATCAACCGCCACGTAGTAAACTCCAAAGGGACGAAATGTAAAGAAAGTTAAAAGGCCACAGTAAAAACTCTGTGCCCTGATGTAAATGTAAATATATATATATATATATATATATGTGTATACAGATATATATAAAAGCAATAAACGCATGCCGGATGTAAATCCAGGGCTCATCGGATATGCCCGACAACAATTATATATATAGTATATATATATATATATATATATATATATATATATATATATATATATATATATATATATAAGTGAGTAAATGCACCTGATATAAAACCCGTGCTCATCAAATATGTCTGAAAATAGTTATATATATAAGTATATATATATATATATATAAGCAAGTAAACGCTCCAGACCGAAGTCTAGGCTCAATTGAGGCATAACTCGATAATGTTAGTTCGTATAAAAATATATACATATATATATATAAGTATATATATACAGACAGAAATGAAAACCATGAACCGAAGTCCGGGCAAACACACTCACACGACTCTCAACGTGTACAACAGTGTGTGATAATATGAGAAGAAAGCTTTATAGAATGTAAGAAGGCTTACAGTTAGCTGCCAAAGTAGACTTCTATGACTCTATGTGGACAAACACTCATCTCCCGCGGGTAAATATATAACTGTATGTGGGCTAACAGGTGTTTAAAAAGAGCAAACACTTAATATAGGGGTGTACAAAGCCAATTGGACAGGGTTCCCTCGCTATTTTCTCTCCCAAAATGGTTAGCCCAAGCCCCATATTTATAGAATTGATTGATTGCAGGTGTACTGCAGCGACCTCTCGTATACTCAAGCACGCTGCCGAATCGGCCGGAATTCCACGGGTCCTGTCGTCTCGAAGTACGTGCACTCGTGCAATGTAATGTCACTTCAAACTTGCAGAACTTCAATCCGAACATCCAAACGAGGTGTACAAGACTATCTTCGGGATGCTTTTGTCGAGAGTTATGCAATGACATGGGATTTACCCTTTTTAATTCTAGGAAGATAGGTCCATGACCGAAATAGCATTCCCGGGTTTTCGTCAGGCAATTCGGTGAGCTGTTTCGCGTAGTTTGCACTCCGAAGCAATCAAGTGAACTGTTTCGCGTAGTTTGCGCTCCGAAGTTAAGAGATGAGTTTTGTGGGACTTCTTTTGAAGTAATTTGGGTTGAAATGAGTATATTTGATTTGAAGTGAAGTTGATTTGGTAAAATGACAATTTTGCCCCTCCCGAGGTTGTCTCCGGTTTTTGCACAGTTGTAGAGGGTTTTTCCCAGGGTTATCTCTGAGATGGTCATGTTTTTGACTCTGAATGTACTCAGGGTTATCTCTGAGGTTGGAATTGATGTTGTGGTCCTCCGGGATTACCTCTGGAGTGTGAAAAAGACATTTTTGCCCGCCTGCACAGTTAGTAACAAGAACAAAAAATTTCGAGTGTCTATAGCTGGGACAAGTCGAGGAATGGAGTGATGGTCCAGGAAAAATGGCTTTAGTATTCTTCACTATTCTACGAAATAATGTGATAATAATTATAATGAGGACACCATTGAGTGTGGTAAGTTGTATTTGAATTTATGTACCATTTATCTGGCGACTCAAGATGGATGATGTATACCTGTTTTGGGGGCTTCAGAGTTGGTATCAAAGCTTAGGGATATGATCCCTAGCTGAGATGTGAGACAAGAACTAGGAGGAGAGAGACGGGGAATTCCTTCGCTAGTATGACCTACCTAAGTTTATTTGTTATTTAATTGGTTGGTCAGAGTATAGGGATAATACGTGATATGTCAATTAACCCTTGTTTTATGACAGTGTTTAAAAATGGCATCCGAAAATGTTGAGATCGTGAATGAAGCACATGAGGCCCGTTGAGTCACCAACGATCAATACCTGAGATAATGTGCAACAGAAAGACAATAATCCTCAGGTAAATAACATCACTGATCAGATGATGAACGATGAGATGTTCAGAGGCTTTATGCAATTCATGCAACATCAGGCGAGAGAGACTCCTGTTCAAAATGTAAGTGGAAACACTGGTAACCCACGGTCGGTCACCGCTAAGCAGTTCAAGGAGCTGGGACCACCAGAGTTTTTGGTAAACCTAGAACCACTTAAGGCGGAGACGTGGTTAAAGCAGATCACCGAGATATTTGATGTCTTGGGATGCTCCGAGGAGCAAAAGGTTCCCTTTGCCACCTTTATGTTACGTGAAGAGGCAGATTACTGGTGAGAATCAGAAAAAGCACTCTACCCGATCGACGCACTCAAGATGTCTTGGGAGAAGTTCCAAGAGTTGTCCAATGACAAGTACTTTCCCGAAAGTATTCGTCACATGAAGGAGGTGGAGTTTATCAAGTTGGAGAAAAACAATATGACTGTGTTGCAATACGATGTTAAATTTGTGGAGTTTTCCCGATTTGCATCCCATTTGGTTGATAATGAGGCACGAATGACGCGAATGTTTCTAAGAGGTTTGAAACCCGAAATACGTAAATACCTCATTTCTCACAAACTTTGTTTATATTAAGATGTTGTGAATAGGGCTCAGTTATTGGAGCGCGATAATGAGTCAGCACAACCAACATGTAACGACCAACAACACGATAATAATCATACAAGTGGCAACGGCCATCGGAACAATGATAACCATCGGGGAGGAAATTATCATGCCAAGAATGGTAACCACTTCGATGGTAATCAAGGCCAAAATAGTAGGAGTGGAAATTTTAAGAAGAGAAGGTTCAACAATGATGGAAAGACAGCAGCACCAACACCCATTTTCAAGGAAGGAGAACGACCACCAATTGTATGCTTCAAATGCATAGAGGAGGGACATATCAGTCCAAGCTACACGATGCAGTCCAAAGCATGTTACAATTATGGAAAAGAAGGTCACCTTGCTCGATTTTGTCGTGCACCAAATTCAAGTTCAGCTGGGATGGTGGCACCAAAGGCAGATACAGACAAAACAAAGTCGGTGGTTTTCGATGAAGCGCGTTTTTATGACTTCTCAAAAGCGAGTAACCTGAACGAAGTTAGCACGGGTTAGTTAATTATAAATTCTTGCGAAGTCTATACCTTATTACATATCGGTTCTACCCATTCTTTTATCTCTCTTGCTTGCGCTCAATGTTTAAATTTAACTTAGGAGAAATTAGACTTTGACTTATCGGTTGAAACTCCGTTAGGAGAAACCTTCATTTCATGTGTTATCCAAGTCTTGGATGAGAGTCACAATTTTTAAATGATATTTCTATCGTTAATAAATTTCCTAACGTATTCTCGAAGAACTTCCTGGCCTACCCTAGAGCGTGAAATCGAATTTTGTATTGACCCCAGTACAAAATCCATTTCTAAAAACCCTTAAATATTTCTTTAACTAGAACGAACGTATTATGCGCCAAAGAAGTTGGCTCGAGCTGTTGAAGATTACGATTATACCATTCAATATCATCGTGGAAGAGTGAACGTGGTAGCTGACGCATTGAGTAGAAGATCGTATGCGTTAACGAGTATGATGTTGTTAACACAAAACCCCATTTCGTATAACCTACAAATGATAAAGATAGAGTTAAAGACTCTAAGGACCCACGTGAAGATAACGAATATACGAGTAGAATCGACCTTAATCGATAAAGTTAAAGGCCGCTCAAGCTACACACCCGGAGCTGATGAATGTGAAGAAGAAGGTTTAAGAAGGCGTTATTCTAGAAGCAAGAGTCGATGAAGAGAGAAAATCTCAACCCTCGATTTAATTGGCGCATTTGAAATCCTCGATCGAGTAGGAACTGTGGCCTATAGACTCGTTTTACCGCCAAGTATGACGCGTGTTCATAACATTTTTTTTAAGTATCGATATTACGTAAATATGTGGAAGATCCAAACCACATTATTGAATTGGAACTAGACGAAATAGCAAAAGATTTAACGTATGAGAAGATACGTGTTAAAATCTTGGATAAGAAGGATTATATTCGACACTCAAAGGTTATACCTCAAGAGTTAGAATTTGAAATGAAGTCAAGGTATCCCACCTCTTCGGCATACCAGGTACGTACATAAATTTCGAGGGCAAAATTTTATAAGGAGGAGAGATTGTGAGACCTCAAATTTTATGAATAAAGATTTAAATTTCTCGAAATATTTTTTTGAATATTATGGTGTGGATTTGATATAATGTTATAGTTGTGGGTAATATTTATAAATTTTGCAAAGTAAGCAAGTTGTTATATAATATTCGATTAGTCGGGGAATATTCATTTTAACAGGGAATATTCGTATGATGACGACACAATCATTAGTGGACCCCACAATGTAAGTATTGTCATAGTAAGAAAAACGACGAAATTATCTTTTTATAAAATAATTGGCGAAAGTGTTACCGTTAAAACTGTTGAACTACTTTCATTAGTAAAAGTACGAATAATCTGCGTGGTTGTATAGTAGCACACCAGTATTGATTATTGATGTTTACGTGAAAGTCACTCACTTATACTCAATTATTGCTACAGAATTCTTTGATCATATCTCTATATTATTGATTCAATTATTGTCACAAAGATCATCTCGCATAATATGTTATATTATTAAATCAATAATTGAGATGACAAAGTTATTCATATTATTATTTGCAATATTGACAATGTCTAAAAGTTATGTCAAGGAGAGGTTTGGTCATCTAATTGCGCGCCAATAAATTGAAATCCTTATCGGAAAGCCCCCTCTTTCCTGAGAACGACCTAGTTGTTAAATATTGTGAATTATAATATTAATGATGAATAAGTTCGTGTTGATTAAAGATGAAATTGATAGTTCCATTGTGTTGGATTTATTAGTGTTAGTGAAAATTGATATTTATTTCGATAATAATTGATGTCTGGAGGTTATATTGACCAATCGGGTAATTAACCGGATAAATGAGCAATTAATTGCTATTGATTCACATGATTATAACTATTTGTTCACATGTGTGTACTATTGATTCATATTCTTGTACTATTAGGGGAGTTGGTGCAAGATTGATAATACTTGCATGACTAAGTTTAAAATGGAGGTATAGATGGATGTATTATACTGTAATTCATATTTTCACTTGTCTAGAACTATTGATTCACATGATTTACTATTTATTCACATGATTTACTATTAGGGGAGATGGTGCAAGTTTGATAATACTTGCAGGACTAAATTAAAAATGAAGAAAAAATGGAAGGTATTATACTGTAATATTTTGAGCCCCAAAACGTTCAATTATCGAAATTATATTTTCCTATAAATAGAAGCTCATTCTTCTTTCATTTCTCACCAATTCACTAAAGCTATAGAGCAATTATTATAGAGAGAAAGAAGAAGAGAAGTCTGCTACCTCACTATTCCAGTATCCAGTCTTTTTTTGAGGTAAGGGGTATTATTCTTTCATAATCATGAAGAGAGTTATTTTCTTTCAATACTCGAAAGGGTTGTTATTCCATTCTTTATTATTATGTTGGAATAACTTGTCTATGCGAAGTACCGCATACATAGTAAAATTCTTCTGTTATTCCATTCTTTATTATTCTATTGGAATAACCTGTCTGTGCGGTCTATCGCATGCCTGGTGAATTTTGTTGTTATTCCATTCTTTATTATTTTGTTGGAATAACTTGTCTGTGCAGTCTATCGCATGCCTGGCGAATTCTGTTGTTATTTCATTCTTTATTATTCTGTTGGAATATCCTGTCTGTGCGGATTACGCATGACCTGGTTCCATTCTTTATTATTCTGTCAGAATATCTTGTCTGTGCGGATTGTGCATGACCTGGTTCCATTCTTTATTATTCTGTTGGGAATAACCTATTTGTGCGGTCTATCGCATACATGGTGAATTCTTCTGTTATTCCATTCTTTATTATTCTGTTGGAATAACCTGTCTATGTGGATTACCACATGCATGGCGAATGATCCTTTGTATTCATTCTTTATTAAATTGTGGAAATGAACTGTCTACGTGGATTGCCGTATGGCGGGTAAAAATCCATTTGCAGTTTTCGTATATTCTATTATACTCATCTGGGATATCATTTCTTTTGTACTCGCCATGAAATATCATTTTCTTTGGTATTTTTCTGTTACGAGTTACTATTCATGGATTACTATTCACCCAGTTACTATTCACTCTAGTATTATTCACTCGGGTATTCGGGGCACTTTTCGTGCTGGAGTACTATTCACGAGTTACTATTCATGGGTTACTATTCACCTGATTACTATTCACTCTAGTATCATTCACTCGGGTATTTGGGGTACTTTTTATGTCGGGGTACTATTCACGGGGTACTATTCCCGAAGTACTATTCACGGGGTACTATTCACCTAAAAAATATATTTCTTTTCTGTCCAAATTATTTTTGGTACATGAATATTATTCTTGAATTTTACTCTACAAAGCAGTATCATGTTGACAATTTGGACGTTATTGATTGCTGGATAAATTAAATTATAAATCTTTAAAATTTATCCTTAAACTTATTTTATTAAATTATTATGTCATTGTCATCATCCTCGTGCTTATATTGTGATTAAAGTCATCTTTAGCTTACGTGCATAGATGGACTTGGTATGATTATGACCAGGGATTATTCGGTGTAATCATGACCGTAATGTGACGAATGATGTGGTAAAAGTCCTCATTGGCCTGTAGTTCATTGATGGACAATTGTTGGTATGATTATGACCATGGATTATTCGGTATAATCATGACCATTGATGATTACATGAATACCCTTGGTCGTGGTGCGGGGATGATTCGATTTTATTTATTAAGCTTAGTCTCAGCGATAAAGTTGATGAAAAACTTTTTAAATCATAGAAGATAGTAGATTTTATTCTATACTTGACTCTTCTAATGGATTGCTAATTCTGTTACAGTTGTTGATCTAAAACTTGTTGTCTATTGTATTCTATCAGTTGTTATATTATTGAAGGCTAAGGATAATTTATTCTACATTATCTTAGTCATAATATTTCTTACTGGGCTAGTTGAGCTCATCCTTTTTTTTCATTGTTCTCTTCAGGAAATGAGAATATAGTTGGGACGAGTCGGGGAATAGAGTGATGGTCCAGGATAAATGGCTTTAGTAGTCCTCACTATTCTACGGAATAATGTGATAATAATTTTAATGAGGACACCATTGAGTGTGGATATTGTCTAGATGACAATATTCTTGTTAAAACTCTCAGCTATGTTTTGTCGTATTTTACACGATTGTTGTATAATTAAGTTGTATTTGAATTTATATACCATGTATCTGGCGACTCAAGATGGGTGATGTATACCTGTTTTGGGAGCGTCACACTCAGCGATAAAGTTGATGAAAAACTTTTTAAATCATAGAAGATTGTAGATTTGATGCTCTACTTGACTCTTCTAATGGATTGCTTGTTCCGCTGCAGTTAAACTTGTTATCTATTATATTCTATCAGTTTAACATTGTTGAAGGCTAATGATAATTTATTTTGCATTATCTTAGTCATAATATTTCTTACTAGGCTAGTTGAGCTCACCCTTTCTTTCACTGTTCTCTTCAGGAAATGAGAATATAGCTGGGATGAGTCGGAAAATAGAGTGATGGTCCAGGATAAATGGCTTTAGTAGTCCTCACTATTCTACGGAATAATGTGATAATAATTGTAATGAGGACACCATTGAGTGTGGATATTGTCTAGATGACAATATTCTTGTTTAAACTCTCAGTTATGTTTTGTCGTATTTTACACGACTGTTGTATAATTAAGTTGTATTTGAATTTATGTACCATGTAGTATCTGGTGACTCAAGATGGGTGACGTATACCTGTTTTGGGGGCGTCACAGTTGGTATCAAAGCTTAGGGATATGATCCCTGGCTGAGATGTGAGACAAGAACTAGGAGGGGAGAGACGGGGAATTCCTTCGCTAGTATGACTATACCTAAGTTTATTTGGTATTTAATTGGTCAGTCAGAGTATAGGAATAATATGTGATATGTCAATTAACCCTTATTTTGTGACAGTGTTTGAAAATAACATCTGAAAATGTTGGGATCAGCAATGGAGCACATGAGACCGTTGAGTCACCAACGATCAATACCCAGGATAATGTGCAACAGGAAGACAATAATCCTCAGGTAAATAACAACACTGATCAGATGATGAACGATGAGATGTTCAGAGGTTTTATGCAATTCATGTAACATCAGGCAAGAGAGACTCATGTTCAAAATGCAGGTGGAAACACTGGCAACCCACGGTCGGTCACCGCTAAGCAGTTCAAGGAGCTAGGACCACCGGAGTTTTTGGGAAAGCCAGAACCACTTAAAGCGGAGACGTGGTTAAAGAAGATCACCAAGATATTTGATGTCTTGGGATGCTTCGAGGAGCAAAAGATTCCCTTTGCCACCTTTATGTTGCGTGAAGAGGCAGATTACTGGTGGGAATCTGTAAAGCGTACCCAGCCTGACGCACTCAAGATGTCTTGGGAGAAGTTTCGAGAGTTGTTCAATGACAAGTACTTTTTCGAAAGTATTCGTCACATGAAGGAGGTGGAATTCATCAAGTTGGAGCAAAACAATATGACTGTGTCGCAACACGAGGCTAAATTTGCGGAGTTAACCCAGTTTGCATCCCATTTGGTCGATAATGAAAAGCGAATGACGTGAATGTTTCTAAGAGGTTTGAAACCCAAAATACGTCAATACCTCATTTCTCACAAACTTTGTTTATATTCAGATGTTGTGAATAGGGCTCAGTTATTGGAGCGCGATAATGAGTAAGCACAACCAAAATGTAACGACCAACAACACGATAATAATCATACAAGTGGCAACGACCATCGGAACAATGATAACCATCGTGGAGGAAATTATCATGCCAAGAATGGTAACCAGTTCGGTGGTAATCATGGCCAATATAATAGGAGTGAAAATTTTAAGAAGAGAAGGTTCAACAACGATGGAAAGACAGCAGCACCAACACCCATTTTCAAGGAAGGAGAACGACCACCAATTGTATGCTTCAAATGCATAGAGCAAGGACATATCAGTCCAAGCTGCACGATGCAGTCTAAAGCATGTTACAATTGTGGAAAAGAAGGTCACCTAGCCCGATTTTGTCGTGCACCAAAGTCAAGTCCAGCTGGGACGGTGGCACCAAAGCCGGATACGGACAAAACACAGTCGGTAGTTTCAGGAAGAGCATTTTTCGTGACTTCTCAAAAAGGGAGTGACCCGAACAAAGTTAGCACGAGTTAGTTAATTATAAATTCTTTCAAAGTCTATATCTTATTAGATACCGATTCTGCCCATTATTTTATCTCTCTTGCTTGCACTCAACGTTTAAATTGACTCCGGAGAAGTTAGACTTTGACTTATTGGTTGAAATTTTGTTAGTAGAAACCTTCGTTACCTCCACTATTTATAAATCTTGTTGATTCAAATTGACACTTTCACGTTACCTGTCGATCTTATTTCTTTGAAAATACTTGCATTTGATGTGATTTTAGGGATTAATTGGTTAACTACTCATCAAGCTTTTCGTAAGGTTGTTAGCTTTCATATTCATAACCAACCTATTATGCGAATTCAAGCAACCAAACCCTAAAGTTAATCACTGTTATATCAAGCCATAAGTAAAGAGTCCTGAGCCTTAACCTGATGACTTTCTTGTATGGAAGGCACCGAAGCCAGACTATCCGTAGGGGACGTTGTGAATGATGATGACAAAATGATAGGTATCAATGTGACGTACTATCCTAGTCTTGGATGAGAGTCACAGTTTTGAATGATATTTCTATTGTTAATAAATTTCCTAACGTATTCTTGAAGAACTTCCTAGCCTACCCCTAGAGCGTGAAATCGAATTTTGTATTGACCTCAGTACAAAACCCATTTCTAAAACCCTTAAATATTTCTTCACCTAGAATGAAAGTATTATGCGCCGAAGACGTTGGCTCGAGCTGTTAAAGATTATGACTATACCATTCAATATCATTGTAGAATAGAGAATATAGTAGCTGACTCGTTGAGTAGAAGATCGTATGCATTTACGAGTGCGATGTTGTTACCACAAAAATCCATTTCGTATAACTTACAAATGATGAAGATAGAGTTAAAGACTCTAGGGACCCACATGATGATAACAAATATACGAGTAGAATCGACTTTAATCGATAAAGTTAAAGCCGCTCAAACTACACACCCGAAGCTGATGAATGTGAAGAAAGAAGGTTCAAGAGGGCGTTATTCTAGAAGCAAGAATTGACGAAGAGAGGAAATCTCAAACCCTCGATTTAATTGGCCCAATTGAAATCCTCGATCGAGTAGGAACTGTGGCCTATAGACTCATTTTACCGCCAAGTATGTCGCGTGTTCATAACGTTTTTCACGTATCGTTGTTAGTAAAAACTTAGTCTTGGGGGACTTTGGAGCCAAATTTTGGAATAATTAATGAATCTAAAAAATTATGAAATCATGGGGGTTTTATAGAGCATTTTATAAGCTTTCCATAGCCTCGAAAACGGACTAATTCTGATAACGGATGAAGAAGTTATGAAGATGTGAAGTATGTGTGTCAAAAATTGCAAAATCTGGAAAATTGGAGTTAAGTACCAAAGGTCGAGCGCCTAGGCACTAGGTTCGGCGGTTAGAATCTATTCTTGGGCACCTAGGCGCTTTCCCAAGGCCAAATTTGGGCACCTAGGCGCTGGTCAAGTGTTAAGCCAAAATCTGTTCGTACGTCCTTTAGTAAATTGGGCATAACTTTTTCATACAAACTCCGATTGAGGTGATTCAGGATGATTCGGAAAGATAACGAGTAGACCTAAAACTTTTATTCTTTATATTTTGAGATTTGAGGTCATTATTAAGGCCTAAAATGGCTATTTTAGGGACTGATGTGCATTCAGAGGCAATCGGAGGACATCGGGCATGCACGTATGCAACGTGTAATGTTTTCGACGATAAAGGTATTCAAGGTATCCTCACCTTTTCGGCATACCAGGTACGTATGTAAATTTTGAGGGCAAAAATTCATAAGAAGGGAAGATTGTGAGACCCCAGATTTTATGAATAAAGATTTAAATTTTTCGAAATATTTTTTTTGAATATTATGGTGTAGATTTGATATAATATTATAGTTGTGGGTAATATTTACAAATTTTGTAGAGTAAGCAAGTGGTTATATAATATTCGATTGGTCAGGGAATATTCATTTTAACAGGAATATTCAATGCGGACCAAGACAATCATTGGTGGACCCCACAACAAAAGTATTGTCGTAGTAAGAAAACGACATAATTATCTTTTATTAAAAATAACGGCGAAAGTGTTACCGTTAAAACTGTTGAACTACCCGGTATTAAAAATACAATAATACGCGTGGTTACATAGTAGCACACGGTATTGGTTATTGATGCTTACGTTAGAAGTCACTCAGTTATACTCAATTATTGCTACAATAATTGCTGCATCATATCTCTCATATTATTGATTCAATTATTATCACAGTATCATCTGCATAATATGATATATTATTAAATCAATAATTGAGTCGGTAAAGTTATTCATATTATTATTTGCAATATTGAGAATGTCTAGAAGTTCTGTCAAGGAGAGGTTTGGTCATCTAATTGTACGCCAATAAGGAGAAATCCTAATCGAAAAGCCCCCTCTTTCCTGGGAACGACCTGGTTGTTAAATATTGTGAATTATAATATTAATGATGAATAAGTTTGTGTTGATTAAAGATAAAATTGATAGTTCCATTGTGTTAGAATTATTAGTGTTAGTGGAAATCGACATTTATGTCGATATTAATTGATGTCTGGAAGTTATACTGACCAGTCAGGTAATTAATTGGATAAATGAGAAATTAATTGCTATTAATTCACATGATTATAACTATTTGTTCACATATGTGTACTATTGATTCACATTCTTGTACTATTAGGGGAAGTGGTGCAAGATCGATAATACTTGCATGACTAAGTTAAAAATGGAGGTATAGTTGAAGGTACTATACTGTAATTCGTATTTTTACATGATTATAACTATTTATTCACATGATTACTATTAGGGGAGATGGTACAAGTTTGATAATACTTGCAAGACTAAATTAAAAATGAAGGAAAAGAGGAAGGTATTATACTGTAATATTTTGAGCCAAAAAATGTGCAATTATCGAAACTATATTTTCCTATAAATAGAAGCTCATTTCTTCATTATTTTTCACCAATTCACTAAAGCTATAGAGCAATTATTATAGAGAGAAATTATAGAGAGAAAGAAGAAGAGAAGTCTGCTACCTCACTATTCTAGTATCCAGTCTTCTTTTGAGATAAGGGGTATTATTCTTTCGTATTCATGAAAAGAGTTATTTTCTTTCAATACTCGTAAGGGTTGTTATTCCATTCTTTATTATTATGTTGGAATAACCTATCTATGAGAAGTACCGCATACATGATGAAATTCTTCTGTTATTCCATTCTTTATTATTCTGTTGGAATAACCTGTTTGTGCGGTCTATCGCATGCCTAGTGAATTCTATTGTTATTCTATTCTTAATTATTCTGTTGGAATATCCTGTCTGTGCGGATTACGCATGACCTGGTTCCATTCTTTATTATTCTGTTGGAACATCCTGTCTGTGCGGATTATGCATGACCTGGTTCCATTCTTTATTATTCTCATTGAATATCCCATCATGCGCGTAATTACGCATGACCTGGTTCCATTCTTTATTATTTTGTTGGGAATAACCTGTCTGTGCAGTCTATCGCATGCCTGGTGAATTCTTCTGTTATTCCATTCTTTATTATTCAGTTGGAATAACCTGTCAATATGGATTACCGCATGCATGGTGAATGATCCTTCGTATTGATTCCTTATTAAATTGTGGAATTGATCTGTCTACGTGGATTACCGCATGGCGGGAAAAAATCCATTTGCGGTTTCATATATTCTATTATACTCAGTTGGTTAAAGTTTTGGCTTCTATACTCCATGAAATTAGTGGAATATCCTTGATATTTACGTTTCATCCAGAATCTTTACATGAAAATATTCTTCTGAGCATTCTTGAATTTTACTCCACAAAGAAGTATCATGTTGACAATTTGGACGTTATTGATTTCTGGATAAATTAAAATTATAAATCTTTAAAATTTATCCTTGAACTTGTTTTATTGAATTATTATGTCATTGTCATCATCTTCATGCTTATATTGTGATGAAAATTATCTTTGGCTTACGTGCATAGATGGACTTGGTATGATTATGACCAGGGATTTTCGGTATAATCATGACCGTAATGTGACGAATGATGTGTTAAAAGTCCTCATTGACATGTAGTTCATTGATGGACAGTTGTTGGTGTGATTATGACCAGGGATTATTCGGTATAGTCATGACCATTGATGATTACATAAATATTCTTGGCCGTGATGCAGGGATGATTCGATTTTATTTATTAAGCTGAGTCTTAACGATAAAGTTGATGAAAAACTTTTTAAATCATAGAAGATAGTAGATTTTATGCTCTACTTGACTCTTCTAATGGATTGCTTGTTCTGCTGCAGTTAAACTTGTTGTCTATTATATTCTATCAGTTTAACATTGTTGAAGGCTAATGATAATTTATTCTGAATTATCTTAGTCATAATATTTCTTACTAGGCTAGTTGAGCTCACCCTTTCTTTCACTGTTTTCTTCAGGAAATGAGAATATAGCTGGGATGAGTCGGGGAATGGAGTGATGGTCCAGGATAAATGGCTTTAGTAGTCCTCACTATTCTACTAATAATGTGATAATAACTGTAATGAGGACACCATTGAGTGTGGATATTGTCTAGATGACAATATTCTTGTTTAAACTCTCAGTTATGTTTTGTCATATTTTACACGACTGTTGTATAATTAAGTTGTATTTGAATTTATGTACCATGTAGTATCTGGCGACTCAAGATGGGTGACGTATACCTGTTTTGGGGGCGTCACAATTTGTATAAGGATCAAGATTAAATAACGTTGAAATATTCGCGTCGTATTTTAGGCAACGATCTCACGTCGTGCTTCAAGCAACGACTTTTCTCCCCCTAATGGTGGGAAGACTGTTTCATTAAAAAAACAATCCTCAAACTATACCTTAAAAATATCACTTATTGAGGTTATGAATAGCATAACCCCAAGCATATATTGGTAATTTTAATTTCAAAATCAAAGGTCGAGCAATAATTTAAAATCTCTTAAAAATTGATTCAGCTATACCATTTTGAGTATGTGTATTTGGAACATGATGTTTAACATAAATTCCAATTAACATACAATATTCATCAAAAACTTGAGATGTGAATTTTACCAGCATTATATAATATAGATTTTCCTAATTATATAATCAGGAAATTGTATTCACAACCTAATTATTTGAGCAAGAAGCATAGGAAATGCAATATTTCTAGTTAAAAGTAAATATACATGTGATCATTTGGTTAATGCATCAATTAAAACCATAAAATACTTGAATGAACCACACATGGTGGGTGTATTGGTTCAAATAGATCATCTTGAATTCTTTCTAAGAAATATGAACACTAAATAACAATAATTAAATGTGATAGTTTGGTAATTAATTTACTTTGATATAATCAACAGGTAAAGAAATCTTCTGGTTCGTTAAGGGATGTTCATGGGAGTTCTCAATAATTCAATGCATCATTATTGATCCTAAATGATCATGTCAAATCATAAAAATATTTGGATCCGAACATTTCTGGTGTATTGCAACATTTGTTTCAACTATTCTCATTTTAGTATAATATAACCCAAAAGAGAAAATATACAGTTTTTTCTAATATTAGCTTCTGGTCCGATACTATTGAAGTAATATAAAGAAATTCTTCACTGCTGTAAGACCCCGAATTTTATGAAATAAAAGTATTCGATTTTTTTATAATGGTTAAATTGATAAAAAGTTAAAGTTAAGGGTGATATATGTAAAGTTTACAAAAGACGCAAGTGGTTATAAAATACTCATTGTTGTCGGGAAATATTCGTTTGGTCGTGGAATATTCTTGTTGTCGGGGAATATTCGTACGACCTTGAGCGAAATGTTTTGGGGCCCTATATCGTAATAATAAGCGCTTGATGAAGAAAACGAAAAGTTTTGAGTTTTTATAAATAATGGCATAATTGTTATCTTTAACACTGTTGGATTACCTAGTGGTTAAAATACAATAATACGCGTGGTTGCACAGTAGCACACGGTATTGCACAGTATTTTTGAATTATTGATTCTTACGTATGAAGGCACTACTCAATAATTGTTACAGTAATTACTGTTCAATATTTTATTTTATTGGTTCAATAATTGCTGCGTTGATATTTTATATTATTGTTGTTTCAATAATTGTTATTGCACAGTATTTCCCATTATCAGATCAATAATTCATATTATTTGAATAATATTATTAGATAGCATTATTGGCAATGTCTAAAAAGTTCTGTCAACAGGAGGTTTGGTCACCTAATTGCGTTCCAGTAAAGAGAAATCTTTATTGAAACCCCTCTTCTCTGAACTACTGGTTGTCATTATTGTGATTCTGTAATATTATTTGTGAATAATTAATTATTAATTTATATAATAAGGAAATATTTATTTTATGTGGACATAAATGATGGATAGGAAAATATTTATTTTATGTGGTTATAAATGAAGGAATTAATGTTGAGGTATTTTATTAGTATTTTGTCCGATTAGAGGTATTAAAAAATCAAATCGATGTTCTTAAAGCTCTATTGCGTGAGTTATAATTTTAATCCAACCGTTGGATCGTTGTGATTTTTGGATATGTTATACATATATAAGTTGAATATATGTCCACAAATTTTGAACCGTTAAAAATTAACGTATTATTTGTTATGAATTTTAAAACGTGTTGAAAATTATCTGTTTATGAAATTCGGATATTTTCTGCTTGGAATTTGGAAAAACTTAAAGCTACAAAGTTGTAGAGAATTCGATTTCATATGGAATGGACATAAAATTCGTATTTTTCTGATAAAAGGGCTATTTATTATGAATTATTGAAGTTTTGGAAGTTAAATATTTTTTTATTAAAATTGGGTGGGACCCACTTTTGTTTTCAAAATATGTGGGCTACTATTTTTTTTCCAAGATGGCATGCTGGTCTTGGATGGCTAGCATGCATAGAATGAAGAAAATATAATATATTATTTTATTATTTTAGTCTCCTATGGCGTTCTAGTATTTTCCTATAAATAGGCGCTTAAGTTAGAAATTGAAAATCACACCAGAAACATAAGTTTTCTCTCTCTATATTATCGAGCGTATTTTTGTGAGTATTTAGATACTTTAAGAATTGCTATTCAGTGCAAGTTTTCTTCGACTTTACATTCGATATTCCAGTTAGAAATACTGCTCTTTTGAGGTAAGGGATTGTAAGGGTTATTATGTTTTTCAGTTTCGTAATTTTTTTGACCCTCAAAATTTTTGGAAAAATTTGAAATGATAATTTGATGAGTTTTCTAGATTGTGTCCAAAAATGGTGATTTTTGGATGTATAGATTAGGAGTTATGAATTTTATGGGAAAAAACTATTTTAAAAGTAAACTCTTATAACTCCTTGTGGTTAACTCCAAAATTGGTGAAATTTTTATTGGGAGTACATGTATATAACAGCAGTATACTCTGTAAAATTTGAAATTTTTGGACAAAAGTACAGTTGTTGATAAATGTCTAAATATTCGGCAGTTTTGGTCATATGAAAAATTGTAAATGAATTTTAAAAATTCCGAGAAAAATATATGTTCAATATGGGACTATATTCTGCTAAATCCCAGAAAAAAAAAATCTGGGACTTATTTGGTATTTTTCATGAAAATGGACTAGTTATGAATAAATGAATTAAATATGTTATGTGAAGTAAGAAAATAAGAAAATAGAATTTTATGGCTTGAGAATCCTATATAAGATATGTGCAGATTTTTTATGAGAGTTTTGGTTATTGGTGATAAAATATTATGAGTTTGGCATTTTAGGATGATTAAATGCATTAATTAGTAAAGTATAAACAATTAAAATAAATTATTTATAAGTTTAAGAAATGATTAAAATATTGTGGTAATATTAATAATACTAGTTGATAGCCCGTGCATAGTTTCAATAATGAAATTAATAATTTATTAGACATCTCAAAAAAGACTGAAAATACACAATCCATGTACCAACGTGAACTCGTATCATGCAATTTCAAATTAAATAATGAGTTTAGTCAATATTAGAGAAAATAATTAAAGAGAGACATACTTTAAAATTGAACAATAACACCAATTTGAGTATTATTTACCAACTAATTGAGTTTCAAAATCGATGATAAAAATGTTAGTCCAACTGAAAATTCCCAACATCTTCTATATGTTAACCAATTCACAACACTAAAAATGAGTAAATGAAGTTCTCATTACACTGGAAAAAAATAATGTACAAAAAAAATCATATACACCAATTATTACTATTTTTGAATAGAGAAAAATATAGCTATAATTACCACATACAATAACTAATAAAAAAACACCATTTATGAACATTGGGCTTGCAAAATAATGTATATATATATATATATATATATATATATATATATATATATATATATATATATATATATATATATGGAGAGAGAGGGAGAGAGAGAGCATACACGGAGAACTCAGGAGTAGTAACAAGAGAAGGGTTAGGATATTTTTCTTCAATGATGCAAACAATGACATCATAGTCAACAATTCATTTGTTAATAATAGTACACAACACAATTCCAATTCTAAATTTATCAAAACATTCACCATTGTAAACTCAAAGCTAATAGCTGCAATTAGAATTGATTGGAAAACCAACACCAACTACTTGAAAGTCGGCAACTCAAAAACATCTTTTACTTGAACTGGATTAATCAACATACATAAAAATCAAATGTTTATACAACACAACCACAAATCAAAATCAATAAAATGAAACGAAATTTGAAATGAATAAGAAAAAGCTCAAGAAAATGATAATTGAGAAAGAACACATGAAGAGTAACTTAGAGCCCATACTAACTTTAATCGCATCAAGAAGCTCTTCAACACCCTTAAGCATTAAAGCCCGAAGCTTCAACTCCAAATCTAATATCCTTGGCCGCATAGTTTCTTCTCAAACTCAATCTCTCACAATCTTTATGCATATACTGATTAAAAAATCATATTCGAACATTAATTAAATAAATTGTTGAAAAATCATCATACACTAAATTAGCTATAAATACCTACACAATATATACAAATGGGTATATTAAAAATAATGTACTACATAATAAATAAAATTATCAAATAGAATTAATAAATAAAATTCAAAAAAAATTGTTAATATATATAGATACTACTACATCCTTGACTGAATGTGTTGTCCGCAAAACCAACCAAATTAGAAAATTTTGAAAAACAACTACTTTGGAAGTTACCTTAGATGTAGGTCCACCATCAGTACCATATTCCAAGCATGCAAGATTCTATATTAACTTTATATCCCAAAAATTGCATTCCAAAAATTGAATTCTACATCAAATTTATATCCCAAACTCAACAAATAACTCAAATAAAGTTATTAGCAAATATCCATTAAGACATTAAAAAATGGGGAAGTTATTCAAGAACAAAATTATGACTGTCAGAAAAACAATGCCCAACACATTGAGGCTCTTGATTAAGCTTCAAAAATAAAATGCAAAGATAACAAATTAAAGAGCTTGAAATGCTTTAGTTTGTAGTTTTTGGTTATCCAACTAAAAGATAAAAGTAAACTTCTCTTTTCATTGTGGTATTTCAGCAAATATGTGATACACACAACTCCTAAATAATATGAAATCAAACTTGGTAACCTACAATTAATAAATAAAATTTTTAATTAGATAACTTTTCATTATTAATAGACACTTGGTCTCTCCAAAATCACATTCTAACATTAGTACCTCTTCTACCATATAGACGTTTTCCACCCAAATCTATAAATTTAGGACCCTTCTCCTTGCTTATTTCAATCTGCCAAAATAAATCCACCATTGTTTAGAGGTAACAACAAAAGCTTACTGTAACTTCCAACTATAGATGGAAGAGTGCTCAGTTAATGCAAATAGAATAGACTATTTTAGTGCTTTAGTTTGTAGTTTTTGGTTATCCAACTAAAAGAGAAAAGTAAACTTCTCTTTTCATTGTGATATTTCAGCAAATATGTGATACGCACAACTCCTAAATAATATGAAATCAAATTTGATAACCTACATTTAACAAATAAAATTTTTAATTAGATAACTTTGCATTATTAATAGACACTTGGTCTCTCCAAAATCACATTCTAACATTAGTACCTCTTCTACCATATAGATGTTTTCCACCCAAATCTGTAAATTTAGGACCCTTCTCCTCGCTTCTTTCAATCTGCCAAAATAAATCCACCATTGTTTAGAAGGCAACAACAAAAGCTTCATCAGTAACTTCCAACTATAAATGGAAGAGTGCTCGATTAATGCAAATAGAATAGAATATTTCGGTGACTCAAAATAAACCAAATAAATTATTATATCATAGATAGAAAAAGTGCTCGATTAGTCAAACATGACTACCTTATAATAATAATATGAGAAAAGGTCTTTCATTCATCTCCAAGTTTTTCATACCCTAATATTTAAAAAAGAAAACGTCCCAACCAAAACCAAGAAAGAAAGAAAAAAAATCCCTGCAATTGATAATATAAGAGTCACATTTAAAACCATATACCTTGTGTATCTTCCCATTCTTCAAATGGTATCGAATACTAGACCAATTGATAGACTGAGAAAAATGTGAATGCAGTGCAGAAAGGGGGTATAAGAAATTATCCACCAACATTGCAATAAATACATGTTCAATCCCTTAAACTTGATTAGTAACTATTCACTAATCAAATTCAGAATTATCGATGCAGATCATTGTCGCCTAATATATACCACAAAACAAAAAATAGAAAAGGATCGGTCGAAATAACCCTAATTTGTGAAATAAGAAGTGACAAAATATGCACGGGGATAAGTATGAATGGAAGGGACCAATCGAAAAAGGAGAAATGAGAGCAGCAAAAGGAGAAGAATGAAGATGAGAAGGAGAAAAAGGATTTGATTAATTGAGAAGATGGAAGAGTGGGGAAGGGGAAGGGGAAGGGGAAGGGAAAGAAACGAAAAACGGAAGAAGAAGAAGAGATAGTCGATTTTGTGAATTGAAGGATGGAATTGGTTCCAAATTCGTGAGTTATCCAATTGACTGAGTTAATTTTTAATTAATTAAGTATTGAATCAGTGAGTTTTATAATTTGGAAGATCGCTTTTGCTGTCTTTATATATAAGGATTGATTAGATTATGAGATTATTAAGTGATTTATAACATTTGGATTAAGGTGTTATGAAATCATTGATTTAAAATATTATTTAATGATTAATAATATTAGTAAATAAATTTAATGTTATTATATAATGAATAATATTAAATGGAGTTTATAATATAATGAATAATATTATTATCTTCGTTAAATATTCGTTGAAATATTATTTTATGTTCAAATCATTTTTGATATAATATTATTCTTGAATTTTACTCCACAAAGCAGTATCATGTTGACAATTTGGATATTATTGAATTCTGGATAAATTAAATTGTTAAAGTCTTTAAAAATTTATCCTTTATCTCATGTGATTGATTCTTTATATCCTTGTCATGATCCTCATGTTTATATTGTTATGAAAGTCATCTTTGGCCCGTAGTGCATAGATGGACTGTTGTTTATTGGTTTTACAATTGTATGCCTCTGGCCTGTAGTGCAAAGAAGAACAGTTGATTGATATCTTTGGCCTGTAGTGCAAAGATGACCTGTTGTTAAATATCTTTGGCCCGTAGTGCAAAGATGACCTGTTGTTGAATATCTTTGGCCTGTAGTGCAAAGATGAACTGTTAATGAATATCTTTGGCCCGTAGTGCAAAGATGAACCTATTAGTATGATTATGAACAAGAACTGTGATTTATTAAAAGTAGTATGCACACAAGCCAATCATGTTTGATAATAAAATATATACTTTGTAACAATCTTATTCATTTATTAAAAAAAAGTATTAATTTATTAAAGGCTTTTAATTATCTACATGATGTTGTTTTATAATATGTAATAAACCCATAGTTTTAAGCAATATTTTTAGAATAATGATGATGATCATTCTAATGAGATCTAAATTCTTAGAAAGCTTAAAACTAAAATAGTTTCCAATCATTGGATTACTAAATTGGGGATTAATGAATATGGATAGATTGGTACATACGTTGCTTGCTCATTGGATGAGGATGATTGATCTCATGATCATTTGTGTGGAGACACTAAAGCAAGTATGTAGGTGTTTATTAGAGAATAAGTTCACTAAACGTGGCTCGCTAAGGAATACCTAATGGAGTTTTACTTGCTTTTGTCGATAGAATTCTGTAGTGATAGTAGTACAAGTGATCCTTGGACTTGATATCATCATAGTATCTTGTGTATGATGAGTTATACTTTAACTTATTCCTTAAGACCCTTAGGGTGTATCAAAAGGTATGCTTGGGTATAATAAGTTGTACATGGAGATAATGTATGATCAATAAAGAATCTACCACTTCTAGTAAAAGAAGAGAAATGTCATATGTGATTCGATAAATGACAACCCAGTAGTCCTTGGCCAAGGCAGAATAAAATTAGAAAAGAGTTTTTAATTTACATAATTTGGATTTATGCATTTAAGATTCGAAATACATATAATTAAATAAAATAAGACTTGACAGTAATTCCATGTCTTATATTTAATTGGAACATTGTATGGTGGAAGGATTGAATTGTACGGTAACTATTTACTCAAAGGTTCTTTTATGATTAATGTTGAAATCTATATTATCTGAAAAGTCGTTAATCGCTAGGAAGAGTTATCCCCATTGTAGAATAAATATTATTTATTTAAATAAATTAATATTTTAATTTATTTATTTAAATAAGATTAGAATTGTTCTAATTGATTTATTCACAACCGGTTTAATATGGAGAACCTAAAGGGTTACACCATAAAAGGAAGAATAATTATTTAAGAAGTTAATGACAATTGTAATAATAAGTTAAGTATATTTAATTTAATCTATGTTGATAGAATAAATTAAATAGCTTAATATTTATTATTTAATATTTTAGAAATATTTAATATAAATTAATAAGAGGAGTCTTATTATTATTATTATTATTATTACTATTATTATTATTTAATTCCTAAAGGAGTTTGGGAATTAATTTAATATTAGTACTCTCATTTATTCCTAATAAGATTAGGAGGCTAATTAATTAAAGGATTTTAATTAATTAAAATAAAACTCAATTTCTTAATTGTTAAGGAGGGTTGACCACATCTAAAAATAAGAGGAGTCTTATTATGGGTGTGAGTGGTGGTTGACGTTTTCATAGAATACGTAATTCCAATAGTTGGGAGAGTACACTTTTTCTATGAGAGATAGAAAAATTAGAGTTTTGCCAAATACCCATCTTCTTGAATCATTCTTCTTCCTTGGTGGATCACCTCTAGAAACCAAACACTTGGGTGGCTAACGTTGATCAAAGGAAGGAACCAAACCCAGTGGATTCAAGTTGGACGCGAAAAGATTTGGAGGTGGACTCGTACCTGAGGAAGCTCGAATCTTCAAATGTATGATTCTAGTTCATTATCTTTTCGTTTAATTAATAATTGTGCATAAAGGGTGATCCGGGTATATGGTTTATAAAATTTTAAACTTTGATTTTTACACGTTTCCGCTTATTTTATGCAATTTGATTGCGTTCATGAATATTACAAACCTAACAATAGTATCAGAGTCAAACCTTTATGTGAATTATTAATTATTTTAATTTAATATATATATTGATATGTGTTTAAAATAATTTAATAAGGCATAATTTTATTATATAAAATTTATTTAAAAAAACAAACAAACAAACAAACAAACGTTATTCGCAAATCCTGCGTTTTCCAATTTCATGATTTCGTGAATTGGTATTCAAAATGTTGAAAGGACTTGCAGGGTATATACTGATATCTTTTCGTAGATATATAATAAGGGTACATCACGTGAGTCTCTTTTCATTTAATCATGATTGATTTCATTTGAAAAAAGGTTACAGGATTTGGCAAGTGCATGTATGGATTTTTAAAATTCACGTGCACGGAATTCAAGGATGTTAACAGGATTCATATTTTTTTTGGTTTCCTGCGGATATATATATAATATATATATATATATATATATATTACGTGTATATATATATATATTCTTAATAATTATATAATTAAAATAAAAGTTTATTTTAATCTTAAAATAAAAAATTTATTTTAATTTTAAAATTAAATTTCATGCTAACTAATTAGAGTTGGAATTGAATTCCATGATAACTAATTGGAGTTAAAATTGGATTCTATGTTTCCTTAAATAAAGGAGTTTATTTAGATATGAAATAAGATTTCATATTATTCAAAATAAAAGAGTTTATTTGTGAATAGGAAAGAGAATTCTAATTTCCTTAAATAAAGGAGTTTATTTAGATATGGAATAAGATTTCATATTATTCAAAATAAAAGAGTTTTATTTGTGAATAAAAAAGAGAATTTGTGTTTTCTTTAATAAAGGAGTTTTTTTTTTACATGGAATTGGATTCCATAATTAATTGAAATAAAGGAGTTTATTTTGATTAATGATTTTGATTAAAATAAAATAGTTTATTTTATTCAAAATAGGATAAATTAAAATAAAAGAGATTTATTTTGATTTAAATTTGGATTAAAATAAAAGAGTTTATTTTGATTCAAATTAGATTTTATACTAACTAATTTGCCCATTAAATGATATCAATATATACAGTAAAACCCCTATTTAGGAATACTCTATATAAGAATAACCTCTACAATATTATAAAAAAATTTGGTCCCAATTTGGGCCAATTATAAATAGGAATAACCTCTAAATTGTAATATGTTATATACTTTTTAAGTCCCGTATTAAGAAACTATACCTCTATATAGTAATACTTTCATATATATATATATATATGAGAGAGAGACAATATTAATTTTAAAAGATTACATTTTCTATAAAAGACTACATTTCCTATAAAGAACTACATTTTCTTATAAGACTACCTTTCTTATAAAGGACTAATTTTTCTATAAAAGACTACATTTCCTATAAAGGACCATATTTTCTTATAAAAGACTATATTTCTTATAAAAGACTACATTTTTTTAGTTTGAAAATCTAAATAATTTATGTGGGAGTTCTTATTGATATTTTTATTAAAGTGGATATTTTTAGGTGTTCAGAAAATATTTTGTTCCAATACCTCTATTTAGTAATAACCTCTCAATTAGAATACAAATAGTTTGGTCCCAAGTCTATTCCTAAATAGAGGTTTTACTGTATATTGAATGTTTATTATTCATGAGATGAATGTTATTTATTGATGCATATGGTGATGTGTATGATAATAAATGGGATTGATTATGGACAATTGACCAATGTGATTGGATTTTATTTTAGTTGGATGCATGAATGTATGGGTTTTATTAAATGAGGTCTGCGTACCTCGTCTTCTCTAATTTTTTCTTAATGTAAATTCTATCTCCATCCTATGTACTTCCCCTTGACTGCTGATCAAGGTTTCTATTTATTTAAATAGTTTTGTAATAGGAATAGTTAGAATTAATTTTTGAAGATTTGGAGATCAAGGAACAAGGAGCGCGTGAAGACCTGTTTGTAATGGAGCCCAGGTTTAAATGTAATAGTTATATTTAAATATTAATTCTTTCATCCCTAGGGTTTGACCTTTTTAGTTCACTTTGTGGCTCTAGTGAACCAAACTAGAATAAAAGTCCATAATCAATCCAGGTAGAATATATTATTCTATATGTGCATGCTTATAATATATATATATATATATATATATATATATATATATATATATATATATATTATGCAAACATGCACTTCTGAGAAAAGGTCTATCAATGACCAATAATATCGGCGACCACATATGCGGTTGACCGATATTAAGTAATAATGACCATTTCATGTGACCGTAGTAATTATATCCAGTCGTTATTCAATATCAGCGACCGCATGCGATCGCTAAGTGGTCGCCAGCACAATTTTACCTCCAAAAATTTGGCAGGAAATGTTGGCACGAGGATTCTTTGTGAGTACTTGATATCAGCGACCGCATGCGGTCGTTGATAAGTCCATGTCATTAAAATTTAGCGATCGCTACAAAGATCACCGATCAAACTTAATCTAACCAAGATGTACCATTCGTGAAAGACATGTATGAAGAAAAAAAAAGGGAGCAGATAGAGAGAAGAGGGAGAAAGGGGGGGAAGAGAAGAAGGAGAAGAATTAGCCGCCATTGTCACTGCCGCCGGCCCGCCGCCACCACTGTCATTATCACCGCCGCCCACAGGTAACCCTAACTGCAATAATTTTTATAGTTTTCTAAATTTGAAGATTAATGTTGAATGTGATATATAGATTTCTGAATTGGGTATTATATAGTTTTCAGCATAATAACCCTAACATTGCAATAATTTTTATAGTTTTCTACTAATGACTGTAGTTTATTACTGGCAAATTAATGTGTTTCTCTATATTCATTAGCAATCCTGTCTCCTGGTTGGCTAGAGGAAACTTTGTGTCCCCTGGATAAAATCATAAAATACGCATTGAAGTCTGAACTAGAACTTAAAATACTACTAGGGCGTTTACTCTTTTGAACTAACAATTTTAACAATATTTTTTTTGCTTTCATCCTTATCTAATTGTAGAATCCCTTTTTTTATGCTTTAAATTTTGTGTGTTTTCATAAATGGGTGAATTAGGGAGTGGTTGTGAGTTGTGACCTATGTCAAAGTATTGTGTTTGGCTAGGTTGATCAACTACCAAACCCCCCCAAATGGGTAGAGCCCCAAGACTCTAAATCTTTAATTTCTAAGATAATAGAAAAATGAAAGCGCAAATTTTTGGAACTCTGAATTTGTAGTATACTCCTGAATTTTTTACTGCTTTAATTTGCATTCAATCGTTATTGTTTTTGTCTTATTATATTGGGAATTTGTATATTTCTCTTGGTTTGTGTCTTTGGGTGCCTAGAAATGACCTTATATAAATGTTGACGTGCATGTGGCTAGTCCATATTATAGGGGAGACTCTGGCAATTTTTTTTTATTTGTCAGGTATTTGCGAACATTTATACTATTAACGAGCCTATTGGTGATCCACTAGAGCCTATTAAGGGGTTGTTGGAGCTGATGGGCTGGGCTTGGGGACGCGAGGCCACACCAAGATTAACCAAGCCTCATGGGGCCAAGCCAAGCTTGGTTGTTAGCATGGTAAGCAATTGGGGGGATGTTAAGCCTAAATAGGCAGTGCTAGGGAATTGTTACTGCAACAGAGAAGGTAACTAGACACACTTGGTCAATAAAGAGACTGTTTTGGCTATAACAGAAAAGCAAGGGTATTTAACACTTATGTATACAAGAATAAAGCTACAAAATATTATAGAAGCTATAAATTGCTCGACCAAGTTGTGACTATCCCAAAAGTTTCTTAACACACTAGTTGATATAAATGAATCTCCAAGATACTCAAAAGTTGTATAAATGAGTTAGAAAACTCTGATATAAAGCTAGTATGAATGAAATACCTTACGTATTCACTTACGATAAACAATAAAAATAAATTTAAAACAAATTAAAATAAAATAACATGATATAATATAACTATTAAACTAAGTAGCATTTACTTAATTTCTCATACTAAATTTAATAACATTTAAAGTTTCTCATACTGCTTTAATTTGCATTCATTTGTTAACATCAAATATGCTTAAATGTTAATCATATGCTTACAAGTATACTCAAGTCATATGATTACAAGTATATATGCTCTCAAGTCATATGCTTACAAGTATGCTTAAATGTTAATCATATGCTTACAAGTATGCTCAGGTCATATGGTTACAAGTATGCTTAAGTCATATGCTTAGAAGTATACTTAAATGTTAATCATATGCATGCTTACAAGTATGCTCAAGTCATATGTTAACATTTATAATGTTGTCTGTAGTAGGTATCGTGGAATTATGGACCTCTATTCAGACCGTAGTTGGATGGCACGATGAAAGTCAAGTGCCCAGATAGTGCTTCTGTTTTAATTTAGAAATTGGTTACCAAGTGTTTTTGAGTATCGCGATATAGTCACCCTAATGTATGAATGGTAAGTTACGATATCGATGTCCATGTTTAAAGTGTTAGAATATAAATTATATGGACAGAGACATGGTAAACTATCATTTACTTGTTTCTGGGTTCATGAAAAATTACGAAGAATGTTGGTGGGCACACATGGCAGAGAAGAGATGGTGGCATCACACAAGTACACAATTCAGGCGAGAGTACTCATCGTATGAATGAAATGGTTCATGATATTGCGAGGCCGATTTTGATTGGGAATAAGGTGAGAGCAACCTATGACTTCCGATGCCAAAGACTTTTTAAGTTGTTAGACGAGGGTAGCGAGCCATTGTGTGGCATGGTTGCACCAAACACACTACATTGTCTGCAGAAGTGGAGACATTACTTAACATCAAGGTGATCACAACATGAGCCATGAGTGTTTTGAGTCGCTCTTGAAGGCCATTAAGAGTATGTTGCACGACAAAGTGAGAAATTACCCGTAACTATTACTTTTGTAAGAAAATGGTGAAGAAGTTAGGTCTTGGATACCAAAAGATCGATGCATGTCCCAACGATTGCATGTTGTTTTATAAGGAAAATGAACAGATGACAAGGTGCACGTTTTGCAGTCATGATCGGTTTAGGCCTAATAAAGAGGGTGTGACTACAAAAAAATCAAGTATACCGTTTAAGATTCTAAGGTAATTTCCAATAACACATCGACTAAAAAGATTGTACATGTCTTCAAGAACAGCTGAACATATGATTTGGCATGCGAAATCTCCAGCTATAGATGGAGAACTAAATCATCCCGTAGATGGGCAGGCTTGGAAAGATTTTAACTTAGCACATCCTGGATTTGCATTGGAACCTAGAAATGTGAGGCTTGGATTGTCCACCGATGGTTTCAATCTGTTTGGCCACTCAACTGTTCTGTACTCATGTTGGCCTGTGATTGTTACTCCGTACAACTTGCCTCCTTGGATGTGTATGAAACAGTCATACTTGTTTCTTTCACTCGTGGTTCCTGGTCCTAAGAGTCCTGGAAAGAACTTAGATGTTTACTTAAGACCTCTTATAGACGAGTTGAAGGTATTGTGGGAGGATGGAGTACAGACTTGGGATGTTGCAACGAAAACAAATTTCAACCTTAGGGCAGCGGTTATGTGGACTATAAGTGACTTCCTAGCTTATGGTATGTTAGCTGGATGGAGTACACACAGGAAGTTGGCTTGTCTGTATAGTATGGAGCATACAAAGTCGTTTAATCTATCAAAAGGTCAAAAGCCTTGTTGGTTTGACTGTCATCGCCGGGCTTCTACAGTAGATCACCCGTTTCGAAGAAATAGAGAACACTTCAGGAAAGGGAAAGTAGACAATGATATGCATGCACCGCGATTGTCGGGAACAGAGATGCGAGATCGTGTGGTGAGATTGTCGGTTATCCCATTTGGTAAGGTTGATGCCACAAACATAATCAATGAGTTTGGCGAATCTCATAACTAGGTTCGGAGAAGCATCTTTTGGGAACTGCCTTATTGGTCTACAAATTTGATTCTTCATAATCTAGATGTGATGCATATTGAGAAGAATGTGTTTGACAATGTGTTTAACACTGTGATGAATGTTACGGGGAAGACAAAAGATAATGATAAGGCACGTTTGGACATGAAAGATATTTGTAAGCGTCATGGATTAGAACTTTATGAATCTCCTAATGGTAAGATTGTCAAACCGCATGCATGGTACACATTGTCCAAAAAGCAAGTTGAAGATGTGTCCACATGGGTTAACTATGACTTCATTTAACTATGACTTCATGTTAACTATGACTTCATTTAATAAGATGGAGTTTTTATAGGCTTTGACTGAGGGATCAACGATTCGGCTAATGTACAAGTCCTAGCTATGGGACCAGACAAGGACCAAGTCAGCCGCAATGGTTACAAAATAAATGGTTGTGAATTTCACAAAAAGGCATATGGGCGCGGTAAAAGAACAACGAACTCTGGAGTGTGTGTCCAAGGAGATTGTTACAATGAGTTTGGTCGTGCCTTTTATGGGGAGTTGGAGGAAATCGTAGAGTTGTCATACAAGGGCACGTACGGGGGTCATATTCACTTGTTCAAGTGCCGTTGGTTTGATTCAGAAAAAGGGATACGTGTTGATGCATATGAATCGCCGATATTGACCTCCATAGGTCTGCGTACTCTAACGAACCATTTGTTTTACCAACTCAAATAGTACAAGTATATTACACTCCTAGTCCTGTTAGGAAAAAGGATAGACCGCTTACAGATTGGCAAGTTGTAATTCATACTCCCGCGCGTAGTCGTGTAGAATTAGTTGATGGGGAGATTTACCAAGAGCAGATGCTTCATAGTCAAACTATAATAAATGTGGAGGACGACAATGAAGTAATCCAGTTAGATGGTGGAGATGAACCACATGAATTAGATCCTGAGTCAATACTTGTGTCAGATGACATTGATACTGAGGAGGAAGAGTTATTGACTGAATCTGACACTGAATCTGAAGAAGATGATGGTTATGAATCTGCAACACGTATACAAGATGATTCTAAATTAGACATTGACACTTGAACAAATGAAATGTATGTTTAGCATTACATGTTTTTTATATCATTGTCATGTTTATGTACTAAACTATTTAAATGAAATTTTTGTTTATTGTCATTTTATATTCATATATATACATGTTTATATCACTGTCATGTTTATGTACTAAACTATTTAAACGCAACTTTTGTTTATTGTCATTTTATATTCATATATATACATGTTTATATCACTGTCATGTTTATTGTCATATATACATGTAATCAAACATGACTCATAATAACATCTTGAAATTTGTAATATACAGGATGGCTTCTGAAGGCGGCACAGAAAAAGCGCAGCTTGGGTAGGGGGCCTAATCATGTGCCCAAGGCCCCTACTAATCCGGATGATCGATTCTTATTCAGATTCGCCTCCTAATAAAGACGACGTCGTCCGCATATATCATTTATATATAAGCATTTAAGATTCCATTTATTATATATTGGTAATGTTTTGATTGATATTATATTGGTAATGTATATGGGTTTAAATTTTTTACTGCTTTAATTTGCATTCAATCGTTATTGTTTTGGTCTTATTGTATTGAAAATTTGTATATTTCTCTTGGTTTGTGCATTATCTTAGTCATAATTTGAAGACTAATGATAATTTATTCTGCATTATCTTAGTCATAATATTTCTTACTGGGCTAGTTGAGCTCACCCTTTCCTTCACTGTTCTCTTCAGGAAATGAGAATATAGTTGGGACAAGTCGGGGAACGGAGTGACAATCCAGATGATAGCATTAGTAGTCCTCACTATTCTGTTAAATAGTGTGACAATAAATGTAATGAGGACTGAATTTGAGTTTGTATACTGTTTATGAGGACTCCATTGAGAGTGGATATTGTCTAGAAGACAATATTCTTGTTTGAACTCTCAGTTTATGTTTTGTAGTATTTTACACGACAGTTGTATATTTAAGTTTGTATTTGAATTTTGTACCATGTATTTGGCGACTCAAGATGGGTGATGTATAACTGTTTTGGGGGTGTCACACCAATGCTAGAATCAATAAAGATAAATTTGTCTAAACATTCCTCCACGAATGATTTGGGAAGAGTATCTTAATTGGGGATACAAATCTATATAGATAGATTTAAGATGATGCTCGCCTTAACCCAAGAAACGTATATTCATCTGATGCTAAAGTCGTTTAGCATGACAAACTCCAAGAGATGTCTCATGTTGATGAGCCATGGAGTGTATCTCTTTTATTAGTCCCCATAGACTCCTGAAAAGAGAGATCGCATGAGTGACAATCATGTATGCAATGAAATGTATGAGACCTGATGTTGATCAGTCATATTATGGAGAAGATCACTGTAAGACAGTGAAAAACATCTTAAAGTACTTAACTGGCACTAAGGATGTGATTAAAATTTATGGTGGGTCTAAATTAAAACTAGAGGGCTTAACAGACTCAAGTTTTTTAGATAGACCAAGACGACAGAAAATCCACTTTAAGGTAAAGTGTTACCTTGAACGGTGGTGCAGTGAATTGGAAAGGTTCCAAACAGCAATGAGTTGCTGGTTTAGTGATAAAGACAAAGTATATAGCTGTAAATGAAGCTGCAAGTTGATTTTTTGGATGAAAAGTTCATTACAGAACTAAGAATCGTTCCTAAGTCTCATCTTGGAACTAAACATATGATGTGGCACTTTCATTTGATTATGAAATCATTGAAAGATGGGAAATCACTATAGAGATAGTGAACTCTCAAGAACAACATTACATATCCATTAACTAAAGCTTATCCAACAGCAGGATAATCGTCACTTAGAGAAGAAGGGTATGAGATACCATGGCGATTGGCTTTAGTGCAAGTGGGAGATTGAAAGTAGTATGCACACAAGCCAATCATGTTTGATGATAAAACATATACTTTGTAACAATCTTATTCATTTATTAAAAAAAAGTATTAATTTATTAAAGGCTTTTAATTATCTACATGATGTTGTTTTATAATATGTGATAAACCCATAGTTTTAAGCAATGCTTTTAGAATAATGACGATGATCTTTCTAATTAGATCTAAATTCTTAGAAAGCTTAAAACTAAAATAGTTCCCAATCATTGGATTACTAAATTGGGGATTAGTGAATCCGGATAGATTGGTACATACGTTGCTTGCTCATTGGATGAGGATGATTGATCTCATGATCATTTGTGTGGAGACACTAGAGCAAGTATGTAGGTGCTTATTAGAGAATAAGTTCACTAAACCTGGCTCGCTAAGGAATACCTAATGGAATTTTACTTGCCTGTCAATAGGAATTCCTGTAGTGATAGTAGTACAAGTGATCCTTGGAATACCTAAAGAGTTTGATTTTATCAAAAACAAGAATGAACCTAGTGTGTACAAAAGGGTCAGTGGGAGCGTCGTGACATTCCTAGTATTATATGTTGATATATTACGGATAAGGAATAACATGCCAATTGTAAAATCCCAAACTTTACGAATAAAGATTTAAATTTCTTGAATTTTTTTTTTTGAATATTATGGAGTAAATTTAATATAATGTTATAGTTATGGGTAATATTTATAAATTTTTCAAAGTATGCAAGTTGTTATATTATATTCGATTGGATGGGGAATATTGTTTGTGTCGGGGAATATTCGTACGATGGCACAATCATTGGTGGACCCCACAACGAAATTATTGTCGGATTGGGAAATCGACAATTTTTTTTTTATGAAAATAACGGTGGAAGTTTTATCGTTAATACTATTGAACTACTCGGTAGTAAAAGTACAGTAATACGCGTGATTGCATAGTAGCACACGGTATTGATTATTGATGCTTACGTAAGAAGTTACTCAGTTATACTCAATTATTGCTACAGTAATTTCTGCATCATATCTCTCATATTATTGATTCAATTATTGTCACAGTATCATCTGCATAAAATGTTGTTTTATTAAATCAATAATTGAGACGACAAAGTTATTCATATTATTAAATTACAATATTTACAATGTCTAGAAGTTCTGTCAAGTAGAGGTTTGGTCATCTAATTGCGCCGCCAATAGGGAGAAATCCTTATTAGAAAGCCCCCTTTTTCCTGGGAACGACCTGGTTGATAAATATTGTGAGTTATAATATTAATGATGAATGTTATTAAAAATTGAAGTTGTGTTCAGAGTTGAATTTGGAGACGCGGACGTAATATTTGAGTCCGGAACGATGAAATTAGTAAAAATAGACTATAAACATAAAATTTTCCGGTTTTTACTATTTGGTCAAAAAGTCAACAATTGACTTTTTCAGGAAAAGACAAACTTCGAAATTTCAAAATTTATATTTTTGTTAAAAATAGTTTCATTGTGTTGGAATTATTTGTGTTAGTGAAAATTGACATTTATTTCAATAAAAATTGATGTCTGGAGGTTATATTGACCAATCGGGTATTTAACCGGATAAATGAGCAATTGATTGCTATTAATTCACATGATTATAACTATTTATTCACATGTGTGTGCTATTTATTCACACTCTTGCTACTATTAGGGGGAGTTGGTGAAAGATTGATAATACTTGCATGACTAAGTTAAAAATGGAGGTATAGATGGAGGTACTATACTGTAATTCGAATTTTCACATGTCTAGAACTATTGAGTCACATAATTTACTATTGAATCACATTATTTACTATTAGGGGAGGTGGTGCAAGTTTGATAATACTTGCAGGACTAAATTAAAAAGGGAGAAAAAGTGGAAGGTATTATACTGTAATATTTCGAGCCCCAAAACGTGCAATTATCAAAACTATGTTTTCCTATAAATAGAAGATCATTCTTCCTTCATTTCTAACCAATTCACTAAAGCTTTAGAGCCATTATTATAGAGAAAATTATAGAGAGAAAGAAGAAGAGAAGTCTGCTACCTCACTAATCCAGTATCCAGTTTCTTCTGAGGTAAGGGGTATTATTTCTTTTGTATTCATGAAGAGAACTTCTGTTATTCCATTCTTTATTATTCTGTTGGAATAACCTATATACTGTGAAATTACCCTACACTTGGTGAAATTCTTACATTATTCCATTCTTTATTATCTTCATTGGAATATCCATACTATGCATTTTACGTGGGACTGGTTCCATCTTTATTATTACATTGGAATATCTAGTGCATGCGTTTTACTGCCGGACTGGTTCCGTCTTTATTATTACATTGGAATATCTTGTCGGTCGTGTATTACGCTTTGACCGGTTCCGTTATTTATTATTACATTGGAATAACTTTATCTACATCTGCAATCACCGCATGCATGGTGATTTCTTTTGTTATTCCATTCTTTATTATACTCAATTGGTTAAAGTTTTGACTTCTATACTCGCTATGAAATATCATTTTATTTGGTATTTTTTTTTACGAGTTACTATTCATGAGTTTCTTATTCACCCTATTACTATTCATTCTAGTATTATTCACTCGGGTATTTGGGGCACTTTACATGCCGGAATACTATTCATGGGTTACTATTCACGAGTTACTATTCACCGAAATTACTATTCACCCGAATATTATTCACTCGGGTATTTGGAGTACTTTTCATGTCGGGGTACTATTCACGAGGTACTATTCCCGAAGTACTATTCACGGGGTACTATTCACGACGAAAAATTGATTCTTTTCTGTCAAATTTATTTTTGGTGCATGAATATTATTCTTGAATTTTACTCTACAAAGAAGTATCATGTTGACAATTTGGACGTTATTAATTCCTGGATAATTTAATTCGTGAACTTGTTTTATTGAATTCTTATATCATTGTCATCATCCTCATGTTTATATTATGTTGAAAGTCATCTGTGGCCTGTTGTGCATAGATGGACTTGGTATGATTATGACCAGGGATTATTCGGTGTAATCATGACCGTACTGTTACAAATGATGTGGTAAAAGTCCTCATTGGCTCATAGTGCATTGATGGACAGTTGTTGACATGATTATGACCATTAATGAATACACGAATATCCTTGGCCCGTAGTGCATGTATAATTTGTGGTCGTGATACTAAAGAATACCATTGGCCGTAGTGCAGGGGTGATTCGATGATGTGAATTATTTATTAAGCTGAGTCCCAGCGATAAAAGTGATGAAAAACTTTTTAAATCATAAAAGATAGTAGATTTTATTCTTTACTTGACTCTTTTAATGGATTGTTTGTTCCGCTGCAGTTAAACTTGATGTCTATTGTATTTTATCAGTTTAACATTGTTGAAGACTAATGATAATTTATTCTGCATTATCTTAGTCATAATATTTCTTACTGGGCTAGTTGAGCTCACCCTTTCCTTCATTGTTCTTTTCAGGAAATGAGAATATAGCTGGGACAAGTCGGGGAACGGAGTGACGATCCAGATGATAGCATTAGTAGTCCTCACTATTCTGTTAAATAGTGTGACAATAAATATAATGATGACTGAATTTGAGTTTGTATACTATCTATGAGGACTCCATTGAGAGTAGATATTGTCTAGAAGACAATATTCTTTTTTGAACTCTCAGTTTATGTTTTGTCGTATTTTACACGACAGTTGTATATTTAAGTTTGTATTTGAATTTTTGTACAATGTATTTGGCGACTCAAGATGGGTGATGTATACCTATTTTGGGGGCATCACAGTTGGTATCAAAGCTTAGGGATATGATCCCTGGCTAAGATGTGAGACAAGAACTAGGAGGGGAGAGACGGGGAATTCCTTCGCTAGTATGACCTACCTAAGTTTAGTTGGTATTTAATTGGTCGGTCAGAGTATAGGGATAATATGTGATATGTTATTTAACCCTTGTTTTGTGGCAGTATTTGAAAATGGCATTTGAAAATGTTGAGATAAGCAATGGAGCACAGGAGACCGTTGAGTCTCCACAGATCAATAATCAGGACAATGTGCAACAGGAAGGCGACAATCCTCATATAAACAACAACACTGACCAAATGATGAACGATGAAATGTTTAGAGGCTTTATGCAATTCATGCAACATCAGGCAAGAACGGCTCCTGTCCAAAATGCAGGTGGAAACACTGGCAACTCTCGGGCGGTCACCGCTAAGCAGTTCAAGGAACTGAGACCACCGGAGTTTTTTTGAGAGCCAAAACCACTTAAAGCGGAGACATGGATAAAGTAGATCTGCAAGATATTTGATGTCTTGGGATGCTCCGAGGAACAAAAGGTTCCCTTTGCCACTTTCATGTTGCGTGCGAGGAGATTCTTGGTGGGAATCAATCAAAATGTACTCAACTCCGCCGTGACCAAAGATGCCTTGGGAGAAGTTCCAAGAATTGTTCAACGACAAGTACTTTCCCGAAAGTATTCGTCACATGAAAGAGGTAGAGTTCATTAAACTGGAACAAAACAACATGATCGTGTCGCAATACGAAGCCAAGTTTGCCGAGTTGTCCCGGTTTGCGTCTCATTTGGTTGATAATGAGGAGAGAATGACGCGAATGTTTCTAAGAGGTTTGAAACCCGAGATACGTCAATATCTTATCTCTCATAAACTGTGTTTGTATTCAGATGTTGTTAATAGGGCTCAGTTATTGGAGCACGATAATGACTCAACCTAACCAAAAGAGAGCAGCCGGCAAAATGATAATACCAGTGATAGCAGTCATCGAAGCAGTGACAATAAGCGTGGAGGGAATTAACATGCCAGAAATTGCAACCACTTCGGTGGTAATCATGGCCAAAATAATAAGAATGGATATTTCAAGAAGAGGAGATTCAACAATGATAGAAAGACATCAGCACCAGCACCCGTTGTTAAGGAAGGAGAACGACCACCTATCATATGCTTCAAATGCGGAGGGGAGGGACACATCAGTCCAAACTGCACGATGCCATCCAAAGCATATTACAATTATGGAAGAGAAGGTCACCTGGCCCGATTTTGTCGTGCACCGAAGATAAGTCCAGCTAGGATGGAGGCATCAAAGGCCGTCCTAGACAAAACAAAGTCGGTGGTTTCAGGAAGAGCGTTTTTTGTGACTTCTAAAAAAGCGAGTGACCCGAACGATGCTAGCACGGGTTAGTTAATTATAAATTATTGTGAAGTCTATACCTTATTAGATACCGGTTCTACCCATTCTTTTATCTCTCTTGCTTGCGTTCAACGTTTAAATTTGACCCCAGAGAAGTTAGACTTTGACTTATTGATTGAAACTTCATTAGTAGAAACCTTTGTTACCTCCACTATTTATAAATCTTGTTTTATTCAAATCGACACTTTCACGTTACCTGTCAATCTTATCTCTTTGAAAATACTTGCATTTGATGTGATTTTAGAAATCGATTGGTTAACTACTCATCATGCTTTTTGTAAGGTTGTTAGCTTTCATATTCCTAACCAACCTATTATGCGAATTCAAGCAATCAAACCACTAAAGTCAATCATTGTCATATCAAGCCATAAGTAAAGAGCCCTGATCCTTTCGTTGTTAACTTCCTTGTATGGAATGCACCGAAGCCAGATTTTCTGTAGGCGACGTCGTGAATGACGATGGCAAGTTGATAGGTATCAATTTGACATACTATCCAAGTCATGGATGAGAGTCACAGTTTTGAATGATATTTCTATTGTTAATAAAATTCCTGACGTATTCTTAAAGACTTCTTAGCCTACCCAAGAGCGTAAAATCGAATTTTGTATTGACCCCAGTACAAAACCCATTTCTAAAACCCTTAAATATTTCTTCAACCAAAACAAACGTATCATGCGCCAAGGACATTGGCTCGAGCTGTTGAAGATTACGACCATACCATTTAATATCATCATGGAAGAGCGAACGTGGTAGCTGACGCGTTGAGTAGAAGATCGTATGCATTTACGAGTGCGATGTTGTTAACACAAAAACTCATTTCGTATAACTTGCAAATGATGAAGATAGAGGTAAAGACTCTAGAGACCCACGTAAAGATAGCGAATATACGAGTAGAATTGACTTTAATCGATAAAGTTAAAGCCGCTCAAGCTACAGACTCAGAGCTGATAAATGTGAAGAAGAAGGTTCAAGAGGGCGTTATTCTAGAAGCAAGAATCGACGAAGAGAAGAAATCTCAACCCTCGATTTAATTGGCCCATTTGAAATCCTTGATCGAGTAGGAACTGTGGCTTATAGACTCGTTTTACAGCCAAGTATGTCGCGTGTTCATAACATTTTTTACGTATCGATGTTACGTAAATATGTGGACGACTCGAACCACATTATTGATTTAGAACTGGACGAGATAGCGGATATTTAACGTATGAATTTGTACCTATTAAAAATCCTAGAATATATTCTACGCTTAAAGGTTATACCTCAAGAGTTAGAATCGGACGAAGTGTCCACATCTGTTCGGCATACCAGGTACGTACATAAATTTTGAGGGCGAAATTTCATAAGGAGGGGAGATTGTAAAATCCCAAATTTTACGAATAAAGATTTAAATTTCTTAAATTTTTTTTTTTGAATATTATGGAGTAAATTTAATATAATGTTATAGTTATGGGTAATATTTATAAATTTTGCAAAGTATGCAAGTTGTTATATTATATTCGATTGGTCGGGGAATATTCGTACGACGGCACAATCATTGGTGGACCCCACAACGAAATTATTGTCGAATTGAGAAATCGACAAAAATATTTTTATGAAAATAACGGCGGAAGTTTTACCGTTAATACTGTTAAACTACTCGGTAGTAAAAGTACAGTAATACGCGTGGTTGCATAGTAACACACGGTATTGATTATTGATGCTTACATAAGAAGTCACTCAATTATACTCAATTATTGCTACAGTAATTTCTGCATCATATCTCTCATAGTATTGATTCAATTATTGTCACAGTATCATCTGCATAAAATGTTGTTTTATTAAATCAATAATTGAGACGACAAAGTTATTCATATTATTAAATTACAATATTTACAATGTCTAGAAGTTCTGTCAAGTAGAGGTTTGGTCATCTAATTGCGCGCCAATAGGGAGAAATCCTTATTAGAAAGCCCCCTCTTTCCTGGGAACGACCTGGTTGATAAATATTGTGAGTTATAATATTAATGATGAATGTTATTAAAAATTGAAGTTGTGTTCAGAGTTGAATTTGGAGACGCGGACGTAATATTTGAGTCCGGAACGATGAAATTAGTAAAAATAGACTATAAATATAAAATTTTCCGGTTTTTACTATTTGGTCAAAAAGTCAACAATTGACTTTTTCAGGAAAAGACAAACTTCGAAATTTCAAAATTTATATTTTTGTTAAAAATAGTTTCATTGTGTTGGAATTATTTGTGTTAGTGAAAATTGACATTTATTTCAATAAAAATTGATGTCTGGAGGTTATATTGACCAATCAGGTATTTAACCGGATAAATGAGCAATTGATTGCTATTAATTCACATGATTATAACTATTTATTCACATGTGTGTGCTATTTATTCACACTCTTGCTACTATTAGGGGGAGTTGGTGCAAGATTGATAATACTTGCATGACTAAGTTAAAAATGGAGGTATAGATGGAGGTACTATACTGTAATTCGAATTTTCACATGTCTAGAACTATTGAGTCACATAATTTACTATTGAATCACATTATTTACTATTAGGGGAGGTGGTGCAAGTTTGATAATACTTGCGGGGACTAAATTAAAAAGGGAGAAAAGTGGAAGGTATTATACTGTAATATTTCGAGCCCCAAAACGTGCAATTATCGAAACTATATTTTCCTATAAATAGAAGATCATTCTTCCTTCATTTCTAACCAATTCACTAAAGCTTTAGAGCCATTATTATAGAGAAAATTATAGAGAAAGAAGAAGAGAAGTCTCCACCTCACTAATCCAATATCCGGTTCTTACGAGGTAAGGGGTATTATTTCTTTTGTATTCATGAAGAGAACTTCATTATTCCATTCTTTATTATTACATTGGAATAACCTATATACGCAGCTACCCTACACTTGGTGAAATTCTTACATTATTCCATTCTTTATTATCTTTGTTGGAATATCCATGTCTGCATTTTACGCCGGACACGGTTCCGCCTTTTATTATTACATTGGAATATCTAGTGATGCATGCGTTTACTACCGGACTGGTTCCGCCTCTTTATTATTACTGTGGAATATCTTGTCGGTCGCGTATTACGCTTTGACACGTTCCGTTATTTATTATTACATTGGAATAACTCATATCTCGCCAATCTGCATGCATGGTGATTTCTTTTGTTATTCCATTCTTTATTATACTCAGTTGGTTAAAGTTTTGACTTCTATACTCGTCATGAAATATCATTTTATTTGGTATTTTTTTGTTACGAGTTACTATTCATGGGTTACTATTCACCCCGTTACTATTCACTCTAGTATTATTCACTCGGGTATTTGGGGCACTTTACATGCCGGAATACTATTCATGAGTTACTATTCACGAGTTACTATTCACCGAAATTACTATTCACCCGAATATTATTCACTCGGGTATTTGGAGTACTTTTCATGTCGGGGTACTATTCACGAGGTACTATTCTCGAAGTACTATTCATGGGGTACTATTCACGTACGACGAAAATTGATTCTTTTTCTCATCAATTTATTTTTGGTGCATGAATATTATTCTTGAATTTTACTCTACAAAGAAGTATCATGTTGGCAATTTGGACGTTATTAATTCCTGGATAATTTAATTCGTGAACTTGTTTTATTGAATTCTTATATCATTGTCATCATCCTCATGTTTATATTATGTTGAAAGTCATTTATGGCCTGTAGTGCATAGATGGACTTGGTGTGATTATGACCAGGGATTATTCGGTGTAATCATGACCGTAATGTTACAAATAATGTGGTAAAAGTCCTTATTGGCCCGTAGTGCATTGATGGATAGTTGTTGACATGATCATGACCATTAATGAATACACGAATATCCTTGGCCCGTAGTGCATGGATAATTTGTGGTCGTGATACTAAAGAATATCATTGGGTACAGAAAGTGTAAGGGGTGATTCGATGATGTGAATTATTTATTAAAATTTGAGTCCAATGATAAAAGTGATGAGAAAAATTTTTTAAATCATAAAAGATAGTAGATTTTATTCTCTACTTGACTCTTTTAATGGATTGTTTGTTCCGCTGCAGTTAAACTTGATGTCTATTGTATTTTATCAGTTTAACATTGTTGAAGACTAATGATAATTTATTCTGCATTATCTTAGTCATAATATTTCTTACTGGGCTAGTTGAGCTCACCCTTTCCTTCACTGTTCTCTTCAGGAAATGAGAATATAGCTGGGACAAGTCGGGGAACGGAGTGACAATCCAGATGATAGCATTAGTAGTCCTCACTATTCTGTTAAATAGTGTGACAATAAATGTAATGAGGACTGAATTTGAGTTTGTATACTGTCTATGAGGACTCCATTGAGAGTGGATATTGTCTAGAAGACAATATTCTTGTTTGAACTCTCAGTTTATGTTTTGTCGTATTTTACACGACAGTTGTATATTTAAGTTTGTATTTGAATTTTTGTACCATGTATTTGGCGACTCAAGATGGGTGATGTATAACTGTTTTGGGGGCGTCACACCAATGCTAGAATCAGTAAAGATAAATTTGTCTAAACATTCCTCCACGAATGATTTGGGAAGAGTATCTTAATTGGGGATACAAATCTATATAGATATATTTAAGATGATGCTCGACTTAACCCAAGAAACGTATATTCATCTAATGCTAAAGTCGTTTAGCATGACAAACTCCAAGAGATGTCTCATGTTGATGAGCCATGGAGTGTATCTCTTTTATTAGTCCCCATAGACTCCTGAAAAGAGAGATCGCATGAGTGACAATCATGTATGCAATGAAATGTACGAGACCTGATGTTGATCAGTCATATTATGGAGAAGATCACTGTAAGACAGTGAAAAACATCTTAAAGTACTTAACTGGCACTAAGGATGTGATTAAAATTTATGGTGGGTCTAAATTAAAACTAGAGGGCTTAACATACTCAAGTTTTTCGTATGACTAAGACGCGACAGAAAATCCCACTTTAAGGTAAAGTGTTACCTTGAATCAATGGTGCGATGAATTGGAAAGGTTCCAAACAAGAATGAGTTCTTTGGTTTAGTGATAAAGACAAAGTATATAGCTGTAAATGAAGCTGGAAGTTGATTTTTTGGATGAAAAGTTCATTACAGAACTAGGAATCGTTCCTAAGTCTCATCTTGGAACTAAACATGTGATGTGGCACTTTCATTTGATTATGAAATCATTGAAAGATGGGAAATCACTATAGAGATAGTGAACTCTCAAGAACAACATTACATATCCATTAACTAAAGTTTATCCAACAGCAGGATAATCGTCACTTAGAGAAGAAGGGTATGAGATACCATGACGATTGGCTTTAGTGCAAGTGGGAGATTGAAAGTAGTATGCACACAAGCCAATCATGTTTGATGATAAAACATATACTTTGTAACAATCTTATTCATTTATTAAAAAAAAGTATTAATTTATTAAAGGCTTTTAATTATCTACATGATGTTGTTTTATAATATGTGATAAACCCATAGTTTTAAGCAATGCTTTTAGAATAATGATGATGATCATTCTAATGAGATCTAAATTCTTAGAAAGCTTAAAACTAAAATAGTTCCCAATCATTGGATTACTAAATTGGGGATTAGTGAATCCGGATAGATTGGTACATACGTTGCTTGCTCATTGGATGAGGATGATTGATCTCATGATCATTTGTGTGGAGACACTAAAGCAAGTATATAGGTGCTTATTAGAGAATAAGTTCACTAAACGTGGCTCATTAAAGAATACCTAATGGAATTTTACTTGCATGTCAATAGGAATTCTCAGAGTGATAGTAGTACAAGTGATCCTTGGACTTGAGATCATCATAGTATCTTGTGTATGATGAGTTATACTTTGACTTATTCCTTAAGACCCTTAGGGTATATCAAAGGGTATGCTTGGGTATAATAAGTTGTATATGGAGATAATGTATGATCAATAAAGAATCTACCACTTCTAGTAAAAGAAGAGAAATGTCATATGTGATTCGATAAATGACAACCCAAAGAGTCCTTGGCAATGCGTAATGAAATTAGAAAAGAGTTTCTAATTTGCATTATTTGGATTTGTTCATTTAAGAGTCGAAATACATATAATTAAATAAAATAAGACTTGACAGTAATTCCATGTCTTATATTTAATTGAAATATTGTATGGTGGAAGGATTGAATTGTACGGTAACTATTTACTCAAAGGTTCTTTTATGATTAATGTTGAAATCTATATTATCTGGAAAGTCCTTAATCGCTAGGGAGGCTTATCCCCATTGTAGAATAAATATTATTTATTTAAATAAATTAATATTTTAATTTATTTATTTAAATAAGATTAGAATTGTTCTAATTGATTTATTCACAACCGGTTTAATATGGAGAACCTAAAGGGTCACACCATAAAAGGAAGAATAATTATTTAAGAAGTTAATGACAATTGTAATAATAAGTTAAGTATATTTAATTTAATCTATGTTGATAGAATAAATTAAATAGCTTAATATTTATTATTTAATATTTTAGAAATATTTAATATAAATTAATAAGAGGAGTCTTATTATTATTATTACTATTATTATTATTTAATTCCTAAAGGAGTTTGGGAATTAATTTAATATTAGTACTTTCATTTATTCCTAATAAGATTAGGAGGCTAATTAATTAAAGGATTTTAATTAATTAAAATAAAACCCAATTTCTTAATTGTTAAGGAGGGTTGACCACATCTATAAATAAGAGGAGTCTTATTATGTGTGGGAGTGGTGGTTGACGTTTTCATAGAATACGTAATTCCAATAGTTGGGAGAGTACACCCTTTCTATGAGAGATAGAAAAACTAGAATTTTGCCAAATACCCATCTTCTTGAATCCTTCTTCTTCCTTGGTGGATCACCTCTAGAGACCAAACACTTGGGTGGCTAACGTTGATCAAAGGAAGGAACTAAACCCGGTGGATTCAAGTTGGACGCGAAAGGATTTGGAGGTGAACTCGTACCTAAGGAAGCTCGAATCTTCAAGGGTATGATTCTTGTTCATTATCTTTTCGTTTAATTAATAATTGTGCATAAAGGGTGATCCGGGTATATGGTTTGTAAAATTTTAAACTCTGATTTTTACACGTTTCCGCTTATTTTATGTAATTTGACTGCGTTCATGAATATTACAAACCTAACAGGTATAACCATAATCTTTGATGTTTCAGGTAAAAACATGTGATAAAAATTATCTTCGTCCTAGATGAGAAGAGGAATTTAAAACCACAAATATGATTATGAGTTATTCACATGATTGTGGACAACTGTTGATTGATGTTATAGGGATAAAACATTGTTTGTGGACTTTTAACATAGAGAAGATAAGAGACTTTATGGTCTATTTAACTCTTCTAATGGATTGCTCGTTTCATTGCAACTATGGTTGAAAAGTTTTATCATCTACCATATGTTCTAATGACATACAACCTCGTGTTATCATAAGACAGGGTTGTGCACATCCACTTGCTGAGTATATCTACGAGCACTACCTATATAATCTTGGAGTTTGGTTGAAATATAATTTTCAATTGCAGACAGTGGAGATAGTTATATGTCAAGAGAAGACTCACTATTGGAAAGAACATGATAGTAATCTTCTCGTTTTTTTTTGGGGTCTATTGGGTCAACCAGGAATAAATTCTGTGGACATGTGATATCTATCATAACCTACACGCATGGCCTCCCATGTACGAAGGTTTCATTGAGCACTTCCCAAATATTTTAATTTCTAAAACAGTTATTGACTGTACCTTTATGTAAGGTGTCATTGTGACGTGTTATCCAAGGTTGGGATGAGAGTCACAGTTGGTATATATTTGTATCAAAACTCACAACATGTGTTGTTGTATTTTGCACGACAATTTTAGTAATAAAGTTGTAGTTGTTTTCTGTACCATAGATTTGGCGACTCAAAATAGGTTGGATGAATTGGACCTATTTTGGGGGTGTCATAGCTGCCTTCAATATATGTTTCAATATGATAACCATTATAACGTATATCCTTAAAGTTGAGAAAATTTCTGCTTGTCTCAGAAGAATATAAAGAATCATCAATACAAAGTTTTGTGCCCTTTGACAACATTATAATTGCTCTTCCAGAGATTTTAATTAAGTTTGATGAATAATCACTCTTCAAGAGTCTTCAATTATGTTTGATAAATAATCGCTCTTCTAGAGCCTTTAATTAAGTTTGATGAGCTTCTGGCCCATACAACTTCATATATGCAAAACATAAATTTAACTTTATTACTTGAAACAAAAATAAAACATATAATAAAAATACTTATTATAATTGTCATAATATAATGAAATAAAAATAATTAATTGGTATAAACATTTCTATCAACATACCATCAAGGAAACCATAGATATCAAAATTAGTTATATCCACTCCATTTGAAAAGTCAAAATAATTCATGGGATCTTCAGGATCATTATGATCAATAAAGTTTATTTTAATTCCATTTTCTTTTCTTTTATGGAGTCTTGGTACAAATCTACCAAATGTTTAGGAGTACGACGGGTACATTCTCTTTTTTATATTGATTGTTCCTTTCACGTCCACTACCACAACCACAACCACAACCATAATTTTCTCTATGATTATCGACCAAATGTGGTTCCATTCACTTCAGGGAATGTAGTAGAATCGGTTGGGTGAGATTGTTAGTTTTTTTCAGCAAATATTTATTATTTTGTACAGACACTAGAAAACATAATATCACTTCTGGGAACATAGTTTTCTTTATCGCTTCAGGGAATATTTTGTGAACTTCCGCTCTCGATATTGCTGCTGCAAGAGCATATTCGAGGCATGAAATATAATAAATATTTTCTCTAACATGTCTTTCCTTTAAAATCATTTCATAAGACAAGTGAGTCTTTTATTGTAATGTACTCATATTTTAATTTTTCATGGAGATAATAGCGAATAAAAATCATTAATTTTGCATGATCCTACAGGGATGCATGATTGCCAACTATAATATTATCTCCAATGTTCGTTGCCTTTAGATGAATCTCATCATTAAGAGTACATGACAAATAATTCTTGATCGATATAAATCAAGAGCAACAAATTCAAATTTATAAGATTTGAATATTAAATAACTAAACATATTCCCCATCAAATTAAATAATTATATATTTTATATTTAATTGTAATGAAACAATTTATAGAAATGCAGTAAAACACAAAACTAAATTTGTCTACTAAAACTAAATAACAAACCAACATTACTAAGCATATTTATCATTGTAACTTCATACAAAAATATATCAAAAAGATCATTAGAAATATATCAAATATGCTACCATGCCATATCACAGAAAAACATACATGTTGGTTAGTATTTCAAAAGAAGATTTATATACTACTCCGTTTCCCATCTTGATCATGTTTCATCCATCTTGTACCTATATAAGCAATACTACATATATATATACTTACAGTGAGTTAAGAGAACTCTTTTTTTTAAATTGGGTAGAGCTTCGTGCTGATAACGTGTTATAAAAGATTATAAAAATTAAAAACAAAGATGTTACTAAAATTAAGAATAAAGATGATTAGAAGAAAGAGAGCATTCTCATTATATTTTGTATATCCCATTATCTTTTACAATGCTCTTATTTATAGATATATGGACTTGGAAGTTACAAAACTCAAAAGTCATGAGTTTTAAAACTTAATGAACATAGGAGTTCCATAATACCAAAGATCATTACAATTAAATATAAATCTAGACATCTATAAATATATATGTTATAATTTTATAACATCCTATCAAAAATAAGATTATTTCTCATAAAAAGACACTTAATAAAAATAATACAACTTTCTTTTCATAATAGTAATTCTTTTTTAATAGGATTCGAGCAGTTACAAACAATTTTTTTACTCAAAATATAGGCGCTACGATTACCCTTATTGTTTGGCGCATATTATCAAACATTCATAATATTTGCAAACACTAGAGATGAATGGATGACGTATTTAATTAGTTCTATTTTGAAGAGAATTAATTAATAGAACAAACACTAGAGAGGTTGACTGTTGAGTGTTGAGTTTAAAGTTTGTTGGATCTTCACGCTACTCAAAACCAACCTGCATTCACAAGTTATATTTACATGTGACAAACATATTATCGAAATGAAAGAGTATCAGACTCAACATCAACGAGATGCATTACATAAATCAAATTAAAAAAATAGTGCTAATATTAATAAAGTAAAAGCTAATTAATAGAGGCATCAATATATTACTTATAGAAAATAAACACATACACACACATAAACGGATGATTCTGGTTATTTTTTTATAGAAAAACAATAAAATTTACAGGAAATTATGAAATAAAAACAGATAAAGCTTACCAAACTGATAGAGAAGTAACAATCCAATATTTATTTCCTTTTAAACACAAACTAAAAAAGGCAAAAAAATGTGATTTATATGTGCAAATGCGTGACTGAGAGAGCACAAAGCAAACAAAAACAGAAGAAGATAAAACCTATGAATGATGCCAATCCGTTACACCAACACCAGATTTGGTGAAACCCTTACCTAAACATTTGATGTGGCCTAAAACACTTTAACAATCCCTAATCCAGCAGAGCGATTTTGTGAAGACGGAGTTCCAACTAAAATCAAAGAGAACAAAAAAATTGTCAAAATAAGAAATTAGAGAAACCTTAAGGAGAAAAGGAGCAACAACTGATTTTCTTAAGGGCATGATGAGCTCCTAATTTGATCTTCACAATTGAGATATTGATACTTAATCGCGTGATTTGGTGTTCTTCAAGCTCGTTAGCGGCTTAGAGAAGAGGGAGATTAGGGAGATTTCTAAAGTTAGGGCTTCTCGTACGGAGGAGGAGGAGGTATATTGGATGTAGCAGGTTGAGGGCAGGGATAAAAGTTAATTGGAAAATAATTAGAGAGTGAGAGGGAAAAAAACAATGAATAGGAAAATAACGAGGGAATGAGTGAAAAAAAAACGGGCACTCTATTGACCGTAGCAGGAAGCTACTATCTTTTGGGTTGTCTCTATGGTAAGTACGTGACTGTTGGTAAAAGAGCCTATAGCTACGGTTTTGCCTCGACCGTAGCTACAGGTCATAGCTGTTGGTCAATTTTCTTGTAATTAGTGATGGTCAAAGTCAAAATTCATGAATTGGAGCAGTTGATTGACACATCATATATTAATAATTATATACTTGATATTATCCCTTTTATTTAAATTGCAACTGAAAGTTCAAACCTTAAGGTTACTATATGAAAACTTCTCATGCAAATGAATAAAAATCATTAATTATGTGGAAAAAATTGATTAAAATAATAATAAAATTAAAAGAAATATTTTAATTTATTTTTTTTATAATTTTTTCTTTTCCTTTATCTCTCTAAATCATTAAACAAAACCAAACAAAAATAAAAAAAACCTAAAAAAAAACATAGAACATACTAAATCAAAAACCCAAAACATACTAAAACATAACAAACTAAAAAAAACATACTATTAAAACCTACTAAAACATAAAAATATAAACAAAACAAAAACAAAATAAAACCTAAAACAAACCAAATAACAGAAAAAACAAAAAAAAAACAAAAAAGATGTAATTATGGTAAAGGAAAACTAGATATATAGATAGCTAGAATTGAATGGGGTGGTGACTGCTGGAGCAGCTACTGCTACTTTATTAAGCCAAAACAAAAACAAAAAAAACATAGCTTACAAGTCGGAAATACCCAAACTCCCCTCCCCTCCCCTCCCCTCCCCCAAACCCCAAAACTCCCCTCCCCAACCAAACTCCTCCCTCTCTCCTCCACCACCGCAACCTCTCTCGCCGCCATCGCCGTCGCTTCGCTCTCCTCCCCGCGACCCCACCCCCACTCCTCGCCGAGAAATTTGAAAAAGTCCAACTATTTGACTTCGATCTCACCTTTCCAATAATGATGGCCGAGTTTTTGTTCCTCATGTTCGCCCTAGACAAAGTCTATTACTCTCCACTAGGCAAATTCATGGATAATCGGGATATCGAGATCAAGCAGAAGCTCGGCGGCGTGAAGGACACCTCAGCGGATGTGAAGCAGCTAGAGGAGCAGGCGGCGATGGTGATGAGGGCGGCCAGGCCGGAGATATCGGCAGCTCTGAACAAGATGAAGAAGCAGACATCGGCGGAGGTGGAGTAGAAGCTGGCGGAGGAGAGGAATTAAGAAAGTGGAGGCAGATATGAGTAATTTGGCTAACTGATTTGACACGTAAGAAATAACTTGTTTTGTTTTTTTTCAAAAGCCACGTAGAAAAATTGGTCCAATTTTTTAACGTCCGTGAGCAAAATTGGACGGAATAGCTTGATAAAATTTTTTTTAAAAATACAGTGGACCAATTAAATTTTTTTAAAGTACAGTGACTCAATTGTTAAAACACAACGACCACAGTAAAATAAATGTACTTTTTGCCCAGCTCAAACTCATTTTATGTAGGCGGATATGAACCACCCATTGGGTTGCCAGCCATTTTACCATGTCTAATGCAAACATTAATATTATATAAAAAACAATATAAGAAATAGAATTCTTATCTTACAAATGTAGTATTTAATTAAAATTTTTATCTATCTCTAAATTTATTTTTCTTTAAAACACTTCGAAAGACATTTCATAAAGTTTTCATCCTTAATTTTAAGTTGAATTTTCTTTTCCTAGCGTACAAATATAATGTTATAATGAATATTGGATCTATGAAATATAGTGAAAAGACAGCATGAAAATTAATTTTTTAAAACTTATTTTCGATTTAGTTTTCAAGTATTTAGAAAGTTGTTAATGGTATATATAAAGTTCTAAAAATTATTATTTATTATCAATCTTTGTTACTCTATCTTTGTCATATTATTTAATGCTTTGTATGATATATATATATATATATATATATATATATATATATATATATATATATATATATATATATAAAGGATGAATAACATACCCTTTATTTAATATACTTTGCATATCCCTTTAAGAATCTTAATTGCATTTACTGGCTCGATTAAATCACTATAGGTTCTATCAAAATGCGTTATATGTTGTCCGTCATTAAAAGCTAAGAGCAACTGCCTACGTCGCTAATTACTTTATTTTCCCTTCTATAAATTGTTTTCAACAATTTAACTGTAATAAATATAATAATATACTTACTACATTAAAAACTTACATACATTACATCCAATAATGTAATACATAATTTCTTTAATAAAAGGGTGGTTATACATTAAGTATATATTTAATGTCACCAATTCACCACATTAAAATAATTTAATATTATAGATTATTTTAATTCTACACATCTCATTTTATTTAATAAATGGCTCCTACCATTTTGCTTACATATAATAAATATATAATACTAATATATTTATTAAACATAAACATCACTTATTACGTAGTTCTTACTCACCTATGTAATATAATATCACACAACATATCATTTAATAAGAATTTTCTTTGTTTAATTCTTATTTAAATATTACCCAAAAATTTGGGTTATCACATTCTTTCCCCCTTATAAGTATTCCATCCCCGGAATCACAATACGAATCATTCTTAATCGGTTTAGATCTTATTCTTTCTCGTAACCTTATCGTTGAATCATTTCAACGTATCATTTCCTTAGATTTTTCTTAAAAATTTTAAATAAATCCTCTATTTTCAATGTAGGCTTTAAACATTGACCCTTAATTTAATCATTCAAGATTTTTTAAATTTTTGGGTTGTCACATTCACCCCTTCTTCTAAAAATTTCGTCCCCGAAATTATATTATACTAATCTTCGCTTCTTCTATCCACCGAAAATAGGTTTTCAATTTAACCTTTACATTTATCCTCCTCTAAGGATTTCACTTCTACCAACTCTCATTCAACCATTGCTACGTACCCTTTTTAAGAAGTTAAAAACTTTTCATATTATGTTGAGGGGTCATATAGACCATGAACTCTCAGGTTTAACGGTATTCACCGCAACCAATTCTGTAAACATGTTGAACTAGGTGATCAGTCTAGTACAGATACGAGTACGTTAGGAGATCAGTCTATCGTACCCTACGTCGTGCACAACGTATCAATCTTGTTTAGCAACTATTTGCGCTACTAGATTGGATTATTTTATCCAATCGGGGTTGTTCACCTCAGACTTAGCATAAGATTCCGCACCAAAACAATTTGGTTTGGGAAGAATTCTCAAAGAATACTTGAATTTTCATAAACATTTGTCTAGCTGAATCAAATAGCTTAGACACATATCAATAATTCGAACATCAATCGAAACATTTGTCTGACCACTAAAATCGGCATTGACTTTTCTTTAACTGGTTTAAAATTCTGAAAATCATTTTAATTATTGTGAGACCGAATTTTATGAAATGAAAGTATTGAATTTTCTTATAATTATTCTATTTAGTAAATAGTTAAATTGATGAAAGGTTAAAGTTAAGGGTGATATGTGAAAATTTTTCAAAGTAAACAAGTTGTCATAAAATAATCGATGATAAAAGTACAGTCATACGCGTGGTTGCATAGTAACACACGATATTGATTATTGATGCTTACATGAGAAGTCACTCAGTTATAGTCAATTATTGCTACAGTAATTGCTGCATCATATCTCTCTTATTATTAATTTAATTATTGTCACAATATCATCTGCATAATATGTTATATTATTAAATCAATAATTGAGACAACAAAGTTATTCATATTATTATTTACAATATTGACAATGTCTAGAAGTTCTGTCAAGGAGAGGTTTGGTCACCTAATTGCGAGCCAATAAGGAGAAATCCTTATCGGAAAGTCCCCTCTTTCCTGGGAACAACCTGGTTGTTAAATATTGTGCGTTATAATATTAATGATGAATAAGTTCGTGTTGATTAAGGATGAAATTGATAGTTCCATTGTTTGGGAATTATTAGTGTTAGTGGAAATTGATATTTATTTCGATAATATTTTTTGTACATGAATATTATTCTTGAATTTTACTCCACAAAGCAGTATCATGTTGACAATTTGGATATTTTTAAACTCCGGATAAATTTAAAGTCTTTAATATTTATCCTTGATTTCGTTTGATTAATGCTTATATCATTGTCATCATCCTCATGCTTATATTGTGATGAAAGTCATCTTTGCTTACCGTGCATAGATGGACTGTTGATTATTGATTTTACAGTTGTATATCTTTGGCTTACGTGCAAAGATGGACAGTTGTATGACATGATCATAACCACTGGTGATAATAACGAATATCTTTGGCCCGTAGTGCATGGATAATTCGATGATGTGATTGGCAGGATCATGACCATTAGTTAACAGTTGAATGTCTTTGGTCGTAATGCACTGACAGACAATTGATTGGTATGATCATAACCATTAGTTTTATAGTTGAATATCTTTGGCCCGTAGTGCAAAAGTAGACAACTGATTGGTATGATCATTGTTATTACATTTGAATATCTTTAGCCTTTGGGGTAAGGATATTGAGTAAACGTTCTATTAAACCTTTGTGGCAAGGAGAAACTGTTGATTTACATGATTATAAATATGAATTGTGGATTTAACTATAATCTTTGGTGGTTCAGGTGAAGACATGTGATGATAATTTTTTTTTGTCTTGGGTATAACAAAGAACTGTTGATGAGTATTACAGGAATGAAATATTAATGATGGACTTTTAATCTAGAGGAGATAGTAAACAATATATTCTACTTGACTCTTCTAATGGATTGCTTATTCCGCTGCAATTAAACTTGATGTTTATTGTATTTTATTAGTTTAACACTGTTGAAGGCTAAGAATAATTTATTTTGTATTATCTTAGTCATAATATTACTTACTGGGCTAGTTGAGCTCACCGTTTTCTTTCACTGCTCTCTTCAGGAAATGAGAATATAGCTGGGACGAGTTGGGGAACAGATTGACGGTCCAGATGGTTGTTTTAGTAGTCCTCACTATTCTGTGAAATAGTGTGATAATAATTATAATGAGGCCTCCATTGAGTGTGGATATTGTCTAGAAGACAATATTCGTGTTTAAACTCTCAGCTATGTTTTGTCGTATTTTGCACGACAGTTGTATAATTAAGTTTGTAGTTGAGTTCTGTACCACGTATCTGGAGACTCAAGATGGGTGATGTATACCTGTTTTGGGGGTGTCACAATTGGTATCAAAGCCATAGAAAAGAGCCCCGAGTCTTTATCTGGTGACTTCCAAGTCTTAGGATGCAACGAAGCCAGACTTTCCATAGGGGACGTCGTGAGTAACGGTGACAAGTTGATAGGTATCATTGTGAGGTTCTATCCAAGTCTTGGATGCGGGTCACAGTTGGTATCAAAGCTTAATTAGGGATATGATTCCTGGCTGAGATGTGAGACAAGAACTAGGAGGGGAAAGACGGGGAATTCCTTCGCTAGTATGACCTACCTAAGTTATTTGGTATTTAATTGGTCGGTCAGAGTATAGGGAAAATATGTGGCATATCAATTAACCCTTATTTTGAAACTACATTCTAGAATGATATCTGAAATACAGGAGATGAGAAATGGAAAAATCATGATAGAGAGGAAATAACTGGGAAGGTACAATCCGAAAAGAAAGCAAGGTATTCTCATCTCTTCGAACTACAAGGTACGTAAATTTTGAGGGCGAAATTTCATAAGGAGGGGAGATTGTGAGACCCCAAATTTTATGAAATAAAAGTATTCAATTTTCTTATAATTATTCTATTTAGTAAATGGTTAAATTAATTGATAAAAGGTTAAAGTTAAGGGTGATATATGAAAATTTTTCAAAGTAAACAAGTTGTCATAAAATAATCGGTGATAAAAGTACAGTAATATGCGTGGTTGCATAGTAACACACGATATTGATTATTGATGCTTACGTGAGAAGTCACTCAGTTATACTCAATTATTGCTACAGTAATTGTTGAATCATATCTCTCATATTATTGATTTAATTATTGTCACAGTATCATCTTTATAATATGTTATATTATTAAATCAATAATTTAGTCGGCAAAGTTATTCATATTATTATTTGCAATATTGACAATGTCTAGAAGTTTTATCAAGGAGAGGTTTGGTCACCTAATTGCGTGCTAATAAGGATAAATCCTTATCGGAAAGCCCCCTCAATCTTTCCTGGAAACGACCTGGTTGTTAAATATTGTGAATTATAATATTAATGATGAATAAGTTCGTGTTGATTAAAGATGAAATTGATAGTTTCATTGTGTTGGAATTACTAGTGTTAGTGGAAATCGACATGTATTTCGATAATAATTGATGTCTGGAGGTTATATTGACCAATCGGGTAATTAATCGGATAAATGAGAAATTAATTGCTATTGATTCACATGATTATAACTATTTGTTCACATATGTGTACTATTGATTCACATTCTTGTACTATTAGGGGAGTTGGTGCAAGATGAATAATACTTGCATGACTAAGTTAAAAATGGAGATATAAATAGAGGTACTATACTGTAATTCGTATTTTCACATGTATAGAACAATTGATTCACATGATTTACTATTAGGGGAGGTGGTGCAAGTTTGATAATACTTGCAGGACTAAATTAAAAAGGAAGAAAAAGAGGAAGGTATTATACTGTAATATTTCGAGCCCCAAAATGTGCAATTATTGAAACTATATTTTCCTATAAATAAGCTCATTCTTCCTTCATTTCTCACTAATTCACTAAAGCTATAGAGCAATTATTATAGAGAAATTATAGAGAGAAAAAGAAGAGAGAAGTCCGCTACCTCACTATTCCAAAGATCCAATCTTCTTTTGAGGTAAGGGGTATTATTTCTTTCGTATTCACGAAGAGAGCTATTGTTATTCCATTCCTTATTATTCATTGGAATAACTCAGATATCGCGACTACTAGTATACATGGTGAAATTCTTCTATTATTCCATTTTTTATTATTATGTTGGAATAACTTTTTCGATGCGAAATACTGCATACATGGTGAAATTCTTCTCTTATTCTATTCTTTATTATTCTGTTAGAATATCCTCTCTGTCATGGATTCGCATGACCTGATTCCATTCTTTATTATTCTATTGGAATAACTCAGCTTCGGTGCGGATTACGCACGACACGATGAATTCTTCATTATTCCATTCTTTATTATTCTGCTGGAATAACTTTATCGGTCAAGCGGTTACGCACGACACAGTGAATTCTTCCATTATTCCATTCTTTATTATTCTCATTAGAGTAACTTTCGTCATCGCGGGATTACGCATGACACGGGAATTCTTCCATTATTCTATTCTTTATTATTCATTGAAATATCCCGTCATATGGCGGGATTACGCATGACCGTTCCATTCTTTATTATTCATTGGAATATCCTGTTTTGTCTTTCGATTTAATTCGTTCCATTATTTATTATTCATTGGAATAACTTGTTTGTCTTGATCCTATCGCATGCATGGTGAATTCTTCATTATTCCATTCTTTATTATTCTCGTGGAATAACTCATCATGTGGATTACCACATGCATGGTGAATGATCCTTCGTATTCATTCCTTATTAAATTGTGTAAATGATCTGTCTACGTGGATTACCGCATGGCAGGCGAAAATCCATTTGCAGTTTCATAATTTTTCTAACCCTCAAAAATTCTGAAAAAATTTGAAATGATAGTTGGTTGAGTTTTCTAGATTGTGTCCAAAAATGGCGATTTTTGGATGTATAGATTAGGAGTTATGAATTTTATGAGAAAAGACTATTTTAAAAGTAAACTCTTATAACTCCTTGTGGTTAACTCCAAAATTGGTGAAATTTTTATTGGAAGTACATATATATAACAGGAGTATACCCTGTAAACTTTGAAATTTTTGAACAAAAGTACAATTTATAATAAATGTCTAAATATTCGGCAATTTTGGCCATATGAAAAATAGTAAATTAATTTTAAAAATTCTGAGAAAAATATATGTTCAATATGGGACTATATTCTGCTAAATCTCAGAAAAGAATAATTTTTGGGACTGATTTGGTATTTTTTATGAAAATAGTTTAGTTACGAACATATGAATTAAATATGTTATGTGAAGTTGAAAAATTGGTAAATAGGAGTTTATGGCTTGGAAATCCTATATAAAGTATATGCAGATTTTTGATGAGTGATTTGATCATTGGTAATGAAATCTTATGAGTATGGCATTTTTGAATGATTAAATGTATTATTTGGTAAAGTGTAAACAATTAAATTAAATTGTTTATAAGTTTAAGAAGTGATTAAAATATTGTTATAATATTAACAATATTAGATTATGAGTTTATTAAGTGATTGATAATATTTGGATAAATTTAAAGTCTTTAATATTTATCCTTGTTTTCGTTTGATTAATGCTTATATTATTGTCATCATTCTCATGCTTATATTGTGATAAAAGTCTTCTGTGGCTTACGTGCATAGATGGACTTGGTATGATTATGACCAAGGATTATTCGGTATAATTATGACCGTAATGTAACGAATGATGTGATAAAAGTCCTCATTGGCCTGTAGTTCATTGATTGACAGTTGTTGGTATGATTATGACCAGAATTATTCAGTATAATCATGACCATTGATGATTACATGAATATCCTTGGTCGTGGTGCAGGGATGATTCGATTTATTTATTGTGACAACCGAGATTTTGTAAATTAATTTTAAATATTTATTGGATTGAATAAATATTTTTTGATGAATTAATTATTAGATTAATTAATGAAGTTGTGATAGATTAATTTAATTATATGTGTTATATTTATTAAATTAATGTGGAGAATTTTTATTATTCAAGTATGTGAGTATGTGAGCTTATTGAATTAAAAGAAATATTTAATAAGCCTATGTTATTTTAATTAATTTAATTATTAATTAGAGATTTAATAATTTGACATCGTTATTAAATGAGAAATTTAATTATGTGACTATGTGAATTAATGAGAAATTATTATATTTTATTTAAAATAAATTAAATAAGATATTGATTTTATTTTATGAAGGAGTGTGACATTTATTAAACTATATGATAAGTTTTTATTAAATTAAATGATTTTAAATCCTATTCTTGCTAAACAAACAGGACCTTAAGGGGAGTTGGGGGCAGTTAAACCACGAATGGAATAACTGAACTCAACTCTGCGCATAAAGGTTCAGTGGTTTATTTTCTTACGCATTTTCATTAGAGTTCAATTGAGAGCTTGAGAGGTTTCAGAGAAAAATTAGAGGAAAGTGTGGGAGAAACTCTGCGATTGAGATAGAGAGAAATTTGTTATCTTTATTCACTTTGCGCTTGGGTAATTCTCTTCAACCTAAATTCTTATTTTACGTCTTTTAAAGTTTTCATGAATATGGCTTAAGTTTTCTGTTAAGTTTTTGTAGTTGGAAAGGGTAACAATTATATGTATATATGTATTAATATAACATCATAGCATGTTTTAATACATATTGTATATGATTCCATATTATAAGTTTCATAATATTATGACTTGTTGTTTCAAAATTTACAGAATACGTTATATGGCCATATGGCCTTATATGTGTTTTTAGTATGACAAATATAAATTATTTTGTAAAATTCACACACTTATGCGATTATGCATGCTAAAACGAACAAAACGAAACTTGAATGGTTGGATTTGGCTTTATAACGAATCCGCGGCGTTGAATTTTAGGAATTTATGTTCAAAGCTTCAAGAACATCAAGAACAGTATAATTTGCACGTTGAATTCTATAATTATATGTTTTTATGGGTTAAGATCACTCCATAGATGTTAAGTATTGATTATATATGAATTCTAGCATGTGGGTATGTTTAAATTCGTGTAAAAATAAGTTGATTAGAAATTTTTTAGCCATGTTCTGCAATTTTCGCGAATTGCAGAATCGAATCGAGTCTCGGGCCATGCCTGAACTCCTCAGTACAAATTTCGCACTGCATGGCGCTAAGAACCCAGTAATGCAGTGACTAAGAATAGGCCTAGCAGGTGGCCATGATACCACTTAGCAGAATGGCCAAAAATTAGTTTTTAAAAAAATGTCCAAGTGTAGAAATGTGTTAGTAACCTAGTCTAATGAATATAAAAATTTATTAGACATATGATGAGATATTAAAATAAGTTTTACCAAGTCAAGATGACATCTATATGTTAATTGAATCGTTAAGTATGTATTCAACTTGTTGTTTGTGTAATATTATATTATGTGAAAACAAGTATGATAATTTGACTAGTATAGTCACGAATTCGAGTTAGACAAAAGAATAAACTTATGATGTTTAGTACGTTGTAATTGACTGGTATTGTGAATATAATTGATATATAGGATTTAAATCAAAGAACGAGTTTAGTAAAAGTGTAATCTACGTACGAGGCAAGTTTCCTAACCCTACTTGGTATCATCGAGCAAACTCTCATTATTATTGATTAAGTATGTTTCGTATATTAAAGCTTATTAATCCTTCAAGCATAATGTTATTATACAATAATTATTCTATTGTATACTTTTGAGATTTTATCCAAGTTAAATTATCAGTTATTGTTAAACCTTGTTAGACTAGCGAACCCTTATTGATTCGACTAGTCCATAGTTGATGAGCGTTTTAAATTTTAGAACCCTTGATGAATTATCCAAACCAAACTTCCATTGGTGCGGACTCAAATGTCAAACTAAGATGAACAACCCTATATAGGGGATTATTTACGCTTTAGCGTTAAGATATTGTGCACAGTATGGTACTAAGGGTTGATCCCCCTAAGTACGAGAAGAAGAGTCCATAGTCTTATGACTGTTAAAGGCTTCAAGTATAAACACTTGACAACCTAGGACGTAGTTCAAGGTCTTATGACCCTCAGAATTTCTTTTGATTCTTGTTATTCATTATTGATTCAAAAGTTGAGCTTTATATAAGAAGTTAGTATTTCTCTCGCATGTTATTATTCATTGTTATATTGTTATACTTGTGGGCAATCGTGCTCACTCTTGCGTAATAATAACATTGCAGTTAAGAACGAAAAGAAGCGATTTAACCTTCCACTAGTAAGGGAAGGGCAAGCTTAGCAAGTAATGAAGACTGTTATATTACTATGGTTATGTAATTAGAATTGATGTTACTAAGACTTATTTGTTTATGTTTCCGCACAAATGATTTAAGGTTAGAGTTACCAGGGATTTATTTATTATGCAGTTGATGTAACCCCCTAAGGGGAGAGATTTTATTATTTATTTTTATCTATTGCATGGTTTGTATTTATTTATGGGTAGATAGATAGATGATGTTTGTACAGTGAACACCAAATCTTGCGAAAATAGAAGTACCGGATTTGGGGGTGTCACATTTATTAAGCTGAGTCTCAGCGATAAAGTTGATGAAAAACTTTTTAAATCATAGAAGATAGTAGATTTTACGCTCTACTTGACTCTTCTAATGGATTGCTTATTCCGCTGCAGTTGTTGATCTAAAACTTGTTGACTATTGTATTCTATCAGTTGTTATACTTCGTTGAAGGCTAAGGATAATTTATTCTCGCATTATCTTAGTCATAATATTTCTTACTGGGCTAGTTGAGCTCACCCTTTCTTTCATTGTTCTCTTCAGGAAATGAGAATATAGCTGGGACGAGTCGGGGAATGGAGTGATTGTCCAGGATAAGTAGCTTTAGTAGTCCTCACTATTCTATGGAATAATGTGATAATAATTGTAAGGAAGACTCCATTGAGAGTGGATATTGTCTAGAAAACAATATTCTTATTTAAACTCTCAGCTATGTTTTGTCGTATTGTACACGACTGTTGTATAATTAAGTTGTATTCGATTTATGTACCATTTATCTGGCGACCCAAGATGGGTGATGTATACCTGTTGTGAGTCCGAGTACAAAATTAGAGCTCACATGTGATTTAAAGAATTAAATGAACCGGGAGAAGTCTCCACGTGTCCCGAGGTAGAAAGCTCATGGAGACGACTCATTTTGGGAATTGATTGAGGGATTGGATTGGTGGCTAGAAGGACAGGATGATTTAGGCATTACTTAAGTAATTAAGGGTATTTTTTGAATTTCCTCTGAAATCACATGCCAAGCACAAGACCCAGACATGTGCAAGGCACGTGACCATTGTTTAGGAAACTCTATAAATACCCCCTTTCATTTCAATAGAAAGGACTTTTGAATTCTCTCTGAACTGAAGACTTTGAAGAAGGCTCTTGAATCCTAAGAGTTCTGCTACGTGTTACTCGAGCAATTGCTTACCTGTTCTTATCCCCTCTTCAACCACTTAATCAAGACCATACTCTTTGTAGATTTCTCTCCTCCTCAGTCAACACGAAACCCTAACCCTAGTAAGGTACGGTTTCCATACCTACATTTATTTGGCGAATCTGCTGGGGAGGTGTAGAATTCGTGAAGGGTATGCCCACAACTCGAAGCGGGAGAACTATAGGAAGAGTTTCATCGACACCTAGCATTACTTCACCGGATCCGGTTCAGAGGCAAACAAATCAACATTTTCAAGGCACGGACCTAGATCTCGATCAATCCCTCGTAGAAGACGCTTCTGAAGGAAGTTCAACATCACCACATATGGCTGATCAACAACAAACCAATGTCAGGCAGATGAGCACAGGAAGACAAGGTGAGGAAGTATGTGGAGAACAAATAACCACGAATGCTGTGCAGTTGGAGATGCTCAAGGCCTTAAAGGAGGCAAGAGAAGGACAAGGGATGATGATGGCCATGATGTCAGAAATGCGAAAGCAACAGAAGGAGATGGGAAATTTTTGTCAATAATTAATGCATATTCCAACCTTCAAAGCTATGTTTCCAGGAAGTTCGCAGGTAGAACGAGGAGGAGTGGATGTCAACAAAGACAATCAGACTATGCCTCCAGCAAAGGAGAGTCAGCCGATTCCAATCATCCATTTAGAGCCCCAAATCAGTGGTGTTGTACCACAACCCAAAGTGGAAACAAGCCAGCCTTAACCAATCGTCATTCCCACCACACTCCCAGCTTTTTCACAAGTGCAGATACCGACTATACCGAGCCACGCCCAACAAACAAGACAACAAGTACAAGCAATGCAAGCTTTACATGATGCCAGTGTACACTGGCAGATCTCCTTACCATATACACCGCCAACGCAACAATACATTACAACCCCTCAGAAAGTCCATACAACATGTCAATATGTGACAAAGGATGATATGCTTGACGTAATCAATCAACTCCAAAAACAGACAACCAGACCATCAGAATTGGACTTCACTCCACCATACCCGACATATATACGAAGATAACCTTACCCAGCAGGGTATATTGAACACCCGCCACAATTCTTGAAGTACAATGGAGAGAAAGGGAATGCGAGAGAACATATAGCTAGGTTTGTAGAGTCGATGTCTCCGTGGTTGGGTTATGATGAAGTAATCAACCATAACCTCTTGCTCCGTGAGTTCAGTAAAATGTTGACAGATAGTGCCTTCAGTTGGTACTATAATCTAGAGAAAGGGTCAGTCCAAGATTGGGATGATTTGAAGTTTCAATTTTTTAAGAAGTTTTTCTATATGCAGAAACAGGTGACTATCGTGGAGTTAATAAGATTCAAACAAAAGTCAAATGAGGAGCTGTCAGATTACGTGGACAGATTCAGGGCTCGGGCACAAAAATGTGTGGAGCCAATTGAGGAAAAGAATCTAGTGAGCATATGCAACAATGGTGCCCTAGATACCTTTAAGCCCCACTTGGTCACTAAAGCATGTGATTCCTTTGCAACACTATCAACATTTGCACAATACTTGGGAGGAATTATGACTTTGCCCGTAAGCCATGCGACTGTTACGTGGAAGGGCAAAAGAACTGCTACTGTGGCTTTAGCAGATTCTCAGCAAAAGCCACAAGGGGGCAAAAGGGAAAAGAGTGGAAAGAATGAAAGGAACCATGGAAAATCAGGAGACAAGTTTTCCAGATTGCCCATCCCAGGGGCTATTACGTGCAGTGAGAAGGCATTCAGAGATTTGTACGAGCAATGGGTAGAACATGGAGTTGTAAAACCTCCAAGGCCCAGATTTGTTGTAACAGAAGAGATGAAGAGGAGACCAGACTTTTGTGTATATCACCAGTACGCCGGACATTCCACTATAGATCATTACAGTCTACGAAGGATCTACCATGAGAAATTGGCGGCAGGAGAAATTAAACTAGAAGGAGGAAACAACGTGCTAGACAAGCCACTTCCTAACCACAAGGGGAAAGAAACGTGCAACACTATTACTCATAGTGAATCACCAGAGGGAAGAGAGGTGGAGATGATGGAGAACACAGAAAGGATGGAGGTCGATTCTGATCCAGGTCTGCTGGTGACCGCATTGATGAACGGAGCTAAGTTCAGTAAAATTTTTGATCAGATCGGATTGACCAAGGAAGCAAGGATAGAAGCGACCAAGGTAATCATCAAAGCTGCCGAAGCACAAGAGACTTGCATGGCAGTCAGCAAAGGGTTTGTGAGGACGGTAGAAGAGGAAGAGAACAAAATCACTTTCTCTAAGGTTGATAGAGAGGTGAGATATCCACATAATAGAGCACTATATGTGACAGCAATAATTAACGGCATAGAAGTGCGAAGAGCGTTCATTGATAATGGAGCATCTGTAAATATCATGCCTTACACCGTCTTTAAAAAGTTAGGTATGCTAGAGAAGAAGATAGTGAAGGAAAAGACAAACATCACGGGGTTCGCTAATCAAAGTACGAGAACCCTCGGATACATCAAGGTGGATATACAAGTGGGGAAGATCCGAGGACCTGTGATGTTCCATGTAGTAGAGGTTGACGTAACATATCATGTGTTGCTAGGAAGAGCTTGGCAAAATGATTATGGGGTGGTACCATCAGTTTTTCATCAGTGCATAAAGGCAATTTGGAAAGGTAAGGAGGTCAAGGTACCAGTGACAAGGAACCCTTTTGGGCCAGAGGAGAGACATATCACTGAAGCAGCTTTCTTCGATGATGTCGCCGAAGAAGGAGAAAACCATATTGCCAAGCCTGATTCTTTGAAGCTAGCAAGCTGGGAGGAGGTACAAGAGGACAAGTTTGTGCCTATAAAAAAGGAAAAGAAGCAAACCTTAGAACAAGGTGAATGTTTCAAAAATAATAAACCTGTATTGGTAGATGTAGAGAAAGAAGAAAGACCCAAGGCAGGCAAAGAGACTCGGAGGATGCCCAAATATAATCAATGCCAAACAGAATTGATCGGGTGACAAAGTAAATAAAAGAAAAGAAGAACAAAAAGACAAAGTAGGAAAGAGTAATCAAACCCGATTGAAAGATAGTGTTTCTTTGCTCTGCAAGGCAAGGGGGAGCTCAAGGTACATCTAAACTGAGGGGCTCGGGAGGGGCCCCCACCAAAGAGCAACAAAAAAAAAAGAAATCGTAAAGAAGAAGGTGGAACCAAACTCCTAATATATTTAGAGGACCCGGCCAAAACCTCAACAAAATGAATTGGAGGAAGTTGATCTGGCAACAGGAGAAGGAACGCCAAAGTCGACTTACATTAACAAGGAGCTGAACGCCAACCAAAAGGAAGAGCTAGTGAAGCTACTACGAGAGTATGGGGATGTGTTTACTTGGAACTATAATGAGATGCCAGGGATTGACAAGGAGTTGGTAGAGCATAATCTGAACTTAATCCCGGGAGCTAAACTAGTGAAGCAAGTACCTCGCACCTATGCACTAGAAGTTGAAGCACAAATAAAAGAAGAGATAAAGAAGTTGTTAGATGTAGGATTCATCAAACCAACTCAACATCCAAAGATGGTTATCCAAAGATAGTTCCAAAGAAAGAAATATAATGGGCGATTCATGAATATGCGTGGATTTCGAGACTTGAACAAGGCGTGCCCAAAGGACATGTATCCGCTACCCAATATAGACACTTTGGTGGATGCAACAGAAAATCATGAGATGATGTCATTCATGGATGGGTTCGTAGGCTATAATTAGATAAAAATGTTCGTAGAGGATGCGGAGATGACAGCCTTCCGTACCGCATTTGGGAATTTCTACTATGTTGTAATGCCATTCGGGTTGAAGAACGCGGTAGAAACTTACCAAAGGGCAATGCACGCCATCTTTCACGACATGATTCATGACATTATGGAAGACTATGTGGATGACATAGTGGTGAAATCTAAAAAGGAGACAATCCACACAGAGGATTTAAGAAAGGTGTTTGAACGTTGTCGCAGGTATAAGTTAAAGATGAACCCGAAAAAGTGCGCCTTTGGGATGACAGCTGGAAATTTTTTGGGCTTCTTGGTGCATAACAGAGGTTTGGAGGTAGACCCAAATAAGGCAAAAGCTATTACAGACCCCCACCAAAAACGCAGAAACAGTTGAAGAGCTTTTTAGGAAAAGTTTCCTACATGAGGAGATTCATGCAAGCATTAGCAGAAGTCACGGAACCTTTTGAAAAGTTGCTAAAGGGAAAGATAGAATGGGACTGGGGGCACGACCAGCAACATGCCTTCATGAAAGTAAAAGAAATTTTGTCCTTGGTGAAAACGATGGTAGTACCACAGAGAGGAATACCATTACAGCTGTATATCACATCTACCGCAAAGTCTGTAGGAGGATTGATCACACAAGAGGTAGATGGGGAAGAAAAGCCTGTGTACTACATCAGCCGAATAATCAGAGGACCGGAAACCAGGTACTCACAATTGGAGAGACATTGTCTGGAACTGGTGTTTGTTGCACAGAAAATGCGTTATTATTTTTTGGCACACGAAGTGAAACTTGCAACGAGAACTGACCCGATCAAATACTTGCTAACTAGGCCAGCGTTGGTAGGAAGATCTGCAAGATGGATGATGATCCTTTCAGAATATGACATCAAGTGTGTAACACCGAAGGCAATCAGATGCCAGGCATTTGCAGACCTGCTCGCTCAATTTCCGAATGAAGAATATGAACCTCCTTCAGAGGATCTTCCAAGGGGAGAAGTAGAAAAAATTAATGTGGTAGATGAAGATTCGGAGTGGTGGAACTTGGCCTTTGACGGGTCATCCGCAAAAGGAAAAGGAGGAGCAGGTGTGGTATTAACTACCAAGGAAGGAAAGGAAGTGGCCCTGTCATACAAATTGGATTTTCCTTGCACGAACAATGAAGCAGAATATGAGGCATTCATATTGGGATTATTAGCGGCTAGAGAATTGGGAGCCAAGTGCCTCAAAGTAAAGGGAGATTCAAATCTAATAGTTCAACAAATAAGAGGTCAATTCGCAGTAAAGGAACCTATCTTGGCACCATACCGAACTGTAGCACAAAAAGTGATGGAAGCCTTCAAGAAGGTAGTGATTGGGTACGTCTTAGAGTACAAAAAGAACTAACCTGATGCATTAGCCACAGTAGCATCTAGAGTGTATGTCAAAGGAGAAGACTTGGATGTGAAGGTAATCAAAAGAATCCTCCCAACCACGGTGCTGGAATTATTCCCCAAAGATTTGACAGAAGATTGGAGACATGCTATCTCTCATCAATTACAAACAAAGGAAGGGAATATATCACCGGCGGAGCTTCAGAAATACTGCATCATTAAAGGAGTATTGTACCATAAAGAAGCAGATGGTGTTTTGACAAGATGCTTGGGGAAGGATGAAGCAAATAGGATTTTACATCAGGTACATAAAGAAAACTGCGGATTGGCAGATATTGGATTGTATCGAAGGTTGCAACGCCAAGGGTATTATTGTCCCGAAATGAAGAAAGAAGCAGATGCACTTCAACGACAATGTCTTCCGTGCCAAGAATACCTTGGGGAGGAGGAATGTTCCTTCATTGATGACATAGCAGACTGGCGAAGCCCATATATGGAGTTTTTACAAAGCGATAGTCTTCCTATCTAAAAGAAGGATGCAGTCACGATAAAAAAGAAAGAACAACGATTCTTCTTACAAAACGGAGAGTTGTTTAGAAGAGGGTTTAACGGCAAGCCCATACGGTGTTTGGAATTAGGAGATGCCAAGGATTTGGTCTACCAAATGCATAAATATGAACACCAAGGAAGAGCCAAGTTGTATAAACAGTTGATTGATCATGGTTACTACTGGCCTAGAATGGAAGGGGATTGCTTAGAGTTTGCCAAGAAGTGTCACGTTTGCCAAATTCATGGAAACTTGATTCATGCTCCCGCTGTGGATTTACGGACTTTAACAACACCATGGCCCTTTAATACATGGGGAATGGATCTTATAGGTCCTATTCATCCCAATCCAAAGGGTAACATTTGGATCTTGACCGCCACTGAGATGTACACAAATTGGGTAGAAGCAATACCCTTAAAGAGGGCTACAGGACCAGTAGTGGCAAATTTCATTAAGGAGCATATTATTTGTCGTTTCGGGATCCCGAATGTCATTTTATCAGACAATGGAACTCCCTTCATCTATAGGGACGTCAAGAGCCTGATAGATAGATACAGGGTAAAACATTACAAATCATCTCCTTACTACCCGAAAGGCAACGGACAAGCAGAGGCCACAAACAAAACTTTGATCAAGATTCTTTCAAAAACCTTGGATGATCACCCGAAAACATGGGCAGAACAGTTACCAATAGCACTATGGGCCTATCGACCTTCAAAAAGAAAGCCTATGGGTGAAACCCCATACGTGTTAGTATATGGTGAAGAAGTTGTCTTGCCTACTGAAATAGAGATCCCTTCGACAAGGATGAGACTCTGAAGCTTAGTCGAGGAAGAGAACCGACCAGCTGCTCTAGAAGATTTAGCTGACTTCCGAGACAAAGCTAAAGAAAAATTAGAACGGTACCATCAAAAAATGCGACAACAATACAATACTGCAGTGGTACCTCGACAAATTTTGGTGGGGGACTTGGTGTTCAAGACAACGAATCAAGTCATGAGGGGAACACCAACCATCAAATTTTTTCCCAAATGGGAAGGCCCGTATAGGGTGCGAGAGATCTCCGAAAGCGGATATTGCAAAATATCTCGTGTGGGATCAGATGTTATCTCAGGCCCATTGAACCTGAAATGGGTAAAGAAATAGTATACATGAGATAGTCATCACAGAAAAGTTATACTTTCAACTTTAAAAGTAATTAAGGCACCAGAGTTTAAGTCCTTAAATCCAAGAAAGTTACACTTTATCTCTAAAAGTGGTGAACGTTATGCTTTCACCGATAAAAGCAAGATTTATTATTATGACAATCTGAAACGTTATGCTTTTCGTTAAAAGCAACATGATTATCAATAAAATGTCAAACTTTCACTTATACTTGAATATTTTTTTGATTTTAAAAGTATGGATTCAAGTGTTGGTTTGCAAAAAAAAAAACGTGTTTTATTCACATTCATGTTTGCCTTTTTATTATTCAAATTATTGTGTTAGAATATTAATTTGAATAACTTGAGATTCAATGTTAAACATTGAGTCTTAAAAAAGAAATTCAAATTAAAGACAATTAATAGGGCTAAAGAAACTCTATTATGATAAAAGGAATATATGTAAATGAGTTTTTTGATACAGGAATAAAAAAATAAAAAAAACTACAGAAAGTCATGATCTAAGGGCCATGACATATCAAACTGAAGCGGGGGCAAAGCTAGGGCTTCCAATTTAGCAATGGCAGCATCGCGAGCCTTCATATTGGCGGCTTTTAGCTTCTGAAAGGTTTGGATATTTGACTTTAAACCCTGAAGTTGGGTCTCCAGTTCGTTTGCGGTTTTCTTAAGATCCGAAAGTTGTTCTGAAAATGAGTTATTCTCACATTAATACATAGTAACCTCTGACCGTAGTGCAATGATCTAAAAAGTGGAACTGAGAAGATCCAACCGAGCCCGAAAGGGGGACATATCAAAGACAACAATGGTGAAGTCATTAAGCTCACTTCTAAATCTGTCTAAGTCTTCGGCTCGCAAAGAATAGGAAGAAAGACTGTGCAACTCAATAATAAGGCTAGCAAGTCGATCCAAAAAGAAAGTCTGGATAGGGGCTATGCAGATAGTCAGATAGTCAAGTGTTTGTGGAAACCGAGTTAAGAGACGATCAAGAATTTCCTGGTTGGAAGAAGATATCTGAAAACCCCTCCAAGAAATAAGATCTCCACTTGGATTGAAGGAAGCTCTAGTAGAAGCCACTTTAGAAGCCACTATAAAATCACTTGGGACAACAGATGAAGACACACATTGGGTCGATGTGTCACTTGATGACTCCTTAACAAAGGATGAAGAAATGAGACCGTCATTGTTTCTTGATAAATCCTTTAAGCCTTGGTCAGTAGGAGGATAACCAAGGTCATCATTAGACGGCAAGGTGGTGACATCCGGATTAAGAGCATCAAATAAAGCAAGCGACTCGATAGATAAGGGCAAATCTTTCTTCTCACTCTAAAAAAAGAGAAGAAGAAAAATGATAAAACATAATATATTATAGAGGAAAAAATATGTATATGTCAACTAAAGAAAATACTCACACTGATAGATAAAGAGTCGTGAGATGTCGCTGAAAGTGGAATATCAGCAATAAGCTCAGACGGATTCCCCTTTGAGAAAATAGGAGAATCACCGGTACCTTCTAGACTCTCATGAGGAGGAGATATAAGAGGACATGAAGAGAGAGTTGTACAACCCACAACATGATCACCCGAACTCACATCAGATAAAGAATCCTCAGCATCAAGACTAACACGATCATCATACGATGAGGAAGATTCGATAGCAACAGTGATAGGCTGAGGAGGCTCACAAGTAGTGGATGCCATGACCGTCTCACTTACAGCACCCGCAGGAAACCCAATAGGAACATCATCATCGGCAATCTGAAAAATAAGGAAATAATAACATAGGGAAACACGAAAACAACTGCATGAATGGTTGAAAGATAAATGAAAATGCTACAAATTTTACCAAAATTTTGCATTGTTTCTTGACCGGATCCTCAGCTGCCGACATACTAGAGCTAGCGTTATCAAGAGGGCGCTTTGCCAAAGGCTTTAAGATAAGTGTTTTCCCATTTGGCATTCGTCTAGTGACAAAACGACTAGCAAGAACCACAGAGAATCAGAGGGGCATCACCTCGAAAGTTAGTAATAGCAGATGCTCTTATTTTAGAAGAAGTAACTTTGATTTCCTCGGCAGCAAAGGATCCTTGGGGAGGAACTGGAGGAGGTATCCGAGATGAAACCCGTGATGGAAGATTCAAGGAAGTAGTAGGGACCTGTACGGGAGGAACGTCTAGGTCTGCTGACTGGGGAGGAAGAGACTCAGACATTAAAGCCTTACGCTCAAGGAGCCAACTACTAGTTGGCCAACGCTCCGAACGAGTATTAGTTCTAGGAGAACATAACATTCTGGCCCATTGAAGACGTTCGGGAGGAGAAATTGGCGACGAACAAATCATAGTATCATCCTGCCATTTTTTAAGGTTGATGAGCCAGTAGCTGCGTTCAAAAGTAGTATAGCGCCCTTGCCGAGAATCATCTGGTATAACGAAATGAAGAGGGTCATAAGGAGCAGTAGATGGTTTTGGAAACTCCCATGCAAATGAGGATGATGCAGGCACAAAATTGAGGAGAGCACTCTAGTAATCACTCTGGAAAGAGCGGCCGAAAGGTCGATTCTGGTCAAATCCAAACTGCCTCATGACTCTATGGGGAGAGTAAAGTACGGTGCCGAAACCATCGCCCTCAACAAGATAGGGAAGTTCCGCACTCGGAGGAATATGAACCAAGAAAGTGAAGAACCAGTCAATTCCCTGACATTTGAAAAATAACGGAAGTCCCTCTTATATAAGCGAGGCATAGAACCTCCCTCTGGAATAATAGTGTACGGACGGGCAGTGAAACAGAAAAAGTTATCAATATAAAGTCGCAAATTTGAAGTAATCCTATGATCAATCCAAATGAAAGTTATGGGGAAACAATATTAGGCGATGAAAAAGGGATGGATATTTCCTTCATTTCGGGACAAGTGCATGATGTAGAATGACCCCAAAAGTGCTCAAGAGGAAGATCCAAGAAAGGAACATGGAATGAAGCAATTCACGCCATACTGAATAAATGAAAGAAATATTAATAAGCAATATATATATATATATAATAAATGAGTGAAATTGAAAAGGGGTACCTTCCGACAGATTCTTTCATAGCAAGGACAGTTTCATCCAAGCGACGATACAAGGTCCCCAAAAGAGAGCAAAGAAGAGGAACCTCCGCACCAAGAGACACAATAAAGCCGCTAAGCTAAACATACGGGTTAGGGACCGCCCATAGTAACCCAGGGGAAGATAAAGTGGGATAACCACATAGCCGATAAAACGACTAAAGGAAAAGGACAAGGTTCCTTATGAAGAACAAGAATGGACTCTCTATAAACAGAACTATTCTAGTGGCCAGGCTTGTAATCCCGAAAGAAATAACGGACCCAAGATAGCCAGGAAGTCTCCGGATGGTTGGGGGTCTCAAAGTCTGAAAGGATTATATTGCCTTGGAACCTCGTGGTGTAATTAGAAGCCCGCTTGAAAGCTTCTATCAAGTACGCGACACATTCGGTATCCCTAGGGGACATGCTAGATGAACCGCAAGAAGCTGAAGCAGCAGCAGGAAGGCTACAAAATATAATTCATAATAAATACATAATCCAAGAAAAATGAGGATGAATGTACAAAAAAATAAAAGAAAGAATTACTGGTAAATGGCATAGACATCCTCTAGAGTAGGGGTGAACTCCCCCCAAGCGGTGACAAATGTACATGTAGAAGAGCACCAATGTGAAATCAATAAAGTAAGGGCGTCATAGTCCTGTTGGATACGAAGATCCCTACATAGTTGAACACAACGCAGAATCCCAGCTTTGTCCAACAACTTCACATAATCGGAATTCTCGAAGATCTCGTCGGTCCAAGATTGCCATCCCTGAAGGCGACTAGATGAGTCGGATAGGAAGCGAACGGGACTAAAAGGATACTCCTGTTTTTCGATGCACATGCGGAGAATGTGAGCAGAGCAGGGAAAGCTATTCGTACTTTCGCTACCTGCAGCATATAGAAATAAACCCCCTTTGTCAGGTGGATAAAAAGTTGCACGATCAAAATTCTTCGTTCATTCCTAGAAATCGTTAAAAGGCCCAAAGAAGGGAGCTTTTCCCCACTCGCTAATGAAGGGGATTTCCTTAGTGGTTTTACTCTCATGAACGTTCATGTAATTTAGCCTACAACGAGGACGATTTAATATGAGAATTCTATGAAATAGGAAAACGAAGTGGAAAGCATTCGAAATATAGTACTTACCATGGTAAAAGAAAAATTATGAATACCGAACAAACGAGGTTGCCTTGAAAACAATATCTTTTTTGACAATGTCCGGCGCGAAAAAAATCTAAACTTGAATAAGAAGATTTAGTCCGGAAAAGGAGAGATTAAGGACACCTGAAAAGAAGAATGAACAAAATTATCAAACGAAGAAAAACCCTCTAGGGTTCAGTCATTTCGGGATTTGACCATGTTGAGATTCGGCCTCCTAAGGTTCAGCTATCTTGGAATTCGGTCCCTACTAGGGTTCTCCCGCCCAAGATGGTCCAAGTGTGGTAATTTGCTTGATTTGTTGTTTGATTGATCGGGATGAAGTGTCGCTTGAAGTTCCTAAAAAAGTAAGTCTTTCTTTTATATTTGGAAAAAAAAGACGCTATATACCTGATTCTTTATATTGATGATGATTAAAAATAATAATAATAATAATAATAATAATAATAATAATAATAATAATAATAATAATAATAATAATAATAATAATAATAACCTCTGATCACGTTGGGAGACAAAAAGCACCCTTAAATGGGTGACAAATTTGAAAAATTAAAGAAAACGAATTACAATGCATCATGAAAGCGGATTAAAAAAAAATAAATAAAAATTTTGATACATCACGTTTGTGGAGCTGCTTTTGCAGGTTATATTATTACCATTAAGTTAGTATAAAGAATTGAGCCTGTATATAAAAAAAAAAAAAGACGTCTGCATATTGAGCAGTGGTCGTAGTATTAATTTAAGTTGTTCTTGTGGTTACCCTGACAGAAAAGAAATCCCTATAGCACATTAATTCCTGTAGCACATTAATCATGAATTTTCTACTTTTAGGCTATCACTTTTTAATATATTATTTTTTTTCCTTCATCATCTTTTTCCTTCAGCTAGGCTCATATAATTAAAATCTCACACTGACAATCAAACAATTAAAAAATCTGGCAGTTTTGCAAAAATTTACATGACTGAGAACCGAGAAATTCAAATCGGTATTACCTGAATTTGAAAATAAATCTCTTTGATTGCGTAATTTTTTTCTCTTTAAATTAGTTTCTTTGAGACTTCTTTCTAATACAATACTACTAATATTGTATTTCTTTATCAACCACAAGAAAAAATCTCCTGTCCATTCTATATATACACACATAGTAATAAATCACAAAGTATCCTAATAAACTTGTTATTCTACATGAATCAATCTCTCTCAAGAAATTGTTGTGTTTTAGAACTCTAATTGTGGGTGTTTGAAGTTTGAACCAATTTCAAAATAAATAAATAAATATTATACTTAAAAAAAAAAAAATGGATGGGAATTAAATATATTCCAAAACATCATGCCATTAACATTAAAATAACTTTTTTTACTCTCAGATGCTCATTAAAAAATGGATGAGATGCTCATTGTAAAAAATATCAATATATAAACGTGTTAAGCACTGTTGTTGTTAATAGAATATATATATATATTCTAATATTTTATTTATATGATGTCACTAATTTTTTTTACCCACAAAACCAAATTCTTTTTGAGGCATATTTTTACTATTATGTTTGCCTTTCTAATTAATGCATATTATCAAGTATTCTATTATGCATTTTCATTTACGAATTATGAATAATTTATATATATATTATTAATTGTTGCAATTAATCCCCTGATTGATAAGTTTTCAGATTTAATTTGTTTGAGCAAGATTTGGAAACAAATTTGATAAATGATTTTCAAGATATTTTGGGAGAGTTCTCTTAGAGTTTCTTTCTCATAAGATTTTTTTTTTGTTTTTTTACGAGGCTTGCAAGATCGAGCTCCGCGGATTGTTCAGAAAATTTGAAGCAGAATTCAAAGACTAGAAATATTTTTGCACGATTGTCACTCCGAAGGCGTGACTCACGTGCAGGGGACAAATGTGAGTCCGAGTACAAAATTAGAGCTCACGTGTGATTTAAAGAATTAAATGAACCGGGAGAAGTCTCCACGTGTCCCGAGGCAGAAGGCTCGTGGAGACGACTCATTTTGGGAATTGATTGAGGGATTAGATTGGTGGCTAGAAGGACAGGATGATTTAGGCATTACTTAAGTAATTAAGGGTATTTTTGGAATTTTCTCTGAAATCACATGCCAAGCACAAGACCCAGACATGTGCAAGGCACGTGACCATTGTTTAGGAAACTCTATAGATACCCCCTTTCATTTCAATAGAAAGGACTTTTGAATTCTCTCTGAACTGAAGACTTTGAAGAAGGCTCTTGAATCCTAAGAGTACTGCCACGTGTTACTCGAGCAATTGCTTACCTGTTCTTCTCCCCTCTTCAACCACTCAATTAAGACCATACTCTTTGTGGATTTCTCTCCTCCTCAGTCAACACGAAACCCTAACCCTAGTAAAGTACGGTTTCCTTACCTACACCTGTTTTGGGGGTGTCACAGTTGGTATCAAAGCTTAGGGATATGATCTCTGGCTGAGATGTGATACAAGAACTAGGAGGGGAGAGACGGGGAATTCCTTCGCTAGTATGACCTACCTAAGTTTATTTGGTATTTAATTGGTCGGTCATAGTATAGGGATAATATGTGATATGTCAATTAACCCTTGTTTTGTGGCAGTGTTAGAAAATGAAATCTGACAATCAAGTGATGAACTCATCTAGAGTTTTAAGTAATGATTTGAGGAGAATTTTATAATCGAAATATAGAACTGTAAGATCGTATTCGTGAGTTAAAAGAGCAGGGTGAAGAACGGCAGGCGGTCGTGGAACAAAGGGATGTAGCAAAGTCAAGTCCAACGACAATGATAACGCCAAAGGATGTCCTAGACAAGTCAAAGCCGGTAGTTTAAGTGAGAGCGTTTGTCGAGGAATCCGAACGAAGTTATCACGGGTAAGTAAATCATAAACGCTTGCGAAGTCTATACCTTATTAGATACCGGTTTTACCCATTCTTTTATCTCTCTTGCTTGTGCTCAGCGTTTAAATTTAACTCAGGAGAAATTAGACTTTGACTTATCGGTTGAAACTCCCTTAGGAGAAACCTTCATTACATGTGTTATCCAAGTCTTGGATGAGAGTCACAGTTTTGAAGGATATTTCTATTGTTAATAAATTTCCTGACGTATTCCTAAAGGACTTCTTAGCCTACCCTTAGAGCGTGAAATCGAATTTTATATTGACCCCAGTACAAAACCCATTTCTAAAACCCTCAAATATTTTTTCACCTAAAACGAACGTATAATGTGCCAAAGACATTCGCTCGAGCTGTTGAAGATTACGACTATACCATTCAATATCATCGTGGAAGAGCAAACGTGGTAGCTGACGCGTTGAGTAGAAGATCGTATCACGTTTTGAAAGTGCGATGTTTTTAACACAAAAAAACCATTTCATATAACTTACAAATGATGAAGATAGAGTTAAATACTCTAGGGATCCACGTGAATATAACGAATATACGATTAGAATCGACTCTAATTGATAAAGTTAAAGCCACTCAAGCTACACACCAGAATCTGATGAATGTGAAAAAGAAGGTTCAAGAAGGCGTTATTCTAGAAGCAAGAATTGACGAAGAGAGAAAATCTCAACCCTCGATTAAATTGGCCCATTTGAAATCCTCGATTGAGTAGGAAGAGTGGCCTATAGACTCGTTTTACCGTCAAGTATGTCGCGTGTTCATAACGTTTTTCACGTATCGATGTTACGTAAATATGTGGACGACCCGAACCACATTATTAAATTAGAACTAGACGAGATAGCAAAAGATTTAACGTATGAGGAGATACGTGTTAAAATCTTGGATAAGAATGATCATATTCGACACTCAAAGGTTATACCTCAAGAGTTAGAATCTAAAATGAAGTCAAGGTATCCTCATCTTTTCGGCATACCAGGTACGTACGTAAATTTCGAGGGCAAAATTTCATAAGGAGTGGAGATTGTGAGACCCCAAATTTTATGAATAAAGATTTAAATTTCTCGAAATATTTTTTTGAATATTATGGTGTGGATTTGATATAATGTTATAGTTGTGGGTAATATTTATAAATTTTGCAAAGTATGCAAATTGTTATAAAATATTCTTTTTGTCGGGGAATATCCGTGCGACGGCACAATCATTAGTGGACCCCACAATGGATGTATTGTCGTAGTTAAAAAATAACAGAATTATCTTTTTATAAAAACAACGGCGAAAGTGTTACCATTAAAACTGTTGAACTACTCGGTAGTAAAAGTACAAAGAATACTGCGTGGTTGCATAGTAGCACACCAGTATTGATTATTGATGCTTACGTGAAAGTCACTCACCGGTTATATTCAATTATTACTACAATAATTGTTTGCATCGTATCTCTCTATATTATTGATTCAATTATTGTCACAATATCATCTCATATAATATGTTATATTATTAAATCAATAACCGAGACGGCAAAGTTATTCATATTATTATTTGCAATATTGACAATGTCTAAAAGTTACACAAGGAGAGGTTTGGTCACCTAATCTGCTTAATAAGAAGAAGAAATCCTTAGCGGAAAGCCCCTCTTTCACAGGAACGACACAGTTGTTAAATATTATGAATTATAATATTAATGATGAATAAGTTCGTGTTGATTAAAGATGAAATTGATAGTTCCATTATGTTGGAATTACTAGTGTTAGTGGAAATCGATATTTATTTCGATAATAATTGATGTCTGGAGGTTATATTGACCAATCGGGTAATTAACTGGATAAATAAGCAATTAATTGCTATTGATTCACATGATTATAACTATTTGTGCACATATGTGTACTATTGATTCACATTCTTGTACTATTAGGGGAGTTGGTGCATGATTGATAATACTTGCATGACTAAGTTAAAAATGGAGGTATAAATAGAGGTACTATACTGTAATTCATATTTTTACATGTCTAGAACTATTGAGTCACATGATTTACTATTGATTAACATGATTTACTATTAGGGGAGGTGGTGCAAGTTTGATAATACTTGCAGGACTAAATTAAAAAGGAAGAAAAAGAGGAAGGTATTATACTGTAATATTTAGAGCCCCAAAATGTGCAATTATTGAAACTATATTTTCCTATAGATAGAAGCTCATTCTTCCTTCATTTCTCACCAATTCACTAAAGCTATAGAGCAATTATTATAGAGAGAAATTATAAAGAGAAAGAAGAAGAGAAGTCTGTTATCTCACTATTCCAGTATCCAGTCTTCTTTTGAGGTAAAGGGGTATAATTTCTTTCGTATTAATGAAGAGAGCTATTTTTATTCCATTCCTTATTATTCTGTTGGAATAACCTGTATACGCGGACTACCGTATACATGGTGAAATTCTTCTGTTATTCCATTCTTTATTATTATGTTGGAATAACCTATCTATGCGAAGTACTACATATATGGTGAATTTTTTTTTGTTATTCCATTCTTTATTATTATTACATTGGAATATCCTGCTTGTCTTGATTACGCGTGATCTGTTCTATTCTTTATTATTCTCATTGGAATAACTTTTGTCGGTCTGCGGATTATGCATGACTGGTGAATTCTTATGTTATTCCATTCTTTATTATTACATTGGAATAACTCAGCTTGGTCAAGGATTAGGCATGACCTGGTGAATTCTTCTGTTATTCCATTCTTTATTATTCTGTTGGAATATCCTGTCGGTGCGGATTACGCATGACATGGTTCCATTCTTTATTATTATGTTGGAATATCCTTTCTGTGCGGATTTCGCATGACCTGGTTCCATTATTTTTTATTTTGTTGGAATAACCTGTCTGTGCGGTCTATCGCATGCATGGAGAATTCTTCTGTTATTCCATTCTTTATTATTCTGTTGGAATAACCTGTCTATGTGGATTACCACATGCATGGTGAATAATCCTTCGTATTCATTCCTTATTAAATTGTGTAAATGATCTGTCTACGTGGATTACCGCATGGCGGACGAAAATTCATTTGCAGTTTTGTAATTTTTCTGACCCTCAAAAATTCTAGAAAAATTTAAAACGATATTTTGTTAAGTTTTCTAGATTGTGTCCAAAAATGGCGATTTTTGGATGTATAGATTAGGAGTTATGAATTTTATGGGAAAAGACTATTTTAAAAGTAAACCCTTATAACTCCTTGTGGTTAACTCCAAAATTGGTGAAATTTTTATTAGGAGTACATATATATAACAGGAGTATACCCTGTAAATTTCGAAATTTTTGGACAAAAGTACAATTTATGTTAAATGTCTAAATATTCGGCAGTTTTAGCCATATGAAAAATAGTAAATTAATTTTAAAAATTCCGAGAAAAATATATGTTCAATATGAGACTATATTCTGCCGAATCCCAGAAAAGAATAATTTTTGGAACTGATTTGGTATTTTTCATGAAAACAGTTTAGTTACGAACATATGAATTAAATATGTTATGTAAAGTTGAAAAATTGGTAAATAGGAGTTTATGGCTTGGAAATCCTATATAAGGTATATGCAAATTTTTGATGAGTGATTTGATCATTGGTGATGAAATCTTATGAGTATGGTATTTTTGAATGATTAAATGCATTATTTGGTAAAGTGTAAACAATTGAATTAAATTATTTATAAGTTTAAGAAGTGATTAAAATATTGTTATAATATTAACAATATTAGATTATGAGTTTATTAAGTGATTGATAATATTTTGATAAATTTAAAGTCTTTAATATTTATCCTTATTTTCGTTTGATTAATGCTTATATTATTGTCATCATTCTCCTGCTTAAATTGTGATAAAAGTCATTTGTCGCTTACGTGCATAGATGGACTTGGTATGATTATGACCAGTGATTATTTGGTATAATCATGATCGTAATATAATGAATGATGTGGTAAAAGTCCTCATTGGCCTGTAGTTCATTGATGGACAGTTGTTGGTATGATTATGACCAGGGATTATTCGGTATAATCATGACCATTGATGATTACATGAATATCCTTGGTCGTGGAGCATGGATGATTCGATTTATTTATTAAGCTGAGTCTCAACGATATAGTTGATGAAAAACTTTTTAAATCATAGAAGATAGTAGATTTTATGCTCTACTTAACTCTTCTAATGGATTGCTTATTCCGCTACAGTTGTTGATCTAAAACTTGTTGACTATTGTATTCTATCAATTGTTATACTGTTGAAGGCCAAGGATAATTTATTCTGCATTATATTAGTCATAATATTTCTTACTGGGCTAGTTGAGCTCATCCTTTCTTTCATTGTTCTCTTCAGGAAATGAGAATATAGTTGGGACGAGTCGGGAAATGGAGTGATGGTTAAGGACAACTGGTTTTAGTAGTCCTCACTATTCTATGAAATAATGTGATAATAATTGTAAGGAGGACTCCATTGAGAGTGGATATTGTCTAGAAGGCAATATTCTTGTTTAAACTCTAAGCTATGTTTTGTCGTATTGTATACGACTGTTGTATAATTAATTTGTATTCGATTTATGTACCATTTATCTGGCGACCCAAGATGGGTGATGTATACCTATTTTGGGGGCGTCACAATTATTGTGGTAAGGGGTATTATTTCTTTTGTATTCATGAAGAGAGCTATTGTTATTCCATTCCTTATTATTCATTGGAATAACTCAGATATCGCCGACTACCGTATACATGGTGAAATTCTTCATTTATTCCATTCTTTATTATTATGTTAGAATAACATGTCTATATAATCTTGCATACATACACGTGAAATTATTCTATTATTCCATTCTTTATTATTATGTTGGAATAACTTTTATATGCCAAGCAATCGCATACATAGTAAAATTCTTCTCATTATTCCATTCTTTATTATTATTTTGGAATAACTCGTCTATCTGATTACCGCATACATGGTGAAATTCTTCATTATCCCATTCTTTATTATTCTCTTTGAATAACCTATCTCTCATGGCGATCTATCGCATGCCCGGTGAATTCTGTTGTTATTCCATTCTTTATTATTCATTTGGAATATCCTATCTCGCAAGACACGATTACGCATGACTGGTTCCATTCTTTATTATTCTCGTTAGAATAACTCGCTCACGCGACTACTGCAGATGCATGGTGAATGACCCTTCGTATTCATTCTTTATTAAATTGTGGAAATGATCTATCTACGTGGATTATTGCATGGCGGGTGAAAATCCATTTGCAGTTTCGTATATTCTATTATACTCGTATGAGATATCATTTCTTTTGTACTCCTCATGGAATATTATTTTCTTTGGTATTTTTTTATGAGTTACTTATTCACTAAGTTACTATTCACTCTAGTATTATTCACTCTCGGTTCGGGCACTTTTCGTGGTTTTGAGTACTATTCATAAGTTATTTTTCACGGAGTTACTATTCACCCAAATATTATTCACTCGGGTATTTGGGGTATTGTTCATGCCGGGTACTATTCATGAGGTATTATTCTCAAGTACTATTCATTGAGTACTTATTCACGGGTACTATTCACCGAAAAAAATATTTTTTTTTCTCATCCAAATTATTTTTGGTACATGAATATTATTCTTGAATTTTACTCCGCATAGCGAAGATCGTGTTGACAATTTGGATATTTTTAAACTCTGGATAAATTTAAAGTCTTTAATATTTATCCTTGATTTCGTTTGATTAATGCTTATATCATTGTCATCATTCTCATGATTATATTCCGATGAAAGTCATCTTTGGCTTACGTGCATAGATGGACTGTTGATTATTGGTTTTAAAGTTGTATATCTTTGGCTTACGTGCAAAGATAGAAAGGTGTATGACATGATCATAACCACTGGTGATAATAACGAATATCCTTGGCCCGTAGTGCATGGATAATTCAATGATGTGATTGGCAGGATCATAACCATTAGTTAACAGTTGAATGTCTTTAGTAGTAGTGCAATCGACAGAACAATTGATTGGTATGATCATGACCATTGGTTTTATAGTTGAATATCTTTGGCCCGTAGTGCAAAGGTAGACAATTGATTGGTATGATCATTGTTATTACATTTGAATATCTTTAGCCTTTGGGGTAAGGATATTGAGTAAACATTCTATTAAGCCTTTGTGGCAAGGAGAAACTGTTGATTTACATGATTATAAATATGAATTGTGGATTTAACTATAATCTTTGGTAGTTCAGGTGAAGACAGGTGATGATAGTTTTTTTTTGTCTTGGGTATAAAAAAGAACTATTGATGAGTATTACAAGAATGAAATATTAACGTTGGACTTTTAATCTAGAGGAGATAGTAGACAATATATTCTACTTGACTCTTCTAATGGATTGCTTATTCCGCTACAGTTAAACTTGATGTTTATTGTATTTTTTCAGTTTAACACTGTTGAAGACTATGGATAATTTATTCTGCATTATCTTAGTCATAATATTACTTATTGGGCTAGTTGAGCTCACCCTTTTCTTTCACTGCTCTCTTCAGGAAATGAGAATATAGCTAGGACGAGTTGGGGAACGGATTGACGGTCCAGATGGTTGTTTTAGTAGTCCTCACTATTCTGTGAAATAATGTGATAATAATTATAATGAGGCCTCCATTGAGTGTGGATATTGTCTAGAAGGCAATATTCGTGTTTAAACTCTCAGCTATGTTTTGTCGTATTTTGCACGACAGTTGTATAATTAAGTTTGTAGTTGAGTTCTGTACCATGTATCTGGCGACTCATGATGGGTGATGTATTCTTGTTTTGGGGGCGTCACAATTATGACGTCATGATACCACACTATATTTACAGTCCGTTTGAGGATTCCGTCCTTTGGAGATTTTATCACACTTACATCATACCATAGTGGGCTGACGATCCTTAGATCACATCCAACACTAAGTAATACTGCATTGATGACTCCATCGTTTTTTATCATCTCTGCACTAGGTTCTATGATGCATTGATGATATATAAAATACATTTTGATATATTTCAAATCATTTTTGTCTAACCGAAGCAATTAGCATACTCTTCTTTAAATGGTTCAAAATCATTGAAAATCAATTTTAGTGTTATCATATCATAACAGATAACGAGATGTTAGTGGTTCACAGTCCACATACACACCTTTGTCACCGTATGATACTGATAACAAAATTCATTTTTAAAGGCACCATAGTGCGAATTTTGCTTGATGTCAAAAATTTTGAAGTCTAACATAGCTAGATGATTTTGAATACCTATGCTTCCACCATTAACTTCAATTTCCCCAATGATCCATTGCTTAATAAGTCTATCTATTCCTATCATCCTCAATACTCCATTCACACTTAGTTATACCCCAGTTCATCAAACTTACCACACTTTGGAAATCCAGGAACTTGCCATAATCATATGAGTTTAGAAACTTATCCTAGTTAGACCATAGGTGTACGTCCATTCGCTGAGGGGTTCAAAACATACCATATGATTATGAGTTATGAACTTACCATATGCATTAGTTTTAAGAATCGTACCTAATCTTAATATCATCTAACCTAATCTTATATTCCCTACCTATCCATTATACACATGAGAAAAGAATCACCTTCTCAACAGGTATATAGCAAATAGCGCGACACAAATATTTCAATGATTATCACTACCAGAAGCTAAGTGGTTGTTACACCAAGTACAATTTTTCGCCAATACAAAGAATCATACAACTTAGCTGCTGACATGAGTTCTCAATTGAAATCCTACCCAATTCTAGCTTCCCATTACTCAATACGAATTTTATTTAATCCGTATCTCATCATCTACAACTCTTTTCTGAGTTTGCATAGTACCATTTCAAAGTACATTCTTTTTATAGCGTCAAGCTATATCATTCCAATCATTTCTTAGATTTTCTGCTATTCAATCTGATCACGTCGTGATCTTATCTTATAATCATGTTATATTATGATTCTCTTCTATCTTATGATCGTTTTATTTTACGATCTCCTTTCCCTTTATATTTTTAGTCTCATAGACTATCTATTCATTATTACTTTTTGTCTTTAATACCAGAGTTAGGTAAATCTGGATCTTTATAACTTTTCAGGATTCTTCTTTGAATCTTATTTACTTAATAATGAATTTTCCAAATTTATCTCTTAACAAATTAAACTCTATTTGAGTTTATTCCTTATCCTTATCTCTGCGGTTATAGCCTAGGGTACACCTACCTAAGGTTTATAACCTACAGCTTTAATACCAACTGTAACGCCCCCAAAAATTAGAATAATTTCTCTCCCCGATCTTGTGCGTTAATATTATCATGTTCTGGCTTTAAAACATTATTTAATGTTAAAATAGCTAAAAATGCGAAATAATTTTTTTTTCTTTCTTTCCATTCATTCATTCCCTGAATCGCAACCTTTATAATTCTTCTTTATACTAGAATCATATTTAATATATGATTTGTATAATATGAGTAAACGTATTAAAAACTTAAGTCTTAATACTTCATATCTTTTCCATCGATGATTTATTTATTTTAGAATCATATCTATTCTCATTTCAGAATAAACATTCTTTATCCATTCAACATTTCCAACTATACATAATTGTCAATTACATTTGACAAAACTATCAATCATAGATTTATACCATTTCTAATTCAAGGAAATGTATTCATTTTGCACTTCGTTCAATCTTCATCATCCGTATAGCAAGTAATATTGCCTAACATCATTAACCTGCAAAAAGTTTGGGTTTGCAAGATTGGGCTTGACAGCCCAGCAAATTTAACAGTCTATCATGTTTCACATAGCACACAATTACATATGCACTACATTTCTTTTAACACTACAAAAAAAATGGACATTTGACAACGATTTTTTGGACAAAGACTTATAAAGTCATTGCCAAAAATGCATGTTTAGCAACGAAAACTTTCATTCGTTGCAGTTTGTGAAAGACTTTCATTTTTCGTAACAAAATTCATAGGTCGTTGCAAAGTTTCATTGCCAAATCGTTGGCCGGGAAAAAACCCCCTGCTTATTTACTTCTTTTTGTTGCCAATGAGATTTCTCCTAATCTTTGGCAACAAAATTTTTTTTGTTGCTATATTTTATTGCCTAATATGGGTCACATTCATTGTCAAAAAAAAAATTTCGTTACGTATTTTATACATTTTTTTGCAATGACTAATAAATTGTTGTCCAAAATTAAGATAAACCCTATAAGCACGTTTCGACCACTCTTTTTCACCTTTTTGTATTGATGATAAAGTTTTTAATTAGCATTTTTTTTTATTTTGTTCCAAAACATGTGTCATGCTACTTTTGAATATTATAATCTACAAGGTTATTTATTCATATATAGTTCAAGCAAGATTACATTGCTTCTAATAAAGACATTTATGTTGCCATGTATTTACAATATGAATATGAATATATGATCTTAATTGGATTTAACTGGTTCTCAAAATTCCGGTCACCATATGCCCATATCATAATAAGATATTTTACTCTTTTTTTAGTAGAGACAGTTGTTTTACCGCTAATTACTTGAAGTTCTCTTGTTCGTGAAAGAATTCTTCATTGTTTGTGTCATATGAACTTGCTTATACCTCTTTTTAAATACATGAAAATGATTTACAATTAGTTTATATAATTTATCTATCTATTATTGGTGTTGTATTTTCTATTTAATTTCTAGAAAGTATAGGTAAAATTGAAGCCTTTTGTTGCATTCGATGCTGACATACTCACTCTTGAAGCTATTCTTGTTATAGATGTATTGTCTTGAAATGTTGATGGATAACATTTCGTAAAATATTTAGGCTAGAAATTATAGCTACATTGTATTGTTATTCTAATCAATGAGATAATTTCAAACAAACATTGAATGCTCTTTGTGATATTATGAAAACTTTTGAAACTGAAAAAACTATATTACTACTTGAAATAAAGCTGAAAGAGCTTCTTCAATGTATCCGACATACCTAATTCATTCTCAAACATTATATTAAAAGAGTTGTTTACCCAACTAATATTTTTCCTTAAACAAGTTAACGACTGTAACAATAGTAAAACACCAATCGCAACAATAAATTAATTAAATTTTAACTTTCCATCATATTTAACCAAATTAGAAAATCAAAATTCATATATCATCCATTGTACTTTAAATTAATAACTTACCAAGTCTAACATAAAGTTCAACATGAATATCGAAGTTTTTATAGTGTCCACAACAAAAGTTCAACAATTTTGAATGTCCATAAATAATGATTAAGAGCTATTTTCAGCTCTTTTTGTCCCTAAATTGGTGTTGCATTGAATCAACCGAAAAAATTATGGATTGTCGACCAACTTGTTCATTATATTCTCAAGATTGTCAATCTATTTGTCTTGTGCCCGAATGGTTGATTGAAACTCTTCATTCTTAGAGCGAGTCGCTTCTAACTCTGCTTGCAATGCAATTTTTTCTTTCTCGCTAGATGAAGACTTCTCTGCTTGAGGACCAAATCCAAAACCAAGCAATCTCCTTGCCTTCTTGCCCAACACTAGAGTTATAATCTCCCTTTTGTCATTACAACATTTCCAGATTCTACTTCCATCTCAAAGATGCATTCAGTCTCAACAAAAGAAAATAATTCAAAGGTAATCCCAAATTTAAAAACAAGGTAAGGTTTTTATAACTTAGGTATGCATATTAAAATTGTTTGTTGCAAAATCACGATTTTTTTGTTTCTAGAAAAGAAAAGAAAAAGATAAAGAAAATTTGTTTCTCATTTTTTTTTCTACAACTAAAATTTTTTACAGGGTGTTAGTTAAAAAAGAAAAGAAAGTATGAGAGAATACTTAATTTTTGAGCCAAATATTTTTTTTCTTACATTTTAAAAAAAACTTTAGAAAAAAAAACATATTAGTTTTGATTTTGTTTTCCCCATTTTAAAACTAAAAAAACAAAGTTAACACTGATGACATTTTTTTATTTTTGAATCAAAAACAGACAGAGACACATGAAAAGAGAAATAAGAGAGGTAGTACTATTTTACTATTAAAAGTCACTGATACAAAAAGAGGGTGAGGGTGGTGGTGGTGGTGGTGGGGGTGTTTACTATGGGGAAAGGAAAGGAGCCAATGGAGCCCAAACGCATGGAAGAAAATTCAGTCATGTCCCAGGCATAGATCCGCCCCTGCACGTAACTCGCAACAAATGACTCGACATATAAAGTCGCAAGATATATTATTATTATTTTTAAAATAATTACACACTTCTTTTCAACTGATAAATAAAATTATTTTTATGAAAAAAAAAAAGAATATTGAAGTTAGCAACAACAATCAAATTTTATAACTGGTTTTAATTTAGTATTACCAAAAATAAAACCGTGTGGTTCAATTTTATTTTTTGGTAATTCAAAACTAAAACCCTTGAGCGTTTGAGAAAAATTAAAAAATAATACACACACAATGACCTTTACCAAAAATAATGACTTCAACTATTTTTTGAAGATTCAAGGCGATAGTGTAGCACCTTTTAGTCCCACATAGAAAATAATGAGAAAAATATATTTGTATATAAAGAATTAAATTACTAACAATGGTATCTTTAGTTATGCCATTTTGAATGAACATGTGGTGGATTAAAATGACCCAAGAATAGTGATTTAAGCCTTGTTTAGATGAATTTAATTTGATTCGAACTTGTTTTTTGTTTTTAGAACTTTGAAGACATCTATTAAGCCAAAGTTATGTAAACAATTATGTGTGATACGTATTATGTTCAATTTTTTGTTAGACTTCTCAATTCAGAACAATGTACTTTGTATTCTCAGAAATAAAATTTAGCTTCTTACAAAAATTAAAAAAAAATAATTAAAAAAATGCGACACTTTGTCCTCTCAAAGGCAATAATATTAAGAAAGGAAGAGGGAGTTCACTACAATCAGAAATGAGTATTGTGTGGTTCTAAAAAAAAAATAGCATACGAGCCCATTAAAGGGAGTTCACTACAATCAGGGATGAGTATTGTCTGGTTCCAAAAAAAAAAATAGTATACAACTAAATTTGTGATCCATAAATGAAAAAAAAAAAAATTGCCTCTGGTCCACACGACATTACCACGGAATGAATAATTTGACGTTAATCAAGCAGTCATCACCACATAATGAATTTTCCACAAGAAATTGGAAAAAATTAGTATTGTGAAATAAATTCTTTTCCACAAGAAACGAATTTTTCACAAGAAATTGAAAAAAATTAGTATTGTGGAATAAATACTTTTTCACAAGAAACGAATTTTCCACAAGAAATTGGTTCAAGTACTTTTCCGGAATGAATAGGTTCAAAGACTAAATTTGTGACCCAAGTCCACACAGCATTACCACGGAATGAATAGGTTCAAAGACTAAATTTGTGACCCTGGTGCACATGGCATTACCACCACCACGGAATGAATTTTCCACTAGAAATTGGAAAAAAATTAGTATTGTAGAATAAATACTTTTTCACAAGAAATTGGTTCAAGTACTTTTACGGTTTCAAATTATGTATGAGATAATTATTAATTTTTAAAAGTTAATTTGTGATATATTTTAGACTCAAAATTAAGATTAAATTATAGAATAAATTTTACAATGAGTAGTAATTTATAATATTTATTATTTTATTGATTAAATTTAAAGGAATCTATATCAATTTAAAGTTTAAAAATATTTTATGATGATTTTAAAAAATCAATCCTGATCTAATATATTGGATTATTAAGTTCTTTGCCAATCCATTATTTGTGGCTCCAAGTACTCTCAAAGGCAATAATAGACTTTTATTTCACCTCTGCCCGTCCTTTACGTCCATGAACTAAATTTTTGATGCAAATAAATTCCCCGGTCCCCATGCATGTCCATGTTAGTGGACTCAAGTAGTCAGTAATTGGAGGAGAGGATTCAGCAAGCAAATAAATTGATAAAAAAGAAACCTAAATTTGCATGAGAAAATTAATGTCCTAACTAAATTAAATTCATTAAACCTTAAAATTTTATCAAATTGTGCGATTAGTTTTATTAATAATATATATGAATATTTTTCAAACATTATAACTGTAAAATTAGTTGAACATTTATATTGGATTCATTACTAACGAATTATCATAACTAAAGAAAAAGTTATTAAAACTTGAGTTTCATAGTATTTGGATTAAAATTTCAAACAAATTTTATAAATATAAACACTAATATAAAATGATATTACAAACTTAAATAAAATTAAAATATTTATTTTCTCATAATCATAAATAAATAAATCTACACTCGATCGATTCAAAGGTTTAGCTTACTAAATAATTGATCAAATGAACCTATAATATATAATCCAACAATCTACTATTTAAGTAAATATTTAATAATTACAACTATCTTCTTAAAAATATAGTAATCAAATATCTATCCTATATTTAATTTATTATCTTAATAATTAACATAATAAACTATTATCAATGTTGTTGGTACTTCGCACAGGGTTATATGATGAGCTTGTTAATTTAATAAATTCAAAATATCTTTTTGATTTTGGAAAAAAAGAAATATTTCTTGAAAAAATGTACCGACCAGTCAGTCTATTACGTGGCTAATTGAATATATGGCCCAAACACGACCATATTAGAGAGATTAGAACAAGGCCTTTTTTTTCCATTTCTGCCCCTTTAGGTGGGTTGCTTTGCTTATATAAAATAAGAGCCAGGAGGGGAATCTTCATCAAGCAAATAAATTGGAAAAATGGAGCAACCTTTAAAGAGAAATTTTGTATTGTTTTTTTTTTCATTATTTTGGTTAGTTATGTCAGTGGACACACAGGTTGTTTTGAAGAGGAAAGGAAAGGCTTGTTGGAATTGAAAGAGATTATGAGATTCATGAATCAGTCTTCTATTATCAATAATGAGTTTGAGTTTCTTTTTTTTGATTGAGTTGATATTGAGGAAAAAAATGAGTGTTGTGAGTGGTCACGAGTTACGTGCAACCACACTATCGGACACGTGAAAAACTATCTCTTAGAAAAATGTACCGCGTCTCCAGCATGAACTCATGGTCACTGAATCTCTCTCTTTTTCTTCCATTTAAAGAGTTGCAAAGTCTGAATTTATCTTCTATTCACATTGATGGCTGGACTAAAAGTGAAGGTACGTAGTTTAACAATATAGAATATTCAATTAGTTGAATTATTATTATTTTTCTGTTTTTTTTAAACCAAAAAAGAAAGAAGTTAGGAGAATTTCTATTCTTTTTGTTTATTTTAGCCTTATTCAGTTATTTACATTCTTTATCGACTCATTTTTTAATTAAAAATTATTTTTACCTACGTCAATAGTCCTTTTTTGTACAAATGTTTTTATTTGTTTGGTGTACCACTGTTTATAGTGAGTTGCTTAGAAATTTTTGTCAATTAATCACTTGAAGGTTGGTGGATATCATGCTATTGGGATCGGAGAAATAGCTGTCCAAACAATATTAATATGAAACAATATAATTTTTTCATCTTGTGTAAACCTAATAAGAAACAATAATTCAAGCAATTAATAATTTGAAAAATTAGAGAACCATCACAAACAATAACAAAATCCAATATTAACTTAAAAAACTCCCTTGATGGGATGAATAAAAATCATATGATCGTTGTCTAACAAATCTTCTACTATCAACAAAATAAAAGAAAATACAACGTTATTTCTAACTAAAATTACAGGCATAAGCTAGGAAAATTATCAAAAGAGAAAATTGATAAATAATCTCACCAACAATTATAAATACAAAAACTAATGTTAGGAAACTCTAATACTCAATCACACTGTTTAAATTGAAGATTAAGTTACAAAATCACTAACTAAAAATTAACTTGACTGGACTACGAATGAATTCTCGATCGTTTAGTTGAAAATTAGTGCTAAAATTTTCAATGGGAATAAGATATTTCTTTTTGTCTTAAAAATCTATATTATATATATATCATCTATACAAGTCAAAAATTATATGAACTATTATTTGGTTTACACACATAAGAGAGAAAACCCAATAAATACATCATTGAGACGACATTAAAATATCTTATCAATCACTTAAGAGTTGATTGATGCATCATTGAGACAACTTCAATCTATTTGGAGTTAAATAGACATGACAATGGAGGGATATGGGGTCATTTTTTATTCTCGCCTATTAAATTTTCTTAACCTCAGACCCGTTTCAATGCTTTAATTACACGTTCACGCGCTCTTCATGTAGGCTTGCCCCGTCCAGTTCCAGTTCAGTCAATTTTCCCTCTTAACTTAAACAGTTAACAAATCAAATAAAATGCAAAATTTTAAAAGAATTTTGTCATTCAAAAAAGAAAGAACAACTTTTATTGTTTATCTATTTAAATCAGAAACTATAATTAATAACATAGTTTTACAAGAAAATTAAAATTAAAAATCTAATTTTATAAGAAAACAATCAAAATAAGATCATTTTACCTAATATCGATTTGTTACTTTTATAGAATTATATATATGTAAAATAATGCAAGTTTATGTAAAATAATATTACAACCTAGATAATTTAATTTGAGAAGAAAACAAAATAAAATTTTAATTTCGAGTATATATAAGATTTTGGCTTGCGGGAGATACCCTCTAGGTTATATAAGTTAAATATCTTAGTTTTATAAAATAAGTTTATCTTAAATTTTCTAGTAAAATTTAACCTTACGGATAGAAAGATCATGCAAAAATATGTAAACATAAATTTGTTATTTAATTTGAGGTTGTGTAGCACTACCATTATTAGAACATTATAAAATAAGTATATTTTTTAATGACTAAGATTAATTAAACTTTCATTACCATAAAATGGATAATAGGCAATACCAACTCATAAGAAAATTCATGTTCAAATATTTTTAGGATGTTCTTTAAATCCGTGCGGTTCAATTTTTCTAAATAAATCCTAGAAATGAATGTATTAACCCTGTAGGGTATATTAATTAGATACCTTCTAGGGTATATCCCTTTTCCACATAAGGTTTTACTTTTATGTAGATAATATAATTTTGGAAAGAAATTAACTATTTTCTTGTAAATTAAAATCACATTACCTAATATTGTTAGATTATATTATTGTTAACAATATACAATATACAATATATATATATATATATATATATATATAATGCATTGACCAATAATGATATGGTTCAGTTATCGAATTAGTAATTAAAACTAAGAATTAATTAGTTTAAATAATATATATTCATAAAAAATATATATGTACACACCAACTCATTTGTTACTACGTACTACTCAAATATGACTTACCTTCTCCTTGCATATCTATCTATGTACACACCAACTCATTTGTTACTACTACTCAAATATAAGCTAGACCCCTGCTTTACATGGGGGTGTAAATGCTAGTAAATAATAATTACTATTCTTTTAGATTGAATTACTAACCAATTATTGATATTTTATTTTCTTTTTGGTAGGTTTGACATCTTTACCTCATTTAGAGATATTAGATTTGAGTGAGAATTATTTTGGTAGGAGTATTCTTTCATTCATATGGGAATTATCTACTCTAAAAGCTCTATATTTGAGTGGCATTGACTTTGATGTTTTCTCTCTTGATTTGACCGGAAGTCGTCCTATTAATGGAACTTTACACAATCAAAGTAGGTGAATTATTAACTTGTCTTTTCCTTGCAGATACTCATTTGTTATTATTAGTATATGAGTATTTATATTGCTATGACGTACTACTGCTAATAATAGTATGAGTATTTGTTATTATTAGTATATCGTTGAGACCACATTAAAAAACCATGGAAGAACTTAATATCATACACAAACATAACTAAAAACTTTATTTAAATTATATTGTTTTTGTATTATATATTGTATATATATAAAAAATTAATTAAATAATTGTTAAACGAGTCGACCTTAAACGAGTCAAGTTCGAGTCAGGCTTGAATTGAACACCACACTGTTCGAGCTCGACTCGCTTAATTAAACAAACTTTAGATCTTGTTCGAGATCGGCTCGCTTAATTAAACCGATTTTAGGTCTTGTAAAAGTTTGACTATTCTGATTAACAATTTCAAAGGTTCTGATTTTTAGCTTGAAATCGACACAATTATTTTAATTTAAATTAGTACAATAATAAATGTTATAAACTATTTAAAAGTATTACTCATTATAAGTTTTATTGTTTCATACTAAAAGTATTACTCATTATAAAAGTATTACTCATTATAAGTTTTATTTTTTCATTAAGTAGGAATAAAAAAAAAAATACCTGCTTAATGAAAAATTCAAAAATTCAGGTTCGGACGTACCGGAATTTATAAAGCCTTCATGTTTGGTAATCCAAGTGTGATTGTTACAATACCTGAAGCATGCAGGAGAGTTCTAACAGATGATGAAGCATTCAAGCCCGGGTGGCCTACTTCTACGGTAAAGCTTATCGGAGAAAAATCATTTATCGGCATTTCTTATGAAGAACACAAGCGACTCCGACGATTAACTGCTGCACCGGTGAATGGTCCTGAGGCATTGTCAATATACTTGAGCTACATTGAAGATATTGTAATATCTGTCTTGGATAAATGGGATAGCATGGGCCAAATTGAGTTCTTAACTGAGCTAAGGAAGCTTACTTTCCGTATAGTCATGCACATTTTTCTAAGCTCAGAAAGTGAGCAGGTGATGAAGGCACTTGAGAGAGAGTACACCGCGCTTAACTATGGAGTTAGAGCCATGGCAATCAATATCCCCGGATTTTCTCCCACAACCAATTAGTTGGACCTTTCTTTCAGTAGTTTGAGTGGGGAAATTCCATTAGAACTGATTGATTTAAATTTTCTAGAGGTTTTTATTGTGGCTCACAACAATTTATATGATAGAATTCCCGAAAAGAAAGGACAGTTTGACACTTTTCCAAAAGAAAGCTTTGAGGGGAATTCATTACTATGTGGATCACAGGTTGAGAAGAAATGCACACCCCTTGCTACTCCATCCTTGCCGAATGCATCTTCAGATGAAGGCGAAGAGAAATGGTATAAAATTGATCTTGTTTTCTTTTGTGCAAGTTTTGTTGCGACGTACTTTATGTTCTTTGTTAGGAGCTGCTACTGTTTTATATATAAACCCTTACTGGCGAAGAAGGTGGTTTAATCTTGTTGAGGAATGTATGTACTTATGTTACTACTTTCTTTGTGATTCTATGCGTAAACGATCTCTTGATCTGTAGAATCAAATTTTATGTTGATCTAGTTGAGATGTATTTACTTAATTATGATAAATAATATTACGGAATAAAGAGGCCAAACCTGTTGAATGACCGACAATAATATTATGATAAATTAATAATATTAGGGAATATAGTTGCTCATAATATAATTCTAATGCGTTTATAACAAAATGTATGTTTTTGTAGTAATAATTGTAATTCGTGGTAGCAATTTGATAATGAATCAAATGCAAAAGAAAAATGTCACACAAGCCCAAATATAAAAGGAGAGTTTTTCACTTTAGTCCACATAATAATATCTCCTCCATCTACAGATTTTGCAGTGTTCTCTTAATGTCAATATTTTAGGAACTTAAAATAAAAAAATAAAGAGAATTAAAACTTAAGTTGTTAATAATATTAACAACTTAAGTTTTGGAGAATTGTTTTATAATGCAATCATTGACAAAAGTAGCCTTGAATCTTAAAATGAGAGTCGAGTCACTTGAATGTGTAATATGATACATTCTTTAATTTGTACAAGGTAATCCAATATATTACAATAACATTTAATTTATTTCATGGATATATAACAATTACAATCATTCAATACTGTCCTTGAAAGTGAATGTCATTTGAATCGTAAACTAAGAGTCAAGTCACTTAAACATATAATCTAATATGTTACAATAACATTTCATTTATTTTACGGATAACAATTACTCCCTCCATAGATACAATTTGACTTTTGAAGTCAAACGACTGCGTATTAAACTTCAAATTGATATAAATTTATTTAATTTTAATTGATATAATTATTATAATTGTATAATATATAACAAAAACTATTAATCATAAAATTTATTTCACTATAATTTTTTTATGAGTCACGTCAATTTGAAGTTTAATATATGTCATCATTTAACCTTAAAAATCAAATTGTATATCTAATTTTGAAACGGAGGAATTACAATTTACAAGGTGTCCTTGAAAGTGAATGTCATTTGATTATTTAGCTTTGTCCAAAAAAAGTTATCTTTCATACTTAATATGCACATTTATATGAAGATGATAAATTTTCTTTTAGGTTACCTCTTTGTTCATACTTCATATGCACATTTAAATGTTTTGACTTTGTGATTAGGACCGTCAATTGAGATGGTTAAGTCCATAATCCCATCAATCGGTCAATTAAAAACATGCTCAAATTTGATTTGGGAGTGACTAGCAACTTGATCAAATTTGATTTGGGAGTGAGCCGAGTCAAGTTTGGACAAAAATTCTAGTCTGAAGTGAAATTTGGACCGAATTTGATTAATAGGTTGTTCGGCCAACATAGATCCAACCGAATTATAGTGTTAAAAACATATAAAATAAATAGACTATTTATATTAATTAATTCTTATATATTTACAATCTCAATTCATATTTATATATAGTATCTTTATCTAAAAATTCAGTACCATATTTTCTTTAAAGTGGTCACCTCTATCAATATCATAACAAATGTAATAATTGCATGAAAAATTAATGTATCATATTTTCCTTTACAATGTAGGGTCATAGGTTTGAGTCTACCCATCAACCAAAGTCATAATTCAACAAGCTCTACAGGACATCGAAGGTAAGTTTTCCCTTACCCTAGTTTCCCTCGTGTCGTCTTTCTCAGGTTCTCTCTTGGGATGAAATGTATTTCTAAAATTGAATTGTAGCAGTATATATTCTCAAAAATAATGTCAACTAAATTCATGCTAGTTATCTTTGGTAAAGTTAGTTTTTCAATCAAATAATATCGGCGTTGGAAATAGGGAACATGCAATGGAATGGGACACAAACTTAATCGATTCTTAAGTTATGCATTCACCTTGGTCATGTATTTTTGCACAACAGAAGGTATGTCAAAACCGGATTTTTAGTTGCCGAAGAAAGTTCCTTCGAGAGTCCTCTCATTCAATAGGTTCATGGGATTAGTTTTGAATGCATCGTCTTTGTTTGGCACACCAACAAATATGCATCTCCGCATGCAACATATATTTTTTACTATGCATATTCTACATGCATCAATAATTCCTTACGAAGTATATATACATTCATGCATTATATATTTCTAATTTATCGAGTTACATCATACAACATGTGATATCACATATCACATATCACATATAAATTGAGTTTCATAACCCAATTAGCTTAGTCATATTTTGACTTTAACAATTCATAAAGCATGTTATGTAACTCACCACAATCACTTTTAATCCACAAACATAATAGAACTGAAAAACTTGCCTTGATTGGAGATTACCACAAAAGTTAACCTAGAGTTTCTCCACAATTCCTACAGAATTATATTTACATGTACACACATATTAGATAATTGAATATGTTACAAAACATGCATGTATATTCATCAATAATAATTATTGGTTTTATACAAAGTAATATTATTTATTCTTACTCAAAACGAATATTAGTTTATTAATTCTTTTTAACCTTTTTACACCAAATAAAGGTCCCTCACATTTTAGTACGTAAATATTTTACACTTTGAAGCTTCAATCATTTATATTTCACTTTAGGAATATCTTATGCCTTTATTCATTAATTCGGGACTTAAACAGCTAATAAATAGCTTTTATAGTAAAATTCAATTTACTATATTATTCCTTTAATATAAATAATTTTTATATTATTATTTTGCCCACTCATGAGTCAACTCAGACCATTGTCTCATTTATAAATATTCTATTCCGCTAACATACTGCGTTTTCCGTTTTGCAAATATTCACATTTTCACTATATATATATATATATATTTATATATTAAGTATATATAAATCTTGGCTCAAAAACTCCATTTTGATCCCTGCAAATCTTCATTGCATCACTTTTATGATTATTACAACTTTTTAATGGTTCCATACTTTTCATTTCGTTATAAAACCATTTTTCATGTCAATTCCGGCTTACATTCACTTAAATATGCAAATTCATATTTATATAATATTTTTATTGCATCATTTATGCCCGAAAGGAAATTTCATAACGTAAAATATCACATACAGTCAAATCTCTTCTCTTGAAACTTTATTAGATATAATATTGTCTTAAATTTAGTCCAAACACACTTTGGAACGATGAATATCAAAACAGCCCATCATGACTACATTTGGCGTTGCCCAAATTGTAGTTCTGACATGTCTGTTCACCTATTTTTACTTCTCAACCCATATGTCATATAACAACGGATTTTTTTTGTATGTTACAGACCTCATGGCATAATATTTTTTAAAAAAATCTAACCGCACAAACAAATCAAGGAAACTACTCAAAACAGACCCTACAAATCATGTCGCAGAATGACTTTCTACAAAGAAGATCGGCGACATTGAGTCTTCGCCAAGCATCTTCTTTCACCGCTTGGCATACTCTTTTAAACACTTAACGACCTAGCCACTTTGCAATCTTCTTACGCTTTGCTCGCTTATCGGATCGTTCTCAAATTTTAATATGTTTTTTCGTATCATATGAGACTATTTTTGAAAAATATTAAACACCAAATTATTTCGCGACCTTATTACTTTTAGCTCATATACCAAATTAGAACAAATTTTAAATATATTATATATTGTATATGAGACTGTATTTAAAAGTTATAAACTTTCCATTTCGGAATCTTTAAGCTGCTCAAAACATGGGTCAATAATGGCTTAACACCATTATTTTTAACTTTTCGTTTTGGTTTAGAATAGCTTTTCGCTTTCATTTAATATGCCACAACTCTTTATTTATCATCATATATGATGTACATATCTATCCTAAGCTTTAGTTTTGCCTAGTATTTGGTTTTTAACCAAAACAGTCCATACAGGACTTTCAACAAACACTTTGTGTGCAACCATTTTCGGGACAGAATTCACAGAGGTTTATGTTTGTCTAAACCTAGATTTTCCTCCCTTATAACTCCGAACAACCACAACTAATCTCCTTACTATTCACAGCTTTATTCACATCACAATTTATCCTACATAACACTTAATTTTCAATTTCAAATGAAATATTAAAAACATAACACTAACCTTGTAAAAACTGAGTTCCAAAGAAGTATTAGCTTTGATGTTTGATTTACGAGTCTCCTTTCACTTCTATAGTTTGTGATTTCCACTTGAATCAACTTACTATTGCTGATAGTGCCCGGACATATAGGAGATTTATTTTTTCTCAAGCCTTTAGTGTTTAAGGAATTCGATTTATAGAAAAGTAACAGAGAATGTAACGGAGCTTTTGAAGAATAGGGAAAGAACATAGTACTGTTGAAGAAGAACAAAGGTTGATGGTAAGTGTTTTATTATACATGGCCTCCACTTATCAAGTAATGGGTTTGCTTAGTCATTTGTGTATTAACCCAATTGAAGGCTACCTCCTGCTTAATAACAGGACTCCTGCTCCCTTTTTCGTGCGTAATATAATTTTAATACCCTTCGTGCGAATCGTGTTAAATATTAATTACATAACGCACTTTAAAATTTAAAATAAAATACCCATAAATCTTTTCCATAAAAATGGAAGCTATTTATTAAATAAAAATATTTTATTTAATAAATTAATTAAAATAATTTATTTTTATAAACTACTTTAATATGCACAAAATTTACAGTTTCATTTGCTTGGTTCCAAATATGCCCACATACTTATATATTATAACATAATACTTATTACATATGTACAATATATTTTAGACATTACTCAGTAAAATATATTCTATATCACACTTGTAATTTCCATACAAAAGGAAACAATTTATTTAATGTGATAATATTTACCTTATTAAAATAATTTACTTTTATTAAAATATTTTAATATTTTTTACTTATATTACCTTATTTCTCAATAAAATAAGATAATTTGACAAATATGAAAATTTTCTTATATTAAAACAATTTATCTCCATAAATTATTTTAATATCCCTTAAGGTATATCATAAATTTTGTATACCCCCACTAGTTGTTTAATTTCCATATTCAATTTTTCTTCTCTCTCTCTAAACTTAGCCAATTTGACTAAAAATGAATATAGATAAATTTTGATTTTTGCTTATATAAAATCTACTTTAAATTTCTTATAAATTGGTTACCCAACTTAAGTCTTCTCTAGTCTTTCCCCTTGTGACGCCCCCAAAATAGGTATACATCACCTATTCTGAGTCGCCAAATACATGGTACAGAATACAAATACAATCTTAAATATACAACATGAGTTGTGAGTTTTAATACAAATATTGTCTTCTGTGCATGATTCAAACTCAAAATAAGTCCTCAATACATTTATTAACACACTATTTCATAGAATAGTGAGGACTACTAATGCTATCATCTGAACCGTCACTCCGTTCCCTGACTAGTCCCTGCTACGTTCTCATTTTTTGAAGAGAACAATGAAAGTAAAAGGGTGAGCTCAACTAGCCCAGTAAGAAATATTATGACTAAGATAATGCATAATAAATTATTGTTAGCCTTCAACAGTGTTAAACTGATACAATATAACAAACATCAAGTTTAACTGCAGCGGAACAAGCAATCCATTAAAAGGGTCAAGTAGAGAATAAAATCTACTATCTTCTATGATTTAAAAGGTTTTTCATCACTTTTATCGCCGAGACTCGGCTTAATAAATAATCCACATCATCCCTGCACTACAACCAAGGATATTTATTAGTATCATAACCACAAATTATCCATGCACTACGGGCCAAGGATATTCGTGTATACATCAATGCACTACGAGCCAATGAGGACTTTTTACCACACCATTTGTAACATTACGGTCATGATTATACCGAATAATCCCTGGTCATAATCATACCAAGTCCATCTATGCACTACAGGCTACAGATGACTTTCAACATAATATAAACATGAGGATAATGACAATGATATAAGAATTCAATAAAACAAGTTCAAGAATTAATTTATCCAGGAACCAATAACGTCCAAATTGTCAACATGATACCTTTGCTTTGTGGGGTAAAACTCAAGAATGCTCGTAAGAATATTTTCATGAAAAGATACTTGAATGAAGCGCTTGAAATATCAAGGATATTCCACTAATTTAAGTGGAGTATAAAAGCCAAAACTTTAACCAACCGAGTATAATAAAGAATGGAATAACAAAAGAAATCACCGAGCATGCGATAGATCGCGCATGCAAAGTTATTCCAATGTAATAATAAATAACGGAACCAGTCATGCGTAAACGCATACAGACGATATATTCAATGTAATAATAAATAACGGAATCAGGTCATGCGTAAACGCACAGACAGGATGTTCCAACAGAATAATAATGAATGGAATAACAAAATAAATCACCAGGCATGCGATAGACCACACAGACAGGTTATTCCAATAGAATAATAAATAACGAAACCGGGTCATGCGTAAATGCACAGACTGGATGTCCCAACAGAATAATAAAGAATGGAATAACAGAAGAATTTCACCACGTATGCGGTACTTCGCATAGATAAGTTATTCCAACATAATAATAAATAATGGAATAATGTAAGAATTTCACCAAGTATAGGGTAGTCCGTATCTACAAAGTTATTCCAATGTAATAATAAAGAATGGAATAATGTAAGTTCTCTTCATGAATACGAAAGAAATAATACCCCTTACGAGTACAACAAATAATATCCCTTACATGAAAAAGAAGAGTATTCCGACTGATAGGGCGCGTATACAGGTTATTCCAACAGAATAATAAAGAATAGAATAACAGAAGTTCTCTTCATGAATACGAAAGAAATAATACCCCTTACGAGTACAACAAATAATATCCCTTACATGAAAAAGAAGAGTATTCCGACTGATAGGGCGGGGATATACTTGAAGAAAACTTGCACTATTCTCTACGCTTAAAGCTTTCTGAAACTCTAAAGAAATACGTTCAAGATTATAAAAGAAGAATTCTTTAAACTTCTGGTGTGATTTTTCAATTCTAACTAAGCATCCTATTTATAGGAGAATGGAAATGATACTATGCAATAAAATATAATATATTCTATTTATAATATATATATATATATATATATATTATTTAAAATCTAATAAAATAAATAACTTTATAAAAGTATTCTGTTTTATATAAAAAGATTTTACTATGCAAACACTATGCAGTACTTATGCATAATAAAATATAATATATTCTATTTAAAATCTAATAAAATAAATAACTTTATAAAAGTATTACATTTTATATAAAAAGATTTTACTATCTGAAACACTATACGAGCACTATGCAAACACTATGCATAATAAAATATAATATATTCTATTTATAATCAAATAAAACAAAACTTTATAAAAATTATTCTGTTTTATATAAAAAGTTTTCTGTTTTATTACATTTATAATAATAATAAAACAAAACTTATCACCTTTATTATAATTCACAATATTAATCGGCCAGGTCATTCCCAAGAAAGAGATGGCTTTCCAATAAAGATTTCTCCCTATTAGCCCGCAATTAGATTATCTAACCTCTCCTTGACAGAACTTCTAGACATCGTTAATATTGCAAATAATAATATTAATAACTTTGTTGTCTCAATTATTGATTTAATAATATATAAAATATTGACAATAATTGAATCAAATAACGTGAGATACTACGCAAAGAATTATCGTAGCAATAATTGAACAAAACTGAGTGACTTCTCACGTAAGCATCAATAATCAATACCGCAGTGTGCTACTATGCAATCACGCGTATTCATCGCATTTCTTTTAACACCGGGTGTTTCAACAGTTAACGGTAAAACTTCCGTTGTTATTTTCATAAAATATTTTTGTCGTTTTCTCAATTCGACAATAATTCCATTGCAAGGTCCACCAATGATTGTGTCGTTGTACGAATATTCCCTGTTAAAATGAATATTCCCCGACCAATCGAATATTATATAACAACTTGCGTACTTTGTAAAATTTATAAATATTACCCACAACTATAATATTATATCAAATTTATTCCATAATATTCAAAAATGATATTTATAGAAAAATCAACTTTATTTAAAAGTTCATCATCAATATTTTATCCCTATAACATCAATCAATATACATCTTTAATCAAATATTCATTTTTGCACTACAGGCCAAAGATATTCATTTGTATCACCAAATTGGTCATGTTCATCTCAACACCTATTCATCTTTTACACTACTGTGCCAAAGATATTCATCGATTAATCATTCATCTTTGCACTACTGACAAAGATATTCATAGAATATCATCATTTAAGACCGAGGATGATGAAAAATATTTTAAAGAAAAACGAATCCAATGGAGATGTAAGGACAAATATTAGGGATTCAGATATAACAGCTTATCCAAGATCAATAATACTTCATAATAACCAATTGTGAAGCAGAATTCAAAAATAAAGATCAAAACATGGATACAATCAAAGATAGTAACCATAATAGACATCTTGGACAAAAAGGAAAATTTTTATTTTTTAGTGAATAGTCTTGGTATTCATGAATAAGGTCAGATATCGTGAATAAAGGCCGTATACGTGAATAGTAACCCGCACACAAAAAGGTAGAAATTCCACAATAAAATTCATATCAATATTTCTAAGATAATGATATTGAAGAAAATAATATCATTTACTGAAGAAAATAACATCCCTTACCTCAAAATAACTAGATTTCCGATCGTAATATCTGGATATAAAGTCAAGAAAACTTGTACCGAACAAAGAACTCTCAAAGTATCTAAATACTCACAAAAATGCGCTCGATAATCTAGAGAGAAAGAAAACTTGTTTCTGGTGTGATTTTCAATTCTAACCTAAACGTCTATTTATAGGAAAATGCTAGAACGTCATAGGAGACTAAAATAATAAAATAATATTATTTATTTCCTTTCTTTCTACACCATCCATCTTGAATTAGCTAGCATGCCAATTCTAAAATTTTCTAGCAGCCCACATGTTTATAACACAAGTGGGTCTCACCCATAATTTAATAAAAATTATTTTATTTTCTGAAACTTCAACAATTCATAAAAAATAGTCCGTTTATCAGAAAAATACGAATTTTATGTCCATTCCACACGAAATCGAATTCTCTACAATTTTGTAGCTTTGAGTTTTTCCAAATTCCAAACAAAAAATATTCGAAACCCATAAAAGGATGATTTTTAATACTTCCACTCCGACAAAATACTGATAAAATACCTCAGCATTAATTCCTTCATTAATAATCATATAAAATAAATAAATCCATCATTTATATCCACATCAAATAAATATTTCCTTATCATATAAATCAATAATTAATTATTCACAAATAATATTACAGAATCACAATTATGACAACCAGACTGTTCCCAGGAAAGAGGGGGCTTTCCGATAAGGATTTCTCCTTACTGGCCCACAATTAGATTATCTAACCTCTCCTCGACAGGACTTTCTAGACATTGGCAATAATGTTATCTAATAATATTATTCAAATAATATGAATTATTGATCTGATAATGGGAAATACTGTGCAGTGACAATTATTGAAACAACAATAATATAAAATATCAACGCAACAATTATTGAATCAATAAAATAAAATATTAAACAGTAACTACTGTAACAATTATTGAGTAGTGCCTTCTTACGTAAGAATCAATAATTCAACAATACTGTGCAATACGATATCTTCTTTATGCAACCACGCCAGACATCGTATTTTAACCACAAGGTATTCCAACAAAGTTGTTAATTTAATAATTACGCCAAGTTATTTATAAAACTTAAACTTTGTCGTTTTCTTCATCCGACAGTTATTCCGTTATGGGGCCCACAATTGACTGCATCGTCGTACGGATATTCCCGACAAAAAGAATATTCCACGACTAAACGAATATTCTCCGACAAAAGGAATATTTTATAATCACTTGCTTATTTTGCAAAATTTGCACATTTCACCCATAACCAAAGTATTATATCAAATTAACTCATTATTTCAAGATAATAAATAGAGAAAATTTTTATTTTATTTATAATAAGTTGGGGTCTTACTGTGACGCCCCCAAAATAGGTATACATCACCCATCTTGAGTCGCCAAAATACATGGTACAAAATTCAAATACAACTTAATTATACAACAGTCGTGTAAATACGACAAAACATAATCTAAGAGTATTAATAAGAATATTGTCATCAAGACAATATCCACACTCAATGGAGTCCTCATTACATTTATTGTCACACTATTTAACAGAATAGTGATGACTACTAATGCTATCATCCGGACCGCCACCTGCTTCCCGACTAGTCCCGGCTATGTTCTCATTTCACAAGAGAATGAAGAAAGAAAGGGTGAGCTCAACTAGCCCGATAAAGAAGAAATATTATGACTAAGATAATGCGTAATAAATTATCCTTAGCCTTCAACAAGATAACAACCCATGTAATATAATAGACAACAAGTTTTAGATCAACAACTCTGCAATGGAATAAGCAATCCATTGTAAGAGTCAAGTAGAGCATAAAACCTACTATCTTCTATGATTTAAAAGATTTTCATCAACTTTATCGCTGAGACTCAGCTTAATAAATAAACCACATCATCCCTGCACCACGGCCAAGGATATTCATGTAATCATCAATGGTCATGATTATACCGAATATTCACAGGTCATAATCATACCAACAACTGTCCACCAATGAACTACAGGCCAATGAAGACTTTTACCACATCATTCATCACATTACGGACATGACTATACCGAATAATCCCTGGTCATAATCATACCAAGTCCATCTATGCACGTAAGCCAAAGATGACTTTAATCACAATATAAGCATGATGATGATGACAATGCCATAATAATTCAATAAAACAAGTTCAAGGATAAATTTTAAAAGTTTATAATTTAATTTATCCAGAAATCAATAATGTCCAAATTGTCAACATGATACTTCTTTGTGGAGTAAAATTCAAGGATGCTCCGAAGAATATTTTCATGAAAAGATATTGGATGAAGCGCAAATATCAAGGATATTCCACAAATTTCATAGAGTATAGAAGTCAAAACTTTAATCAAATGAGTATCATAGTATATATGAAACTGCAAATGGATTTTCGCCCGCCATGCGGTAATCCACGTAGACAAATCATTTCCACAATTTAATAAGGAATGAATACGAAAGATCATTCACCATGCATGTGGTAATCCACATAGACAAAAGTTATTCCAATGTAATAATAAAGAATGGAATAACAATGAAATCACCATGCATGCGATAGATCGCATGCATGAAGTTATTCCAATGTAATAATAAATAATGGAACCGTGTCAAAGCGTATACGCTTACCGGCGAGTGATATTCCAACGTAATAATAAATAATGAAACTAGATCAAAGCGTAATACGCACCGATAGGATATTCCAAATGTAATAATAATGAATGGAATAATGTAAGAATTTCACCATGTATGCGGATTGCTTGATGTATGCAAGTTATTCCAACATAATAATAAAGAATGGAATAATGTAAGAATTTCACCAAGTATAGGGTAGTCCACATGATACAAAAGTTATTCCAATGTAATAATAAAGAATGGAATAATGTAAGTTCTCTTCATGAATACGAAAGAAATAATACCCCTTACCTTAGAAAAGAAACTGATATCTTTGGAGTAGAGGTAGTAGACTTCTCTTCTTCTTTCTCTCTATAATATCTCTCTATAATAATTGCTCTATAGCTTTAGTGAATTGGTGAAAAATGAAGGAAGAATGAGCTTCTATTTATAGAAAAATATAGTTTCGATAATTACACATTTTGGGGCTCGAAATATTATAGTATACTACCATCCTCTTTTTCTTCCTTTTTAATTTAGTCCTGCAAGTATTATCAAACTTGCATCACCTCACCTAATAGTAAATAATATGATTCAATAGTAAATCATCTGACTCAATAGTTCTAGGAATGTGAAAATACGAATTACAGTATAATACCTCCATCTATACCTCCATTTTTAACTTAGTCATGCAAGTATTATCAATCTTGCACCAACTCCCCTAATAGTAACAAGAATGTGAATCAATAGTACACACATGTGAACAAATAGTTATAATCATGTGAATTAATAGCAAATAATTGATCATTTATCCGATTAATTACCCGATTAGTCAATATAACCTCCAGACATCAATTATTATCGAAAAATGTTTATTTTCACTAACACTAGTAATTCCAACAGAATGGAACTATTAAATTCATCTTTAATCAACACGAACGTATTCATCATTAATATCATAACTCATAATATTTAACAACCAATGTCGTTCCTGTGATGTAGGGGCTTTCCGATAAGGATTTCTCCTATCATGCGCCAAGCAATTAGATTATCTAACCTCTCCTCGATGTAACTTCTAGACATTGTAAATATTGAAATTTAATAATATGAATAACTTTTTCGTTTCAATTATTGATTTAATAATATATCATATTATGCAGATGATATTGCGACAATAATCAAATTAATAATATGAGAGATATGATGCAACAATTACTATAGCAATAATTGAGTATAACTGAGTGACTTCTCACGTAAGCATCAATAATCAATACCGTGTGCTACTATGCCACCATGCGTATTACTGTACTTTTACTACCGAGTAGTTCAATAGTTTTAACGGTAACACTTCCGCCGTTATTGTTATAAAAAGATAATTCTGTCATTTTACGACAATACTTCCGTTGCAGGGTCCACCAATGATTGTGCCGTCGTACGAATTTTTCCTGATAAAATGAATATTTCCCGACCAATCGAATATTATATAACCACTTGCTTACTTTGTAAAATTTGTAAATATTACCCACAACTATAACATTATATCAAATCCACACCATAATATTCAAAAATATATTTCAAGAAAATTATTCTTTATTCATAAAAGTTGGGGTCTTACACTTACAACCTCCTCTCCTTATAAAATTTTATCCTCGAAATTGACGCACGTACCTGGTGTTTCGAACAGGTGAGGGTACCTCGCTTTCATTAACTCCCAGGTCATTTCTTCAATAGCATGGTTCCTCCACAAAACCTTAACTTGTGGTATAACCTTGGTGCGTAGGACATGCTCTTTCTTATCCAAGATCTTAACAGGTACCTCCTCGTATGTTAAATCCTCGGCTATCTCGTCTGGTTCTAACTCAATAATGTGGTTCGGGTCTTTTACATATTTACGAAGCATAAATATGTGAAAAACATTATGAACACGAGACATGTTTGGAGGTAACGCGAGTCTATAGGCCACATTTCCTATTCGGTCAAGAATCTCAAATGGAGCAACAAATCTTGGATTGAGCTTTCCTCTCTTTCCAAATCTTGTAACTCCCTTCCATGGAGCAACACGTAACAATACATGATCCCCAATATTAAATTCCACGTCCTTTAGATGAAGATCCGCATAACTCTTTTTGTCGATCCTGTGCCATTTGTATACGTTGTCGAATCATTTGGATCTTTTCTGTAGTCATGTGTACCAATTCCGGTCCCAACAAAGTTGCTTCACCCACCTCATCCCAGCATACTGGAGAACGACACTTTCGTCCATACAACGCCTCAAATGGAGCCATGCCTATACTTGCTTGATAACTATTGTTGTAGGAGAATTCCACCAGTTATCCCAACTTCTTTTGAAATCTAGGACACAGAGTCTTAATACATCTTCAAGAGTTTGAATAATCCTTTCCGATTACCCGTCCGTTTGAGGATGATATGCCAAACTGAATCGTAAATCCGTGCCCATAGCTTTCTGCAAGCTAACCCAAAATCGTGAAGTGAATCTTGGGTTACGATCCGAAACTATGGATACTGGCATGCCATGCAATCTCACAATCTCATTCAAGTACATACGAGCAAGATGTTCAAGGGAATAAGTCTCACGTATAGGCAAGAAATGATCAGACTTGGTCAATCTATCAATAATAACCCAAATCGCATCTATACCTTGAGAAACCTTTGGAAGACCCGTAACGAAATCTATGGTAACGTGTTCCCACTTCCATTTTGGAATCTCAAGTGGTTTCAATGGACCCTTTGGCACTTGATGCTCTGCCTTTACACGTTGACAAGTTAAACACCTCGAGATAAACTCCGCGATCTCTCTCTTCATATTATTCCACCAAAATGTATGTCGAATATCATGATACATTTTGGTACTCCAAAAATGGATTGCAAACGGGGTGTTGTGTGCCTCCATCATGATTCTATGCTTCAAGTCAGAATCGTTAGGAATGGAAAGTCTAGAGTTGACTCGAAGTATTCCTTCTTCATCGATTCTTGCTTCCGAATAGTCATTGCTTCTTGCACTTTCTTCTTCATACGCGCGCGCCCCGTGTCCGTAGCTTGAGCAAATTTTAACTTTATCGATTAAAGTCGGTTCTACTCGTATATTCGCCATCATTATGTGGGTCCCTGAAGTCTTTAATTCTATCTCAATCCTTTGCAAGTCATACAAAATGGGCCATTGCATTGACAATATCGCACTCTTACTCGCATATGATCTTCTACTCAATGCGTCAGCTACTACGTTCGCTTTTCCAAGATGATATTGAATAGTGTGATCGTAATTTTTCAACAGCTCAAGCCAATGTCGTTTCCGCATATTGAGTTCTTTTTGGGTGAAGAAATATTTGAGGCTTTTATGATCCGTATAGATCTCCACTTTCTTCCCATACAAGTAGTGTCTCCAAATTTACAACGCGAATACGACTACTGCCAACTCTAGATCATGAGTAGGATAATTCCTCTCATATTCTTTAAGTTATCACGAGGCATAGGCTATGACTTTCCCATGTTGCATGAGAACACATCCTAACCCTTTGCCTGAAGCATCGCTGTGGAAAACAAATCCATCCGAACCAGATGGTATTGCCAGAACAGGTGTCGAAATGAGTCTCCTCTTGAGCTCTTGGAAACTCTTCTCGCATTCCTCGCTCCATACGAATTTTGTATCTTTTCGATTTAGCTGAGTTAACGGAGTAGCGATTCGAGAAAATCCTTCCACGAATCTCCGATAATAACCAAATTAAGCCCGTAAAGTCGCATACTTGGTCACCGACTTTTGCTGCTCCCCAACTTTGTATTGCTTCAATCTTCGCCGGGTCAACAGATACTCCATGTTTTGACACCACGTACCCAAGGAATGCTACTTCCTCAAGCCAGAACTCGCATTTCATTAGCTTAGCATAAAGCTTGTTTTCACGAAGCCTTTCAAGTATCAGCTTCAATTGGTGCTCATGATCTTCACAGCTTTTGGAATAGATGAGGATGTCATCAATAAAGACAACAACGAACTGATCCAAATATTCCTTGAATACTCGGTTCATCATATCCATGAAAGCAGTAGGAGCATTAGTCAATCCACAAGACATGACTAAGAATTCATAATGCCCATACCGAGTTCTGAAGGCAGTCTTTGGAATATCCTTAGTTTTAATCTTCAGCTGATGATATCCAGAACAAAAATCAATCTTTAAAAAGAATTGTGCTCCTTGTAACTGGTCAAACAGGTCATCAATGCGAGGTAGCGGATACCTATTCTTGATGGTGACATGGTTTAATTATCGGTAGTCAATAAAAAGTCGCATACTCCCGTCTTTCTTCTTTACGAATAAAACAGGAGCACCCCAAGGAGATGTACTAGGAAGAATGAAACCGATGTCTAATAACTCTTGTAGTTGGACTTTTAAGTCTTGAAGTTCAATAGGAGCCATTCGATATGGGGTTTTAGAAATGGGTTTTGTACCCGGTTCAAGGTCAATAAAGAATTCAACATCACGTTCTGGTGGTAGAACGGGAAGTTCTTCAGGAAATACATCAGGAAATTCTCTAACCACAGAAATATTATTCAAATCTGACTTGTCTTTATTCAAATCCATAACATGGGCTAAGAAAGCTTGACATCTGTTTTTCAATAAACGAATAGCTTTGTGGCTTGATATAACAATGACTAATTTTAGTGGTTTAGCTGCTTGAATTCGCATAACAGGTTGGTTAGGAATATGAAAACTAACAACCTTACGAAAACAATCAATTTTGGCATGATGAGTGGTTAACCAATCGATTCCTAAAATCACATCAAAAGCAAGTATCTTTAAAGAGATAAGATCAACAGGTAATGTGATAGTACCAACTTGGATCAAGCAAGATTTATAAACTGTAGATGTAACGAAGGTTTCACCCAACGGAGTTTCAACAGATAAGCTAAAGTCCAATTTCTCCGGAGTCAAGTTTAAACGTTGAGCACAAGCAGGAGAGATAAAAGAATGGGTAGAACCGGTATCTAGTAAGATATAAACTTCGCAAGAATTCAAGATTATCTTACCCGTGATCACCTCGTTTGGGTTCCTTACGTGTTGGCCAGTCACGACAAACGCTCTTCCAGGAACCGCTGATTTCGACTTATCCGGGACAGCCTTTGGAGTCACCATCCCCACTGAACTTGGTTTTGCTATAGAACAATCCCGAGCTATGTGACCTTCCTTTCCATAGTTATAACATACCTTGGATTGTTGTGGACAGTTTGGGCTGATATGTCCCTCTTTCCCGCATTTGTAACATCTAACCGGCGATCGTTCTCCTCCCTAGAATTTGTTATTGGTCTTTGGTCTTTTGCTCTGATGCCTTCCCGTCATTGTTGAATCTCCTCTTTCTGAAATTTTCACTTGATTCACCTCTCCTATTATCATGGCCATGATTACCACCCAAGTGGTTACCGCCTTTGTCCGTATTTTTCCCTCATCATTTTGGTTATCATCGCTCGATGATCGTTGTTGTCACCCCAGATGACCTCGTTGTGGTCCCTCATTGAGTATACTCATTATCTCACTCTAATAATTGAGCCCTATTGACAACATCGTAATACGAGAGAAAATTTATGAGAGATAAGGTATTGACGAATCTTAGGTTTTAGACCTCTCGTAAACATCCGCACATATCGCTCCTCATTTTCTACCAAATGAGGTGCAAACACGATAACTCCGCCACTTCGCCTCATCGAGACACCGCCATGTTGTTCTCGCTTCTAGTCTAATAAACTCTACCTCCTTCATATGATGAATACTTTCTGGAAAGTACTTGTCATTGAACAGTTTCTAAAATCTTTCCCAAGACATGTTAAGTGTGGCTGGCTGGGTACGCTTCACAGATTCCCACCAGTAATCTGCCTCACCACAGAACATAAAGGTGGCGAATGGAACCTTCTGTTCCTCCGTGTATCCCAAGACATCGAATATCTTGGTAATTTGCTTGACCCATGTTTCCGCCTTAATCGGATCGGGCTTTCCCCAGAAATCTGGTAGTCCCAACTCCTTGAATCGCTTATTTCATGTGATAGACAAATAGCGTTGCCATCATTTCCACCCGTATTTTGTACACGAGTCTCCCTCGTCTGATTTTGCATGAACTACAAAAAGCTCCTAAACATTTCATCGTTCATCGTTTTCTCGGTAGTGTTGTTTACAGGAGGAATATTGTCTTCCTGTTGCACGTTCTCCTAGTTTGTGACTAAAGGTTGTTCCACAGCCTCATACACTCCATTATTAACGCTCGTGAGCCATTCTTAAATCTCGCCATAAAAACAAGGGTTAATTAAACAAATTAACATATCACATAATATCCCTATATTATGATGGACCAACAATTAAGCTTAGATAGGACACACTAGCGAAGAATTTACTCATCTCCCCGCTCCTAGTTCTATTCCCCGATCTCCGCCAGAGACCATATCCCTAAGCTTTGATACCAACTGTGACGCCCCCAAAATAGGTATACAACACCCATTCTGAGTTGCCAAATACATGGTATAGAAAGCAAACTACAACTTCAATAATACAAATATCGTGTAAAATACGACAACACATACTGTGAGTTTAAATACAAATATTATCTTCTAGACAATATCCACACTCAAATAAGTCTTCATTACAATTATTCATACACTATTTTACAAAAATAGTGAGGACTGCTAAAACATCTTTCTAGAACTATCACTCCATACCCTGACTAGATCTTGCTATGTTCTCACCTCCTGAGAAGAAAAATGGAACAAAAAAAAGGGTGAGCTCAACTAGCCCAGTAAAGAATATTATGACTAAGATAATATACAACAAATTATCATTAGTCCTTAACAGGGAAAACTCTAATAGAATATAGTAGACAACAAGTTTTAGATCAATATTCTGCAGCGAAAACAACAATCCATTAGAAGAGTCATGTAGAGAATGAGTTCTACTATCTTCTAAGATTTAAAAGTTCATCATCAATATTTTATCCCTGTAACTTCAATCAATATACATCTGTAATCAAATATTCATCTTTGCACTACAGGCCAACGATATTCATTTGTATCGCCAGTTGGTCATGTTCATCTCAACACCTGTTCATCTTTGCACTATGGGCCAAAGATATTCTCAGTTAATCATTCATCTTCGCACTATAGGCCAAAGATATTCAGTAATATCATCATTTAAGACTGAGGATGATGAAAAATATTTTAAAGAAAATGAATCAAGTGAGACAGAAGGACAAATATTAGGGATTCGTATAATAGTTATCCAAGATCAATAATACTTTCATATAACCCAATTGTGAAGCGAAATTCAAAATAAAGATCAAAACATGGATACAATCAAAGATAGTAACCATAATAGACATCTTGGACAAAAAGGAAAATTTTTATTTTTTTGTGAATAGTGTCGTATACGTGAATAATGTCGTATACGTGAATAGTAACCCCGACATAAAAAGGTAGAAATTCCACAATAAAATTCATATCAATATTTCGGCATAATGATATTGAAGAAAATAATATCATTTACGAAGAAAATAACATCCCTTACCTCAAAATAACGGTACTTCTGATCAGAATATTGGATATAAAGCCGAAGGAAACTTGTACCGAACAACAACTCTCAAAGTATCTAAATACTCACAAAATACGCACGATAATCTAGAGAGAAAGAAAACTTGTTTCTGGTGTGATTTTCAATTCTAACCTAAGCGTCTATTTATAGGAAAATGCTAGAACGCCATAGGAGACTAAAATAATAAAATAATATTATTTATTTCCTTTCTTTCTACGCCATCCATCTTGAATTAGCTAGCATACCAATTCTAAAATTTTCTAGCAGCCCACATGTTTATAACACAAGTGGGTCCCACCCATAATTTAATAAAAATTATTTTATTTTACGAAACTTCAACAATTCATAGAAAATAACCCGTTTATCAGAAAAATACGAATTTTATGTCCATTCCACACGAAATCAAATTCTCTACAACTTTGTAGCTTTGAGTTTTTCCAAATTCCAAACAAAAAATATCTGAAACCCACAAACGGATGATTTTTAATACCTCCACTCCGACAAAATACTGATGAAACACCTCAGCATTAATTCCTTCATTAATAACCACATAAAATAAATAAATCCATCATTTATATCCACATCAAATAAATATTTCCTTATCATATAAATCAATAATTAATTATTCACAAATAATATTACAGAATCACAATTATGACAACCAGACCGTTCTCAGGAAAGAGGGGGCTTTCTTATAAGGATTTCTCCTTACTGGCGCACAATTAGATTATCTAACCTCTTCTCGATAGAACTTTCTAGACATTGCCAATAATGTTATCTAATAATATTATTCAAATAATATGAATTATTGATCTGATAATGGGAAATATTGTGCAGTGACAATTATTGAAACAACAATAATATAAAATATCAACGCAACAATTATTGAATCAATAAAATAAAATATTGAATAGTAACTACTGTAACAATTATTGAATAGTACCTTCTTACGTAAGAATCAATAATTCAATAATACTGTGCAATAATCACAGGTGTCATCTTTGTGCATCCAATGCGTACATCGTATTTTAACCACAAGGTATTCCAACAGTGTTAACGGTAACAATTACGCCGTTATTTATAAAACTCAAACTTTTGTCGTTTTCTTCATTCGACAGTTATTCCATTATGGGGCCCACAATTGACTGCGCCGTCGTACGGATATTCCTGACAAAAAAATATTCCATGACCAAACGAATATTCTCCTACAAAAGGAATATTTTATAATCACTTGCTTATTTTGCAAAATTTTCACATTTCACCCATAACCAAAGTATTATATCAAATTAACTCCTTATTATTTCAAGATAATAAATAGAGAAAATTTTTATTTTATTTATAATAAGTTGGGGTCTTACACTTTACATTTATCCTCCTCTGAGGATTTCACTTCTATCATCTCATTCAACTATTGCTACCCTTTTTAAGAAGTTAAAAACTTTTCACATTATGCTGAGGGGTCATATAGACCATGAGCTCTCAGGTTTAACGGTATTCACCGCAACCAATTCTGTAAACATGTTGAACTAGGTGATCGACTTAAGATGTATAATCTGAAACGTTAGGTGATCAAGATATCGCACTTTCTACGTGCGTACAACGTATCAATCTTGTTTAGCGACTATTTGCGCTACTAAATTGGATTATTTTATCCAATCGGGGTTGTTCACCTCAGACTTAGCATAAGATTCCACACCAAAACAATTTGGTTTGGGAAAAAAATTCTCAAAGAATACTTGAATTTTCATAAACATTTGTCTAGCTGAATCAAATAGCTTAGACGCATGTCAATAATTCGAACATCAATCGAAACATTTGTCTAACCACTAAAATTGGCATTGACTTTTCTTTAACTGGTTTAAAATTCTGAAAATCATTTTATGACGTCATGATACCACACTGTATTTATAGTCCGTTTGAGGATTCCGTCATTTGGAGATTTTATCATACTACAACATACCATAGTGGGCTGACGATCCTTAGATCACATCCAACATTAAGTAATACTGCATTGATGACTCCATCATTTTTATCATCTCTGCACCAGGTTCCATGATGCATTGATGATATATAAAATACATTTTGATATATTTCAAATTATTTTTGTCTAAACGAAGCAATTAACATAGACTCTTCTTTAAATGGTTCAAAACCATTGAAAATCAATTTTAGTGTTATCATGTCGTAACAGATAACAAGATGTTAGTGGTTCACAGTCCACATACACACCTTTATCACCGTATGTTACTGATAACAAAATTCGTTTTTAAAGGCATCATAGTGCAAATTTAGCTTGATGTCAAAATTTTTGAAGTCTAGCATAGCTAGAAGATTTGGAATACATATGCTTCCACCATCAACTTCAATTTCCCCAATGATCCATTGCTTAATAAGTCTATCTATTCCTATCATCCTCAATACTCCATTCACACTTAGTTATACCACAGTTCATCAAACTTACCACACTTTGGAAATCCAGGAACTTGCCATAATCATATGAGTTTAGAAACTTATCCTAGTCAGATTATAGGCGTCCATTCGCTGAGGGATTCAAAACATACCATATGATTATGAGTCTCGAACTTACCATATACATTAGTTTTAAGAATCGTAACTAATCTTAATATCATCTAACCTAATCTTATATTTCCTACCTATCCGTTATACACATGAGAAAAGAATCACCTTCTCAACAAGTATATAACAAATAGTGCGACACAAATATTTCAATGATTATCACTACTAGAAGCTAAGTGGTTGTTACACCAAGTACAATTCTCCGCCCATACAAAGAATTATACAACTTAGCTGCTGACATGAGTTCTCAATTGAAATCCTACCCAATTCTAGCTTCCCCTTACTCAATACGAATTTTATTTAATCTGTATCTCATCATCTATAACTCTTTTCTGAGTTTACATAGTACCATTTCATAGTACATTCTTTTTATAGCGTCAAGCTATATCATTCCAATCATTTCTTAGATTTTCTGCTATTCAATCTAATCACGTCGTGATCTTATCTTATAATCGTGTTATATTGCGATTCTCTTCTATCTTATGATCGTTTTATTTTACGATCTCCTTTCCCTTTATACTTTTAGTCTCATAGACTCTATCTATTCATTATTATTTTTTGTCTTTAACACCAGAGTTAGGTAACTTTGGATCTTTATAACTTTTCAAGATTCTTCTTTGAATCTTATTTACTTAATAATGAATTTTCCAAATTCATCTCTTAACAAATTAAACTCTATTTGAGTTTATTCCTTATCCTTATCTCTGTGGTTATAGCCTAGGGTACACCTACCTAAGGTTTATAACCTACAGCTTTGATACCAACTGTAACGCTCTCAAAAATCGGGATAATTTCTCTCCCCGATCTTATGCATTAATATTATCATGTTCTGGCTTTAAAATATTATTTAATGTTAAAATAGCTAAAAATGCAGAATAATTTTTTTTCTTTCCATTCATTCATTCCTTGAATCGCAACCTTTACAATTCTTCTTTATACTAGAATCATATTTAATATATGATTTGTATAATCTGAGTAAACGTATTAAAAACTTAAGTCTCAATACTTCATATCTTTTCCATCGATGATTCATTTATTTTAGAATAATATCTATTCTCATTTCAGAATAAACATTCTTTATCCATTCAACATTTCTAACTATACATAATTGCCAATTACATCTGACAAAACTATTAATCATATATTTATACCATTTCTAATTCAAGAAAATGTATTCATTTTGCACATCATTCAATCTTCATCATCCGTATAACAAGTAATATTGCTTAACATCATTAACCTGTAAAAAGTTTGTGTTTGCAATTAAGATTGAGCTTGACAACCCAATAAATTTAACAGTCTATCATGTTTTACATAGCACACAATTACATATGCACTACATTTCTTTTAATATGCATCTCCGCATGCAACATATATTCTTTACTATGCATATCTTACATGCATCAATAATTCCTTACGAAGTATATATACATTCATGCATTATACATTTCTAATTTATCGAGTTACATCATACAACATGTGATATCACATATCAGATATAAATTGAGTTTCAGAACCCAATTAACTTAGTCATATTTTGACTTTAACAATTCATAAAGCATGGTATGTAACTCACCACATAATCATATTTAATCCATAAACATAATAGAATTGAAAAACTTGCCTTGATTGGAGATTACCACAAAAGTTAACCTAGAGTTTCTCCACAATTCCTACAGAATTATATTTACATCTACACACATATTAGATAATTGAATATGTTACAAAACATGCATGTATATTCATCAATAATTATTAGTTTTATACAAACTAATATTATTTATTCTTACTCAAAACTAGTATTAGTTTATTTAGAAACTTAATTCTTTTTAACCTTTTTACACCAAATAAAGGTCCCTCACATTTTAGTATGTAAATATTTTACACTTTGAAGCTTCAATCATTTATATTTTACTTTAGGAATATCTTATGCCTTTACTCATTAATTTGGGACTTTAACAGCTAATAAATAGCTTTTATAGTAAAGTTCAATTTACTATATTATTCCTTTAATATAAATAATTTTTATATTATTATTTTGCCCACTCATGAGTCAACTCGGACCATTGTCTCATTTATAAACATTCTATCCCGCTAACATACTGCATTTTTCGTTTTGCAAATATTCACATTTTCACTATATATATTTATATATTAAATATATATAAATCTTGGCTCAAAAACTCCATTTTGATCCCCGCAAATCTTCATTGCATCACTTTTATGATTATTACAACTTTTTAATGGTTTCATACTTTTGTTTCGTTATGAAACCATTTTTCATGTCAATTCCGGCTTACATTCGCTTAAATATGCAAATTCATATTTATGTAATATTTTTATTGCATCATTTATGCCCGAAAGGAAGTTTCATGACGTAAAATATCACATACAGTCAAATCTCTTCTCTTGAAACTTTATTAGATATAATATTGTCTTAAATTTATTCCAAACACACTTTGGAACGACGAATATCAAAACAACCCATCATAACTACATTCGGTGTCGCCCAAATTGTAGTTCTGACATGTCTGTTCACCTATTTTTAATTCTCAACCCATATATCATATAACAGCGGATTTTTTCTGTATGTTATAGACCTCATGGCATAGTATTTTTAAAAAAAATCTAACCGCGCAAACAAATCAAGGAAACTACTCAAAACAGACCCTACAAATCATGTCGCGTAACAACACTTTGCGGCGAGGCATTGGCGAATCTTCGAAGGCCGCTTAAGCGTTGTTGTTCAAATTGCTGGCATACTCTGCATAAAGACTTAACAACCTAGCCACTTTGCAATCTTCTTACGCTTTGCTCGCTTATCGGATCGTTCTCAAATTTTAATATGTTTTTTGTATCATATGAGACTATTTTTGAAAAATATTAAACACCCATTCCGGATTCGATAGGCAGCCCAAACATTGCGCCAAAAGTGGACGTTCATAAAAATTTTCAATTTCGTTTCAGTTTTACCCTCTCGCTAAAACAGTCATAACGCTTTTGTTTCAAAATATTTTTGAGCTATTCTTGAACCCATGCAAAGCTAACTTCCGGGACTACAACTTTTATTCTTTGACATTTTCCAAATTATAAACACAGAATTCCGGAAAATTCGCTCAAGGTGATCCCTTTAGTTGGTTAGACAGTTTTGACGCGACTACTTTGAACGATCATAACTCTTTGCTCCGAAGTCGGAATTAGTCCGTTCTGGAGTCTATGGAAAGCTTATTCAGTGTAATATACTTCTCCAAAATTCCAGAATTTTCTAGAAACTCTAGCTAGTACCGAATTTGTCCTTAGGGTCAGCAGTTCACAATTTTTCGGTTTCTAACATGTTTATTTCACGACCTTATTACTTCTAGCTCATATACCTAATTAGAACAATTTTTAAATATGTTATATATCGTATATGAGACTGTATTTAAAAGTTATAAACTTCCCATTTCAGAATCTTTAAGCTGCTCAAAACAGGGGTCAATAATGGCTTAACACACTTATTTCCAACTTTTTCGTTTTGGTTTAGAATAGCTTTTTGCTTTCATTTAATATGCCAAAACTCTTTATTTATCATCATATATGATGTACATATCTAGCCTAAGCTTTAGTTTTGCCTAATATTTGGTTTTTAACCAAAACAGTTCATACAGGACTTTCAACAAACACTTTGTGTGCAACCATTTTCGGGACATAATTCACAGAGGTTTATGTTTGTCTAAACCCAGATTTTCCTCCCTTATTACTCCGAACAACTACAACTAATCTCCTTATTATTCACAGCTTTATTCACATCATAATTTATCCTACATAACACTTAATTTTCAATTTCAAATGAAATATTAAAAACATAACACTAACCTTGTAAAAACTGAGTTCCAAAGAAGTATTTGCTTTGATGTTTGATTTATGAGTCTCCTTTCACTTCTATAGTTTGTGATTTCCACTTGAATCAACTTACTATTGCTGATAGTGCCCGAACATATAGGAGATTTATTTTTTCTCAAGCCTTTAGTGTTTAAGGAATTCGATTTATAGAAAAGTAACAGAGAATGTAACGGAGCTTTTGAAGAATAGGGAAAGAACATAGTACTGATGAAGAAGAACAAAGGGTCATGTTAAGTGTTTTATTATACATGGCCTCCACTTATCAAGTAATGGGTTTGCTTAGTCATTTGTCTATTAACCCAATTGAAGGCTACCTCCTGCTTAATAACAGGACTCCTGCTCCCTTTTTCGTTCATAATATAATTTTAATACCCTCCGTGCGTATTGTGTTAAATATTACTCCCTCTGTCCCTAATTATTTGACGTTTTAGAGTTGGACACAAGAATTAAGATAATGATTGGAAAGCATTAAATATAGTACTCAATTATCTATAATACCCTTAAATTTTTTGTTGGGATAAGGAGAGAGAAAGAGTTTAATGAGGGATAATTTTGGAAAAATTGTCATTAATTCTCCTAGATTTGAACAAACGTCAAATAATTAGGGACAAATAAAAAACTCTAAAACGTCAAATAATTAGGGACGGAGGGAGTAATTACATAACACACTTTAAAATATAAAATAAAATACCCATAAATCTTTTCCATAAAAATGGAAGCTATTTATTAAATAAAAATATTTTATTTAATAAATTAATTAAAATAATTTATTTTCATAAACTACTTTAATATGCATAAAATTTACAGTTTCATTTACTTGGTTCCAAGTATGCCCACATACTTATATATTATAACATAATACTTATTACATATATACAATATATTTTAGACATTACCCGTAAAAAATATTCTATATCACAATGTGATTTCCATACAAAAGGAAACAATTTATTTAATGTGATAATATTTACCTTATTAAAATAATTTACTTTTATTAAAATATTTTAATATTTTATTATTTATATTACCTTATTTCTCAATAAAATAAGATAATTTGACAAATACAAAAATTTCCTTATATTAAAACAATTTATCTCCATAAATTATTTTAATATCCCTTAAGGTACACCATAAATTTTGTATACCCCACTACTAGTTTAATTTCCATATTCAATTTTTCTTCTCTCTCTCTAAGAGCATTCACAACAGGGTGAAGAATATATCAATAAATTAATATCCAACAGTTTCCTTATCCTTATATAATTCTCTATTTTAATCCCTATATATGATTTGACTCCTCAGGGTGAGTGAATCAAAAGAGCGTTCCCTATTTATGTAAAATGACATTTCACACCCTATTTTTTGTGATTTTATATTGGTTATAGGATCTTTATATCACTTAATTGCTGATTTGGGTATGCATGCCTATCAAATTCACTCATTTTTATTTTTTAAACAGAGGATTTAGAGAAGAAAGAGAATTATAAAAAAATTAAAAATCAGTTAAATTTTGATTTTGTTCATTTTTGTAAAAAATATTACTACTAATTATAAATTTTATTATTTTATAATTAAAATAATGTTGTTTTAGTTCTCATAAACACATAAAGATCGTTGCACATTTTGATTTCTAGCAATATTTTATTTTTAAATTAAAATAATTGCAATTTTTAAATTCAAACAACAATTACTTTTAAATAAAAAAATAGTTACAACGTTCGAAACATTATTTGACTGTTGGAACTTTCAAATTTTAACTTTTAAAATTTAAATTTTAAATTTCAAAATTTAAATTTTAAGGAATCAATATAAGGAACCTGTTGGGTACCTAGTGAAAAAATTGAATCCATATCCTACAGAATGACCCAATAGTACTACAGAGTAGGGATAGAGATAATGAAACTGTTGTGAATGCTCTAAACTTAGCCAATTTGGCTAAAAATGAATATAGATAAATTTTGATTTTTGCTTATATAAAAGCTACTTTCAATTTCTTATAAGTTAGTTACCCAACTTAAGTCTTCTCTAGTCTTCCCTCTCGTCTTTAAAATCTTGCAAATCACCCCCTGGCATATTCTCAGAATATTCTTTATTCCTTAAGATATTTTCTTAAGTTTCAAATATTAGATTTTTAACCCTAAGGTTTTCTTAACTCGCACAATTCTCCATTAACTTTCATAATTCACTTCCATATTTTATTAAGTTATTTAATTACCCAATCTTAGTAACTTAATTTAATCAAATAAGTTGGAATCATATAATTTACATAACCCATCATTGATATATAAATTATATAAAATATAACATAACATACTCAAATTACATATATATTTTATAATTGTAAAATAAATATGCTACACATAATTTCTTATGTAAATACAATTATTTACATACCCAAGATATTTTAATATAATATCCTTACTTCATTATCATAAATTCAATTAAGAATTTATTTACTTTCTTAAGATATTACGATAAAATAATATCTTTTCTTTATTAAAATAATTCAACTCTAGAATTTATTTTAATATCATTTATTTAAAGTATACAATAATTCTTGTATACCAATTACTTTCTTTTCCCATCTATAAATTGTTTTCAACAATTTAATCGTAATAAATATAATAATATACTTACTACATTAAAAACATACATACATTGCATCCAATAATGTAATACATGATTTCTTCAATAAAAGGGTGGTTATACATTAAGTATATATTTAATGTCACCAATTCACCACATTAAAATAATTTAATAATATAGATTATTTTAATTCTACACATCTCATTTTATTTAATAAATGACTCCTACCATTTTGCTTACATATAATAAATACATAATACTAATATATTTATTAAACATAAACATCACTTATTACGTAGTTCTTACTCACGTATGCAATATAATATCACATAACATATCATTTAATAAGAATTTTCTTTGTTTAATTCTTATTTAAATATTACCCAAAAATTTGGGTTATCACAGGTTCTATATATAACGATGGACCGAAGTGTTGCCCGGTCCGTCGCTAAAGGGGGATATGCAAGGTATGTTGGATAAATAGTAAGATTAATAATATATATATATATATATATATATATATATATATATATAAGAAATAGGACTCTAAATTTACAGATGTAGTATTTAATTGCAATCTTTAACTATCTCTAATTTTTTTTAAAACACTTTTGAAAGACATTTCATACATTTTTAATTCACACAAATTGTGTCAGGAATAAGAATGTGAATGATATTTCTATTTACATATGATTTGATTATGATATATATATATATATATATATATATATATATATATGAATATGCAAGTATGCCTGCATTAAAAAAAGCTGTAAAGTCCTTTGATAGATAATAGAAACATATGTACAAGGACTTAGAATTAATTGATCAAATATGTTAGGTTGATCCTACATAAGCAAAACAGCTTTGTAAAGTCCTTAAAAAGAAATAATGTACAAGGACTATAAATATAGAAAGATCAAGCATGTTAGGTTGATCGAGATTGGGAAGCAGTATAAATCAACAGAGCTTAAAAAATCAAGAGTTGTTGAAGATTGCTAAGTTACAGAATCGTTGAGTTATTGGAATGTTATTGTTGACTCTACGAGTTCCACCAGAGATTAAGAGAACAAGTCTCAGTGACAGTGAGACTACATAGGTGGAAGTGAAACAACTTTGAAGAAGGACTTAAACATATCAGAGCTTCACTCAACAAAGATGAGAATGCCACTAAAGATGGCAGCTAAGCTGAGAGCCGAGAAGGCCAAGGAGATATCATTCAAAAAAGTGGCAGAGTACAAAGAAGATCAAGAGAGCCACTCTACAGATCACCATGAACCAAAAGCCAAAAAAGAACAGATGCAGAATCATGTCCGCAAAACATTCAAGAAGGGTTCAAGGATTGCTAAGTGCCAGACGAAGTCTACCAAAAGCTCAGAGACTTAGTAAATCCATATGGTGATGGTGCACAGCTGACATCAAATAAAGATGAGCAGAATGGAGTAAAGATCAGCTGAACCAGAGAAGATGTGGTCCAGACTCGAAGCAAAATGCAAAGAGGACCACACCAAGCTGCTAAGTACAAAAGATGTTCAAGCTTAATGACATCTTAGCAGCTCACCACCACCAACAACAACAACTACAACAACAAGAAGCTGGGGCCTAAGGGGTCCTTGTCCGGAGGGACTAAACGAAGTTCCAAGCCAGCTGGGCTTGAAGAGTTCCTAGGGAACTAGAGGAGTTCCAAGACTGTTGGCTTTGAAGAGTTCTTAGTGAACTGAAGTTCCAAGGCTGCTGGCCTTGAAAGAATCTTAGTGATTCAGGGTGTTGCCCTTCCTTAGTGAAAATCCTGCTAGTTGAACGCAGAAGAGTGGATTAGGAGTTTGAGTCTCTAAACCACTTAAAATCCCTTGTGTCATTTACTTTATGTCATTTACATTATGTACCTAACTACTATAACTGTTATGTATGTATTAACTGCTTACAACTTAACTAACTCTAAGAACAATGTATATATGATTATGAATATATCAATGAAGGGGATCTTTTACTTATTCCGCTGTTCTTGAAAAAAATTCTTATGTTTGTCATATGCTAATTCATTAGCAATACAAAATAAAAAGGAAAAGTATTTGAAAATTAAAAAGGATCTATTCAACCCCCCCTTCTAGATCTATTGTGTGCCTCTGGGAACTAACAAATTGTATCCTTAATTTTCACTTGAATATTTTTATTTTCCTAGTGTACAAATATAATGGTATAATGAAATTGGGTCTATGAAATATTTTGAAAAGGCAGCATGATTTTTTTTTAAAACTTATTTTCGATATATTTTTTAAATATTTAGAAAGTTGTTAATGGTATATAAAGTTCTAAAAATTACTATTTATTATCAATCTATGCTAATCCTCTATCTTAGTCATATTATTTAATGCTTTGTATGATATGTAGATATTGAATTTACATACATATAATATACTTAAATATGTTAAATATATTATGAAAAAATGAAGTATGTGTGAAGGAAAACACAAGTTTTTGTGTGCCTTGTTATTTTCAGAGCTTTATTAGTGACACTTTTGGCTTTTTACCATTTTTATTAATAATTATTTTGACATTTCACTATTTCATATTCAAATTATATCCTTAATTTTAACTTGAATTTTCTTTTCCTAGTGTACAAATATAATATAATGAAATTGGCACTACAAAAAAATGGTGATTTTGCAACAAACAGTTTGCGTTGCTAAATGTGCGAAATTTCGTTGCCAAATGTCATTTATAACGATTTTTCAGTTGTTGGACATTTTGTTGCGCAATGAGCGTTGCTAATTGTCTAGCAACAAAATTATTTTTTTCGTTGCAGAAAGTAATATATTTCGCAACGAAATTTTGTTTTCGTGTAAAATCATAAATCATTCAGCAACGAAATATTTTGTAGCAAATTTATTAAGAAATTGTTACTGAAAAACAATTTTCGTTGCAAAATACGCCTAATTGACAACAAAAAGAATCTTTTTATTTTCCAACGATGATAAAATTAAATTTGCATTCATTACATTTGCCAAATAAGTTTGTCGTTCTTCGAACAATATAGAAATTGTTGCCTTTTCGTTGCTAATTGTGTACTTTTTGGTAACGATGTTTGTTGCTAAATGTACAAAATAAAACAGTTATATATTAATTTGCAGCGAAATTTTGTGTTGCCATTGGTTTTTTTTTTATGGATAATTATGATGAATTAACAACGATACTATTTGAAGGTGATTTTTTTTAGAGAGCAACAAAAGTTATTGTCAATTATCAGCGACACTATACGTTATCATTTACTTTTCATGTGCAACGAAATTTGTTATTATTTGCAACGATATAAATATTGTCTTTTCTTTTGTTATGTAACGAATGTTAAAATTATTTTATAAACAAAAAAAATTATGTCTCAATATATAACTGAAAGTAGTATGCACACAAGCCAATCATGTTTAATGATAAAGCATATACTTTGTATCAATCTTATTCATTTATTAATAAAAAGTATTAATTTATTAAAGGCTTTTAATTATCTACATGATGCTACATTATAATATGTGATAAACCCATAGTTTTAAGCAATGCTTTTAGAATAATGATGATGATGATCATTGTAATGAGATCTAAATTCTTAGAAAGCTTAAAACTAAAATAGTTCCCAATTGTTGGATTACTAAATTGGGGATTAGTGAATCCGGATAGATTGGTACATACGTTGCTTGCTCATTGGATGAGGATGATTAATCTCATGATCATTTGTGTGGAGACACTAAAGCAAGTATGTAGGTGCTTATATTTAATTGGGACATTGTATGGTGGGAGGATTGAATTGTACGGTAACTATTTACTTAAAGGTTCTTTTATGATTAATGTTAAAATCTATATTATCTGGAAAGTCGTTAATCGCTAGGGAGGCTTATCCCTATTGTAGAATAAATATTATTTATTTAAATAAATTAATAGTTTAATTTATTTATTTAAATAAGATTAGAATTATTCTAATTGATTTATTTACAACCAGTTTAATATGAAGAACCTAAAGGGTCACACCATAAAAGGAAGAATAATTATTTAAGAAATAAATGACATAATCGTAATAATAAATTAAGTATATTTAATTTAATCTATGATGATAGAATAAATTAAATTGCTTAATATTTATTATTTAATATTTTGAAAATATTAAATATAAATTAATAAGAGGAGTCTTATTATTATTATTACTATTATTATTATTTAATTTTAAAGGAGTTTGGGAATTAATTAATAAAAGTACTCTCAAATTCCTAATAATATTAGGAGACTAATTAATTAAAAGAGTTTAATTAATTATTCCTAATAAGATTAGGAGCCTAATTAATTAAAGGAGTTTAATTAATTAAAATAAAACCCAATTCCTTAATTATTAAGGAGGGTTAACTACATCTATAAATAAGTGGAGTCTTATTATGGATGTGTGTGGTTGTTGACTTTTTCACAACATACGTAATTCCAATAGTTGGGAGAGTATACCCTTTTCTATGAGAGATAGAAAAACTAGGGTTTTGCCAAACACCCATCTTCTTGAATCTTTCTTCTTCTTTGGTGGATCACCTCTAGAGGCCAAACACTTGGTTGGCTAACGTTGATCAAAGGAAGGAACCAAACCTAGTGAATTCAAGTTGAACGCGAAAAGGATTTGGAGGTGAACTTGTACCTGAGGAAGCTCGAATCTTCAAGGGTATGATTCTTGTTCTTTATCTTTTCGTTTAATTAATAATTATGCATAAAGGATGATCTGAATATATGGTTTGTAAAATTTTAAAACTCTATTTTATCACGTTTCCGCTTACTTTATGTAATTTGATTGCGTTCATGAATATTACAAACCTAACAGTGGTATCAAAGCCAAACCTTTATGCAAATTATTAATTGTTTTAATTTGATATGTATATTGATGTGTTTAGAACAATTTAATTTGGCATAATTTTGTTGTATAAATTTTATTTAAACAAAAAAAAACGGTTTGATTAATTGATCTCATCCTTAACAAGATTATATATATATATAGTTTATAAAAGTGACAGGAAAACGTTTATATGATTAAATCATGGAATAAGATTCCTTCGGTTTCCATACAATATGTTTACATGAAGAATAATATTAACTTTAATATTAAAGTAATCCTATTGAATCTCCTGGGTTATTTATATATATATTATAATCATCGTACGATTTTGATTACTGATTCACAGAGGTGATTATATATATATATATATATATATATATATATATATATATATATATATATATATATATATATTCTTAATTATTTTATAATTAAAATAAAAGTTTATTTTAATCTTAAAATAAAAAGTTTATTTTAATTTTAAAATTGGATTTCATGCTAACTAATTAAAGTTGGAATTGGATTTCATGATAAATAATTGGAGTTGAAATTGGATTCCATGTTTCCTTAAATAAATGAGTTTATTTAGATATGAAATAAGATTTCGTATTATTCAAAATAAATGAGTTTATTTGTGAATAGGAAAGAGAATTCGTGTTTCCTTTAATAAAGAAGTTTTTTTTTACTTGAAATTGAATTCCATAATTAATTAAAATAAATGAGTTTATTTTGATTAAAGAATTTGATTAAAATAAAATAGTTTATTTTATTCAAAATTGGATAAATTAAAATAAAAGCGGTTTATTTTGATTTAAATTTGAATTAAAATAAAGGAGTTTATTTTGATTCAAAGTTAGATTTTATGCTAACAAATTTTACCAATTAAATGATATCAATATATATATTGAATGTTTATTATTCATGAGATGAATGTTATTTATTGATGCATATGGTGATGTGTATGATAATAAATGAGATTTATTATGGAATATTGACCAATGTGATTGGATTTTATTTTAGTTGGATGCATGAATGTATGAGTTTTATTAAATGGGGTCTGCGTACCTTATCTTCTCTAATTTTTTTAATATAAATTCTATCTCCCTCCTATATACTTCCCCTTGACTGTTAATCAAGGTTTCTATTTATTTTAAATAGTTTTGTAATATGAATAGTTAGAATTAATTTTGAAGAATTGGAGATCAAGGAGCAAGGAGCGCTTGAAGACCCGTTTGTAATGGAGCCCGGATTTAAATGTAATAGTTATATTTAAATATTAATTCTTGCACCCCTAGGGTTTGACCTTTTGGTTCACTTGGTGGCTTTAGTGAACCAAACTAGAATAAAAGTCCATAATCAATCCGGGTAGAATATAGTATTCTATATGTGCAAGTTGATACTATATATATATATATATATATATATATATATATATATATATATATATATATATATATATATATTATAAACATGCTTCGCATGTTCATTAATATAACGCACATTTTATATATATATATGCATGCTCATTAAACAAGATGAGACAAATTAATAACAAATCCCTCAATGTTATAAAAGATTACTAAAATCAAGAACAAAGATTTAAGAAAAGAGAGTATTCTCATAATATTTTCTATATCTCACATTCTCTATTACAATGCTCTTATTTATAGATATATGAACTTGGAAGTTTCAAAACTCAAAAGTCATGAGTTTAAAACTTAATGAACATGGGAGTTTCATAATACCAAAGATCATTACAATTAAATATAAATCTAGACAGTCATAAATATATGTTATAATTTTATAACACTCCCCCTTGGATGTCTATTGTATAACCATACGCATAGAAAACTGCCTCATTAAAAACCTTACCAGGAAAAACCCAATATGAAAAAAAACCTTGGTTAAGGAAAAAAGAGTGTAGCGCGTATTAGCTCCCCCTCATGAATGTATCCTTAAGTCCTCCAGCTGTCACATTCCAATATTGCGACGTAATCCTTCAAACATTGTAGTTGGTAATGCTTTACTGAACAAATCTGCTAGATTATCTTTTGATCAAATTTGTTGAACATCAATGTCACCACACTTATCAAGGTCATGTATGAAAAAGAATTTTGGTGAGATTTGTTTTCTTCTATCTTCTTTGATGTATCCTCCCTTTAATTGAGCTATACATGCAGAATTGTCCTCATACAGAATGGATGGAGTTCTTTTGTAGCAATTTTCTAAGAATATGCCTCGTTAAAAACCTTACCAAATAAAAATCCTGTGGGAAAATTTTTGGCTAAGGAAAAGAGTACAATATTCTTGTATAACTTTTAGTGCCTTGGGATTGCCTAATTAAAATCTTACAAAGGAAAACCAAGTGGGAGAAAACCTTAGCGAAGGAAAAAGAGTACAATCAGCACATATCATTTTTACTCCCCTTCATAAGTACATAGAATTTCCATTGTTCATGGTAAAAATATCATTAAGTCGAAGCATGCCAATATTGTGCACCATCTTCTTCAAAATCATAGTTGGTAATGACTTAATGAATCCATCAACCAAATTATCACATGATCATATATGCTTGATATCAATATCGCCATTCTTCTGGGGCTCTTGTGTACAATATAATTTTGGTGCAATATGCTTGGTTCTATCACCCATGATATAGCATCCTCTAATTTGAGTGATACAAGCGACATTATCTTTATATAATATCGTTGGACTATTTATGATTGATGATAATCCACAGTTCACACAAATATGTTAAATTATTGATCTCAACCAAATACATTCACAACTTACATCATAAATTGTGATAATCTCTGCATCAGCAGATCCAACTAATTGCGGTTTTGATCCATATTGCTTGTAAGTTAATTGCAAATGTTATATCAGGTCATGAGAAATTTTGCAATATATATCAAAGCACCAATTGTACAAAGATATGGTACTTCAGGACCAAGAGTTTCTTCATTATTTTCTTGTGGTAAAAATGGATCTTTCTTGATATCAAGTGACCAATCTATCATTGAAGTACTTAAAGGATTAACATTATACATGTAAAGTTACTTCAGGACTTTTTCTGTGTATGTTGATTGATGAACAAGAATTCCATAGTTCAATTTGTAGGTCAAGACAAAAATTTGTCTTACCAATATCTTTCATCTCAAATTTGTTGTTTTTGTCGACTCTTCTAGAGCAAGATCTTTCATGAATAAATACAGCAATAATAGCAAATCCATATTATGATCTTTTGATAAAAATGCATGCATAAATTGGATTATTCTCAAATCCTTCTTTCAAAAGATATCTACTTAGGCTATTATACCACAATATGCATCTGGATGGCTTTAACCCATATAAAGATCTTTGTAACTTAATAGTAGGCATGCACAAATGGCCCGAGGCCTGCAGCCTGGCCTTGATCCGGCCTAGATCTGGCCTGGTCAAATATAGGCCTGGTCAAAGCCTGGGCCAGACAAGCCTGGCCTGAAAGGCTGCAAAAAGGCCTCTAATTTATGGGCAAAATCTGGCCTGGCCTGACCTAGCTAAAAGCCCGGCCTGGCATGGAGCCTTAGTCCAGCCTGAGCTCGGCCTAGCCCAATGTAACAGGCCTGGCCTGCTAAATCAAAGACGCACCAAGGTAATTTTGTTTAACAGAATATGCATATCTTATTTATACAACCAAGGCCTAGCATAAATTTGGTGGGTAAGTGATGTGGGACTTACCAAAAACCATTATCAAGTAAATTTTAGCCAACCTTATCTGAACTAGTGATAGTGGGTGAGATGGCTGCATCATCCAAATTCCCACACCACCAAATTAAAGAATGATGACTCCTAAATGATGACACCAAATTCTCACACAGACTCTCATTTTCTCTCTCTAAATTTTTAATGGAATTGAATGAGACCTTCACCGGAATAAGAGGGCAAATCTTAATGATGCAACCTTTGCCAGATATTAACCAAAGTGTATGCTTTGTTGAATTAAGAAGAGAAACAAAGAGAATGTTAATTACCTCCTGTTTCTATTAATGAGTTAACCATCTCTGCAGCTTTTTTAAGTAAAATTAGTCCTACTTTCAAATATTTCAACAAAAAAAAGTCTTTTGATGCTAAAAAAAGGTCCGGTGCAATGTACCTATTACAATGGTACTAAGCATACAAGAGATACATGCTTTAAATTGCATGGGTATCCTTCTTGGCCCAAGATTTCCACATCCAATACTATGTCTACTAATTCAACTGCTTCTAATTCAATGACTACTGCATCACCTTTTGCACACTCCGTTGATACAACTTCTACTCAACAATCTTCTGCAGAATTTAGTAACACACAGTCCTCCAACTATAATGGAACACTTTTAGAGGCTTAATTGAAACAAGTTCTACAAGAAGTTCTACAACATGCTCCAAGAGGAGTATAAGAGGTGAAGAAAGTGGAAGAAGGTTTGTTTGTGATAATGGAGTTGTCTGGTAATGAGAAAAATGAGGTTAAGATTTGGGTGGAAGATGGTAATTTATATGTAAAGGGGGAGTAAATACATTCAAATCCCACATTGGTTAAAGCAAATAAAGAATGGTGTTCTCAGGGTATATATATTTATATTCAAATCTCACATTTGTTAACAATCAGTTCTTCTCCTTCCTTTTTTTTGATAAAATGAGGAGAGTTCAGTTAAAATTTTTAAAGTTAAACATAAGTGGGCTTAACACAGGATCGCATTGGCCTGGCCTTCTGCAACTTTGGGGCACAATAGTGAGCTCTCACGAACTACGATTTTGATTCAATTATCCGGCCTGGCCTGGCCTTTTATGATTTAAGCTTGGGCATGATCCGGCCTGGTCAATGGTCAAAGCCTGGCAGGCCTAGACCAAGCCAGGCCAGGCGGCCTGTATGTGCATGCCTACTTAATATAATACATACTTAGAGATGTAGAATTATATGCTTCAGGCATTTTATATCCTTCAGGGATTTATATATATATGATCATTATCTAATGATCCATGCAGATATGTTGTAACAACATTCATTAATCGCATATCCAAATTTTTCTTTTGCTACCAAGCTAATTAAAAATCTGAATATAAATGTGTCCATTACAGGAGCATATGTTTCTCCATAATTAATACCAGGTCTCTACGAGAAACCTTGTGCTACAAGTCGTGCTTTGTACCATATAATTTCATTTTTCTTATTTCATACAAATACCCATTTGTATCCAACAGGCATTACACCTTCTGGTGTTTGGACTACAGGTCCAAAAACTTCATGCTTACTTTGTGAATTTAGTTATACTTGAATCGCCTCTTTTCACATTGGCCAAATATTTCTACATTCATCAACAATTTGTGGTTCATATTCATAATCATTACTTCTGGTAATATCAAGACTTTTTATAAAAATATGTTGTCGACAATAATTTTATTTCTATCCAATATATTCGTCTCCTGTATATACATAATGTATCGAGATCTCGTTATTTTCAGGTACCTGATCCTCTTCAGGGGATAACTCATCCTCTTCAGGGGATAACTCTTCAAGAGTTTAATTTACAGGAGATTTTTGTTCATAAGTTTTGGATAGATCAATAAATTGTGTAGCATGTTTCTTGGGTATAGCCTCTTTATAGGCTGCAACTTGTTTTTCTTGTACTTTCTTCTTTTAGGAAATTTTATCTTTAACACCGATCATTCTTCCATGTCTTAAGTGTGATTTTGATTCAATTTTTTGTTGTATAAACTGATTGTCCTACAGGGACTTCAATCTCTGCTAGAGTATTAGCAGCTAAAATGTGAGATATCACTCTTTTCTTATTATCGGTGAATAATTCTGGTAATTGATTTGCAATTCATTGCAAATGAATAATCCTTTGAACTTCTAGTTCATATTGATTTGTATGAGAATCATGATTAAATAACGTTGAAACATTCCAAATATTCTCCCATCGTGCTTCAGGAAATGATCTCACGTCGTGCTTTAGGCAATGAAACATTCCAATTAATCTCCCGTCGTGCTTCAGGCAACGATCTAACGTCGTGCTTCAGGCAACAACTTTTCTCCCCCTAATGGTGGGAAGACTGTTTCATTAAAATAACAATCCTCAAAATATACCTTAAAAATATCACTTATTGAGGTTATGAATGACCTCAAGCATATATTGGTAATTAATTTACTTTGATATAATCAACAAGTAAAAGAATCTTCAGGTTCTTTACGGGATGTTCATGGGAGTTTTCAATAATTCAACGCAACATTATTGATCTTGGATGATCAATATGATCATGCCAAATCATAAAAACCTTTGGATCCGAACACTTCTGGTGCATTACAACATTTGTTTCAACTATTCTCATTTTAGTATAATATATCCCAAAAGAGAAAATATACAGTTTTTCTAATATGAGCTTCTGGCCCGATACTATTGAAGTAATATAAAGAAATTCTTCACTGCCTTCAATATTGGTTTCAATATGATAACCATTATAACGTATATCCTTAAAACTGACCAAATTTCTGCTTGCCTCAGAAGAATATAAAGAATCATCAATACATAGTTTTGTGCCCTTTTGACAACATTATAATCGCTCTTTCAGAGACTTTAATTAAGTTTGATGAATAATCACTCTTCAAGAGTCTTCAATTATGTTTGATGAGCTTCTGGCCCATACAACTTCATATATGCAAAACATAAATTTAACTTTATTACTTGAAATATAAATAAAACATATAATAAAAATACTTATTATAATGTCATAATATAATGAAATAAAAATAATTAATTGGTATGAACATCTCTATCAACATATCATCAAGGAAACTATAGATATCAAAATTAGTTATATCCACTCCATTTGAAAAGTGAAAATAATTCATGGGATCTTCAGGATCATTATGAACAATAAAGTTTATTTCAATTCCATTTCCTTTTCTTTTATGGAGTCTTGGTACAAATCTATATACCAAATATTTAGGAGTACGACAAGTACATTTCTTTTCTATATTGATTGTTCCTTTCACGTCCACTACCACAACCACAACCATAATTTCCTCTATGATTATCAAATGAGGTTCCATTCACTTCAGGGAATGTAATAGAATCGGTCGAGCGAGATTGTTGGTTTTTCAGCAAAAACTCATTATTTTGTACAGCCATTAGAAGACATAATATCACTTCTGGGAACATAGTTTCCTTTATCGCTTCAGGGAATATTTTGTAAACTTACGCCCTCGATATTGCTGCTGCAGGAGCATATTCGAGGCATGAAATATAATAAATATTTTCTCTAACATGTCTTCATCAGTGTTTTTCACTCAACACTTTTAAAATCTTGCAACTTTAGGTGCAACCAATTATAATAAGCTTTTAAAATCTTTCCTTTAAATCATTTCATAAGACAAGTGAGTCTTTTACTATAATGTACTAAACTTTTAATTTTTCATGGAGATGATAGCGAATAAAAATCATTAATTTTGCATGATCCTGCAGGGATGCATGATTGTCAACTATAATTGTATCTCCAATGTTCTTTGCCTTTAGATGAATCTCATCATTAAGAGTACATGACAAATAATTCTTGCTCGATATAAATCAAGAGCAACAAATTCAAATTTATAAGATTTAAATATTAAATAACTAAACATATTCCCCATCAAATTAAATAATTAGATATGTTCAGTTTTAATTGTAATAAAATAATTTATAGAAATGCAGTAAAATACGAAACTAAATTTGTCCACTAAAAATAACAAACTAATATTACTAAGCATATTTGTCATTATAACTTCATACAAAAATTTATCAAAAGGTCATTTGAAATATATCAAATATGCTACCATGCATGCCAAAAGGAAATATATCAAAAATCATTAGAAATATATCAAATATGCTACCATTGTTGGTTGATTTCACAATCAATGAATTTGTGCAAGTGTACACAGTTAACAAGTAATAAAGTGATAAAATAGAGTGTCGATCCCACAGAGAATTCTAATCAATAAATTCCAACTACTAGCACTATATCAATCCAATTTTATTTAAACAACCATAAAATGTGATTTTTCAAAATAAGAAAACTAAAGTAAACAATTAAAAGAGATTATTCTAAAACAAATCAAATAAATAAAACTAAGATTTTAACGAATGAATTCAGATAAATAAATATTAAGACTCCAATATCCCCAATTATGAACTATAAATCAATCATCCAATTATCCCAATTATTATGCCTACTGAATTGTTAACAAGAATTCTCAAGTGTCAAAAGCCATTTTTCAAGTGATCAATTAACTTCTATTTAATCCAATTAATCTTGTTATATTCCTATGCAAAATAATTAAATTAAACTCTTTCGATCCCAATTCCTAACTTGTTACATGCAGTGAACAGATATTTCCATTCAATTCACAATCCTAATTATTAGTCATGCAAATAATTAAGCATACATGTCATCATGCCCATTTCTAACCCTAGATCTCCTCTTCCAATTCCTTCTAGAGTAACAAGGTAATTATTGGCCAAATAATTAATCAATAAGCACAAGGCAAGATAAACAACTCACTTTGACATAAATAATTGGAACAAATTGAATAACTAATTTATAGACATAAAAGGTTCAATTGGAATCTTAATGACAGAAATTAGTTCATGACAGAATTTAAAACCAACAATCCTTTAAACATCATCCTTAAGGAATTACACAAATTGAAAAATAGGAGAAGAAGAAAAACTCTAGAGCCAATCCTTCAATCTTCAAGTAATCCCTTCTTAGTCTTTAATTGTGTAGATAGATCTCTAATTCAGTCAAAATAGCCTTTTTATACTCTCCTCCCCCAACCACAATCCTTTTTCCAATCAACTTATCAATTGAGTTCTTTAATCTCTGGTCAAACCGTTAGTTAACACGCACGCCCAATCAACAAAAGTCAAGCCCCAACGCCCCGGCGCTGGGATTAGTACTAGCAATAGCGCCCCGACGCTGGACCTCCAGATAATTACAAAAATGCCATTCTCAGCTCAAAACTTCCTCAATTGCCCCTTCAGCTCCCAAATCTGCAAAATAACACATAAACACAGTAAAAATATTTTTAAAAGACTCGAGAATACACAATTTTAAGCCCAAGTATATTCAATTCATAGGTATATTACCCAATCATCAAACACCCCCAAACTTAAATCGTTACTTGTCCTCAAGCAACAAAACACAAAACAGCACGAAAAACTAAACAACCATGCAAATGCACCTAAAACTGTCTACATGTTCGTAATTCTAGCAATCAAATAGCATACGTAAATTCATTAGGCCTCAGAAAAATCACAAAAACATGCTAATACATCATATCAAGGTAGATTAACGCAATAATTAATAAATCTAAATCTGTTATTACTGATATTGTGTGTGTGTGTTCAACAACCATGCTAACCAATAAAAAGCAAAATACGACACATAATAGACTTCTTAGAAGGCATCATACAGTGCAACTTAGAAACTCCTCAAATAAACTAGATTTGGCCAAAATCAAACACTTATCAAAGTCCAAGGGTCAACAAGGAATACTTATGCTTTACTAATATTTTTTTTATTAACGGGGACTTTTTGCACTTTTCCCGCTTTATTACTATTTGTTTTTTATGGCTATGCAGTGCCCTATTCCCTTAGGCTTTTCAGTGTTACCCTAACGAGCTTTCGACCAACGACTCCCAAGCTATTAAGACCTTAGGGCGCTAGGTGTAAAGACAATCCCCTCGGGCTTACTTACTCAAGTAACAAAGGCCACAAAACTAGACAAGCATGCCACAGTTTATTTATTTATTTATTTATGGCTATGCAGTGTCCTATTCCCTTAGGCTTTTCAATGTTACCTTAACTAGCTTTCAACCAACGACTCCCAAGCCATTAAGACCTTAGGGCGCTAGGTGTAAAGACAATCCCCTCGGGCTTACTTACTCAAGTAACAAAGGCCACAAAACTAGACAAACATGCCATGATTTTTTTTTTATTACTTATTTATTTATTTATGGCTATGCAGTGTCCTATTCCCTTAGGCTTTTCAGTGTTACCTTAACGAGCTTTCGACCAATGACTCCCAAGCCATTAAGACCTTAGGGCGCTAGGTGTAAAGACAATCCCCTCGGGCTTACTTCATCAAGTAAAAAAGGCCACAAAACTAGACAAACATGCCACAATTTTTTTTTCAAAGCTCATATACTCCAAATATTTTTCCCCCAAACTTGAGTTTATATCTAAATTCAGTCATCACTAGCTATTCAAATTGTTCCTTCATTTCACTAGAATTTATCCTTTAGAACTCTATTATCTATCCATTTAAACTTTCTTAGCCAACATGGTCATTTTTCAAAACATACTATCCTGATAATATCTGTGTCAAACAGATAAAGATTTAACTTATGTCAAGAAAATCACATCACTAGCTCAACAATCCGTACTAGACTTGTTCATGCAATTTTAATTTCATCATTGGCCCCAAACATACGTAACTATTAAAAAGTTGGAATTAATATGCAATCCTAAATGCAACACTTAACTCACAATAAAACACAACTATCCACAATCTACTAACAGTCTACTAATGCAAATAAAAATTAACTACCCCTAAACATATCAAGAGCAATGTCCTCATGCGAAAAATATAGCAATAAAAATAATAGAGGACTTCCCTGACGAGCTTATGCCTTAGGTGGAGCATCATCATCTTCGCTCATGTCTTGATCAGAAGGGGGAAACACAGGTAGGATAGGAGCAGCAGGGAACTGACTAGGATTAACACCCAGATACAGTTAGGCGTACATATCATTTTGGGCTGTGAAGGAGTCGACTAAAAACTTGTAGATCACATCTTGACGTTCAGATAAATGGACATTCTAGGATTCAATATTATAAAACCAACCATCAATTTCACGCTGGACGGCGTCAGGGACAACACCACGGTAAGCTACAGAGGAAGGACCATATGTGGGTGGGGCTTGAGCTGGTGGACTAGGTGGAGCAGCAGCTTGAGGAATTATAAAACCCAATCCACGTGGGTGATTGGCACCGCCTGTTCATACCTTATACCTACTGATCAACTTATGGTCCAACACTGGCATAGGTGTTTGAATCATCTCATCTGATTTCCATTTACCCCAAATTTGGCACATAAAACATAAATGAGAGATGGATGGGGTAAAACTCCTGTGGTCCCTCGTCGTGCCGCTCGAAGAATGGACTGCTGAATAAGGTGGCCGACATCAATTTTCAAGCCTTGGATTATGGAATATAACAGCACCGCCCGTTCCTTAGTGACATGGCTCACATGTGTGCACGACATTAATTTAGCGCATATAAAGGCATACCAAGCCTTTTCGTATAAGCTGAGGTGCGAAAGAGGAAATGTCATGCTACCCCGTTCATGCATGGTCCATATAGTTCCCAGTTGACAAAGCTCGTGGATAATAACTTCATAGTTAGGGCCTTGACTCATAAGATTAGCATACTCATCATTGTGTCCCTCTAATGGCAGTTGATAGCAACCGTTAATGTCTTCTTCGCTAATTTCGACAGTCTTGCCCCTCACAAACACCCCATAGTGGAAGTGCTCGGACACGTTGGCGTAGAACTCTTTGACGATGGCAATTACTGCTGGATCAGGTTGTTCGGTGAGTGTGAACCAATTCCTTTCAGCTATCATGACCGCTATGTCCCCATCTTTGGATTGATCAGGCCTTAAACCTCGTTCAGGGATGAGAGAGCGGGTGGCCATCTTATTGTAGCGTTCTTGTGCCTCGGCGCTGACAAACCTTCAACTATCAAATTTTGGTGGAGCTGAGGCGGTCCCGGAACCTTCTCCACGTTGTCTCTTTGAAGCCATGTAGAAAAGTCTGCAAGAATTCGCCTTCACATGTATTAGATTTGAGCATCATGCGAATATGGATAAGCTTTCCCAGATCATAACCCCCAAACTTCAAAAAAAGTGCACGTTGAGTACATGGTTGGGTGTGTGGGGAAACATATAGTAGCATGGAAGTGCAAATTTGTACCGATTAGACGCAGTTATTATTCGAATCTTACAATTGTACGCCCAAAAGATGTGACATGTAGAAGCATATTACGGCAAATGACTGCATACATTCGGTACACAGGTAATGTAAAACTATATAGGCAAAAATTTGAGGAATTTTGATAATGCAATTAAGATGTATACAAATCCATCAAAATAATAGTCCCATAAAATTGTGACCCAACATAAGCATCAATACCGTTTAACCCCCCACAATAGTGATTAATATGTTTGACAGTAGACATAGTATATTGGGATGGCAAGACTGCAAGTAAAGTCAGTGTGTGGATATAGTGTTGTGTGGCACTGTCAAAGATAATTGATTCAGGCATAATCTCAAACACTTTATGGGCGGTTAATTGTTTCCTTGTGGTTCAGGGTTATAACAAGTTAGATCCCAAGCATTGAAGCACCATGTATGGAAACAACACATATGCGTGCCTTCCCAATCAGAAGTGAGGCACACACATGCAAAAGGAGATAGCCAAACAAAAACAAAGAAACAAAAAAAATATGGAAATATGCACGATAGATATAAAACCACATGAAGCAACAAGCACTTTCTCTAAAATTGGCATCCACTAGTATGCAATTAAGAATATTTGGTTACACATATGTGAATTTATGCTTGACATACCTGGAACATGTAGATAGTAGACGAAAATTCCTTGATACAGGGATTACACGGAAACGAGCTAGTGTGCAGTTAAAAAAAAATTATGTAATGGTTACCTTATAAGAGCATGAGAGAGGCATGAATAGAGACGACGTGGGAAGAGGTTTTAAAGAGAGAGAAGTGGAACCGATCATCATTGAAACTCTTGTTGGACTCTTAATTTGAACCCCAGTGATGTCGGGCACTTTGAGCATCGATGGGTCGGGATCAAATCTAGCCAAAGGCGCTGTAATGTGGGCATGACATGTAGCCGAGCGCTATTTGAATGAAGAATTTAGAGCTCGACGCAGCGGCGTCGGTATTTGAGGCAAAGCACATGTAGAGCACCGGGGCGCTGGTGGTTAGAAACTTCTAAATACCTTCAGCGTCGGGGTGCTGTGGAAGGCTTGTGTGTGAGCGCTGGGGTGCTGAGCCTATTTTCTGTGCCACTCTTGCTCAATTAATCTTTGTCGTTACCCTTTGAATCCGTTGTGCACGAAGCTGGAAGCATGTTAGAGGATCATGAAGAATATTAGAGTAGTATATCAAACTATAAACTTTAAGTAAATTACATGATGACATGAAAAAGTAACTAAAATAAACAAAAACAAAGTAAACTAGAACACATGGGGTTGCCTCCCCAAAGTGCTTGGTTTTAAGTCGTCAACCCGACTTTTCTGTGTTGCTCAATTGGTCGCCGGATCGGAGAGGTACACGATCATGGATTTATGTTCGATGGGTCCACTGCAATAATGCTTGAGCCGTTGGCCGTTCACCTTGAATGTTCGCTTTGAATTTGGGTCCTCGACTTCAATATTTCCGTTTGGAGCAACAGATATAATCACGAACGGCCCAGACCAGCGAGATTTCAACTTTTCAGGGAATAAACGCAAAAGTGAGTTGAAAAACAAGACTTGTTGGCCCGGTTCGAATTTCCGATCAAGGATTTTCTTATCGTGCCAGGCTTTGACTTTCTCCTTGTAGAGTTTTGCGTTTTCATATGCATTGAACCAGAATTCATCCATCTCATTTAGTTAAAGTAACCTTTTCTCACCCACTGCCTGGAGGTCGAGATTCAGTTTTCGAATGGCCCAATATGCACTATGTTCTAGTTCAACCGGGAGATGACATGCTTTTCCGTAGACCATTCTGTAGGGAGACATGCCGATAGGATTCTTGTAAGCTGTTCGATATGCCCATAAGGCATCATCTAGATGCATTGCCCAATATTTCTGTATCGGATTGACCACCTTCTCCAGGATTCTCTTAACTTCCCGATTTGAGACCTCTGCCTGACCATCGGTTTGGGGATGATACGCGGCTACAATTTTATAACGGACCCCATACTTTATAAGCAATTTATTGAACTGCTTATTACAGAAATGAGTTCCCTCATCACTGATTATCGCCTTCGACGTCCCAAATCGTGTGAAGATGTTTTTCTTCAAAAATCAGAGGACAATGTTGGCATCATTCGTGGGTAAAGCTGCGGCTTCCACCCATTTGGAAACGTAATCAACCGCCAACAGAATGTACTGATTATTGAAGGAAGATGGGAAAGGTCCCAAAAAGTCGATTCCCCACACATCGAATAGCTCAACTTCCAAAATTGTGTTAAGTGGCATTTCATTGCGCTTAGAAATATTACCTACTCGTTGACACCGATCACACTTTATCAAATAAAGATAAGCATCTTTGAATAGAGAAGGCCAAAAAAATCCCGATTGCAGAACTTTGGCCGTTGTCCGATCACCGGCGTAATGACCTCCGTAATCCGATGAGTGGCAATGACCCAATATGCTATCTATCTCTTCATGTGGCACACATCTTCTAATCATTTGATCCGCGCAAGTCTTAAACAAAAATGGTTCATCCCAATAATATTGCCTAACATCGTGGATGAACTTCTTTCATTGTTGTGAATTCAAATCCGGGGGTAACACCTTACCATCCAAGTAATTCATGTAATCTGCATACCACGGCAATGTTGTTGTTACTCGAAGAAGCTGTTCGTCTGGAAACCTCTCATTAATCATGACATTGTCTTTTTGCTGAACTTCCGCGTTTTCCAACCGAGAAAGATGATCTGCCACCTGGTTCTCGGTACCTTTTCTATCCTGGATCTCCAAATCAAATTCTTGTAGCAACAGTACCCATCGTATTAACCGCGGTTTGGCATCCTTCTTCTCAATCAAATACGTAATAGCAGAATGATCAGTGTAGACAATTACCTTGGTCCCTATGAGATATGCTCTGAACTTGTTGAAGGCAAACACAACCCCAAGTAATTCTTTTTCGGTGATCGTGTAGTTCAACTGAGCATCGGTCAATGTCTTGCTGGAGTAGTAGATAGTGTGAAATTTTTTGTTGCGGCGTTGTCCCAAAACTGCTCCAACTGCGTAGTCACTGGCGCCACATATTAATTCAAACGGTAAAGACCAATCGGGCGCCATTATGATTGGAGCTGAGACCAATTTCTTCTTCAAAACTTCAAAAGCCTTTATACATGATTGATCCATCTTAAACGATTCATCTTTCTCCAAGAGGGAACATAAAGGCTTCGAAATTTTGGAAAAATCTTTAATGAAGCGTCTGTAGAAACCCGCATGTCCAAAGAAGCTCCGAATTCCCTTTACAGATGATGGAGGAGGTAGTTTCTCAATTGTCTCAATCTTCACTTTATCCACCTCTAATCCTGCTGTAGAAACCTTATGCCCTAAAATAATCCCCTCTTGCACCATAAAGTGACATTTTTCCCAGTTAAGAACTAGGTTGGTCTCCACGCATCGCTTTAGCACTAAAACTAGATTTTTTAAGCATAAGTCGAAACTGTCACCGAACACGGAGAAATCATCCATGAATACTTCCAAATTCTGTTCAACCATATCGAAGAAGATCGCCATCATGCATCGTTGAAAGGTCGCCGGCGCATTACATAAACCAAAAGACATATGCCGGAATGCAAACGTACCGTAAGGGCATGTGAATGTGGTTTTTTCTTAATCTTCCGGGGCTATGGAAATTTGATTATACCCGAAATATCCATCTAGCAGACAGTAGAATTGATGTCCCGCCAACTTATCCAACATCTGATCAATGAACGGCAAGGGGAAGTGGTCCTTGCATGTGGCTTTATTTAGTTTGCGGTAATCCATACATACTCTCCATCCTGTAACGGTTCTAGTGGGGATGAGCTCATTAGCTTTCGTTCTTCACCACCGCTATACCCTTTTCTTTGGTACGCACCGTCTGAGACTTACCCATGAACTGTCCGAGATTGGATAAATAATGCCGGCATCCAACCACTTAATGATCTCCTTTTTCACCACATCCTTTATAATGGGGTTTAGCCTTCTTTGCTGCTCAATGGTTGGTCTTACCCCCTCTTCCAATAAAATTTTATGCATACAGAATGACGGACTAATTCCTCGAATATCCGTAATAGTCCATTCGATTGCTGTTTTGAACTCTCACAATACCCTTAGCAGTTTCTCTTTTTGTGTGTCCATTAACTCTGTCGAAACAATGACTGGTAGGGTAGCATCTTTCCCCAAATAAGCATACTGCAGATGAGATGGTAGCGGTTTTAATTCCAACATCGGTGGCTCTTCTATTGAGGTTTTGAACTTTTTATCTTCCGTTTCGGGCCTTTCAAGGGTGTCGAATGGTTGACTGCTTTTTCGGATGAAAGATGGTGTATCTAGCCATTTGACATACTCAATGTCATCTTCAATACCAATTTCGTCCATCCCGAGCAAAATGGATTCTATCAGGTCCTCTGAATAATTTCCACGGAACTTGTGATTAACTAATTCATCCATGATATCCACCCGCATACATTCATCTTTTTCTTTCGGATAAGACATCGACTTAAATACATTAAAGGTAACCTGTTGATCTTCAACTCACATCGTTAATTCACCTTTTTGCACGTCAATCAATGTTCTCCCCATTGCTAAGAATGGTCGCCCGAGAATAATTGGAATTTCGCTATCTACTTCACAATCCAAGATAAAGAAATCCACGGGGAAGATGAATGTATCCACTTTTACTAAAACGTCTTCAACAATACCTCATGGATACGTAACCGATCGATCCGCCAACTGCAAACTGATATTTTTCGATCTTAGTGCTTGAAGTCCAAACTGGCTGTAGACGGATAGTGGCCTCAAATTTATACTGGCCCCCAAATCACATAATGCTCGTCCCGAAAACTGATTTCCAATTTCACATGGAATATTAAAACTACCTGGATCCTTGAGCTTCGGAGGCAACTTATTCTGGATAATTGCGCTGCACTCTTCGGTTAATGCCACTGTCTCAAACTCACCCAATTTCCTTTTTTCGACAAAACTTCCTTCATAAACTTGGTGTAACACACCATTTGTTCCAAGGCTTCGGCAAATGGGATGTTGATATGCAGTTTTTTGAAAATATCTAAAAATCTTGAGAACTCTTATCTAACTTGGATTTCTGAAACCTCTGCAGATACGGTATGGGAGGCATTGGGATGGTTGGTTCCGGTGTTTTCTGCTCTAAGGTCTCATCCTGATGTTTTCTGGTTTCCACAACTTCCTCTATTTCACCTGTTGAGTTGTCCCTATTTTCCTTATCCTTGATTGTCTCTTGCAAATCCTTTCCACTACGTAAAGTCACAGCCTTGCAATGCTCATCTCTGCTCGGATTTATCTCTGTATCACTAGGGAGTGTTCCAAGTGGTCGGTTATTCAATGCATGTGCTATCTGCCCCATTTGATTTTACAGATTCTTTATCGAAGCACCTTGGCTTTTCATATTCATATCTACTTGCTTCAATAACTTTTCTTGTTCCCCGATCCTTTTGTCAGTAGCTAAAATGAATTTTTCCGAAGCTTCCTCTAAACTTGATTTCCTCTCTGGCTGTTGTTGAGTCTGATTTTGAAATCCAGATGTGTTTTGTTGTCTAGGTGCTTGAGCTTGATTGTTACTCCAAGAAAATCCCGAATGATTTCTCCAACCCGGATTATATGCATTTTGGTTCGGATACGGTTGGGTAGATCGACTATAGCTCCCTACGAACTGAGCTGATTCAGCATTTATGGCACATTAATCTGTAGCATGACTCCCAGCACATAACTCACAAACCATTGCTACTTGCTGCGTGGATGGTGGACTCCATGTCTCCATTTTCTTAGCTATTGCGGACACCAGTGCTGCCAATGCTGTCATTGGATCCACTTCAAACTTTTTCGGTGTTTTCGGAGGGTTAGACCTAGTTATGGGCCACTGATAGTTGTTGTTGGCCATCATTTCTAGCAGTTGATAAGCCTCATCAAATTCTTAGACATGATCGCTCCACCTGCTGCTACATCAATACTGGCTCTTATAGTCACGTGCAATCCATCACAAAATATCCCAACCTGCATCCACTGTGGAATTCCGTGATGCGGGGCATTCACGGAGCATATCCTTGAATCCTTCCCACTCCTCATATAAAGTTTCTGAGTCGAACTGTGCGAAGGTGTGAATATTGTTTCGCAATTTTGCCGACTTCGCTTACTACTATAAAACAGTAAATAGACAACGTGGAAAAAACGTTGTGGTTTCAGTCAGAAAAACGTCGTGGTTAAGGGTGTTATCTATTTGACACCCTTACACAATGTTTTTAAAACGTTGTAGTTAAGCACCTTACACAACGTTTTTAAGAAAAAAAATGTTGTAAATTTGTTATCCATAAATTAGTAGATGCTAAAAAACGTTGTAGAAGGTATGATTCCACAACGTTTTTTGGATAAAAACATTGTAGAATGTATGATTACACAACGTTTTTAAAATGTTGTAGATTAAATAAAAGAAAAAAAAAGGTTGGTTCACCTACATTATCAATGCAGCTGCAATATGCTAATGCCATGATATATAGCTAAAAGGTCTAAATTCTCATTTAAATTTAAAGTCAAAATGTATCAACCATTCAAAATACATTCCAATAATATCATTCGTGTAATTCAAATTACTACATCCACAAAACTAAGAATGTTGATATTTGATAAAGTCCACTCACATCACCGACTGTTGCTCCATGGGCATTATTGAGAAAAGACACCAGGTTATCAGCAGGGTGTGATACAATAGCACATAATACACCAGCTACATAACCACCAGCAAAGCTCACGCCAAGCTGGAAAGATTTGCTACACTGGTCCTTTGGGGTTGGGATAGCATACTTGTACAGAAGCTCCACAATAGTCTCAAAAGATGCAAACTTCATCATTGTATCTACAAGACATCAGTATGGATAATCAGCAAAAATAATTCACTCGCAAAGTAAAGACAAATAAGTAAATAACAGACAGGAAAAGCCCCCAAACTGCCACAGTAAGAAAATAATTGCTTATAGATAGATAGAAGGGGATATCAGATCACCAAGACAAATGCATTATCTTTTTCATGTTAATCTTTGACAATGTCAATGAAATAAAATAACAATTAAAATACAACATAATTAAGAACCATCATCAGGTTTGAACTATAGTGACCTACAATGCTGGGAGTAGGGATAAGAGCTTATGCGTAGATAATAAGATTCCAAGACAAGACAAATATCAAACTTTAACAGGAATAGCGAAAAAAAGAAACAACAAGATCATTTTGCCAACACATATTCAATGGAAGAGGTATAAAAATCCTGAAAGTAAGAGAGGTTTTATACAAAGCACAAAGGCAAAGAAAATATATTTAAAAAATAGTACATAGAAAATCAAATTGTTGTTTGGATAGAGAACAACCGATACAGACCGACTGAAATGGGAATAAAAGTGAACAAAGAAAGTATGACTGTCAAATAAATTCGAAGTAACATCCAACTATGACTATAATATAAATAGGTGTAATTTGCTAGTAAATTAATTTTTTTTTCTCACAATTACTGAGTAAAAAGGAAGATAAGTCAGCTTACATGGAATCTGACGTCCCCAAAGAGGAACAATGCCCTTGTAAAGCCTGAAAAGGAAAATAGGCACAAATAAATATATATAATTCTTTGAAGAAAAGAAAAATTGAAACCATGTATTACTATAGTAATTATGGTCTAGTTGTTTCACATCAATACCATATCTAGAAATTGAATATTGCTCGAAAACTAAGAATGTTGTAGATATGGTCTTCAGATCTCATATAGATAGCATGTAAACAAGAAAGTAATAGTGAAACTCACTCAATTTTGACAGTCTTTAATATTTGACACTTTCATTTGACTCATTTCTGTCTCTAATTACAAGCAACAGACAAAAACACACAAGGATATATTACATGAACAATCACATGTTTCCTCCATCCAATCAACATAAGTCATGATAGCAGTTATATAAATAACACAGTAAATCTTCCAAATAAAAGAACATTTTGACAGTCTCAAGTCATATGCAAGTAAACAGAAGCCGAAATATCATTAAGATAATCATCAATAAGTACTAACTATTTCTCAAATGAGCTACAAGTAAAAGACCTTCAGGTACCTGAATAGGTGCCAGCTTTGGGGGAAGCATTAAACCAGCATCATCTCCATGTGTCATAATGATACCACGGACAAAACGGGTGCTGATAGACCGTTATGTTTGCCATACATGCTCTCTTTGTCTATTTTCGTTGTCAAACTGTTCAGACATGCATATCAGGCATACTACTACTGTTATTAAGTGCCATCAAATAGGTAAAAGAAGAAAGTAAGGATGGGGAAAATCAATAGTACTAGTTGGACAGATGGGAATCATTTAAAAACATAAAAAGAATACCCTCAGCATGAAATCAACCACTTAAAATGCATAATTGAAACATGAGGTACCCATCCAGGCTAAAGGCTACAAGTAGAAAAATCTTAAAAGGCTGGACACTCTAAGCAGCTCTAAAGTAACCATGCTAAAAATGTTTGCAACTCATGAATCTTAAGATTTATTCATACACCGTTCAAATTCTCCTGATAGGAGAGAGGTCAATTATATTTTGGCCAAAAATATGAATGCACCTCATAAAGGTGCTTCTAAAGGTGCTTGAAGAGCTCCTACTTTATGATTGTGGTTTTTTTTTCCTACAGGTTTCTAGAATCCCCTCTCAATATCAAGTATGATACTCTAAATACTCTAAGAAATGTATACAGACAGATCAAGATAGAAATGTAGTGCACCTCAGTTAGCTAAGCATAACAAAGTAGTAATCCCTTAACCTGTGTTTCGAAAGCACGAGAGAAGTTCTGTACAAGGTTGTGGCTTGTCCCAGCCTGCAAGGCCTTACGGTCACCCATCATAGCTTCAATTGTATACGTCTTGGCAACACCAGCAAACGTCTCATCCTTGGATTTTCGACCTGCAATAACAGGTATTGTTGCTTGCTCATAAGAAAATTTTGTATAGACATCAATCATCTGTAAATTGTATTAGCAGCAACCTGTAAATTGCTCTTCCCAACTTTCAGTAAATGGAAAACATGAGCAAAGAGCTGAGTGTTCACAGAGAGGTGGTAGTAAAGTGTGTCACCTGGCTGAGCAACCAATCTCATGGCAAATTCCCTCTGGAACATTACAACAGTGCACCTAAACACTGGCCGGTACGTGCTTCAATTACTTATCAGTTAAAGGAGCAGAGATTTGATAAGGAATGTTTGCCACACAAATATCAAAATATGGAAGTTCAACCTTGAGCACATCACCTTGGATAACCTACACACATCGGCATTGCAAACGTATGTACAAATTCAGTACTATTAGGAAGTTTACAGAAATATATTAGCAATGTAATTCAAAAATAAGGATTTAGATCAAAAGGCAGGGTATGTTATTTCAGTACTTCATTAAAGTACTTGTATCTAAATCAAATTACATAACAACCCACCATTCGGGATGATAATTCCTAATTCAGTCAAATGGTTATACTTTTCTACAATCCTCCTAAACTGCGCCCGATATTCAATTTAGTAAGTTCAGCCAAATGGCTATACTTTTCTACAATCTTCCTAAACTTCACTTTCAATTTAGTAAGTTCCTTTAAACTTTGAACTGTAAACATCCCGGTAATGTACATATATATTCATTATGCTCCATGTGCACAAAATCTCGATATCAAAAGTACAACCATACAAATTATAACTATTTTTTTATATAAATTCTTCTATCAACAGCTGCCTCATAAAACAACAAAAATCAAATGAACAATGTACTTATCACTCCAGCAGCCAAAACCCATTTGTGTAAACACCATAAATCAGTCAAAAACATATGATTTCATGATTTTCATGATAAATTCACAAATTTGCACCGATAAAATCTGAAATGAAACACATAAAAGTATACCTTGAGGCGATTAGAAAAGGGGGTGCCTTGAAAGCTGCGCTGCAATTCGAGAACCATACGAGGATCAAGCTCAACAGCAATAACGGATTTCCCAGCTTCAAGAAGCTTCTTGGTGAGATTACCGGTACCAGGACCGATTTCAAGGATTACATCTGTACTCTTGATGCCTGATTTTTGGACTATGGAATCTATGAGAAGTGGGTTTTTAAGGATATGTTGTCCCTTCGATTAGTGAAACTGTATGCCTCCTTGGTAAGGTTGACTTCTCGATTAGTGAATCTACGACCTCGTCTTCTTCAGGGCTTTAATTTTGCCGGTAGCCCTTTCTCTCGCTCTGTAAACCTTCCCGTACGGAAGTGACCATGGAGTTTCCTGAGGGGTAACGACTTGGCGTAGAAGACTTGAACCAGACCTCCGGCGGCGAGTAGGCGTCCGTCCGAGCGGAAAGAGGCGGATGTGGTTGTATCTTTGAAGGCGGAGATGGTGGCTTTGGGTGTTAGGTTTTCGGACGAGAAAATGGAGACGGTTGCGGAGTGAGTGACGACGAAGTGGTGAGGAGAAGTTGGCGAGAAGGAGAGAGAAGTGGGTGGTAGCCGAAGGCACACTAGATCTAAAAACTATGTCTTGTTTTAACTTCAAAATTTTCAGTTTCGCATTTTTTTTTCTCCGTGTTTTTCTTGATAGACAAAAAAAAAAACGTTATCTAGTTAAAATCAAAAAAATGCCTTTTTAAATAGATAACATTTTTGCATATATATCTACAACGTTTTTTTTAAAAACGTTGTAAAAAAAAAATACCACAACGCTTTTATAAAAAACGTTGTGGTTTAAGTGTTGTCTATTTACTGTTTTTTAGTAGTGGCTGGGGGAAAAACTTAGCTAGAAAATTTTGAGCTAAGTCGTCCCAAACTGTGATTGAACCAGGAGGCAAAGAATGTAACCAACTCCGAGCTTTATCTTTCAATGTAAACGGAAACATCCTCAACCTTATAGCATCTTTCGATACATTGTTAAACTTGAAGGTGTCACAAACTTCCAAGAAACTCAAGATGTGCTCATTAGGATCATCTATCGAACTACCCCGAAACTGGCATGTATTTTGGAGCATCTGAATTGTTCTCGGTTTTATTTCAAACTGCTGCTTACATTGATTGATTAAGCCTCCTAATACTCAATCAGATGTATACAGAATATTAAATTAAATGCATAATCCCTAAGTGATTTTTGTTCTTCCCCGCCATATTCACTTCATGGTATTTCTGCTCGCCAGCTTTTTCTTCCTCGGTGACACCGCACTAGTCACCGCAATTTCCGAAACTTCCTTTCGATATCGTCTGTATAAGGAAAAAGTTCCTTTTTAGCCCTTGATCTAGTGTGCATACACTCGCAAAGAATTCCTGCAAATACAAGAAGATATAAAAATAAATAAATAACATTTAAATTAAGACCAAATTGATTATAACTAATATGGAATTAATATTAATAAAGAATTCCCCAACAACGGGGCCAAAAATTTGTTGGTTGATTTCACAATCAATGAATTAGTGCAAGTGTACACAGTCAATAAGTAATAAAGTGATAAGATAGAGTGTCGATCCCACAGAGAATTCTAATCAATAAATTCCAACTACTAGCACTATATCAATCCAATTTTATTTAAACAACCATAAAATGTGATTTTTCAAAATAAGAAAACTAAAGTAAGCAATTAAAAGGGATTATTCTAAAATAAATCAAATAAATAAAACTAAGATTTTAACGAATGAATTCAGATAAATAAATATTAAGACTCCAATATCCCCAATTATGAACTATAAATCCATCATCAATTATCCCAATTATTATGCCTACTGAATTGTTAACAAGAATTCTTAAGTGTCAAAAGCCCTTTTCTAAGTGATCAATTAACTTCTATTTAATCCAATTAATCTTGCTATATTCCTATGCAAAATAATTAAATTAAACTCTTTCGATCCCAATTCCTAACTTGTTACATGCAGTGAACAGATATTTCTATTCAATTCACAAACCTAATTATTAGTCATGCAAATAATTAAGCATACATGTCATCATGCCCAGTTCTAACTCTAGATCTCCTCTTCCAATTCCTTCTAGAGTAACAAGGTAATTATTGGCCAAATAATTAATCAATAAGCACAAGGCAAGATAAACAACTCACTTTGATATAAATAATTAGAACAAATTGAATAACTAATTTATAGACATAAAAGGTTCAATTGGAATCTTAATGACAGAAATTAGTTCATGACAGAATTTAAAACCAACAATCCTTTAAACATCATCCTTAAGGAATTACACAAATTGAAAAATAGGAGAAGAAGAAAAACTCTAGAGCCAATCCTTCAATCTTCAAGTAATCCCTTCTTAGTCTTCAATTGTGTAGATAGATCTCTAATTCAGTCAAAATAGCCTTTTTATACTCTCCTCCCAACCATAATCCTTTTTCCAATCAACTTATCAATTGAGTTCTTTAATCTCTGGTCAAACCGTTAGTCAACACGCACGCCCAGTCAACAAAAGTCAAGCCCCAACGCTCCGGCGCTGGGATTAGTACTAGCAATAGCGCCCCGACGCTGGACCTCCAGATAATTACAAAAATGCCATTCTCAGCTCAAAACTTCCTCAATTGCCCCTTCAGCTCCCAAATCTGCAAAATAACACATAAACAGAGTAAAAATATTTCTAAAAGACTCGAGAATACACAAATTTAAGCCCAAGTATATCCAATTCATGGGTATATTACTCAATCATCAACCATGCATGCCAAAAGGAAATATATCAAAAATCATTAGAAATATATCAATTTTTTTTAAAGATTATTTTAGTACGGAAACTAGAAAGTACCATTTTTGAATATTATATCTTCTAGTTGTTATCTGCTGAGATATAAAAATATCTAAAAATGTAATCATCATGTATTTTATCGAATCCCTTTTTATTTATTTAGATTGGAAGGAATGCAAAATTATAATAGACTTTTATAAAAATAAACACTGCACAATAATTGAGGTTAAATATTACACCGTATAACAACAAAACAATTTGAGGGTGGTGTGATGATGACTTACATATGAGTATGACAGTCATTAACATGCTAGAACCAAGAACAACAAACTCTAACAATAGATTATGAATGGAATAACATGCAGTACTAAAAAAATTTGTGTATCCATATATATATATATAATAGATAAATATACCTTCTCCTTCAAATCAAATATGACTATCTTCAAGACGAATGTGAGAAACAATTCGTGTTGATAACGTGTTATAAAAGATTACTAAAATCAAGAACAAAGATTTGAGAAAAGAGAGTATTCTCATAATATTTTCTATATTTCACATTCTCTATTACAATGCTCTTATTTATAGATATATGAACTTGGAAGTTTCAAAACTCAAAAGTCATGAGTTTAAAACTTAATGAACATGGGAGTTTCATAATACCAAAGATCATTACAATTAAATATACATCTAGACATCCATAAATATATGTTATAATTTTATAACACTCAAAGATTTTATATTAAGTCCTAAGCGTTCAAAGATATTTGGAATATCGAACGTCGCCTTCTAGCATGATAAAAAATAATATAGTATAAATTAATTATTATAAGTTTGTTGTGTCACCACAAGACTTATCTTAATTTTTTGAGATGTTAATTTTATCACATTTGATGCTTATAAAGGAAATTGAACAATGTTGTTTTGTTGTGTCACCACAAGGACAATTTTTTTTTTTGAATATATGGAGTGCTAGGTTGGACTTAACTTAGATAATTTTGATTCGGATATGCCACCACTTGATCAAAATAATCTAAGAGGCAAAATACAAGGAGTTGTATAGTTGATGTAATTGACAAGAGTTGTCTACCTATTTATTTATATATAGTTTGTTGTGTCACCACAAGGCTATATATATATATATATATTTGAAATGGGATCCTTATTCTCACTAGAAAATCTTTAATTAGATTTTGCCAAACTATATAAGTGAGGATAATATAGTTTGATAAAAATAGTGGGAGATACCAATTTAAAACAAGACCTAATTTATTTTGGTAATTAATAAAAGAATGTATGCTGAAATGTTGTTAATTACAAATTCATTTACTGAATTTTACAATGTCTAAATTACTATCACTGTGAAGCATATTAGATGTTATTTAACCAGACCGAATTAAATGGATTGGTTAAGGAATTTGAGAATAGTTCTCATGGATGAAAAGTTATCTTATGTCCTTAATACGCCTATCTCTGCAATGGTTGCAGACAATGCCTTTGAGAAAGAGATTGCTACTTTTAGAAAGTGACAAGATGATGCACAGTTGGCTCAATGCATCATTCTCGCATCCATGAGTAACGTGCTTCAGCGTCAGCATGAAACTATGGATACTCCTACTATACTCATGCACGTCAAGTAGTTGATGGTGAGGAAAGTAGGACTGATAGATATTAGATATCTAAGGAGCTCTTCCGATCTAGAATGATCGATGACACTACAATACAGACAAAAGTCCATTATCAATTTGATTGAATAATTAGAACAATAGGTTTTGTTATGGATAGGGAGTTGTGCCAAGATTTGATCTTGCACTCACTCCTGGACTCTTTTCACAATTGTTGTGAATTTTCATATGAACAAGTTAGATATCAGCTTCGCTAATTTGCTTAACATGTTGAAAAATGTTGAGAGTCAATTTCCAACCATGAAAGACCAAGTCTTACTGGTAGGGCCAAAGGATCTTCTAAAAAGAAGAACGATTCAAAGAAGGTAAATAGAAAGGCAAAAACAAAGGATAATAAGAACAAAAATGATACGGATAGCAAAGGAGTTTGTTTCCACTACAATTAGCCACGACACTAGAAAAGAAACTACGAGAAGCATCTTACAGAGCTAACCAGGAGAAGCATAGTGAAGTTTCGGTTACAAATATAATTTTGTTCATGATTTAAAATAAATTTTTCTTTAAGTCAAGGTTCTACTTGGGTATTGGATACCGACTTTGGTTATCATAAATATAGATTTATGAACGGACCAAGCAGAAGTAGAAAGCTAAACAAAGATAAGTAATCCTATGTGTGAGAAATGAAGCAAAGGTTGCTGCATTAGCCATAGAAACTTATAGTTTAGCAATGCCTACGGGCAAATCTATTAAGTCAATAAGTTTTTATTGTATTCCAGTTCTTGTTAAAAACATTATTTTCATTTTATTATTAGACAATTAAATCTTTGGTACTATATTTAAGAACAATTGTTGTTCTATTTATAATAATAATGTTTTGTATAAAACTGAAATATTACTTAATGGATTTTGAATACTTGACTTACGTAAAAATAATTTTGCATATTGAACAAATTAGTATAAGAAAAGGAGATGATCATTCAAAAAGTTGAATGTGTGTATTTGCTGAAATACAAATATGAATTATTTGAAAGGTTCAAAGAATTCAGAAGTGAAACAAATTGGTAAAGTATTAAGATTCTTTGATTGGATTAAGGAAGGAATACTTGTGCAATGAGTTTCTAGATCATCTCAAATGGTTTTCTCACAATGGACGCCTCCTGATACGCAATAATTGATTGATGTGTCTGAAAGGAAAAATCGTACCTTGTTGGACATGGTGCGGTCCATAATGATTTTACCGACATTCTAGTATCCTTCTGGGATAATGTCCCAGAAATGGTTACATATCTACGAAAAAGGTAACCTCAAAATCCGGCCCCAAGACTCTATAAAAGTTATGGACACAGAGGATTCCTAATCTTAAGTATGTTAAGATAAGGGGTTGTCCAACTTATGTGAAATGGTTTCAAAGGATAAGTTTGGGACAAGATTTGACAAGTACAAGTGTGACATCCTAAAGTAAGTTTAGGGTATATGTTCTATAATCCTACTTAGCAAAAGGTATTTGTTGCGAAACACGCTACCTTCTAAGATAAAGGTGTTTATCATTAAAGGGGCAAGTGGGAGGATAATAGATCTTGAAGAGTTCAAGAACCACAAAACACTATAAGTCAAATAAGATGAACCTGTAGATAGAACTATTGTACCATAACCAAATCGTAAGTCTGGAATAGTACCAAAGATACCTAGGAGGTATGGATTCATTATAGATGATGATGATGAGGTACACATCATAGAAGATGATGATCTAGTTACATACGATGAGGTAAGAGTTGTAGACACTCAGAGAAATGGATTGAAGCAAGCTTCTCAAAAATGGAACATTCATTTTGGTGAGATAATCAAAAGAGTTTGATTTTATCAAAAACAAGAATGGACCTAGTGTGTACAAAAGGGTCAGTGGGAGTGTCATGACATTCCTAGTATTATATGTTGATATATTATGGATAAGGAATGACATACTAATGCTACAATCAGTAAAGATAAAGTTGTCTAAACATTCATCCATGAATGATTTGGGAAGAATATCGTAATTGGGGATACAAATCTATATAGATAGATTCAAGAGGATTCTCGACTTAACCCAAGGAACGTATATTCATTTGATGCTAAAGCTGTTTAGTATGGCAAACTCCAAGAGATGTCTCATGATGATGAGCCATGAAGTTTATCTCTCTTAATAGTCCGCATAGACTCCTAAAAAAAGAGATTGCATGAGTGACAATCATTTATACAATGAAATATATGAGACCTGATGTTGAATGATCATATTCTGGAGAAGATCACTGTCAGACAGTAAAAATATCTTAAAGTACTTAACTGGTACTAAGAATGTGATTAAAATTTATGGTGGGTCTAAATTAAAACTGGAGGGCTTAATAGACTCAAGTTTTTCAGACAGACCAAGACGACAAAAAATTCACTTTAAGGTAAAGCGTTACCTTGAACGGTGGTGCAGTAAATTGGAATTTTTTTCAAACAGCAAAGAGTTGCTAGTTTAGTGATAAAGACTAAGTATATAGCTATAGATGAAGCTACAAGTTGATTATTTGGATGAAAAGTTCATTACAGAACTAGGAATAGTTTCTAAGTCTCATCTTGGATCTAAACATATGTTGTGGCACTTTCATTTGATTAGAGGAATCATTGAAATATGAGAAATCACTATAGAGATAGTGGACTCTCAAGAACAACATTATATATCCATTTACTGAAGCTTATCCAACAGCAGGATAATCGTCACTTAGAGAAGAAGAGTATGAGATACCATGGCGATTGGCTTTAGTGCAAGTGGGAGATTGAAAGTAGTATGCACACAAGCCAATCATGTTTGATGATAAAACATATACTTTGTAACAATCTTATTCATTTATTAATAAAAAGTATTAATTTATTAAAGGCTTTTAATTATCTACATGATGCTGCTTTATAATATGTGATAAACCCATAGTTTTAAGCAATGCTTTTAGAATAATGATGATGATCATTCTAATGAGATCTAAATTCTTAGAAAGCTTAAAACTAAAATAGTTCCCAATTGTTGGATTACTAAATTTGTGATTAGTAAATCTGGATAGATTGATACATACGTTACTTGCTCATTGGATGAGGATGATTGATCTCATGATCATTTGTGTGGAGACACTAAAATAAGTATGTAGTTGCTTATTATAGAATAATTTCACTGAACGTGGCTCGCTAAGGAATGCCTAATGGAGTTTTACTTGCCTGTCAATATGAATTCTTGTAGTGATAGTAGTACAAGTGATCCTTGAACTTGAGATCATCATAGTATCTTGTGTATGATGAATTAATTATACTTTGACTTATTCCTTAAGACACTTAGGGTATATCAAAGGGTATGCTTGGGTATAATAAGTCGTGCATGGAGATAATGTATGATCAATAAAGAATCTACCGCTTCTAGTAAAAGAAGAGAAATGTCCTATGTGATTCGATAAATGACAACCTAGTAGTCCTTGGCCAAGGCAGAATGAAATTAGAAAGGAATTTCTAATATGCATTATTTGGAGTTGTGCATTTAAGGATCGAAATACATATAATTAAATAAAATAAGATTTGACAGTAATTCCATGTCTTATATTTAATTGGGACATTGTATGGTGGAAGGATTGAATTGTACGGTAACTATTTACTCAAATGTTCTTTTATGATTAATGTTAAAATCTATATTATCTAGAAAGTCGTTAATCGTTAGTGAGGCTTATCCCTATTGTAGAATAAATATTATTTATTTAAATAAATTAATAGTTTAATTTATTTATTTAAATAAGATTATAATTGTTCTAATTGATTTATTCACAACCGGTTTAATATGGAAAACCTAAAGGGTCACACCATAAAAGAAAGAATAATTATTTAAGAAACAAATGACATAATCGTAATACTAAATTAATTATATTTAATTTAATCTATGGTGATAGAATAAATGAAATAGTTTAATATTTATTATTTAATATTTTGGAAATATTAAATATAAATTAATAAGAGGAATCTTATTATTATTAATATTATTATTATTTAATTTCTAAAGGAGTTTTGGAATTAATTAATAAAAGTACTCTCAAATTCCTAATAATATTAGGAGACTAACTAATTAAAAGAGTTTAATTAATTATTCCTAATAAGATTAGGAGCCTAATTAATTAAAGGAGTTTAATTAATTAAAATAAAACCCAATTTCTTAATTGTTAAGAAGGGTTGCCCACATCTATAAATAAGAGGAGTCTTATTATGAGTGTGTGTGGTTGTTGATTTTTTCACAACATACATAATTCTAATATTTGGGAGAGTATACCCTTTTCTATAAGAGATAAAAAAACTAGGGTTTTGCCAAACACCCATATTTTTGAATCTTTCTTCTTTCTTGGTGGATCACCTCTAGAGGCCAAACACTTGGGTGGCTAATGTTGATCAGAGGAAGGAACCAAACCCGGTGAATTCAAGTTGAACGCGAAAAGGATTTGGAGGTGAACTTATACCTGAGGAAGCTCGAATTTTTAAGGGTATGATTCTAGTTCTTTATCTTTTCGGTTAATTAATAATTGTGCATAAAGGATGATCCGGGTATATGGTTTGTAACATTTTAAAACTCTATTTTATCACGTTTCCGCTTACTTTGTGCAATTTGATTGCGTTCATGAATATTACAAACCTAACAATAACCCCATAACAAATTATGATAGAAATACAAAAAAAAACTAAAATATTATTAATTAAATAAAAAAATCCGATACATGATCATTCATCATCTTTACAATCACATTTCGCTTGGCAATTAGAAAATCAACTACTGGACCAGGCTGGATAATCATTGTTGTAGATACATCTCATAGTCATCAATTTAGAGTTAGGTTATAGAATCATCAATGCTCAGAAAAAGGGTGAGATAAAGAAACCAAAAAAGAAATTTTAAAAACAATTACCAATATTCAAAGACAAACCACCCTGAGTGGTACAAAAAGACGAATGGAATCCTTGACAGTCAAGAACACCACCACCAACATTAGTAAAATTATTCACATCATTGTGGAAGAAAGATTGACGAACAAGTAGGCAACCCTTGCAGTTCTCCATATATGTTAGACAATTGACAAAAAGAGCCATAACAAGTGTTGAGGAAAAATAACATACTGCTTTGCCGCATGCTGCCTCAAGATTATATTAAGAACTCCAGGGCTGGCCCTGAGTTTTTCAGGGTCTAAAACGACAAAAAAAAAAAAAATGGATGGCATGCGAATTCTTTAAAAATAGGTATAAAAAAAACACTATGAATTTTCTCTAAACAAAAGAACATAAATACGAAAGAATACCAAATATAATAACCGACTTTTTCAATATTTTCAAAGCATCATTCAAAGCACTAAAAAATGAAGAAAAAGGGACCCTAAAAAATTTTGGGCCTAAAGCCCGGACACCTTGGGCTTTAGCCCAGGGCCGGTACTGAAGAACTCGCAAGGCTTCTTGAGATTTTTTCTGACTCCTGACCACGTAATGCGTGTGCAATGGCCTGCATAGGAATTTTAGCTGCAAAACTTATTTCCACTTTGAATGTTTTCGATTGATATGGACGTCGTAACCTCTTTCGATCATTCTCATTTGGACTTCCGTGACCATTAGGGCTGCAATTACCATTATTTCTGAATATAAACAATCTGTTAGAACAAAGCCAACATCACATAATAATGACGTGAGCATTAATGAGTAATAGCTTACCGATAGTAAGTAATATCCTCGAGCACAATAGTAAACTCCAGTTTATTATGTGGAAGAGCACCAACAGTAAACAAACTCTTCTCCCCATCATAAGCGAAGTCTTTTCCATCTAACTCTGAATCGTAATTCTCATGAACTCGATCAAGCACTCTTCTTCCAATGCCCTTTCCATCAACTGGGCGGCCATCTTCATAAAAAAGGGCAACTTATTCAAAGTTATGCATCAAAAAGAGAAACCTAGTTGTGATATTTTTGCTTCTTATGTTATATTTTTTGTATAATAGATAAATTATATTACCATCTATACATATATACCCATCTTAAATCTCCACATTAAACTAAATATATATAAAGTAACTATGAATATTTATATAACCTAACTATGAATATTTTAATATATATATTTATAAATTTATCTCTAAATATTCATCTAAATATTTATAAACAAATATTCATATAAATTTATCTTTAAATTTATAAGAAAATATTTATTTATAAATTTATATAATCTTTTTTTTTTTTTTTAAAATAACTAAAAAAATTATGGAACTTGAATTTTTACATAATATAGTGTTTTGGCATGATTTGGATATTATACCAAAAAATGCATATACAGTTTGTGCTTGTACATGCATTTTTTGGTATAGGTATCTAAATCACGCCTAAAAACACTATATTATGTAAAAATTCAAGTTCCATAATTTTATTTTTTTAGTTGTTCTACAAAAAAAAATATTTTGGGTCCAGTATTTTATCGGTCCTAGGACTCCGGACTTTGATCCATGTTATATATATATGCGGATCAGGATCAAGTACATATTCTTATCTTACTCACTTTTGCTGACCCCCTTTAGACGACGGATCAGGCGATTTATATCATCTGCCAGTAAATACATACTTTTATCGACGCTATATGTTGTCCGTCATTAAAAGTATGAGCGCGACGGTTGTATGATCGAACGTCATCGATCCGTCGCTAAAGGGGGTGGAGACGTGAATAATAAGATAAGGGTATGCTGATTGATCCTTGTTCTATATATATATATATATATATATATATATATATATCAATAGAATAAATTTAAAAATATTGGAGACTACAAGTTATGGCGTTAGTTTAGTTAACTAATAAATTAGAATTGCTCAATGGTAGCATAATAGCCCAATAACCCATAGGTATTAGGTTTAAAACCTACTTGTGATATTTTTGCTTCATATGTTATATTTTTTGGGTATTAGATAAATTCTATTACCATCTATATATATATATATATATATATATATATATATATATATATATATTGTAAGACCCCAACTTTTAATAAAGATAATTTTTCTATAAATATCATTTTTTGAATTTGATATAATGTGGGTAGTATTTACAAATTTTTCAAAGTCACGCAAGTTGTTTTATAATATTCGATTGGTGAGGAATATTCGTTTTAACGAGGAATATTAAATGCGACGACACAATCATTAGTAGACCCCACAAATTAATTATTGTCGGATTGAGAAAACGACAAAAATATTTTTATGAAAATAATCTGGCGGAAGTTTTACAGTTAAAACTGTTGAACTACTCGGTAGTAAAAGTACAGTAATACGCGTGATTGCATAGTAGCACACGGTATGGATTAGTGATGCTTACGCAAGAAGTCACTCAGTTATACTCAACTATTGCTACAGTAATTGATGCAGCATATCTCTCATAATTATTGATTCAATTATTGTCACAATACCATCTGCATAATATGTTATATTATTAAATCAATAATTAAGACGACAAAGTTATTCATATTATTAAATTGTAATATTTACAATATCTAGAAGTTCTTTCAAGAAGAGGTTTGGTCACCTAATTGCGCGCCAATAGGGAGAAATCCTTATTGGAAAGCCCCTTTTCACAGGAGCGACACAGTTGTTAAATATTGTGAGTTATAATATTAATGATGAATGTTATTAAACATCAAAGTTGAGTTCGGAGTTGAATTTGGAGATGCGGACGTGATATTTGAGTTCGGAACGATGAAATTAGTAAAACTAGACTATAAACACAAAATTTTCCGGGGATAATTTTTTGGTCAAAAAAATCAACAGTTGACTTTTTCGGGAAAAGTCAAACTTCAAAATTTCAAAATTTATATTGTTGATAAAAATAGTTCCATTATGTTGGGATTATTAGTGTTAGTGGAAATCAACATTTATTTCGATAATAATTGATGTCTAGAGTTATATTGACCAATCGAATAATTAACCGGATAAATGAGCAATTGATTGCTATTAATTCATATGATTATAACTATTTATTCACATGTGTGTATTATTGATTTACATTCTTGTTACTATTAGGGGAATTGGTGCAAGATTGATAATACTTGCATGACTAAATTAAAAATGGAGGTATAGATGGAGGTACTATACTGTAATTGGTATTTTTACATGTCTAGAACTATTGATTCACATGATTTACTATTGAATCACATTATTTACTATTAGGGGAGGTGGTGCAAGTTTGATAATACTTGCATGACTAAATTAAAATAAAGGAAAAGAGGAAGGTATTATCTTGTAATATTCTCGAGCCCCCAAAATGTGCGATTATCGAAACTATATTTTCCTATAAATAGAAGCTCATTTCTTCATCATTCTTCACCAACTCACTCAAGCTATAGAAGCGAGTTATTATAGAGAGAAATTTTAGAGAGAAAGAAGAATAGAAGTCTCGCTACCTCTACTCCAAAGATATCCGATTTCTTTTCTAAGGTAAGGGGTATTATTTCTTTCTTCCGTCTTCATGAAGAGAACTTGATTTATTCCATTCTTTATTATTATGTTGGAATAACTTTTGTCTGTCTGATTACCGCATACATAGTGAAATTCTTCTATTATTCCATTCTTTAATATTACATTGGAATATCCTGCATGCGTTTACTGTGGGACACGATTCCGCCTTTATTATTACATTTGGAATATCACATGCATGCGTTTTACGCTGCACTGACATTCCCGTCTTTATTATTACATTGGAATATCCTCATCAGCGTTTCTGTGGGACTGGTTCCGTTATTTATTATTTTGTTGGAATAACCAGCTCGTGCGGTCTATCGCATGCCTGGTGATTTCTTTTGTTATTCCATTCCTTGTTATACTCAGTTGGTTAAAGTTTTGACTTCTATACTCCATGAAATTAGTGGAATATCCTTTATATTTGCGCTTCATCCAATATCTTTTCATGGAAATATTCTTCTTGGCATTCTTGAATTTTACTCTACAAAGAAGTATCATGTTGACAATTTGGACGTTGTTAGTTCCTGGATAAATTAATTCTTGAACTTGTTTTATTGAATTCTTATATCATTGTCATCATCCTCATGTTTATATTTTGTTGAAAGTCATCTGTGGCCTATAGTGCATAGATGGACTTGGTATGATTATGACCAGAGATTATTTAGTGTAAGCATAACTGTAATGTTACAAATGATGTGGTAAAAGTCATCATTGGCCTGTAGTGCGTTGATGGACAGTTGTTGGCATGATCATGACCATTGATGAATACACGAATATCCTTGGCCCGTGGTGCATGGATAATTTGTGGTCGTGACCACTAATGAATATCCTTGGTAGTAGTGCGGGGATGATGTGGATTATTAATTAAGTTGAGTCTCGGCGATAAAAAGTGATGAAAAACCCTTTTAAATCATAAAGATAGTAGATTTTATTCTCTACTTGACTCTTTTAATGGATTGCTTGTTCATTTGTAGTTAAACTTGATGTCTTTTGTATTTTATCGGTTTAACATTGTTGAAGGCTAATGATAATTTATCCCGCATTATCTTAGTCATAATATTTCTTCTTGGGCTAGTTGAGCTCACCCTTTCTTTCACTTTATTCTCTTGAAATGAGAATATAAATTTGGAACGAAGTCGGGGAGCGGAGTGACGGTCCGGAGATGATAGTATTAGTAGTCCTCACTATTACGTGAAATAGTGTGATAATAAATGTATTGAGGACTTATTTTTAGTTTGTGTCTTTGTCTGAAGACAATGATTGTATTAAAACTCACATTTCATGTTGTATATTTAAGTTTGTATCTCAATTTTGTACCATGTATTTGATGACTCGAGAATAGGTGATGTATACCTATTTTGGGGGCGTCCACATTAGTATCAAAGCTTAGGGATATGATCCCCTGCTAAGATGTTAGACAAGAACTAGGAGGGAGAGATGGGAAATTCCTTCGCTAGTATGACCTACCTAACTTTATTTGGTATTTAATTGGTCGGTCAGAGTATAGGGATAATATGTGATATGTTAATTAACCCTTGTTTTGTGGCAGTATTTGAAAATGGCATCCGAGAATGTTGAAAATATCAATGGAGCATAGGAGACCGTTGAGTCTCCACAGATCAATAACCAGGACAATGTGCATCAGGAAGACGACAATCCTCATGCAAACAACAACACCGACCAAATGATGAGCGATGGAATGTTCCGAGGCTTCATGCAATTCATGCAACATCGAGTAGAGGCGGCTCTCGTCCAAAATGCGGTGGAAACACCGCAAACTCTCGACGGTCACCGCCAAACAAAGTTCAGGCTGGGACCACCGGAGTTTTTTGAGAGCCAAAACCACTTACAATGAGCGTGGATAAAATGCAGATCAACAAGATATTTGATATCTTGGGTTGATCCGAGGAGCAAAGGTTCCTTTTACGACCTTCATGTTGCGAGCGGAGAGCGATTCTTGGTGGGAATCGTAAAAGCGTACTCAACTTCGCCGCATCTTGAAGATGTCTTGGGAGAAGTTCAAGAAGCTGTTCAATGACAAGTACTTTCCCAAAAGTATTCGTCACATGAAAGAGGTAGAGTTCATCAAGTTGGAGCAAAACAACATGGCCGTGTCGTAAATGCGAAGCCAAGTTTTCCGAAGTTATCCGGTTTTATATCCCATTTGGTTGATAATGAGGAGAGAATGACGCTAATGTTTCTAAGAGGTTTGAAACCAGAGATACGTCAATATCTTATCTCTCATAAAGCGTGTTTGTATTCAGATGTTGTTAATAGGGCTCAGTTATTGGAATGCGATAATGAGTCAACCCACCCAAAAGAGAGCAGCCGACAAAATGATAATACCAGTGATAGCAGTCATCGAAGCGGTGACAATAAGCGTGGAGGAATCAACATGCGAAATGGTAACCACTTGGTGGTAATCATGGCCAAAATAATAAGAATGGACATTTCAAGAAGAGAGATTCAAAATGATGAAAGACGTCGACACCATCACCGTTGTTAAGGAAGGAGAACGACCACCTATTATATGCTTCAAATGTGGAGGGGAGGGACATATCAGTCCAAACTGCGTGATGCCATCCAAAGCATGTTACAATTGTGGAAGAGAAGGTCACCTATCCCAATTTTGTCGTTCACCGAAGACAAGTCCAGCTGGGAAGGAGGCACCAAAGGTCGTCCCAGAAAAGTCAAAACCGGTAGTACAAGGGAGAGCGTTTGTTGTGACCTCCCAGAAAGCAAGGAACCCGAACGAGGTCATCACGGGTAAGCTTATCATAAACTCTAGCGAAGTCTATACCTTATTTGATCTGGGTTCTACCCATTCTTTTATTTCTCTACTTAGCTCAACGTTTAAATTTGACTCAGGAGAAATTAGACTTTGACTTATCTGTTGAAACTTCGGTTGGGAGAAACCTTCATTACATCCACTGTTTATAAGTCTTGTTTGGTTCAAATCGGTACCCTCACATTACCTGTCGATCTTATTTCATTAAAAATACTTGCATTTGACGTAATTATAGGGATTGATTGGTTAACTACTCATCATTCAAAAATTGATTGTTTTCGTAAGGTTGTTAGCTTTCATATTCCTAACCAACCTATTATGCGAATTCAAGTAACTAAACCATTAAAATCAATCACTGTCATCCCAAGACATAAAGCTATTCATTTATTGAAAAACGGATGTCAAGCTTTCTTAGCTCATGTTACAGATTTAAACAAAAATACGTCAATTTTGAATGATATTTCTATTGTTAATGAATTTCCTGACGTATTCCCTGAAGAACTTCCTGGCCTACCCCTAGAGCGAGAAATTGAACTTTGTATCGACCTTGAACCTGGTACAAAACCCATTTCCAAAGCCCTATATCGAATGGCTCTATTGAACTTGAGGAGTTAAAGACCCAATTGCGAGAATTGTTAGACATTGGTTTTATTAAATCTGAAATCGTCTCCTTGGGGTGCTCTGTTCTATTCGTGAAAAGAAAGATGGAAGTATCGACTTTGTATTGATTATCGGGAGTTAAATCATGTCACCATCAAAAATAGGTACCCATTGCCTCACATTGATGACTGTTTGACCCGATTGCAAAGGAGCCAAATTCTTTTCAAAGATTGATCTTCATTAGGATATCACCAATTGAAGATTAAAACCGATTACATTCAAAAGATCGCTTTGAACTTCGATGCGGACATTATGAATTCCTAGTCATGTCTTTTGGATTGACTAATGCTCCTACTTGCCTTCATGGATATGATGAACCGAGTATTCAAGGAATATTTGGATCACTTTATGGTCGTCTTTATTGATGACATCCTTATTTATTCCAAAAGCCGTGAAGATCATAAGCAACACTTGAGGCTGATACTCCAAAAGCTTCGTGAATATAAGCTTTATGCCAAGTTAAAGAAATGCGAGTTCTGGCTTGAGGAAGTAGCATTCCTTGGGCACGTAGTATCAAGTCATGGAATATCTGTTGACCCAGCAAAGATTGAAGCTATTCAAAGCTGGGAGCAACCCAAATCAGTGACCGAAGTGCGTAACTTTCTCGACTTAGCTGGTTATTATCGGAGATTCGTGGAAGGATTTTCTCGAATCGCTACTCCATTAACTCAGCTAACTTGGAAAGATACAAAATTCGATTGGAGTGAGGAATGTGAAAAGAGTTTTCAAGAACTCAAGAGGAGACTCATTTCAGCACCTGTTCTGTCAATACCATCTAGCTCGGAGGGATTTGTCATCTATAGTGATGCTTCAGGCAAAGGGTTAGGATGTGTTCTCATGAAACATGGGAAATTCATAGCCTATGCCTCGCGACAACTCAAAGAATATGAGAGGAATCATCCTACTCATGATCTAGAGTTAGCGGAAATGCTTTTTAAACTTAAGATTTGGAGGCATTACATATGGAGAGAATGTGGAGATCTATACGGATCATAAAAGCCTCAAATATTTCTTCACTCAAAATGAACTCAACATGCGGTAACGACGATGGCTTGAGTTGTTGAAAGATTATGATCATACCATCCTGGAAAAGCGAACGTAGTAGCTGACGCATTGAGTAGAAGATCATATGCGGGCACGAGTGCATTATTGTCAATGCAAAGGCCCATGGTGTATGACTTAGAAAGGATGGAAATAGAGTTAAAGACTCCATGGACCCATGTGATGATGGCAAATATACGAGTGGAACCGACTTTAATTGATAAAGTTAAAGCTGCTCAAACTACAGACCTGGAGCTGATGCGAATGACGAAGGAAGTGCAAGAAGGTGCTATTCCAGAAGCAAGAATCGATGAAGAAGGAATACTTCGAGTCAACTCCAGATTTTGTGTTCCTAACGATTCTGACTTGAAGTATAAAATCATGATGGAGGCACACAACACACCGTTTGCAATCCATCCTGGGAGTACCAAAATGTATTGTGATCTTCGACATACATTTTGGTGGATCAATATGAAGAGAGAGATAGCGGGTTTTATCTCAAGGTGTCTAACTTGTCAATGAGTCAAGGCGGAGCATCAAGTACCAAAAGGTCCATTGCAACCACTTGAAATTTTAGAATGGAAATGGGAGCACATTACCATGGATTTTGTTACTAGTCTTCCCAAGGTTTCTCAAGGCATAGATGTGATTTGGGTCATTGTTGATAGATTGACCAAGTCTGCTCATTTCTTATCGATACGAGAAACTTATACACTTGAACGTCTTGCTAGTATGTACATAAGGGAGATTATAAGATTACATGGTATGCCAGTAACCATAGTTTCTGATCGAGACCCAAGATTCACTTCAAGATTTTGGGTTAGTTTGCAAAAAGCTATGGGCACAGATTTACAATTTAGTTCGGCATATCATCCTCAAACGGATGGGCAGTCAGAAAGGACTATTCAAACTCTTGAAGATTTATTAAGACTCTATGTCCTTGACTTCAAGGGAAGTTGGGACAAGTTCTTACCATTGGTGGAGTTTTTCTACAACAATAGTTATCAAGCAAGTATTGGCATGGCTCCATTTGAGGCGTTGTATGGAAGAAAGTGTCGTTCTCCAGTATGCTGGGATGAGGTGGGTGAAGCAACGTTGTTGGGACCGGATTTGGTACGTATGACTACGGAAAAGATTCAAATGATCCGACAACGTATAAAAATCTCACAAGATCGACAAAAGAGTTATGCTGATCTTCATCGAAAGGACGTAGAATTCGATATTGGAGATCATGTGTTGTTACGTGTTGCTCAATGGAAAGGAGTTACGAGATTTGGAAAGAGAGGAAAGCTCAATCCTCGATTCATTGGCCCATTTTTAATCCTCGAACGAGTAGGAATTGTGGCCTATAGACTCGCTTTACCGCCAAGTATATCTCGTGTTCGTAATGTTTTTCAAATATCTATGTTACATAAATATGTGAAAGACCCGAGCCACATTATTAAGTTAGAACCGGATGAAATAGCGGAAGATTTAACGTATGAAGAGGTTCCTGTTAAAATCTTGGATAAGAAGGATCATATTCTACGCTCCAAGGTTATACCTCAAGTCAAAGTTTTATGGAGAAACCACGATGTGGAGGAAATGACTTGGGAGTTAGAATCTGAGATGAAGTCAAGATATCCTCACCTCTATGACATACCAGGTACGTACCCTAATTTCGAGGGCGAAATTTCATAAGAAGGGGAGGTTATAAGACCCCAACTTTTTAATAAAGATGATTTTTCTATAAATATTATTTTTTTGAATTTGATATAATGTGGGTAGTATTTACAAATTTTTCAAAGTACGCAAGTTGTTTTATAATAATATTTGATTGGTTGGGGAATATTCGTTTTAGCGAGGGATATATTAAATGCGACAAAGACAATCATTAGTGGACCCCTACAACGAATTATTATCGGATTGAGAAAGCGACAAAAATATTTTATGAAAATAACGGCGGAAGTTTTACAGTTAAAACTGTTAAACTACTCAGTAGTAAAAGTATAGTAATGCGCATGGTTGCATAGTAGCACACGATATTGATTATTGATGCTTACGTAAGAAGTCACTAAGTTATACTTAATTATTGCTACAGTAATTGTTGCATCATATCTCTCATATTATTGATTCAATTATTGTCACAGTACCATCTGCATAATATGTTATATTATTAAATCAATAATTGAGATGGCAAAGTTATTCATATTATTACAATGTCTAGAAGTTCTGTCAAGGAGAGGTTTGGTCACCTAATTGCGCGCCAATAGGGAGAAATCCTTATTGGAAAGCCCCCTCTTCCTGAGGACGACACAGTTGTTAAATATTATGAGTTATAATATTAATGATGAATGTTATTAAAAATCGAAGTTGAGTTCGGAGTTAAATTTGGAGACGCGGACGTGATATTTGAGTCTGGAACGATGAAATTAGTAAAAATAGACTATAAACACAAAATTTTCCGAGGATAATTTTTGGTCAAAAAAAAAATCAACAGTTGACTTTTTTTCGAAAATCAAACTTCAAAATTTCAAAATTTATATTGTTGATAAAAATAGTTCCATTATGTTGGGATTATTAATGTTAGTGGAAATCGACATTTATTTCGATAATAATTGATGTTTAGAGGTTATATTAACCAATCGGGTAATTAACCGGATAAATGAGCAATTGATTGCTATTAATGCACATAATTATAACTATTTGTTCATATGTGTGTACTATTGATTCACATTCTTGTTACTATTAGGGGAGTTGGTGCAAGAATTATAATACTTGCATGACTAAGTTAAAAATGGAGGTATAGATGGAGGTACTATACTGTCATTCGTATTTTCATATGTCTAGAACTATTGATTCACATGATTTACTATTGAATCACATTATTTACTATTAGGGGAGGTGGTGCAAGTTTGATAATACTTGCATGACTAAATTAAAAATAAAGGAAAAGAGGAAGGTATTATACTGTAATATTCTGAGCCCCAAAACATGCAATTATCGAAACTATATGTTGGAAGAATGCATATGGTGATTTGATGTTTAATGTAAATACTCTTGATTGTGTGTAAAGTCCTTCTGGAAATATATGTACAAGGACTTAGTGACAGATCAAAAATGTTAGGTTGATCTATGACTAGAAAGAAACAAATAGGCTAGTAGTCTATCCAGCTGATCAACAAAATGTGGAAGCTAAGGCTAGATCGTAGTACTGAAGTGATAGTAGTATATCTGCAGTGAGGGCCTCTCAAGGAATCGTAGAGTGATCCAGACGTCTGTCGAGCTAACTCAAAGATCGTAGTGTGCTCTCGAAAACGCAGAATTGGCAAGTCAAGCAAGTATTGATCGTAGTGTCAAAAGATCGTAGTGCGGATAGTCTTGAAAGAAGTCGTAGTGTTCTATTCAATGTATGACAAGACACCACGATATGAATCGTGGAGTGTCATCTCTCCTATGTCAGCGAGATCGAAGTCTACCTTCTATTTGAAGATTTATTCCAACAATTGAGGAATGAGTTTTAAACGTTACAGCTCTCACCAGTCCCAACGGTACAAAAATATCCTTAGTATTGAACAAAAGAAACGTAGTCAAGAAGCTAAGAAAAGGACCATGGGGCAGAAGAAAACACCTTTTCAAGTGTTAGGTGAGAAAGCAGTCTGCCGTGTCAGTGGGCCAGAAGGCAGATCAGAAGATGTGCAGAAATGTCTCAATCAAAGCTCAAAAATGTCAAACGCATTTAATGCTTCATCAAAGGACTTCAACGGATAGATTTTAAGGATCTCATATATACAGGATTCAGACTAATAGGTGAAATAAGCAAGCATTATACAAAACGAACAAGAACACAAAGTGCAGAACCCTACGATCTGAGAAAAAGGAAAAAGCTTGCTCAGCTACTCAGTTCTTTCGAACAAGTGCTTAATCAAGAATCGAGTAGCCTCCATCACAACTCAACAACTGTAAATCTACTGAAGTGTGAAGTTCCAAGTTAGAAGAACTTGAAGAGTTCTAAGTGAACTGTGAAGAGCCAAGTCTGCTGGACTTGAAGAGTTCAAAAGTGAACTTAGAAGTGCCTAGACTGCTAGTCTAGAAGGAATCTGTGAGATTCAGAAAGTGTACAAGACATCCTTAGTGGATTTCCTACTCAGGGAGTAGAAGAGTGGACTAGGAGCTTTTGAGTGCTCCGAACCACTTAAAAACAATTGTGTCCTTATAACTGCTATAACTGCTATAACTGCAATAACTGTCTCTCTCTCTTTAACCTGGTATCCAAAAGATATTCAAAGCATCAATTATTCTGTTGTGCTTAAAAGGTTTATCAAAACATTCTTTTAACAAATAAAAGTTTTTAATTATCTATTCAACCCCCCCTTCTAGATAACTACTGTGCTTTCGGGAACTAACAATTGGTATCAAAGCAGGTTCTATAATACAGCCCACAAAGCTTAAGTAGATCTAATGGCACATTTACCAAGTGAATCAAAGACAGGAGGAGGCAGCAAGCCACCAATGTGCAACAAAGATAAATTTGCTAACTGGAAGGTTAGGATGCAAGCTTACATGGACTCAATAGATGAAGATCTATTTGACACCGTTCAAAATGGGCCCTACATTCCTACAAAGCTTGCACCAACTACAGATGATCCAAATAGAGTACAGATCAAGGTCAAAGAAGAATGGACAGAGAATGAGAAGAGAGCTGTCTAGCTTGATAAAAAGGCCAAGAATATCTTATTTCAATCATTAGAAGATGACCTATTTGAAAACGTGGTCAACTGCAAGACAGCTAAGGAGGTTTGGGAAGCACTACTCATCATGCATGAAGGAACAGAAGAAGTCAGAGAAAATAAACAATCTCTCCTGACTCAACAATATGAGATGTTTGCTTATGTTCAAGGAGAAAATGTTACTGCTATATATGAGAGATTCAACATTCTGCTCAACTCTCTACGAGCTTATGGAAAGATCTATCCAAACAAGGATCTGATTATAAAGTTCATGAGATCTTTACCAAGTAAATGGGATGCCAAAACAACAACCATTAGAGAATCAAAGAATCTGCATGAAATGACTGTTCAACAGTTATATGGTAATCTCCTCACATACAAGCTGGAGCTGACACAACGAGCAGAAACATTATCTGAAGGAAGAAAGAAAGACAAAGGTGTTGCCCTCAAAGTAACTAAAAACACATCCAAGATCAACACTGAAGTTGACTCTTACTACGATGAAGATGATGATGAGGACCTTGCAATGCTAGTCAAAAGACTAAGAAGATTCATGAGACAAGGTAGGACTAGCAAGCCAAAAAAGGTTGGAAACTACAACAACCAGGAACAAATGAATGATCTATGCTACAACTGCAAGAAACTTGGCCACTTCATCGCCAACTGCAACAAACCTCTCAGGGAAGAACTCAAAAAGAAATCAAATGCAAAGAAGGAATACAAAGGCAACAAGAGACCAGCAAAGAAAGACAAAGGCCTTGTAGCTGGAGGATCGTGGAGTGACTCTGACAATAACTCAACTCCAGAATCTGGAGACGATGAAGATCCCCAGATGGCTAACCTATGTCTGATGGCCAAAAGTGCAAGAGACAAACAGAACTCCAACATACATGAAGTAAGTATTGATGAGGTATTTGACTTTAACTCTCCTGACGTAGATATTAATGATCTTAGAACTGCATTACATGGCATAACATCAGATCTACACCAATATATGAAATGGTTTAGAGTTCTGTCTAAGGATTATTAACTTCTTTAAAATGAAAAAGAAAAAGTTCAAGAAGAACTGGAAACTGTTCTTCTCAACACTAATTCTTTTTCTGAACTTGAAGCTGAGAATAAGCTCTTGAGACAATCAAGTGAGCTCAATGCCAAACGAGAGTCTAGTCTAACCTCAAAAATTGAGGATCTAGAAAAGACCATCTCAACATGGAATAAATCCTCTTCATCCATAGACTCTTTGATCTCTAATCAGAGGAATATCTCTGATAGAACAGGACTAGGCTTTGGGGAATCTATCCCAGGGTCAAGTGTGGAAAAACCAAAGGATATTAACACTAGTAATGCCTCAGGCCTTAGTAGAGGCATTATATTTGTGAAATCCTCACAGAATGATGAGCCCGTCAAACCCTGCCCGGCTAACTCAATTCATATTCCCAGAAGTCAGGGATCCCATGTTGGTCTAGGTTTCAAAAAAGAGAAAAGTAATCTAGCCACTACTCATCAACCTCGAAGGATCGTAGAGTCAAATAAAATCAACTCTATGAACCAACCAGGAAGATACAGTAGTAGTAAGATATACTCTCCTAAATTTATGAAACAAAAGAACACATGCAAAAAGGGATATCAACCTAGCAGGTGGATGACCAGTAACCCACAAAAGTCCAAATGGAGGAAGACCTCTCACACACACACACGTACATGCATCATATCAAATGCTTTGAGTGCCACAGAGTTGGTCACAAGGCTGTTAGTTGTCATTATAACTCCATGCACGAAAGACCCAAAATCAAGCAGATTTGGGTCCCCAAGGGTACTAACATAGTAGGACCCATGCAAATATGGGTACCAAAATGAAGGTTCAATTTTACCTCAGGAAAGGAGCTCTGCGAACACAACCTGGTATCTGGACAGTGGATGTTCAAGGCACATGACTGGGAACAAAGCTCTCCTAACTAACTTCATAGAGAAGGAAGGTCCCTCGATCATATTTGGAGATAATGGCACTGGCAAGACAAGAGGCTATGGCTCAGCTGGAAATGGTGTAATATCATTCAGTAAAGTGGCCTATGTGGAAGGACTACAGCACAACCTTCTAAGCATTAGCCAACTCTGTGACAAGGGGCATCAAGTAACATTCATCAACAATCAATGTCAAGTCTGAGATCTGAAGACATCTGCAGTAAAGCTAACCGGAATAAGAGAAGGAAATGTCTACACAGTAAATCTTGGACAACTAAGCTCAGACGAGACAATATGCTTTCTGGCTAAAGCATCTGAAGAAATGAGCTAGCTATGGCATCGAAGATTATCTCATCTCAACTTCAAAAGTATATCCAAACTAGCATCAAAAGATCTAGTTGCAGGACTACCAAAGTTTAACTTTGTTAAAGAAAGGCCATGCAATGCCTGTCAACTTGGGAAGCAGACCAGAAGTACATTCAAGAGTAAAACTATCAACTCAATTGACAAATCATTGCAGCTGTTACACATGGATCTTTTTGGGCCAATTCTAACCACAAGCCTTGGAGGAAAGAGATACTCCCTGGTCGTAGTCGATGACTTCACTAGATTCACTTAGGTATTCTTTCTAACCTCAAAAGATGAGACAAGCTCCCAGCTGATCAAAATGTTCAAACTTGTGATGAACAAGAAAGGAGAGAAGATCAAGGCTATAAGGAGTGATCATGGTAAAGAATTTGACTTCTCAAAAATGGATCAGTTCTGTTCTAACAATGGCATCAGTCATAACTTCTCAGCTCCACGAACTCCTCAACAAAACGGGGTTGCTGAAAGAAAGAACAGAACATTAATAGAGGCTGGAAGAACTCTACTAGCAAAGACTCATCTGTTTGGAGTATACAGGCGAAGCGATTAACATCGCATGTTATACACAGAACAAATCACTTATACACTCTACGATTAAGAAGACTCCCTATGAACTGTGGAAAGGAAGAAAACCTAATGTTAGCTATTTTCATATTTTCGGGTGTACATGTTACATTCTCAACAATGGAAAACAATACCTGACAAAGTTCCAAGCAAAATCAGATGAAGGAATCTTCCTCGGGTATGCCACAGATAGCAAGGCCTACAGAGTGTTCAACAAGAAGACACTAAGTGTAGAAGTCTCAATTCACATCATCTTTGATGAAACAGAATCAGACAAAATAGTGCTCCAAGACACTACGAACGAGATCATCGAGCCCAACACTACGATCGTAGTACCTGATAATGAAGTCGTTGAGCAAGAAAATGAGATCGTAGAGAGGCCTATGCCAGACAATGAATCTTCACATCAAGAAGAAGAAATAGATCTTGAAGATCTGAGACAAGAAGGCATAAGAACGGATGTTCCAACAGGAAGCAGATGGGCAAGAGATCACAATCAAGATCTAATCATTGAAGATCCAAATGCAAGAGTCAAAATAAGAGCTGCTACTCAAAATGAATGTTTCTATCTAAGCTTCCTATCTCAAATGGAACCAAAGAAGATAGAGGATGCTATGGAAGATTCCAGCTGGATAGAGGCCATGCAGGAAGAACTTAATCAGTTCGAGAGAAGTAAAGTATGGAGACTGGTACAAAGACCAAAGAACCACCCTGTTATAGGAACCAAATGGGTATTCAGAAACAAGATGGATGAAGATGGAGTAATCACCAGAAATAAGGCAAGACTAGTGGCTAAGGGTTACTCTCAGGAGGAGGGCATTGACTATGACGAGACATTTGCACCTGTTGCCAGACTGGAAGCCATCAGAATATTCCTTGCTTTTGCTGCTCACATGAAGTTCAAAGTCTTCCAAATGGATGTCAAAAGTGCATTCTTAAATGGTGAACTTCAAGAAGAAGTCTACGTAGAGCAGCCTCCAAGTTTCATCGATCCACTTCTCTCTAATTATGTCTTTAGATTAGACAAAGCCTTATATGGTCTCAAACAAGCACCTAGAGCATGGTATGAAACACTGACTAACTTTCTTATTGAAAATGGATTTACTAGAGGTAGAGTAGATACTACATTATTCCTTAGAAAGCATAAAGATAAGGTCCTATTAGTTCAAATCTATGTTGATGACATTATCTTTGGTTATACTGATGAAAAATTGTGCAAAAGATTTTCCAAGCTTATGCAGAGCAAATTTGAAATGAGCATGATGGGTGAGCTGAACTTCTTTCTTGGACTGCAAGTAAAACAGACTGATGAAGGAATCTTCATAAACCAAGCCAAATACATTAAAGACTTGCTCAAGAAGTATGGCATGGAATCTGCATCTCCCATGAAAACCCCAATTGCTCCTGCTACCAAGCTTGACAAAGATGAAAAAGGTAAAAGTATTGATATAACTCAATACAGAGGTATGATTGGCTCTCTTTTATATCTTCTTACTTGATGAGACCAGATATAATGTTTACAACATGCATCATGCTAGATTTCAGGCATGTCCTAAAGAATCTCATTTGACTGCTATAAAGAGGATTTTCAGGTACCTCAAGGGTATACCTCACTTGGGACTCTGGTATCCCAAGGAATCCTCATTTGAGTTAATAGGATACACAGATGTTGATTTTGCAGGCTGCAAAATAGATAGAAAAAGTACCAGTGGCACTTGTCAATTGCTAGGTAATAGACTTGTATCCTAGTTCAGCAAGAAGCAAAACTCAGTATCTACTTTAACTGCGCAAAAATTTGATATATCGTCTTTGGTAGTTCTTTGTGAATGAGATCCTATGGATGAAAAATCAGCTAGCAGATTATGGGTTTGAATTCAAATCTATACCTATTCATTGTGACAACACAAGTGCAATTGCTATAACTCATAATCCTGTCATGCATTCTAGGATAAAGCATATAGAAATTAGATATCACTTCATTAGGGATCATGTACAAAATGCAAATATTTCTTTACAATATATCCCTACTGAAAATCAACTTGCTGATGTTTTTACAAAACCTCTAGATGAATCCAGATTCAACAAATTGATAAGTGAACTAGGCATGCTTAATTTGCAAACATGAAATATTGTGCTTTAGTTTGTACTAACCATACAGATTTAGAGGCTGTGTTCGAAATCAAAAACATGATTGAAGGAAGTCCACGATCGTAGAGCCAAAGTACATAAAACTCAACGACCGCTGAACAGAATCAACGATCGTAGTATAGATTCAACAAAGCAAGAGGAGCACCCTATGATGATCAAGCATAATTCAAAGCATTCCTTCTGATAAGTGCCTCTGGGACAAACCTAACCCTTGTTTCATTCAAGAGGTTGGCCCTTCCTGAGTTACTCTTATTCAAGAAGAATGTTAAGTCAAAAAGATTCATCACAAGGACCTATTTAGACTCTACGACTGCTAACACCGACTCGACGATTGCCGAACAGACTCTACGACTACAGAACAAACTCAACGACTGATGAACAGACTCGGCAATTTCAAAGACTATCTCAATGATCGTAGTCCTCCTGAAGAAAACATTAGCTCAGATTTGTTAAGGACAATTTAGTACAATCCTTCTTTGACAGATTCGTAGAGCCAAGCAAAATTTGACACCTGTCCCACTAAGCAAAATAGAGAGAGGGAAGTTACAAGTACGAACTAAAATCATCTTTTTAAGTTCAAAAGATTATCTCCCTCTCATCCTCCCTCAAGCAGAAACCCTAAATCAGCAGCAAGCTCTGTAAACCTCATCTCCTACAAAGAAAACAATGGCAGCTTCCAATGTTGTTTCCGGATACAGACTATGTTTCGACGAGTTCAAAACTGTTGAACCCCAATTTCACAAGACTCTGTCTCTACTAAAGAAGGCAGGCCTCGAAGAAGCCTTGGGTACAGACACATTGATCTACCTAGAGTTGGTCAAGGAGTTCTACAATAACGGTGTGCTTGAAGATAACACTATCACAGCAAGAGTCAGGAACATTAAAATCAAATTAAAGGCTGAGGATATTAACCTAGCCCTAGGTCTTAAGTCAGAAGGCTACCGGTCCATAGAAGGCATAGATTTTCACAAGGGTCTCAAGAAGATGCATCACCAGAAGTCACCAACTGTTAAAGGAATCAAAAAGAAGGAATTTCCACAAAGGTATGAGTTTCTAGCCGATATTGTTGGAAAATGCATATGCTGTAAAAGCTCAGGCCATAACTCTGTAAATGAGGTACAACTAAAACTCATGACTGCCATATGCTATAAAACACAACTAAACTATGGGGCTATTTTACTTGAATGGATTGGGAAATGGATGAGCGACTCAAAGAAAACCAAGAGCTCACAGAAGATGCTCTACGGATGATTCATCAGTATTATCCTGCAGGCTGCTCTTGGTGACCTAATTGAAGATGATGAAGGTGAAACCATAAATCCAAATAAACGAATGACCCAGCAGCTGTTTGAAAACTGGAAAAGAAATCCAGCTGAAAATGTGAAGATGGCATCTGAATCCAGTGGTCGAACTGGTGAGGTAAAGGGAATGGGAACTGCAGGGAATATGCCTGTTGTCAAAGAATCTGAGGAAGAAGAAGAAGCAAACAAGGGAGAACCCATTGCGTTAATCAGAAAAAGGAAAGTCAAATCAATGGAAGAACTTTAAGGATCCTCCACCAACAAACATGCAGAGTCCTCAAACATTGAGACTCTCAAAATCTTAAGAAGAAAGGAACAACAAGTTGAGGCTGCAAAAGACAGAGCAACCATATCACAACTACTGAAGATGAGTAAGACCAGCCACAAGGGCAAGAAGCCATCAGCCTCTTCGATCGTCGAGTCTCCTCCGATCGTAGAGCATAGACCAAACAAGGAAGCTGATGAAGAAAGCCCTGAGGCTGTAGCTCAGGCTAAAAAGCCAAGGAGGAAACTTGTCAAGAAGTATATCCTTGGCAATAAAGAAGTGCTAAGAAGGGAAGCAGAAGGACTGAATTCCAAAAAGGAACCAACTAGTGAATGTCAAGATGTCATTACTCATGCTGAAGAGAAGGTACCTGAAGACCACATGATAGAAGATACACCCACTGAGGGGGAGATGCCCAAAGATCTTCCACTAGAGAATGCTCCAGTTGAGGGGGAGCTATTGACATTTCAACAAAATGATCAAACTGAGGGGGAGGATTATGACACCTCAATTGCTGAAAAAGAAGTTCCTGGAGGAGTTGATAAAGAACCAGTGCAAGCACATCCTGAAGCAATTGATATAATGGAATCCTCAACCGAGAGTAGAGAAAAAAATGAAGAAGATGAAGTCAAAATCATTGCAGAGGGCATAGACGGATACAAAAGATACAACTATGAGCAACTATTTGCATATCTTCCTATGATGCCCTTCCACCAGGCCCAGATTCTAAACTCTTGGGATCATATGTTCCAAAGTTTCAAAGAATACCCAGCTATCTCTGTACTGGCCAATGGATTTCCAGGAAAACTCACATTTGCCAAAAAGCTTCTCACCAACAATTCCTCCTCACCGGACAAACTTGAGGTACTGTCAATTCCAACTATCTTCAGAACCAATCATTTGCCATCAGCCTCATTCAATCAATTCTATGAATTCCCACAATGGCTGCAAGTGATTCTCCATCCCCAAAACCAATTTCCGATTCATGAGGTCCCAAAATCACAATCGAGAAACCAAAAATAACCAACCCCATAAGGCTACCAGATTCTATCCTCTCTACGATTACTAACTCTAGCCCTTTGGTAGAGTGTACATCTCCAATCGTAGAGTCACCAAGGTTCACCATCCAAAATCAGGCCCCTCCATCAGATATCCCTTCCTCATCTAGAAATGAATGCTTCAATCTTGAACTTACTCTCTACTCACTACAAGATCGATTCAAGAACACCTCATCTCCTCCACAAATTCCAAATCTGAATGAAATACTGTCCGAACTATCAACAAAAGCTGACTTGTCAGCCATGTCTGCAAAGGTTATTAAGGAACTCGACGAAAGTCTTGAAGATCATACTGCACTTGTACAGATGAGATTGACATATATAATCAACACCGCGAATAATCTTCTAAGCATTCTGAGCCCCGAACTGTGCCAAACACTCAAAGAGATTATCAAAGAAATGCTACAAAGCATAAAGGACAGGGACGATATTCACTTCCTTGCAGCCAAACGACATAGGGACGCTGTCATGATCCTACATAAAACTCAAGAATCTCAAAATCAACTGATGATAAACAGCATACAAAATCTTCAGACTGTTGTCAAAGAGTTTCAACAATTCTATGTCGGAAGGGCGAAGAAATGTATTAACATCCTCTCCATCCTTCAAAGAACGAAAGCCGTGTCTCAAGCTCTAATAGAAGAAAATAGAGAAGACATTGCCCAGACCAAAAGTCAGCTCAACGAGCTTGTCCAAGGAGTTGCTCACCTCTCCGAAGACATTCGAACCCTTGTTGCTGATATAAAGGGGGAGAATAAAGGCAAAGGAGATCGGGAAAGTCAGGGAGGCAAGGGAAGAGGCAGAGGACAATTCCAACGATTCCAAGCTCAAGGTATGAGGAACCCTCCTGCAAGGCAAATATCTCAGCAGACTCCACAATCAAGCTATCAGACTCCACGATCTGATCAGCAGGAAGTATTGGTAGCTCAACCCTTAAGGAGTCTAGGGCCGACTACTAGCTCATATGAAGTAACTGCAACATGCCTAAGAATGCCAATTGGAGATCCAGCATTCATGAATAGGCACGACCACAATCCAAGATTAAGCCCTAGTGAGCTCGAAGATTTGGATAGGAGAGATGAAGCTAGCAGAAAAAGGAGAGCAGAGGAAAAGGCAAACCCCCAAGGAGCAAAAGGCCAAGGAAATAAGGATAAGTTGAATTTCAATTCTTATTGATGTATCTAATCTCAAATGTAACATCTATCTTCATACATCAATAAATTCATGCTTATTCTCTAGAAATTTCAGTTGCTCACTGAAATACTAAGTCATGTTTACTTTTTTTGCACTGCATATAGAATTCAACAATCATGACAACAAATCTCCTTAGTTATGTCAACATCAAATAGGGGGAGATTGTTGGAAGAATGCATATGGTGATTTGATGTTTAATGTAAATACTCTAGATTGTGTGTAAAGTCCTTCTAGAAATATATGTACAAGGACTTAGTGACAGATCAAAAATGTTAGGTTGATCTATGACTAGAAAGAAACAAATAGGCTAGTAGTCTATCCAGCTGATCAACAAAATGTGGAAGCTAAGGCAAGATCGTAGTACTGAAGTGATAGTAGTATATCTGCAGTGAGGGCCTCTCAAGGAATCATAGAGTGATCCAGACGTCTGTCGAGCTAACTCAAAGATCGTAGTGTGCTCTCAAAAACGCAGAATCGGCAAGTCAAGCAAGTACTGATCATAGTGTCAAAAGATTGTAGTGTGGATAGTCTTGAAAGAAATCGTAGTGTTCTATTCAATGTATGACAAGACACCATGATATGAATCGTGGAGTGTCATCTCTCCTATGTCAGCGAGATCGAAGTCTACCTTCTGTTTGAAGATTTATTCCAACAATTGAGGAATGGGTTTTAAACGTTACAGCTCTCACCAGTGCCAACGGTACAAAAATATCCTTAGTATTGAACAAAAGAAACGTAGTCAAGAAGCTAAGAAAAGGACCATGGGGCAGAAGAAAACACCTTTTCAAGTGTTAGGTGAGAAAGCAGTCTGCCGTGTCAGTGGGCCAGAAGGCAGATCAGAAGATGTGCAGAAATGTCTCAATCAAAGCTCAAAAATATCAAACGCATTTAATGCTTCATCAAAGGACTTCAACGGATAGATTTTAAGGATCTCATATATACAGGATTCAGACTAATAGGTGAAATAAGCAAGCATTATACAAAACGAACAAAAACACAAAGTGCAGAACCCTACGATCTGAGAAAAAGAAAAAAGCTTGCTCAGCTACTCAGTTCTTTCAACAAGTGCTTAATCGCAAGAATCGAGTAGCCTCCATCACAACTCAACAATCAGAAATCTCTTCAAGTGTGAAGTTCCAAGTTAGAAGAACTTGAAGAGTTCTAAGTGAACTGTGAAGAGCCAAGTCTGCTAGACTTGAAGAGTTCAAGAGTGAACTTAGAAGTGCCTAGACTGCTAGTCTAGAAGGAATCTGTGAGATTCAGAAAGTGTACAAGACATCCTTAGTGGATTTCCTACTCAGGGAGTAGAAGAGTGGACTAGGAGCTTTTGAGTGCTCCGAACAACTTAAAAACAATTGTGTCCTTATAACTGCTATAACTGCAATAACTGTCTCTCTCTCTTTAACCTGGTATCCAAAAGATATTCAAAGCATCAATTATTCCGCTGTGCTTAAAAGGTTTATCAAAACATTCTTTTAACAAATAAAAGTTTTTAATTATCTATTCAACCCCCCCCCCTTTCTAGATAACTACTGTGCTTTCGGGAACTAACACTATATTTTCCTATAAATAGAAGCTTATTTCTTCATCATTCATCACCAATTCACTCAAGCTATAGAGCAATTATTATAGAGAGAAAGAAGAATAGAAGTCTGTTACCTCTCTACTCCAGTATCCAGTTTCTTTCTAAGGTAAGGGGTATTATTTCTTTCTTTCGTCTTCATGAAGAGAACTTCTGTTATTCCATTCTTTATTATTATGTTGGAATAACTTTTCTACATCAAATCTCGCATACATGGTGAAATTCTTACATTATTCCATTCTTTATTATTACATTGGAATATCCTCACATACATGCGTTTCTGTGGGACTGATTCCGCCTCTTTATTATTACGTTGGAATATCACATGCATGCGTTTTCACGTCCGACTGGTTCCGCCTCTTTATTATTACGTTATAATATCACTCGTGCATGCGTTTTACGTGGGACTGGTTCCGTTTATTTATTGTTCTGCTGGAATAACTTTTGCAATGCGGTCTATCGCATGCCCGGTGATTTCTTTTGTTATTCCATTCCTTGTTATACTCGGTTGGTTAAAGTTTTGACTTCTATACTCCATGAAATTAGTGGAATATCTTTGATATTTGCGCTTCATCCAAAGATATCTTTTCATGGAAATATTCTTACGAGCATTCTTGAATTTTACTCTACAAAGAAGTATCATGTTGACAATTTGGGCGTTGTTAGTTCTGGATAAATTAATTCTTGAACTTGTTTTATTGAATTCTTATATCATTATCATCATCCTCATGTTTATATTTTGTTGAAAGTCATCTATGGCACAGAAGTGCATAGATGGACTTGGTATGATTATGACGATTATTATTGATTGTAATCATGGCCGTAATGTTACAAATGATGTGGTAAAAGTCCTCATTGGCCCGTAGTGTGTTGATGGACAGGTGTTGGCATGATCATGATCATTGATGAATACACGAATATCTTTGGCCCGTAGTGCATGGATAATTTGTGGTCGTGACCCTAATGAATATCTTTGGTCGTAGTGCAGGGATGATGTGGATTATCTATTAAGCTGAGTCTCAGCGATAAAAAGTGATGAAAAATCTTTTTAAATCATAAAAGATAGTAGATTTTATTCACTACTTTACTCTTTTAATGAATTGCTTGTTCCGCTGCAGTTAAACTTGATGTCTATTGTATTTTATCAGTTTAACATTGTTGAAGGCTGATGATAATTTATCCTGCATTATCTTAGTCATAATATTTCTTACTGGGCTAGTTGAGCTCGCCCTTTCTTTCACTGTTCTCTCAGGAAATGAGAATATAGCTAGAACGAGTCGGAGAACGGAGTGACGGTCCAGATGATAGTATTAGTAGTTCTAACTATTCTGTGAAATAGTGTGATAATAAATGTATTGAGGACTTATTTTGAGTTTGTGTACTGTCTAGAAGACAATGATTGTATTAAAACTCACAGCTCATGTTGTATATTTAAGTTTGTATCTGAATTTTGTACCATGTATTTGACGACTTAGAATAGGTGATGTATACCTATTTTGGGGCCGTCACATATATGTATATAAATTTATCTTTAAAATTTATAAACAAATATTTATTTATAAATTTATAAATATTTCATCTAAAATTTAGATATGAATATTTTTTATAAATATTTATACAAATATTTAGAGATAGATTTATAAATATTTATATGAATATTTCTTTACATATATATATATATATATATATATATATATATATCATAGTTACTTTATATATATTTAGTTTAATGTTGAGATTTGTTTAGTATTTTATTTAGTTTGACATGAAATTTTGAAAAGAATATGTATGTATGTATATATATATACACACACACACACACACACACACACACACACACACACACATATCAGTAGAATAAATTTAAAAATATTGGTGACTACAAGTTATGGCGTTAGTTTAGTTAACTAAGGGCATTCACAACGGTTTGCTTATCTTTATTCCCACTCTGCAGTGTTATTGAGTCATTCTACAAAATAGGGATTCAATTTTTTCACTATGTACCCAACAGGTTCCTTTTATTGATTCCTTAAATAATAAAATTTGAAATTTAAAAGTTCCAACACTCAAAACATCAAATTAAAAATAATCTTATAATTTATAAAAGAGAGTATAATTTATCAATTATATTCTACTGTAAAATAATTTTTTATTTTATTTTAAATTTGAAGTAATTTATGGAGTGAGTATTGAATGTAGTTGCAAATATACATAAGATCAATATTAACTTTTAAAAAGTTAATTTGTGATAATTTTAAATTTAAATTTAATATGGTTCATTTAAATTTTGAAAATAATAAATTTTATAATTAATAGTACTTTTATAATATTTAGAATTATATTGACATAAATTAAATAAATTTATACCAATTTGAAATTTGAAATTAATTTTTAAAAAATTAGTCAATATTAAGTTTATAATTTGAAAATGAAGTGGTAAAAAAATATCAAGATGTGTATAATTGATGAGTTGTCCACTTAAATGAGGGTGTGAAATGTCATTGTGTATATATAGAGAATAAACTTTTGACTCTCTCACACTGTGGACTAAAATTTTATATAGAGTTTAAAATAGAGTCAAATAAGGATAAGAAAACTGTTGGATAATGATTTGTTGATGTATTCTTCAAAATTGGGAATAAAGAGTTGATTAGAAAACTGTTGGTAATGCTCTAATAATTTAGATGACTTAGTGGTAGCATAATGACCCAATAACTTATTGGTCTTATGTTCAAAACCTAAATTTATAAATTCTATAACCATCTATATATATATATATATATATATATAAAATTTATTTTAAAATTTATACACAAATATTTATTTATAAATTTATAAATATTTCATCTAAAATTTAGATATGAATATTTTTATAAATATTTATATGAATATTTAGAGATAAATTTATAAATATTTATATGAATATTTCACTGTATAAAATTGTATCTAAATAAATAAATAAATTTAAATGAAAAATGAAGCGTTTTGGGGGGAAAAAAGAGGCATGTTTATTGAATTTGTCTTAATTTTGGGCAACAATTTACTAGTCGTTGCAAAAAAATATATTAAATACGCAATGAAAAAAAATTATTGCTAATGAATGTGGCCTATATTAGGCAACGAAATATAGCAACAAAAAATTTTTCGTTGCCGACGATGAGGAGAAATCTCATCGGCAACAAAAAAGAAATAAGTCGGTGTGTATTTTTTTCCCGCTAACGATTTGGCAACGAATTTTTGCAACGACTTATGAATTTCGTTACGAAAAATTAAAACCTTTCATAAACTGTACCGAATGACAAATTTCATTTCTAAATGTCTATTTTTTTATAGTGTGGGTTTATGAAATATAGTGAAAATACAGAATGGAAATTATTTGTGTGTGTGTGTCCATTAAAACTTAAAGCATGTAACTAGCAAGGTAGTCTCCAAGAATTCGAAATTAGTCTCAAAATTATGCAGTTACATAAAAAACAAATAAAATTCATGCAAAACATGTACTAGTTCAAAACAAACAAAAATGATTTATTTTGTGGAAGCATTTGCATGTAAATATACGTGTAAGCATCGCCTCACCACCTTCCAAATCTCTCCCACATGCCTAAACTCAACATCCTCCACGTACGTACTTGCCATGAAATGCTTGCATTCAATCAAACCCCGGCCCAAATCTGCTAGCTAGCTATAAAAACCCTTCATCACCACCATTTCACCCACATCATTCTCTAAACAGCCCTATCAATACCTATATATTCCACCACACCACACACAATGGCAAAACTCCCGGTTCTTGCCGCAGTTATCCTTATAGCCCTTTTCGCCCTGGCCGGGGCCACCACCTATACAACCACCGTCACCACCACCACAGTTAACGATCAAGGCAGCCCAGAAGAATGCCGGCAGAAGATCCAGACCCAGCAGCTCGATCAGTGCGCGAGTTACTTATTTCAAGGAAGCCAGCAGCCATACCGGATGGCGTTGAGAATGACGGTGGCAGACGACAACCGGGGCGGACAACAACAAGAACAACAAGAAGAACAACAACTTCAACAATGTTGCCAGCAGCTAAGGAACATAGACTCCAAATGCCGTTGCGCCGCAGTGGGAGAGATGATGAGGCAACAGTTGGAAAAGGAACAACTGCAGGGCAAGCAGGTACAACAGGTTTTGGAGAAGGCACAGAACCTCCCAAGTGATTGCAATATGCAGCAGCTCCGGCGATGCGAAATCCAACCGCTTTGGTTCTAAGCAAATGGCTCCCAATGCCTTTTCTATCTATCCACTATATATCTACAACCACCTAATAAATTCAACTACTTGATGTCGTATGCTTGGAAATTGTGAAGGAATAATAAAACAAACAAATGAAAGTTATTAGAACTTTATTAAACTTTCATATTACTAGTTTTCTTCTTTTTATTTTGCATTTATTTTTAATTTTTCTTTTCCATTTGTAACCAATAAGATAAGTTTCTCTCCCTCTCTTTCCTTATTTTTCCACCTCTTTTTTCTGTGTTTGCCAAGTTCCAATCATTGCAAAAACTCCTCAAATAATGTTAGAGATCCAATCTGGAGGCGCAGTTACAAAATTTACTAATTCCTCCTTTTCAAAATTAGATTTACAATTTCACTCCAAACCTTTATTTGTTATGGAAAGGGAAAGTTTGATTTTCTCAAAAATTATGAGGAGACGAAATAAGGTCAAAAGATAGCATATTATCAATTTTAAATTTATTTAATTTTAATTATTACAATTACTGCACCTCCGTTATTCAAGAGCATTACTGTCACATAGATTTTAAACTAAAATGTGATATTGTTAGTTTTGATTTTAGTGGAGTTCACAGTCCAAATTAATGATTAGCTAAAACAAAGCAAGAAGATATAGACTGAGCACTTGAGCAGTACTTTTAATTAATGACCGGTCCTTATCACGTAGTACTAATTAAATTAGCTGATGCCATAACTTTACAGTCATCACTTTGTGTTTGTTGTGTTTAATCAACAATAATCCGTCACACCTACTACTGAACTATACAAAAATATATATGAAATGACTTGGGAAGAAACATAAGCTAACAAGCATGATTGGATAAAGAAGCCATCTATTTTGTTGATTAATGATGGAGATATTGGTTGGTGAAATAATATACATGGCAATCTGTTATTATATATATATATATATATATATATATATATATATATATATATATATATATATATATATATATATATATATATAATTTTATCTATGGCAACCAGTTATCATGGTCACTATTCTAACAATCCACTTTACAACCGTTGATTAACTAATTGGAAGGCTTAGATTGAAAATTAATTTTTCACAACCGCTACAACATGTAGTGTCCAAAAAATATGTTGTAGCGGCTTTTATTTTAATATAAGGGATCCACATGGTCAAACATGTTGTCAGATTTGTTTAAACAAAAAGAATTTTTAATATTTTAATACACCAACCGCTACATGTTGTAGCGGTTGTGACTTTTCTTTTTATTAAGCATTTCCCCCATTATATAGTCATGACTCAGCTCATTTGGTAAACTTAAAAATAAAAATTCGTCCGGCCGCTAAAAGCTGTGTCGGCTTACAATAATAATAAAAAAATTCCCTTGGTACGCTGACGTGGCTCCTTCAAATTATTTCCAAAAATTTGCTCCTCACCTAATTCAAACTTGCAACCTCCCGTTTCAAACCCTCGTCATATGATCACCCGAGCACCACAGACCTAACTGTTAACTTCTCGCAAGGAATAGTCTTTATATTAAAACATTACATTTTCCCCAAAATCTATAATAATTTATTTTCTCTTGTATTAATATTTATTTTTATATTAATATTAATAATAAAATGGGTTTATTATAATAGTGAAATGTTAATTGATATAAAGTGGGTTGTACTAATTTTATATTTATATAAAGTGGGTTGTTAGAATAGTGACCACGGCAATTGTGATATTATTGTGTATTCGACGGTGTTTATATTTTTCGATGATAGGAAATGAATATCTTATCTATTTATGAAAGTGATAGTAAATTGGTAAAGTGGAATTTAAATGCTAGAAGAATTACGTTTTCATGTTTTCTCATTTCCCTCTGTTGCGCTTAAAAGTGGTGCATGTGTTGGTATCTGCATTTGTTGAGTGGTTCAAGAGTGAAACTAATTTCACTTCAATTTGAAATAACCAGTTGTAGGTATGATTTTAGGACTTCATGTAATTAGAAAGCCAATAACATGTGAATATCTAACCCATCCCAATTTCTTATTTTTAAAACACTATGACAATCACTTTATTATTTAATGCTTTGTATGATATGTAGATATTGAATTTACATACACACACACACACACACACACACACATATATATATATATATATATATATATATATATATATATATATATATATATATATATATATATATATATATATATATATACACACTAAATATGTTAAATATATTATGAAAAAACACAAGTTTTTGTGTGCCTTGTTATTTTAAGAGCTTTATTAGTGACACTTTTGGCTTTTTATCATTTTCATTAATAATTATTTTGACATTTCACTATTTCATACACAAATTATATCCTTAATTTTAACTTGAATTTTCATTTCCTAGCGTACAAATATAATATAATGAAATTGGGTTTATGAAATATAGTGAAAATACAGTATGGAAATTATATGTGTGTGTGTCCATTAAAACTTAAAGCATGTAACTAGAAAGGGTAGTCTCCAAGAATTCGAAATTAGTCTCCAAATTATGCCGTTACATAAAAAACAAATAAAATTCATGCAAAACATGCACTAGTTCAAAACAAACAAAAATGATATATTTTGTGGAAGCATTTGCATGTAAATATACGTGTAAGCATCGCCTCACCACCTTCCAAACCCCTCCCACATGCCTAAACTCAACATCCTCCACGTACGTACTTGCCATGAAATGCATGCATTCAATTAAACCTCGGCCCAAACTCTGCTAGCTTGCTATAAAAACCCTTCATCACCACCACTTCACCCACACCATTCTCTAAACAGCCCTACCAATACCTATATATTCCACCACACCACACACTAAGAGGGAGTAAAAAACGGATAAAACCGAACTATCGAATCGAACCGAATTTTTTTAACCGAATTATTTCGGTTTTTCGATTTTTTTTTATAATTTCGGTTATATCCGAATTATTACTCACTATTCGGTTTTGGTTTCGGTTTTCAAAATACAGATTATTCGAATACCCGAATACCGAACTTTAATACTTAAAAAAAATTAATTTATAATATTATATCTATTAATACTACTATCTAATCTAAGTATCCTGTATCCTGAGTAGGACTAAGTGACTAGATCTAGATATATAATATTATATCTACTAATAGTCTAATACAGTAATACTACTAATAGTCTAATACTATTATACTACTATCAAGTACTCCTAAGTCCTATCAAGTATCAATTATCAAACATTCAAACTCAGTAAGTCAGTTCTCCCATTTTGCCCTAGCCGCCCGCTCCCAGTCCCAGACTCCCACTCTCCCAGTCCGGCAGTCCCAGATCTTATCATCTCACTCTCAGTAATAACTAATCAGTATCTCACAATTCCTCTCTTCACTCTTGCGGACTACGGTGCCTCTCGACTCGAGTCTCGAGTCTCGATCTCACATCCTCTTCGGCTCTCTCCGTCTCAAACTCTCAATCTCCATTTTCTGGCCTCCGCATCTCGGCAGTCGGCTCTCACTGTCTTGATATGTTTGATTGTTTGTACACAAACCAAAAATCTGGGTTTTTTTTAGGCGTAAAGTTTCTTGTACTTTTCTTTTTATTTTATGTTTTTGTCAAAATTGGTGTTGGTCCATTTTCAGCTATATTGATTGAAAAAATAGATCTTTTTTCTATATTACCATTTTTCATTCTTCTGCAATTTAGTTCTGAAATTTATGGGAAAAGTCCCCAAACCCAAAATCTGGGGTTTTGGAATCAGTCGCTGCTGTATTCTAAACTTTATGTTGGCACATGTTGGATGTTGGCATGTTACTGTTAACTGTTAAGTTACTTTGTAATTTGTTGTTGTATTCTTAATTTTGATTTTGAGTACAGGTTCGGTTATTACCCGAATATCCGAATGTACAATTCGGTAATTCGGTATTCGGTAATTCGGTTAGTTTCAAATTTCGGTTAGTATTTCGGATAGTAGAATTGTCACTATTTCGGTTTTCCGTTATAACCGAATAGTCATTTCGGTTCGGTTATAACCGAATGCTCACTCCTACCACACACACAATGGCAAAACTCCCGGTTCTTGCCGCAGCTCTCCTTATAGCCCTTTTCTCCCTGGCCGGGGCCACCACCTATACAACCACCGTCACCACCACCACAGTTAACGATCAAGGCAGCCCAGAAGAATGCCGGCAGAAGATCCAGAGCCAGCAGCTCGATCAGTGCGCGAGTTACTTATTTCATGGAGGCCAGCAGCCATACCGGATGGCGTTGAGAATGACGGTGGCAGACGACAACCGGGGCGGACAACAACAAGAACAACAAGAAGACCAACAACTTCAACAATGTTGCCAGCAGCTAAGGAACATAGACTCCAAGTGCCGTTGCGCCGCAGTGGGAGAGGTGGTGAGGCAACAGATGCAAAAGGAACAACAGCAGGGCCAGCAGTTACAACAGATTTTGCGGAAGGCACAGAACCTCCCAAGTGATTGCAATATGCAGCAGCCCCGGCAATGCCAAATCCAACCGCTTTGGTTCTAAGCAAATGGCTCCCCATGCCTTTTCTATCTATCCACTATATATCTACAACCACCTAATAAAATCAACTACTTGATTTCATATGCTTGGAAATTGTGAAGGAATAATAAAACAAAGGGCAAATGACAGAATTGTCCCCCCAAGTTTGGACAAAAATCAATTTGATACTCAAAATTTGAAAATCTGTCAATCAATACCTCTATATATAACAATGTTGTCCCCTTCTCGTCGGTCCGGCTGATTTTTTGCCTGAGAATTTTCAAATAAATTTATTTTTCAAATGCACCTATTATATATTTGAAAAAAAAATAAAATATAAAGGAAACTTAAATAATATGTGAGAATAGATTCATCATCCTCAAAAAGTTATTTTCTCCAACTCTATATTCAACACATCTAATTCTCTCCATTCTTTATGTCAATGACCCAAATTTCAAGTTCCATATTTCCATCAATTCCACAATCTTCATATCAGTTGACCTAGTTGAAGAAATTTAAAATAAAATTTTCACGAGATTCATTTGTTGTTGCTAATGGCCATGTAATTAATCACTCTTCAAAATGACTTTTATTTGGTTCGATTTTGCTTATAATCTAATGTAATTTCTCTGTCTCTATATCAATAACTATTTTCTAAAATTTTGGTGAAAATTTTTGTTAGTAACCTTAAAAGGAAATTATATATATATATATACACACACACGAACTTATCTTGTAAAAAATAATTTGTTAAGGCTAGTACTTGGTACTATGTCCTTAAGACAATTATGCCCTCCATAGGGTGCTCAGAGTTGATAGCACTTGCAGGGACAAAACCAGGATTTGTTTTTAGGGGGGGGGGGGCAAGAATTTTTTTAACAACATAATATATATTCAGAAAAAGAACTTCAATCACACCACAACATTTTCATATTTTGATACGTTTTCTAGGATCACGCTCCAAATAATTAATATCTCATTCTTTACCTTCAATTCTTGGTGATTTTAGAGAACGTTGTTCTTGTTCAAAAGTAGGCAGAGATGTTTGAACATTAGGCTCAGGGGTAAGCATAGTTATGTCAACATGATTTGATTGCTTTCTCTTGAAAAATGAATCAATAATATGTGATTTTCTCATGATTCTAATTAAACAAAAAATAAAAAATTCAATTAACTACACTACAAGAATGACTTAATCAATATTATTGGACCATTTATTGAACTTTTTAATAATCAAATTTTCATAAACTTGCAATCAAATAATAAGGTTTTAGTTGGTTACCGGAAAACAAATTGAATATGATCACTCGTTAAACTTTTAAAAAGTAAAATATCAAGTTTCATAAAATAAACAAAGAATAAAAAAAATTAAATAAGGGTTTAAGTTGGTTACCTGGATATAAATGTATCATTCAATTAGAATAACACATATACAATATTATGCTCAAATTATACAAACTTAGAATTAATTATAATAAATTTAATTTTTCCAACCTTGGGGTGGACCTTATAAATTTTTCAAACCTTGGGGGGTGGCCGTGGGCCCCTCTAGTCCTATGCTAGTTTCGTCCCTGAGCACTTGTCTCCCAGGATACAATGACTTCGTATATATCTTAGCAGCACTACAAAAGATATACACAACGAACCAAAATTGAATTCTCTAACTCTCTCTCTCTCTCTCTCTCTTATAGAACTATAAAAATGATGAAAACAGAATACTAAAATGCTCTATTATGCTAGATTGCTTGAAAATTGAATGAATTAAATGGCTGGCCCCTCCTATCTATTTATAGGAGGGTTAGTGACCCTTCGAATGGGTGCCTAGCCTTTTGAAAGGGCATGAGATGCCACTGAAAAGGCATACTTGGCATCCATTGGTCAAAACGACGTAGTTTTGATCATATGCAGTATAGGCATGTCCATTCGGACATATAAAACGACATAGTTTTAGTATTAACAGAACCAAAACTACGTAGTTTTAGTTTAGTAGAAGCGCGCCACCAAAAGCGTAGTTTTGGGGTCACTGCTCAAATATACATATACTGTTTCCTCAAAACGACACAGTTTTGATTATACCGCTTCTCAAAACGACACAGTTTTGATAATATAATAAATACAACTTTCAAAACGACACAGTTTTGATAATAGAATTAAATAAATAAATTTTAATTAAAAATTTAAATAAATTTTTTCTAAAAAATTATATACAGGATCCAGACCCACGACCCACGTGCCTCATGCCACGCTACCCCTTGGGGCCCAAACCCAAGATCACTTTCCTTGTATTATAAACATATAAACTATTTAATTATTCCTAACCTATGTGGGGCTTGGTTTTTCCCAGACGTATTTATTATCTTTTATCATGATCTTTGGGAGTTAATATCTCATTCATTACTTCATGGAATTGAGCTTCTAAATACTTAATTTATTCTACTCATGGAGTAGAACACATTAATATATGGAATCATTAAAAATAATTAATTACACCTATATTAATTTAGGCTCAAATTTCAACAATTTTTACATCTTTCTCTCTTGGTACTGGTGGGTGGAGGTCAACAAGCTGAGTTTCAATATTGGGGTCTGAGATTACAGATCAGTGCTGAGATACAAGTCAAGTAGCTAAATCGAATAATAGGTGGGGGAGGGTGGCAACCTTTGTTGTAATTTTGGTTGATTTAATGGAGACATAACAACGAAGTTGGGGCTTTAGAAATTTCAGATATGAGGCAAGCACAATGGCAGATGAAATGCGGTGGTGTAGGGGATTAAGTGGGGTTTAAAGGCAACCAGAGCTATGGAATTATTGTGTCCAGAAAGGTGCATGTTGAGGGCGACGATGTTAACTGTGAATGAGTTAAAGGAAGAAGACGAGGTTGGTGAAGATAGAAGGTGAATTTGGACATTTTAAAGTTTAATTTATGTTTGATAAATTTAAAGGTATAAATTTAAAAAGACAAATATTACGTAATATTTCTATTAATATTTAATTCTAATAATTTAACATATAATAATTAGTTATAAGGATTTATATAGATTTAATACGTCAAAATAAGTATTTATATAAATTTTATATGAATTTAACAAGTCAAACCGTATTTTTCAAGTAATTTTATGTTGATTAAATAATTTTAACTGTATTTATTTTGCTTTATATGGTCAAAAGTAGTCAAATGTGATAAGAAAATATTCAAATTCAATCAAGTTATATAAAAATACACATATAACTGGTACATTTCAAATTTTCGATCAAAATTGACCGGAACTAGTCAAAAGGAACACAATTATTGTTTTAAAATACTTTGAGGTATTGATCGTCGATTTTCAAACTTTGAGAAAGAAATTGATTTTTCAGCCTAACTTGGGGGATAATTTTATTATTAGCCTTAAAACAAACAAATTAATGAAAGTTAGTAGAACTTTATTAAACTTTCATATTAGTAGTTTTCTTCTTTTTATTTTGCATTTTTTTTTTAATTTTTCTTTTCCATTTGTAACCACTAAGATAAGTTTCTCTCCCTCTTTTTCCTTATTTTCCCACCTCTTTTTTCTGTCTTTGCCAAGTTCCAATCATTGCAAAAACTCCTCAAATAATGTTAGAGAACCGATCTGGAGGCGCAGTTATCCCTCCATTTCAAAATTAAAATTAGAGTGCAATTTAACTTTTGAAATCAAAATGTAGCATATTATAAATTTTAAATTGATGTGAATTTATTTAATTTTGATTGATACAATTATTATAATTGTATAGTATATAATAAAAATTATTAATCACAAAATTTATTTCATTATAAACTTTTATGAATCATACAAATTTTAAAATTTAATATATTATCGTTTGATCTCAAAAATTAAATTATATATTTAATTTTAGAACAAAAGAAGTACAAGATAGTAGATACCGTACATGATACAAATTTTCTCTTTGTCATGATTCCAAAGAGCAACCCATCCTATCTTCTCCTGAGGCCTGGGACGGACTTTGACTGGCCTTATCAAAGCCTGGTCAGTCAAGCCCAGCCTAGCCAAGCCCATGGAGAGGGAAAAAAAAAAGTTAATGTTTGATAATTGACATGTCTGAAACATCTGAATAACAAATTTTTATTATTTTATTTCTCTTAAAAATTCAAAATTTTTGTAAATTTATTTAATTACTTAATATAATAGTTAATATTACAAAAAAAATTAAATATAAAATACTTCATTCAGCAGTCGTTTAGCTCATTTAGCCAAAAAAAATTATACTGGACTATTCAGCTCAAAAATCTGACCGATTCAGCAATTCAGGCGATTTTTATTCAAAACAAAGGTATTAAATGATTGATCAATTCAATCATTCAATTTTATTCAACTCTAAACAAATACCCCGATGCCAATCAGCCGAGTAGCCCCCAACTCCGAAGGCCCGAAACCCCCACAGTCATAAAGAAGTTTAAGTTACAAAGACCAGCTACAGCCTACAAGCATGCAGCAGCCAACAATGAAGGCAACAAAGAAGTTTAAGTTTAAAGCCTAGGTCACAAATTGTAAACATTTCATTTTATACATTACTATTAATTTTAATATTGTATATATTAGTTTTAATTATTACATCAACAAAGTTTATATCTTTATTATTTTATATGAATGAAGTTTAAATTTTTCACTTTTACAATTGATAACTTTTATACTTTTATATTTTTACTATTTAATATTTTTGAAATTAAAACATGTAAAAAATAAAAATAAAAAATTAGGTAAAGGTTTGACCTGAGCTTGGATCGGCTTTGGCTTGGTTGGCAGTAGGGCTGAGCATTCGGTTAATAACCGAACCGAATCACAATTTCGGTTATAACCGATACCCGAACTAACGGTATTTTAGGTATCCGAATAAACAACTCAATTATGCAATAACCAAATAACCGAATAACTGAATAACCGAATAGGTTATTCGGTTATTCGGCTAATAACCGAATTGAACAGAAACTATAAACAACACAGTTCAGTACTTCAGTTCCTACAAATAAATAACACAGTTCAGTTCCTACAGCTACAGACATGCTACAATCCATAAATAGTTCAGCAGAAACAAAGAGAGAGAGACTTGAATACTCGATGCAGAACAACAAAAACAAAAGAACCCACTAGTTAATTTTCCATCAAACCCACTAGTTAATTTTCCATCAAACCCAAGAAGAAAGTTCTCTTTGCCCTATTTGAAGGAAAACTAATATCCACAAATTATCATAAGAGTCTGCAGCAGAGCAATAAGCCATAAATATAGCAGAAAGCAATTTCTACGCTCAATAATTTCTACAGCAGATCCTTAATAATCATAGCAGAAAGTAAAACAAAGCATAGGAAAGTTGAGGCTTGACTCTTGAGAGATCTCGAAGGTCGCTGGCGCTGAGAATTCGCGATGAAGGGTCACCGACGCCGAGAAGACGAGAGTTCGAGACTTGAGAGTTGAGGCTTGACTCTTGAGAGATCTCAGATCTGAGACTAGAAGAGAAGATGAGAGAGATCAGAGATCTAATGAGAGAGATCTGTCGATCTGATATAAGACTGAGCCGGCCCTGAGGTCTGAGACTGAGAGAGAGTGCCAGAGTGAAGTCTTCGTTTAATCGTCTCTTCGATGGAAAACAGTCGAGCTCGAGTGGAGTACTCTGGAGTCTTGGTCTCTCTCTTTTACTTGTGATCGTCTCTCTCTTTTACTTGTGGATGTGACTCATGGTGAGTGGAGACGTGAGTAATCGTAGTCTTCGCCTGAGTTGCTTCGCTTGACTAGTTGACACCTTGACTGCAAATTTTTAATTTAGTAATTTGTAGTTCGGTTATTCGATTTAACCGAATAACCCAAAAATGATACCGTACAACCTAACCGAAAACCGTAACAAAATTCGGATATAACCGAAATATTGAAAATAATCGAATTATCAGAAAATTTCGGTTATTTTATTTCGGTTCGGTTCGGTAATTCGGTTATATCCGTTTTTTTCTCAGTCCTAGTTGGCAGACCTAAAATGAGCACTTCTATATAGACCGGAAATTGAGACAGGAAAATTGGACATTTTCGAATTTTTTTTTTGCTTGTGATTCATAAAAAATGTATAATATTTATTCCAACAAAATTTTTTACAAAATACAGTGTTTTATGTGTAATTTAGATACATATACAAGAACAGGGTTGAACACAATGTACAACCCTGTTCTTGTATATGTATGTAAATTACACCTAAAATAATTTATTTTATAAAAATTTCTGTTGAAATAAATACTATACATTTTTTAAGAACACAAGCCAAAAAAAAAAAATCAAAAATGTCCAATTTTCCTGTCCCAATTTCCGGTCTGCCAAGACTTTTCCACCTAAAATAGGTGCCATTTTCAACTCCAAAACTTGGTCTAGCCTGACCTAATTTGACCAGGGACTGGGCTTCTTCACTAAAGTGCTAACTGCTGAGCATCATATGTTAATGATAATTTCAGTCTATCTAGACTTTTGTGAAAACACATAGATGAGAATATTGAGGATTTTAAAACAAGGGATTACCAATTTTGTTGCAGACTGATGTTTAATGTTTAGTATGTCAGGCCTTTATTTGTTTTCTAAAGCAAGTATCAAGAAGTCAGAATATTATGTACAATACCTTATTCCTTATAGTCCTTCTAGGAGACATTCTTATATTGGCCGGTCTAGTGATCGGTCCAATTTTTTTTTTACTCTTTAAAAATCATGTATAATATTTATTCCAACTGAAATTTTTACTGAATATTAACACTAGTTAATAATCAGCTGTTAGTTAGAATACTGAATTACCATAATTATCTCTTCATAATCCTTTGATTTTATAAATCACTTGATTCTAACTTAAGTGATTTTGTCAATCCCTTGATTCTAGCTTAAGTAATTATCATACATGTGTATATATATATATATATATATATATATATATATATATATATATATATATAATACCTCTGCTTTGTAATTAGTGAGAAATATATTACAAAAGCTTTACTCACCTTTAACTTCATTTTGGTATCAAAGTCATACACCCGATCACCACTTTATTTTCTCTCTAAATGTCTTCCATGGACTCTGGTTCTACCTCATCTAATGTAATCTTCAGTCCTCCTTCATCATCAATTCTTCTCTCTCAAGCCCATCACTATATTACACTGAAATTAACTTCCTCTAACTATCTCTTATGGTGTACACAAATTGACTCATACTTGCAAGGCCAACATTTGTTTGACTATGTCACCGACGAATTTGCACGACCTCCATCCTTTCTACCATCTAGTTCTTCCTCCACCAATTCTGCTACCTCATCTACTCCTAATCCAGTAGCACAAACCTGGAATGCCCAAGACAAACTTCTTATGAGTCTACTTATCTCCTCTCTTAATGAAGATGCGATACCCCTTGCAATCGGACTCACATCATCTGCCGAAATCTGGTCTACTCTTTCTGCTGCGTTTGCTAGTCCCTATAATACACATTTGTTACGCCTATCTATAGAACTTCAGTCTCTACAAAAACATGATAAAACTCTAATTGCCTATCTGCACCGTCTGAAATGAATTTTTGATGAACTATCAGCCTCTGCACGACCCATCTCTCAGTCTGATTTCATGGTCACTGTTTTAAAGGGTCTTCGTGTTGAATTTGTGTCTCTCAAATCAGCCCTATCTATGCTTGATACTCCTCTGCCATTCTTTGTGTTACTTAACAAATGTCTCAGCCATGAATTCATTACTGAACCATCTGTCCTGGTTGATTCTGTAATTCTGTAATAATAGTAATATATATATATATATATATAATGACAGAATTAAACAAACAGTTTTAGAAAACAAATTATTTTAACTTGTAAAATCAGAACTTAAAACAAAAGATTATTAAATCTGAGTCCTTTGAATTCACAAAGTTTTCTTAAAGCAAATTTATTCCCTCGCTGGTGTTAAAGGATTAATTGAATAATTGCTTCCCAAGATAAAACGGATTTCTAGTTCTTAATTAGAAGCACTTCAAAATTAAGAACACTTTGAACCAAATTATATGTTATGTACCGAACTTATATGAATATTAATGATGCATGCATGAAGGAAAACTGGGAAAAAACTTACTGCTACACTTTAACAGATAACGGGATTTTGCAGAAACGGGAAACGGGAATGCAATGCAACACTTTTGCAGAAAACGGGATTCTGCAGAACGGACTTTTATAGAGAACGGAATTCTATACTTGCAGAACGGGGAACGAGAACTATCTGCAGAAATAGAATTTTTGCAGAAGGGAAGGAACAGAATTTTTTAGAAGGGAAGGAATGGGAAAAATAACACATGTAATTTATTAAACAAATTTTGTCCAAAAAGTTATATATCATGACCCGAGCAGAGCTCGAGCTTTGAGCCCACGTGACGACCATGCATGGCGGCACAAGGTGGGTTTGAACCAAGACTTGGCTAGGTCCTCTCCCTTCCACAAAAGTGGGGTGCCCCTTGGGGCCCTTCCCATTGAGCAAACATCCCATATATAAATTCTTCACATTTCCTTCACACATCCTATGTAGGACTATGCAATTTCCAACATATCAAGTAGGTGACTTTGGAGTTAATTTTCTCATTCAATTCCTAATGGATTTGAACAAATAAGTATACCACGTTATACTCCTTGCGGAGGAGAACGCATTGGTGCAAAAACTCGACATTTTTGGATTGTGAATCCCTCATTAAATTGAGCCTCAAAATGCTCTAATATTTAATGTTTCAAGCCCATTTCCAACAGATTCTTCCCTTGCTCCACCACCATCGGCTAATAATGATCAACAATTCCCCAATAATACCCAACACTTCAATAACCACCGTGGTCGTGGTCGGGGCACTCATGGTCGTGGGAAAGGCAATTTCCGCCCACCTAACTCTCAGTTTCCCTCCAATTTCCAGCATCCACGATGTGTATTCTATGGTGGTTCCAATCACAATTCATACCGATATTACTATCGTCCTCAAACAACTTCTTCTGATGGTCTTCTTGGTCCACCTTCTAGTAATCCTTCTCCAGCTACTAACTTTGTTGCATCCACACCCAACATGTCACCGTCTCTGTCTTCTCTAAAATGGTAACCTGATACAGGTGCTAACTATCATGTTACTCCAGACTTAGCAAGTATCAATCATGTTGATGAGTATAATGGCTCGGATCATCTTCAAGTGGCCAATGGTAATGTTGCTCCCATAAATCATCTCTGCTCCACTACCTTTAATTCTAACAACAAAAAATTTCAACTTTCTCAAATCACTTAATTTTGTAAAAATTTCAATTGTAATAAATACTATACTTTTTTTGGAAGTTAAAGCAAAAAATAAAAAATAAAAAATGGACCGGTCACTAGACTTTGTAACACCCCAGTCCCACATCGAAAGATAAGGGAAAAATTTGTCTGCATATAAGGAAATAAGTTACTACCAATAGTACCTTCAAGTCATGACCTTTTGGGAGCCTGTGGTGGGCTAGATGACCCAAGAAGATACTATTGGGCCAGTGGTTTGAGGCCTTATTTGGATGGATTTGATTCGATTCAGACTTGGGATTTGACCCAAGATTTGTTCCAAACTCGGGATTTGACCCGGGTTGTTTCATATGGTATCAAAGCCAACTCTCGAAAGCTCGGGTCGGGTCATCCAATCGGGTTGCCGGAGGTGGGGACACGAAGGCTGGTGGTATTATTCCACAATGGAGAGATGAAGGTCCTGGAGGTGGGGACACGGAAGCAAAGGTAGATATCCCACAATGGCTAGAGAGGCAAAGATCTTTGGGTCATGTAGTGTGATCGGTTACGTGACGGGACGTCGAGAATTTAAGTGGGGAGTTTGTAACACCCAGGTCCCACATCGAAGATAAGGGAAAATTTATGCGCATATAAGGAAATAAGTTACTACCAATAGTACCTTCAAGTCATGACCTTTTGGGAGCCTGTGGTGGGCTAGATGACCCAAGAAGATACTATTGGGCCAGTGGTTTGAGGCCTTATTTGGATGGATTTGATTCGATTCGGACTTGGGATTTGACCCAAGATTTGTTCCAAACTCGGGATTTGACCCGGGTTGTTTCAGGTTGGTATAAGAATGTCCCCCCAGACTTATTGTAATCCTTATCTTTTTGGATTTTGACTTTTTCTATAATACTCCATCCATTTCAAAATTAGAGATACAATTTAATTTTTGAAATCAAATATCGACATATTAAACTTCAAATTGACGTGAATTTATTTAATTTTAGTTGATACAATTATTATAACTGCATAGTATATAACAAAAACTATTAATTATAAATTTATTTTATTTTAAACTTTTAAAATTCATATCAATTTTAAAGTTTAATATATCGTCGTTTGACCTCAAAAATTAAATTATATCTCTAATTTTAGAACGAATGGAGTAATATACTTTTGCATTTGCCCGGGAAAAAAATTGATAGTCTTTACTGATTCTGACTTTGATATGAAATAAACTTGAATTTAATACCTTGCATAAACTTAACTGGCTGATTTCATATGCTCTAAAATTTTGAAGGAAATACAAAATAAACAAATGAAAGCAATTTCAACCTTATTAAACTTTCATGTTAGTATTTTTTTTAAAACAAATGTACGGGTATATTGTATACATTAGATGGGTTTTTCTTCTTTTTATTTTACAATTGTTTTTGAAGAAAAAAAGTTCATTTTTATCCACTAAGATAAGTTTCTCTCATTTTTTTTCTTAATTAACTTCCTCCATCCTACACTTAGAGATCCTCTGGAGGATCAGTTACAAAATTACTACAAGATAGTGTCCTCCCACGGTCTCCAATTTTTTTTTTTTTTTTTTTTGAGTTTTTTCCTTTATTAATTTTGTAAGAAATTTTTTTTATCCAAATTCTTCAAAGCACAGATCACTACCATCATTCTCATAAATTTATATATATATATATATATATATATATGTTAACGCCAAGAACTTTCCACATGCCTCAATCACGTAAAAGCGCGTCCAATCCTGCATAATAAACGAGTCAATACCAGACGCTTGATGTCTTGGACCGTCGAGGGATAGCTCCGGCGTGAGAGTCAGTACTGACCGATACAAGGATAACAATGGAGGTGATACTCTAGTGTTTTGATAAGAGAAAATATCAGTTACCTCAACTTGTGTCTTGTTCTGCCCTCATATACACTACAACAAAAAGGCTTATCAGCGACCGCCTATCTGTGACTGCCTATGGTCGCAGATGAGTATTAGCGACCGAATGCGGTCGTTGATATTAGTCGCAGGTAATCTAGTCGCTGGATGGACATCAGCAAACAATAATAGCGACCGACTTATTAGCGACCACATCCATTGCTAATCTGACTCATGCTGAGTCATTTGTCAAGTGTGACGTGGCACACGTGTCAGCGACCTGTAATAGCGACCGCATCGGTCGCTAGGTTCCAATAAGGTAACGCGGTCGCTGTTACAGTATTAGCAACCGCATGCGGTCGCTGATGTGTGTTTTTTTAATAGTTTTTCCTGTTTTATTAATTTCCCAAAAATAACCTGTTTTGTACATACTTTCTATCCCAACACACAACAGTATATATAGCTTTCTATCCCAACACACAACAATATATATAAGCATCCATATTAACATCTATCCATGATAACTACTATATGATAAACATTCATCCAACACAACAAGTCTAGCTCTTCATCCAACACAATACAATCGTAAACATCCATATAAACCAATACAATTGTCCAAAGAATGAATCTAAAAGAGTACAAGGCTTTAAAAATCTAAAAAACAAGTCTAGGCACTCTTCATGGATCATCCAAATTAGGACCCTGTAATTAACAAAAGAATAAAACATATATGTTATATGTGTTGATACTGCTATGACTTAGGGAAAGCTAAACAATAGACAATGTAGTGAAACATATAAGTAAGACAGTGACTCAGAGACTATATACATATAAGACAATGTAGCTAAACAATAAATGATATATACTTGGTCGCCATCCTCATGTCATGTCTTCTCTTTCTGCTGCAATGACCATTGTATCCGCTTGACTCATCGTAACTCGAGAGGCGCAAATGCACGCCCAAGATATATGAAGAAGATCACGATCCTGACAGATCGCTCTCACACAGTCAGCAGGAGTATGATAGGCTGGATGACCTGATGATTGTGTAGACTGGGTAGTAGAGCTGCCTGTGCCACTGATGGTCGGGCGTCGTTTTTGTCCTTGGCCTTTAACATAGTTTTTCTTCACGATGGACGCCCTCTCCCATAATTCTTAATCAATTGACGAACGCGGGATGCCTTCAGGATAGCGCTCGTTCATTAAGCCCTTATAAGTGTCTTGTCAAAAGGTCAACAATTAAATAGTTAAAAATAAATAAAAAAAATGCTAAAAAAGGTCGTTATAATTTATAAACAACATATTAGTATAAAATGAACTTATTACCGTTATCTGAACAGCCTCAGATAGACCATCACGGGTGGCCACATACACATCCAACCAATTGATAGGTTGACCTTGAGACTGAGACTCCTACAGTTCATTTTCTCATATTAATATATAAACATATAATATTTTAGCTACAAAAGATGACTGTAAACATAACATATGTATCCTGGCGGCAATATCTCAGAAGTCATGATATATTCTTTGCCCGACACGCGCCTTTTTGCTTTTCATTTGTTTGATACACCTGAGGATCTGTTCGAGGTGGTAGTCTTGTGCCTCTTGACCCAACTCTCAGCTCTCTACTGGGCACACATCTGCACCCATATGGTCTGTATGCACCACTAGGGGCTATGCTCATGCATATACTGCTCACCTTGTCCTGGATGGTCAATCTCAGCATTATGCAGGGCTTTCTATCGTTCCTTGTTCAGATTATCTTTAGTTCGGACGGTGCATGTGAGACCCCAGATTTTATGAATAAATATTTAATTTTCTCGAAATAATTTTTTTGAACATTATGGTGTGGATTTGATATAATGTTATAGTTGTGAGTATTATTTATAAATTTTGCAAAGTATGCAAGTTGTTATATAATATTCGATTGGTTGGGAAATATTCGTTTTATCAGAAAATATTCGTACAACGGCACAATCATTGGTGGACCCCGCAACAGAATTATTATCGAATTGAGAAAATGATAAAAATATTTTATAAAAATAACGGCGAAAGTTTTACCGTTAATACTATTGAACTACTCGGTAGTAAAAGTATAGTAATACACGTGGTTGCATAGTAGCACACGGTATTGATTATTGATGCTTACGTGATAAATCACTCAGTTTTGTTTTATTAGTATTATTAATGTAATAAAACAGAAAAGCTTTTTATATAAAACAGAATATTTTTATAAAGTTATTCATTTTATTAGACTATAAATAGAATATATAATATTCTATTATGCATAGTATTTTGCATAGTAATAGCTTTTTGTATAAAATAGAATACTTTTATAAAGTTATTTATTTTATTAGACAATAATTAGAATATATTATATTTTATTATGCATAGTATTGCATAGTGCCCATAGTATTTTGTATAGTAAAATCTTTTTATATAAAAATGTAAATACTTTTATAAAGTTATTCATTTTATTAGATTATAAATAGAATATATTATATTTTATTTAAAGGATTTTGTTTTAAATCTGGACCATCCGTTTAAAAGTAAATCAATCTGGCCCGTTCATGAATTAGTTACTATGAAGTCCATTCTTCTATAAATATAAGCTCATTCCTTCATTATTTCTTACGAATTCAACGAAACTCTGAGAGAGAAACTATATAGAGAGAAAGAAGAAAAATGTTACGCTACTTTCACTACTTCTATATCCAAAGATTCTTCTTTCTAAGGTAAGGGTATTATTTCTTTTGTATTCATGAAGAGAACTTATGTTATTCCATTCTTTATTATTCATTTGGAATAACTCAGATCTGTGAGCTACCCTATACTTGGTGAAATTCTTCTCATTATTCCATTCTTTATCATTATGTTGAATAACTTTGTTTATGCCATACCGCATACATGGTGAAATTCTTACATTATTCCATTCTTTATTATTACATTGGAATATCCTATCGGTGCGTATTACGCTTTGACACAGTTCTATTATTTATTATTCTGTTGGAATAACTTTTCTGCATGCGATTATCGCACGCCCGTGAAGTCTTTTGTTATTCAATTTTTATTATTCTATTGGAACATCCTGCTTGCAAGCGTTTACGCATGACTGAATTCTCGTTATTTGTTATTCTCGCTGGAATAACTTGTCTGCATCTTGCTTATGCATGACCGGTTCCATTTCTTTAATATTCATTGGAATAACTTTTATGCATGCGATTTATCGCAAAGCATGGTGATTTATTACATTATTCCATTATTTATTATTCTCGTTGGGATAACTCATACTATGTGGATTATCACATGCATGGTGAATGATCCTTTGTATTCATTCCTTATTAAATTGTGGAAATGATCATGCAAGTGGATTACCGCATGGCGGTGAAAATTCATTTGGAGTTTCATATATTCTATTATACTCAGTTGGTTAAAGTTTTGACTTCTATACTCCATGAAATTAGTGGAATATCCTTGATATTTGCGCTTCATCCAGTATCTTTTCATGAAAATATTCTTCTGGAGCATTCTTGAATTTTCTCTACAAAAAAGTATCATGTTGGACAATTTGGACGTTATTGGTTCCTGGATAAATTAATTCTTGAATTTGTTTTATTGAATTATTATGTCATTGTCATCATCCTCATGTTTAAATTATGTTGAAAGTCATTTGTGGCCTGTAGTGCATAGATGGACTTGGTATGATTATGACCAGGGATTATTCGGTATTATCATGACCGTAATGTTACAAATGATGTGGAAAAAGTCTTCATTGGCCCGTAATGCATTGATGGATAGTTTTTGGTATGATTATGGCTATGGATTCTCTTCGGCCAAGGGTGCAAAGATGAATTATTTTATGGCATGACCAGAACCGTTGATGAAAACACGATTATCTTTGGCCCGTAGTGCATGGATAATTCATGGTCGTGATACTAAAGAATATCCTTGGCCTGTAGTGCAGGGATGATTTGATGATGTGGATTATTTATTGAGCCGAGTCTCAGCGATAAAAATGATGAAAAACCTTTTAAATCATAGAAGATAGTAGACTTTATTCTCTACTTGACTCTTCTAATGGATTGCTTGTTCCACTGCAGTTAAACTTGATGTTTTTTATATTGTATCAGTTTAACACTGTTGAAGGCTAACGATAATTTATTCTGCATTATCTTAGTCATAATATTTCTTACTGGGCTAGTTGAGTTCACCCTTTCTTTCATTGTTCTCTTCAGGAAATGAGAACGTAGCTGAGACTAGTCGGGGAACAGAGTGATGATCCTAGATGGTGCATTAGTAGTCTTCACTATTCTGTTAAATAGTATAATAATAAATATAATGAGGACTCCATTGAGTGTGGATATTGTCTAGATGACAATATTTGTATTAAAACTCACAACATATGTTTTGCCGTATTTTACACGATAATTGTATAATTAAGTTTTTATTTGTATTCTGTACCATGTATTTGATGATTCAAAATAAGTGATGTATACCTAATTTTGGGGGCGTCACAGTTGGTATCAAAGCTTAGGGATATGATCCCTAGCTGAGATGTGTGACAAGAATTGGGAGGGGAGAGACTGGAAATTCCTTCGCTAGTATGACCTATCTAAGTTTATTTGGTATTTAATTGGTCGGTCAGAGTATAGGGATATTATGTGATATGTTAATTAATCCTTGTTTTGTGGGAGTTGATAAGTGGATTTTTTATACACTTATCCGATATCTTTTACTTGAATTAGTTGCTTATATTCATGTGTCTTAGTTATTTTTCATGCATTTTGTGTTCATTTTGTAGCTATTATGTTTGGGAGCGGTGTGAGCGATTATTGGTAATCGAAAGCAAACAAAATGCAAAGAAAAGGCAATCTGGACATCATTTGGGCTTTCGTGTTTACTTCATGTGTTGGTTTGGAACTTAGCTTATAGTGTAGAGAGTCTTTATAGCTTTTCGGAACATCTTGAATCGCTCTAATCGGAGTTCAGATGCAAGAGTTATGATCGTTGTACCAACGGACGTCAAACTTCGCTGTTTTGGTTAGCCATTTTCATAGCAGTTTCTTCCAGCCCAATTTCAACCTTCATCCGGCCAGAATTTCTCAATCATCAAAGAATAAAAGTTGTAGGGCTCGTCGATATCTTCGATTTGATAGGTGGCAGGCCCCGTAACTCTTCCCGGATCAAAGTTATGGCCATTTTACGAGTAGTAGATGACGCAGAAGAAAATCAACCTCATGCAGCATATTACATGAGCAAAAAGATGTGATTTTCAAATTCATGCAAGGCGCGCTTAACTTCGTGTCAATTTTGCGCCGGCCACAGAACTTCCGATTCTTGACTAAAGATGACTTTTCATTAAACAGAGCAATTGAAGCGTAATTGAGAGAGGAGTTCAATTAAGGCTTATATATTAGACGCATTTTCATTATGTAAGGGATATTCCACCCCTTGGGGGCTGAAGCTACTATCTTCTTCTCTCTTTACTTTCAATAATAGAATAGAGTAGATTAGTGTAGGTATTTTCTAGAGTTGATTGGATTGGAGACTTGAAGCAATTGGAAATCATTAGAGATTCAACCTTGGCTCAAGAGAACAGATTTGCACTACTATTCTCTACTCTTATTCTCTTTTTGATTGCTTATTGTATCTCATGATGCGTCTTCAATTTGTGGATAATAGCATTAATTCAATTATGATTTAAATTCTATTCTGAGATTGCAATGGATTCTATGGATTAGTTTAATCTGATATATTTCATTGTTAGCCTTATTGATTTCTATGGGTTTGTCTATTAAGATTCATGCTTAATTGCTTAGTTGATTGGCCATCAATTACTTTGATAATCCATATGGATTTGAAAGACGAAGTATGGGTTTAGATCTGATCTTAATAGCTTTTGATTGTATATTCTACATTGTGATATGATGTATGATTTGTGCTTAGGATAAACATATACCAAAGCACCATTCGTAGTCAATTGAGAACTTGAAATTAAACCCTAATTATTTGTAAATCACATAGACATATAGTGGTTTAGGTAATGTGGGTGTTCATGTGTATTCTATCAGTTGTGGATTATATGTGATATGGGTATGGTACATTGAAAGATGGATATACTTTACTTTAGTGTTCTCGGCTAACAACCGGTACAATTAGTTTGGCTTAACAAGAAATGTATGGATTTGAATGAGTCAATAGAAGAAATTGTAATCTCAGGTCTTCGTTATCTAGTCTCACTCTAGAAGTAGTTAGGTTTATTTAATTTCATAGTTTAAATATAAAATATATTGTCATTCGTTTAAATAAGACTGAAATGGTTATGGGTTAATGCTTGGTAAACTTTATTAGTTAATTCCATGTGGATTGATACTCGACTTACTCTGTATTACTTGTTGACGCATGTATACTTGCATGAGTTAGAGCTCTTTTATCAGAACTAAAAAAGAGGCAACAACAGTGTTAGAAAATGAAATCTGAAAATCAAGAGATGAACTCATCTAGAGTTTTAAGTAATGAATTGAGGAGAATTTTATGATCGAAATATAGAACTGTAAGATCGTATTCGTGAGTTAAAAGAGCAGGGTGAAGAATGGCAGTCGGTCGTGGAACAAAAGGAATTCAGCAAAGTCAAGTCCAACGGCAATGATGACGCCAAAGGATGTCCCAGACAAGTCAAAGCCGGTAGTTTAAGAGAGCGTTTTTTTTTCGTGATGAGGAACCTGAATAAAATTATCACGGGTAAGTTAATTATAAACTCTTGCGAAGTCTATACCTTATTCGATACCGATTCTACCTATTCTTTTATCTCTCTTGCTTGCGTTCAACGTTTAAATTTGACTCTGAAGAAGTTAAACTTTGACTTATTGGTTGAAACTCCGTTAGGAGAAACCTTTATTACAAGTGCTATCCAAGTCTTGGATGAGAGTCACAGTTTTGAATGATATTTCTATCGTTAATAAATTTCCTGGCGTATTCTTGAAGAACTTCCTGGCCTATCATCGAATTTTGTATTGACCCCAGTACAAAAATCTATTTCTTAAACCCTCAAATATTTCTTTACTTAAAACGAACGTATCATGCGCCAAAGATGTTGGCTCGAGCTGTTGAAGATTATGATCGTACCATTCAATATCATCGTGAAAGAGCGAACGCGGTAGCTGACGTGTTGAGTAGAAGATCCTATGCGTTTACGAGTGCGATGTTGTTAACACAAAGACTCATTTCGTATAACTTACAAATGATGAAGATAGAGTTAAAGACTCTAGGGACCCACATGAAGATAATGAATATATGAGTAGAATTGACTTTAATCGATAAAATTAAAACCGCTCAAGCTACATACTCAGAGCTGATGAATGTGAAGAAGAAGGTTCAAGAGGGCGTTATTCTAGAAGCAAGAATCGACGAAGAGAGAAAATCTCAACCCTCGATTTAATTGGCCCATTTGAAATCCTCGATCGAGTAGGAACTATGGCTTATAGACTCATTTTACCGCCAAGTATGTCGCGTGTTCATAACATTTTTAACGTATCGACGTTACGTAAATATGTGGACGAACCAAACTACATTATTGATTTAGAACCGGACAAGATGGCGGATGATTTAACGTATGAAGATGTACCTGTTAAAATCTTGGATAAGAAGGATCGTATTCAACACTCAAAGGTTATACCTTAAGAGTTAGAATCAAACGAGGTATCCTCACCTGTTCGGCATACCAGGTACGTACGTAAATTTCGAGGGCAAAATTCCATAAGGAAGGGAGATTGTGAGACCCCAAATTTTATGAATAAATATTTAATTCTCTCGAAATAATTTTTTTGAATATTATGGTGTGGATTTGATATAATGTTATAGTTGTGGGTATTATTTATAATTTTTGCAAAGTATGTAAGTTTTTATATAATATTCGATTGGTCGGGGAATATTCGTTTTATCAGGAAATATTCGTATAACCAAGACAATCATTGGTGGACCTCAAATGTAATTTATTGTCGATTGAGAAAATGACAAAATATTTTATGAAAATAACGGCGAAGTTTTACTAATTAATCTTGTTGAACTACTCAGGTAGTAAAAAGTACGATGTCTACGGCGTTAGTTGCATAGTAGCACCTGTATTGATTATTGATGCTTACGTGATAAGTCACTTAGTTTTGTTTTATTAGTATTATTAATGTAATAAAACAAGAAAAGCTTTTATATAAAACATAATACTTTTATAAAGTTATTCGTTTTATTAGACTATAAATAGAATATATAATATTCTATTATGCATACTATTTTGCATAGTAATATCTTTTTATATAAAACAAAATATTTTTATAAAGTTATTTGTTTTATTAGACAATAATTAGAATATATTATATTTTATTATGCATAGTATTTCATAGTGCCTCGTGATAGTGTTTTGCATAGTAAAAAATTTTTTATATAAAAAATGTAATACTTTTATAAAGTTATTCATTTTATTAGATTATAAATAGAATATATTATATTTTATTTAAAAGATTTTGTTTTAAAATCTGGACCGTCCATTTAAAAGTAAATCAATCTGGACCGTTCATGAATTAGTTACTATGCAATCCATTCTTCTATAAATAGAATCTCATTCCTTCATTATTTCTTACGAATTCACTGAAACTCTAGAGAGAGAAACTATAGAGAGAAAGAAGAAAAGTGTTCTGCTACTTCACTACTTCTATATTCAGTACTCTTCTTCTAAGGTAAGGGGTATTATTTCTTTTGTATTCATGAAGAGAACTTCTATTATTCCATTCTTTATTATTCTCATTGGAATAACTCAGATACGCGTGGACTACCCTATACTTGGTGAAATTCTTCATTATTCCATTCTTTATCATTATTTTGGAATAACCTGTTTATGCGAAGTACCGCATACATGGTGAAATTCTTCTGTTATTCCATTCTTTATTATTCTGTTGGAATATCCTCGCTTGCATGTATTACGCCTAACCTGGTTCCATTATTTATTATTCTGTTGGAATAACCTCATCTGCAAGCGGTCATCGCATGCCTGGTGAAGTCTTTTGTTATTCCATTCTTTATTATTCTGTTGGAACATCCTGTTGGTGCGTTTACGCATGACCTGGTTCCGTTATTTGTTATTTTATTGGAATATCCTATCTGTGCGTTTACGCATGACCTGGTTCCTTTTCTTTAATATTCTGTTGGAATAACCTGTCTATGCGGTCCATTCTTAATTATTCTGTTGGGATAACCTGTCTATGTGGATTATCACATGCATGGTGAATGATCCTTTGTATTCATTCCTTATTAAATTGTGGAAATGATCTGTCTAAGTGGATTACCGCATGGCGGTGAAAATTCATTTGGAGTTTCATATATTCTATTATACTCAGTTGGTTAAAGTTTTGACTTCTATACTCCATGAAATTAGTGGAATATCCTTGATATTTGCGCTTCATCCAGTATCTTTTCATGAAAATATTCTTCTGAGCATTCTTGAATTTTACTCTACAAAGAAGTATCATGTTGACAATTCTTCTGAGATGTTGTACCTTAATTCTGAGGTTGATTCTGCAAAGCACCCATCAGTAATGTAACTAGCTGCTGAACCAGGTTTTCCTCCACATTATTGTTGTAGTTTTCCTCAGCGGTTCTCCGTCGTGTTGGTTGACGTCTTGAAGCCATTTTCTATTAAAATACATCCATTAGCTTCTATTCAACCTTTTGTAAGTATTATATACTTAAATTGCACATTATAAAATTTATCACACCACACTTAACACTTTTAATAAAATAATAACTTTTATTCATTTATCATAAAAAACATCAAGACAATAACATCACTGCTATTTACATTACTTTCCTGAACTACAAACTTTCCTAGAACTATAACAGTTGTAGGATAACATCATCATCATCTATCCCATTGGTTATCATTCCCGGGATTTACATTTCATTTATTTTCTAATCATCCACTAATTACACTTTCTACAACGTCCTACTAAGATACTGAGTAACTTTACGACGCTCTTCTTCCATAATTCGGAACATTGTTCGGCGATCCAACACGTATGATGGTAGCGTCTCGAACTGAATCGGATAACTCATGACTCGATCTTGAGCTCGATTGACCACGGTGTTGAATACATTATTCATCTCTTCCATCTTTCTCCTCTTTGCTTGTGCATCCCTTTCTGCTATTCCGGCTCGTTGATAAGCTTCACTATACACGTCTTCGGCTCTTTCCCTTTTTGTAGATTATTCTTTCAGCTTATTCTCCAGATCTGCAATCTTCTCCATCATTTTCTCGTTTTCCCCTTCTGTGTGGACCAACTTTTCTTCAACGTTGTTCACCGTTAACTGACACCCCAAATCTAGGTACTTCATTCCCACAAGATTTGGTGTTCACTGTTCAAACATTCATATTATCTACCCAAAGAAAATAATATTTGAATCATAAAACCTCCCCTTAAATAGGGTTACATCATTAAATTCAAAACATCCCAGGTTATCTAACCTTTAAACATCATTCAAAAGCGGAATTAATTTATTACAACTTCATTAAAATAAATTCTAAGATTATCATAATAAAAGTCTAACATCATAATCATAATCGAAAATTACAAGTCTTCATCACTTGTACATTTTTCCCTTTCCTTTGCTAGTCGAAGGTTCACCTACCTTCTCCTCTTTAGCTGTAATGAGTTTATAAATATGCAACAGTGAGCAAAAAATTGCTCACTGGATATAATAGAGAATCAACAGGAGTATAACAATAATAACCGTTAATAATAGGCTCACCAAGACTGAATAGTACTCTATCAATAATAATCTGGAATCCAAAATATGGAAAATACATCACTGAGGGTCATAAGACCATGAACTACGTCCACAGTTGCAAGTAATCTTTCAACTCCAACTTTAACAGTCATAAGACTATAAGGACCTCGTGCTTAGGGGATCAACCCTTCGTACAATGTATTGTGCACAAATTTTAACGCTACGCCGTAAGTTAACCCCTAATAATAATAATAGGTTGTTCATCTCAAAGATTTAGAGTACAAGTCCGCACCAAAGAAAGTTTGGTTTGGATAAGCTTTCAAGGGAAATTTGAAGTTTAACGAACATCAACTAGAGGACTAGTTGATTCATTAGTGTTTGATAATACAACAGTTGATCAATAATAACATAATATGAAACAATGAATAAGTGTAAGCGAACTAACTATACTTGATTTCATGCTTAGAAACAATTACAAAGCATAAGTATTGAATGACAATAATAAACCTTGATTGAATAAAATTAAGCTAGGACTATGAATTATTGAATAAACATTAAGTAATAGCAAGCTGAAAATAAAGCTTACTTATCGTTAGAATGACTTGTGTCAAGTAAATGAACTATAATAATTCAACATTTGAAATTTGAATTCAAGAAATCTGCATTCATAATATCCGAATAGCAATAATGAAACTTGTCTAACAATAAACAAGTTAGAATGCATCAATAAGTATTGGACTTCAAACTTGTTTGAATAAAATAATGTCATAGCTAGATTGTTCAAATCATGATTGAGAATACAATAGTTTGTTTAACGAAACTTTAAAGTAAGAACTAGCTTAACATAAATGTAAGGATAAAAGGCTTGCTCAATGTAAATATAGAGTTAGGAAACTTGCCTTTAGCGTAAGCTATAAAGTTAAACTCACGATCACCTACACATAATTTTAGAATCACAACACCTATTAGACATGCTAATATATCAAAACATGTTCATTACCATTCACATTTCAGAAACTCTAAGTGTTTTACTTCGCAACACTTGACTAACGTTCATAGTCTAATTAACTTGCAATATAACACGTTCTCGACTTCCTAAAAATTTTTACAACTTTGAACTCACTAACCCCAATTCACTATGTTATGTTAACCTTAACATTACCCATTTAACATGCTAACACACTTTTAGACCTTGCCATGTTGCTAACTCAAATCAGCAATAATAGCGAAAATCGAAATCTCAAACCAATGTATGGCAATTTGCTTGGGCCATACAAAAGCTTGGATCCGTGACAAAGTGCATGCCATTGCTTTTTTGCTTTACCTTACACTTGCAAGCAATTTGCTGTTAGTGTTTCGAGACAGAGACGCAGAGAGGCTTATGAACAGTAGTCGACTTTAGCCCAACAAACACAATTTTCACCCAACAAACAGTGATAATAACACGAAAGATAAATACAAAACTATCATAAACATGATTGCTCACATTTACAACCAATTAGAACAATTTAACACCAACTAAAGCTATTTTAATTTCTTAAAATTCAAGTTTTTCATATAAATCTCCATTTTTGATATTCATCCCCAAAAATTATCACTGTGATTTCATTATTTGACCAAATCACTCAATTCAAACTACGTTACATTTGTATCTCAATGAACTACCATATACAAACTTCAATTTATAACTTCTCATACGAATTGGCTACTAAAATTGATACTTTTCATGAACATATGGAAAAATATATATACAATCAAAATGTCTACTGATATCCGAAATTAACATGCAAAGTTTTGATTTAAACATAAACTCTATCATCACAAGCATGTATAATCACCATAACTTAGTTATATAACAACAATTCATCAATTATAATTCACATAACATATAAAAAATTTTTGTCGTAGAAATCATATAAACATAATATATATATATTATCACATTATGAATATACCTTTTGTTGCTTGATGAAATTCTTGCTAACCCACTAGAATTGCTTGAAAATCCTAAGCTTTCTCAATCTCTCTCTCAAATCTCTAGACTCTCTCTCTCTCTTCTCTCTTCTTAGCTTTTCCAAATGCCAAATTACGTAGTCTCTAACACTTAAGTTAAATAAACCGATAAACACTTCTTCATAATGCTAATAATAATATTATCGATTAAAAGCGTATATATATATATAATATATTATATTTATTATTTAATTATTTTATTTATTTATTAAATTTCAAAACTAGAAATTCAAAAGCCTAAGGCTTGTTTGGCAAATCATTTAAAATTAAAGAGTTAAAATACTTAAGCCTTGTTTGACAAAAACTAATTTAAATCCTTTTTAATTTATTCTAATAAACACTTTAGTTTATAAATTATAATCACATACTATTTTCATATCAAACATTAACCCATTAAATTAATCACATACTATATTTTAATTAAATATAGCCATTTAGCAAATATCACCAAATTATAATTTTCATTATAACTTTATTTAATAATTTAACATATCATCTAAATTATTAAATCAACACAACAACATAACACCTCATGTAATAATACAAACCTCTAAATTATAAATTAATTTAATTTAGAAAATTCTCTAATAAATTAAGATTCACAACCATCACATCCATAAAAAATAATAAACACTTCAAATAATATTTATATAACTCAATAAATATTATAATTACAATTTGAAATTTCGGATCGTTACATCCTTCCCTCCTTACAAGGATTCTGTCCCCAGAATCACAAATCAAACGATCAAATTGTTACATTCTCCCCTACTTACAAAGATTTTGTCCCTAGAATCGAAGACACAGATTAAACAAATAACTCAGGGTAATTCTTCATCAGTTCCGCTTCGAGTTCCCACGTAGCCTCTTCGACATTATGGTTCCTCCATATCACCTTCACAGAAGGTATCACTTTATTCCTGAGCACTTGCTCTTTCCTGTCGACTATCTGGATAGGAATCTCTTCGTAAGATAAATCTTTACTGAACTGCAACGGTTCATACTCGATCACATGCTTGTTATCGTGTTTATAAGGTCATAACACCGACACATGAAATACATTGTGCACATGCTCTAATTCTGGAGGTAAAGCTACTTCGTAAGCCACCTCTCCCACTTTGCGTAGAATTTCGAAAGGTCCAATAAACCTTAGGTTGAGCTTTCCTTTCTTGCCGAAATGAATCTTCCCCTTCCAAGGAGAAACTTTCAGGAACACGAAATTTCCCGCGTCAAACTCACGATTCTACCTGTGATGATCAGCGTACTTTTTCTGTCGATCTTGGCGCTACCGGTCTTGCTCGATGAGTTTGACAACTTCAAAGGTTTGTTGAAACCCGTTACGGGCCTAATAGTTGATGATCTCCAACCTCATCCCAAAGATAGTGGAGTTCTACACATTTCTGCCATATAAGCGCCTCGTATGGTGGCATACCAATGCATGCGTGGTAACTGTTGTTGTATACAAATTCCACCAATGGTAGATGATCATCCCAGTTTCCTTTGAAATCCATGATGCATGCTCTGAGAATATCCTCAAGTGTCTGGATCATTCTTTCGCTTTGCCCATCAGTTTGCTGATGATATGCTATGCTTATCTTCAGTTGCGTTCCCATGCATTCTTGTAGTCTCTTCTAGAAATTTGATGTGAATCTCGGATCTCTGTCTGATACAATTGACATTGGAACTCCATGTCTTGAGATGATCTCCTTAACGTATAATCTCGCCAACTGATCAAGATTAAATCTAATCTTTATTGGCAAAAGTGTGCAGATTTTGTCAATCAGTCCACTATCACCCATATCGCGTCATATCCTTTCCGAGTCGTTGGAAGACCTACCACAAGATCCATTGTGATATGCTCCTACTTCCATTCCGGTATTTCCAATGGTTGAAGTAATCCACTTGGTCATTGATGCTCTGCCTTCACTTTCTGACATGTCAAACATTTTGCAACTCATTTAGCAACATCTCTTTTCATGTTCGGTCACCAAAAATGACGCCACAAATCTTGATACATTTTCATACTTCCCGGATGAACTGAATATCTTGAGCTATGTGCTTCCGTCAAGATTTCTTCTTTAATCTCCTGAATTGCTGGAACCCAAATTCATCCCTTGAATCTTAGTATTCCCGCAGTATCGACCTGGTACTTCGTTTCTTTACCTGCGACTACACTTTGCTTTATTTTCTTGCATTCTTCATCCTATAGTTGTGCGTTCTTCACTTTATCCACCAAAGTTGGACTAGTTTCCATCTGGAACAATTTTTCTTCAGATTCTTCCGGAAATTTGATTTCCAGCTCTAGTTTTGCCATTGCTGAAATGAGCTCCCCCTTATCAGTTAACATCATCAACTTTTCTCTGCCCTTCCTACTCAATGCGTCTGCAACCACATTAGCTTTACCCGGATGATAAAAGATCTCCCAAATCATATTCTTTTATCGGTTCCATCCATCTCCTTTGTCGCATGTTCAGGTCTTTCTGTGTGAAAATATACTTCAGACTTTTCTGGTTTGTGTAGATTTCACATTTTTCTCCGTAGAGATAGTGTCTCCATATCTTCAGTTTTAACATAACCGCCGCCAACTCTAAATCATGAGTCGGATATCCTTTTTCGTAGTCTTTCAGTTGCCTTGATGCATACGCAATAACCTTGCAGTTCTACATAAGGACACAACCCAATCCTTTGTGTGAAGCATCACTATACACCACAAAGCTTCATGTATTATCCGGTAATGACAACACAGGTGCCACACAGAGCTTCTTCTTTAATTCTTGAAAACTTTCCTCACACTTTTCCGTCCAAACAAATTTTACAGATTTTCTTGTCAAATTTGTCAATGGAGTGGCAACCTTGGAAAAATCCTAGATAAACCGTCTATAATATCCAAATGACCCCAAGAAACTTCTTTACTTCGATGGAGTTCTTGGTTGTTCCCAATTTATCACAGCTTCAACTTTTGATGGATCTACGGAAATCCCATCCTTATCATTACATGCCCAAGAAATTGTACACGTTCCAGCCAAAATTCACATTTAGAGAATTTTGCGTATAAATTTTCCTTTCTTAACGTCTCCAACGTCAGACGTAAGTGTTTCACGTGTTCCTCTTGAATTTTAGAGTACACCAGAATATCGTCGATGAACACCACCATAAACTTGTTCATCAAATCCATAAATGCTTCAGGGGCGTTTGTCAAACCAAATGACATCACTAAAAATTCGTAATGTTCATATCGAGTTCGGAATGCCGTCTTTGGTACATCCTCCTTCCTTACCTTCAATTGGTGATATCCACTTCTCAAATCTATTTTTGAGAAATATCTAGCACCCTTCAATTGATCAAACAAGTCATCTATTCTTGGCAACGGATATTTGTTCTTAATAGTGACTTTGTTCAATTCCCTATAGTCAATGCAAAGACGCATCGATCCATCCTTCTTCTTCACGAATAACACCGGTGCTCCCCACGGTGACACACTCGGTTGAATATACTTTTTATCCAGCAGTTCCTGCAGTTGCACCATTAGTTCCTTCATTTCTATCGAGCCATTCTGTACGGGGCCTTTGATATAGGAGCGGTTCCTGGCGCTAAGTCGATCACGAAATCGATTTCACGGTCAGGTGGAAGTCCTGGCAAATCCTCCGAAAACACGTCCACGAATTCCTTAACTACTGGTATTTCCTCCAATTTCACACCCTTCTCTTTTTGAGTATCGACTATATAAGCTAAATACCCTACACAGCCCTTACTCAATAACTTTTTGGCCTGCATCATCGTCAGACATTTCATTTGTCTAGGCGATTTCCTACCATAAAAAACTACCTTTGATGGAGTCATAAGGTTTACACACTTCTTTTGGCAATCAATTATCGCTCCATAATTGAATAGTCAATCCATTCCCAAAATAATATCAAACTCTCCGAGTTTTATCGGAATTAAATCTACTTTCATAACATTCCCCTTAATATTCACCCTACAGTTCTTGTACACGAACCAAACAGGAATCACTTCCCTATTCATAATTTCTATGTTTAAAGGGAATTTCAACTCTTCACAAGGTATTTCTAACCTCTTAGCAAATTTATCAGATATAAATGAGCAAGTAGCACCCGAATCAAATAATACATATGCATCTATATCATTGATTGGGATAATACCTGACACGACATCTTTTGATTGCACCGCGTCCTGCACCGTCATGTTGAAGGTTCTGGCTGTGGGCTTGTTTGTTGATGTTGGTCCAGCAATAGCCAATGCTCCTCCACTAGCATTTCCTTTGCTCCCATTTGTCTCACCGGATCTCTTCTTAGGGCATTCACGAGCAAAGTGATCATTGGATCCGCACGTGAATCACACATTCTTCTTAGCTTGAGTACAATTTGGGGCGATGTGACCCTCCCGGCCACAATTAAGCACACTCATTTCCCCAAAAAGCACACTCCTTTGTGAAACTTTTACGCACGTAGCACATGCTTCAAACTTCTTATTTTCTTTGGTTTCTTTCTTTGATTCCCAGCTCCCCATTCGCATTCCACTTCCTCTTGAGTTGTTGTTGCCATTTCCGCCAACCACCACCACCATTCTTAGTTTCACCTTCACTTTTTCTTCTTCCTCTGCTCTTGATTATGTTTTATTCTTGCCTCTTTGCACTTTTCAAAGAGAATCGCCTTCTCCATCATCGCTACAAATGTCTTCAATTGGAACAGGGAAACCCTACTATACAACCAGGGTTTCAGTCCCTGCTCGAACCTCTTCACCTTGCGTTCGTCTGTGCTGACTTGATATGGCGCAAACCTCGCCAACTCATTGAACCTTGTGGCATACTCAAGACACCGACATTGTTCCTTACTTCAACTCCAAAAACTGAACCTCTAGCTGACTCTTCGAACTCTCTGGGAAATAAGTCTCGAAGAACAACTCCTTAAACCTATCCCGTGTCATCACTCCGGTCCTTCCAAAGTTTTGTTGGCTCGCCACCAATAACTAGCCTCCGCTTTCAACATAAATGTTGCAAAAGCGGTCTTCCGATTTATCCTCTACCCTAGCAACATCAAAAACCTTCTCGATTTCCATAATCCAGTCTCGCACTTTCAACTGGATTCATAGACCCACGGAATTCTGGTGGTCCGACCGCCTTGAAGTCCTTAAATGTTGTACCTTAATTCTGAGGTTGATTCTGCAAAGCACCCATCAGTAATGTAACTAGCTGCTGAACCAGGTTTTCCTCCACATTATTGTTGTAGTTTTCCTCAGCGGTTCTCCGTCGTGTTGGTTGACGTCTTGAAGCCATTTTCTATTAAAATACATCCATTAGCTTTATTCAACCTTTTGTAAGTATTATATACCTAAATTTCACATCATAAAATTTATCACACCACACTTAACACTTTGAATAAAATAATAACTTTTATTCATTCATCATAAAAAACATCAAAAATAATAGCATCACTACTATTTACATTACTTTCTTGAACTATAAACTTTCTTGGACTATAACAATTGTAGGATAACATCATCATCATCTATCCCATTGGTTATCATACCCGGGATTTACATTTCATTTATTTTCTAGTCGTCTATCAATTACAATCTCTACAATGTCCTACTAAGATACTGTATAGCCTTACGACGCTCTTCTTCCATAATTCTAACATTGTTCTACGATCCAATATGTATGATGGTAGTGTCTCAAACCTGAATCGGATAACCCATGACTCGATCTTGAGCTCAATTGACCACTTGTGTTGAATACGTTGCTCATTTCTTCCATCTTTCTCCTCTTTGCTTGTGCATCCACTCTCTCTATTCCAACTCATTGATAAGCTTCACTATACGCGTTCTTCCTTCTTTCCTTTTTGTAGATTCTTCTTTCAGCTTATTCTCCAGATCTGCAATCTTCTCCATCATTTTCTCGTTTTCCCCTTCTGTGTGGACCAACTTTTCTTCAACGTTGTTCAGTCGTTCTTCTCGATCCTGGATCTTATCGTCTTTCTGTGCCATCGAGGTCTATTGTTCAGCTACTATCTCTCGCAACTCCTCGACGGTATCTTGAAGTTCCACATTCCGATCATACACCCTCGTCGTATACATACGGAAACTATATCGAATTAAATGGAAGCTCTTCCTCCTCGTCCTCCTCATCCTTCGATTGTGGCGGCTCCACGGGATCCTCCTCATCCGCCTCTATCTCATCATCCTCATCGGGACTCTCTCTCCGCTCAACTACTATGACCAACGGGCTCGCTTCCCATGTGGCGATAGTTGTTCCCAAATCACCGAATATCTCGAGGCTCCTCCTCTCTATCCCGACCGGATCTCCTACATTAGCCATCCTCACAACCAAAGTTTAAGTTTTAATTACTAATCATTACTACTCGACACTCACGAGTACAAAGATTACTATCACATAAGCACATAAGTGTTTTATTACTTTCTCATTCTAAAACTAGATAAGAGTTTATCATCACTATCTTTTCAAAGGTTACTTCCTAAGGTTTTCCCCCACCTAAGGTTCATAACCTAAAGCTTTGATACCAACTGTGACACCCCCCCAATCTAGGTACTTCATTCCCACAAGATTTGGTGCTCACTTGCTCAACATTCATACTATCTACCCAAATAAAATCATATTTGAATCATAAAACCTCCCTTAAATAGGGTTACACATCATTAAGTTCAAAACATCCTCCATTATCTAACCTTTAAACGTCATTCAAATGCGGAATTAAAATTATAACATTACATCATTAAAATAAATTCTAAGATCATCATAATAAAAGTCTAACATCATGATCATAATCAAAATTACAAGTCTTCATCACTTGTACATTTTTCCCTTTCCTTTGCTAGTCGAAGGTTCAACTACCTTCTCCTCTTTAGCTGCAATGAGTTTATAAATATTCAAGAGTGAGCAAAACAATTGCTCACTGGATATAATAGAGAATCAACAGGAGTATAGCAATAATAATTGCCAATAATAGGCTCATCAAGACTGAATAGTACTATAACAATGATAATCAGAAACTGGAATCCAAAATATGGAGTATACATCACTAAGGGTCATAAGACCATGAACTACCTCCACAGTTGCAAGTAATCTTTCAACTCCAACTTTAACAGTCATAAGACTATAAGGACCTCGTACTTAGGGGGATCAGCCCTTCGTACAATGTATTGTGCACAAACATTTAACGCTACGCATAAGTTAACCCCTAATAACAATAATAGGGTTGTTCATCTCAGTATTTAGAGTACAAGTCCGCACCAAAGAAAGTTTGGTTTTGATAAGCTTGCAAGGGTAATTTGAAGTTTAACGAACATCAACTAGAGGACTAGTTGAATCAATAGTGTTTGATAATACCACAGTTGAACATAATATGAAACAATGAATAAGTGTAAGCGAACTGACTATACTTGATCTCATGCTTAGAAACAACTACAAAGCATAAGTATTGAAGGACAATAATAAACCTTACTTGAATAAAATTAAGCTAGGACTATGAAATTATTGAATAAACATTAAGTAATAGCAAGATGAAAACAAAGCTTACTTATCATAAGAATGACTTGTGTCAAGTAAATGAACTATAACAATTCAACATTTGAATTTAGAATTCAAGAAAGTTGTAATCATAATATCCGAATAACAATAATGAAACTTGTCTAACAATAACAAGTTAGAATGCTTCAATAAGTATTGGATTTCAAACTTGTTTGAATAAAATAATGTCATAACTAGATTGTTCAAATCATGATTGAGAATACAATAGTTCGTTTAAAGTAAGAACTAGCTCAACATAAATGTATGGATAAAAGGATTACTCAATGTAAAAAGAGAAGTTTAGAAACTTGCCTTGAGCGTAAGCTATAAAGTTAGACTCACGATCACCTACACATAATTTTAGAACCACAATACTATTAGACATGCTAACATATCATAACATATTCATTACCATTCACATTTCGAAACTCTAAGTGTTTTACTTCAGAACACTTGACTAACACTCATAGTCCAATTAACTTGAGTTATAACATAATCGTTCTCGATTTCTTAAACATTTTACAACATTGAACTCACTAACCCCAATTCACTATGTTATAATAACCTTAACATTACCCATTTAACATGCTAACACACTTTTTAGACCTTGCCATGATGCTAACTCAAATCTGCAACAATAATGAAAAACCGTAATCTCAAACCAGAATAGTATATGGCAAAATTGCACGCCATACAAAAAGCTTGGGGCCGTAGCAATTGCTGCAGTTTTTTTTTTGTTTTTTGCATTGACAAGAAAATTTCTTGTGTTTAGACAGAGACGAGAGAGAGGCTTATGAACATGTGACTTTAGCCCAACAAACACAAATTTCACCCAACAAACAAAGTGATAATAACACGTAAGATAAATACCTGAACTATCATAAAACATGATTGCTCACATTTACAACCAATTAGAACAATTTAACACTAACTAAAGCTATTTTAATTTCTCAAATTCAAGTTTTTCATATAAAACTCCATTTTTGATATTCATCCCCAAAAATCATCATTGTGAATTCATTACTTGACCAAATCACTCCATTCAAACTACGTTATGTTCCTATCTCAATGAACTACCACATACAAACTTCAATTTATAATTTAACATACTGAATTGGCCACTAAAATTGATACTTTTCATGAACATATGGAAAAAACACATATACTATCAAAATGTCTCACCGATATCCAAAATTAACATGCAATTTTTTGTTTTAAACATAAACTCTATCATCACAAGCATGTATAATCACCATTATCACTTAGTTATATAACAATAATTCATCAATTGGTTTCATAGAACATAACAAAAATTTTGTCGTAGTTCAAATACATAAATACATATATATTATCACATATTATGAACATACCTTTATATATAGCTTGATAGAAATTCTTGCTAACCCACTAGAATTGTTGTTCTCCTAAGCTTTCTCTCAATCTCTCTCTCAAATTCTCTCTTCTCTTCTCTCTTCTCTCTTTCTTAGCTAAACCCAAATGCCAAATACGTAGTAGTCTATCTAACACTAGCGTAAGGAAATAAACTTATAACACTTCATAATGCTAATACTAATTACATTATTAGTTATAACGTATATAATATAAATATATTATATTTATTATTTAATTATTTTATTTATTTATTAAATTTTAAAATTAGAAATTCAAAAGCCTAAGGCTTGTTTGGCAAATCATTTAAAATTAAAGAATTAAAATATTAAGCCTTGTTTGACAAAAACTAATTTAAATCCTCTTTTAATTTATTCTAATAAACACTTTAGTTTATAAATTATAATCACATATTATTTTCATATCAAACATTAACCCATTAAATTAATCACATACTATATTTTAATTAAATATATCCATTTAGCAAATATCACCAAATTATAATTTTCATTATAACTTTATTTAATAATTTAACATATCATCTAAATTATTAAATCAACACAACAACATAACACCTCATGCTAATAATACAAACCTCTAAATTATAAATTAATTTAATTTAGAAAATTCTCTAATAAATTAAGATTCACAACCATCACATCCATAAAAACAATAAACACTTCAAATAATATTTATAAATAACTTAATAAATATTATAATTACAATTTGAAATTTTGTATTAAAACTCACAAAGATATCGTTTCGTAAGACATCTATAAATAAAAAATTTAGGATGTTAGTATGAGTTATAAATGAAAGGTACATAAACATGTCAAGGATATAGAGAACATGTATATATGTAATTGTATGTAATACAATTAAAACTAAACATACATTTTATAGAAAAGGACAATAATGATAGTTAATTGTATGAAATAGTTAACTACGATTACGATAAATGAAAGGTACATAAACATGACTGCAAAATAGTTAACTACGACAACTATAAATGAAAGGTACATAAACATGTTAAGGATATAAAGAACATTCCTATATGTAATTCATTGTAATATAATTAAAACTAAACATACATTGTAATGAAAATCGTTGTATGAGTCAGAATCATTTTGTACAAGTATCAGAGATTCATAACCATCTTCTTCTTCAGATTCTGTGTCAGTGTTAGTCAATAACTCTTCCTCAGTATCATTGTCATCTGGCACAATAACTGTCTCGGGATCCAATTCATCAGGTTCATCTCCACCCTCTAACTGGATTAATTCATTGTTGTCCTCTATATTTATTATAGGAGGTCTATGAAACATCTCCTCTTGGTAGAAATCCCCGTCTATTACTTGGACACGACTACGCACAGGAGTATGAATTACAACTTGCCAATCTGTAGGCTGTCTATCCCTTTTCCTAATAGGATTAGGAGTGTAGTATACTTGTATTGTTTGAGTTGGTAAAAAAATGGTTCGTTGGAGTACGCAGACGTATGGAGGTCAATATCGACGATTCCATGTCTGTCAACACGTATCCCTTTTTCTGAATCAAACCAATGACACTTGAACAAGTTAATATGACCCCCATGCGTGCCCTTGTACGACAACTCTACGATTTCCTCCAACTCCCCATAAAAGGCACGACCAAGCTCATTGTAACAATCTCCTTGAACACACACTCCAGTATTAGTTATTCTTTTACCGCGAGCATATGTCTTTGTATGAAATTCACATCCATTTATTTTATAACTATTGCGAATGACTTGGTCCCTGTCTGGACCTATAACTAGGACTTGTATATTTGGAGGAATCGTTCCCTCATTAAGAGACTACAAAAATTCTATTAAATTAAATACATTCATAAATTAATACGATATATGTCATTCTTAATTAACTTAACTTACTTTGTCCTTTAGCCAAAGAGCAAATTTTTGATCACGACTAACTTGAATATCTTTATTAGTGATGCCGAGCTGATTTGCTTTTAACTCGTCATCCTATGTTCTATACAATTTTATTAACATTAACATATATTAATATGAGAATGCAGGTTAAGATATAGGTCTAATATATATAAATTTTACATGTATACTTCACAAATTCATCAATCTCCTCGCAATTGAGAAGAATGTAAGTATGCGCAACATGTAATTCTTGCTCAGAAAGGAATATGCGCTTTCCTTTTTCATAAGCACGACCCGGTAAACCAAATACAGAAAGCAGACCATTTAGTTCAACATTGCCCCCATCATCATGTCTCGAGACTCGATTATCCTTTGTCAAGACTTCGTTAGGAAAATAGTCTGAGACAAACGTAGATATCTCATCGAAACTGTATGCCTCACATATCAACCCCTCGACATAAGCTCTATTCTTCACCTTCCTCTTAAGGTTTCTTATGACCCTCTCGAAAGGGTACATCCATCTATATTGAACTGAGCCACCAACATGAGCTTCATAGGGTAGATGAATTTGCAAATGCTCCATAGAGTCAAAAAAACCAGGAGGGAATATTTTTTCAAGCTTACACGTGATCTTAATGATGTTCTTCTCAAGTATAAACATGTCCTTTTCATTTAATGTTTTTGAATATATGTCTCTGAAGAAACGACTAAGATCAGTCAAAGCATCCCATATTGGTTTATCAAGAAAGTCCCGAAATGCTATAGGCATGAGTCTCTCCATGAACATATGACAGTCATGACTCTTCATCCCTTGCAATTTCCCACCTGTAACACACCTTGCAATGTTTGACACATATCCATCTAGTAGTTTCAGAGACTTTGTGATGACCCCAAATCCGGGTATCTTCCAACCCGACAAATGGTGCTACACGGTACTACCATTCACACATATATTCAATTGAAAAGCCTCAATAGAACAAATATGTCTTCTATATATTCAAAATAATATTAACATTTCCCCAGGATCTTTATAACCATTACATTGTTCTTGTCATAATATCAAATATATTACAATCATTCACCCTATACTATTATATAAGTATTCTACGGGTTCGTCTTCGCCTTGCCCTTATCCTTGTTGGAGCCTTGATCTTGCTCGATCTTAGTTTGTATTCATATGGTTCAAGCAAGAGTGAGCATGATTAGCTCAAATAAGTACAACAATTCTAATAAATAACATGCTTGAAACATAGGAATCATATATCTTCAATAACTGAACAATAGTTACGAAGTACTATTGATAATTCAAAATAGCACTTCTTTTCATCCAAAACGTTTTACAACAACAATATTCATTAAAACATCAATTCCGGTCCAAGATCTTGAGCATTTCATAAGTTATTTAAAAAGGACATCCCGGCAATACGTCCGTAAGTCTGACATTTCTTACGAGCACGTCTAGGTGATCAGCCTATAGTACTCTATGTTGATCAACACTACATTCATTAAACATATGTACGTTTAAGTTGTGGCAACCTCACGTGCCTTTCGTTTGACGACAAAACATTTTTAGCATACTCAGTCATCATTTGAAAACCACACTAATATAACTTGGTACACATTGACCATGCTTTTGATAGAAACATAATATAAGTCTAGCCGAAAGAGTTGGCTTTGACTTCATCATACATCAATTCATGCGTAAGAATACATGAACCACAAAGCTTATCCTGATTGAACTGAAATAAAGGTTAGAATACTTGCCTTCACCGTCTGCTACAGTTATAACACGTTCACGTTTAAGTCTTTAAGTCTCTACAGTAAATGATAACATCACACACCACATTAGGTCATGAATGAAAATACATGGTTCCTAATGAATCTTACCCTTCTTCTCAATCTAGTTATGACTTAGATTTGTTATTATTGGTTCCAACTTTTCGTTACATCGTTCTTAGCTTCACATTACGTTCGTGTTTGATTACTTATCTTCAACCTTTAGGTAACATAATTAAGGTTTAACAATACCTTACAATGCTTCATTAAGTTCCTTAGCTCATTGTAAATTAATTACCATTCATGCTATACTTGTAAACTCCTTCTCTCAATAAAACCCTAAAATTTGAATATGCTACACCACCCTTTCTTTTCTCTCTGTCAAATTGCATACTTCTACTCTGATGGTTGAGGACCGGACTAGGCGCTGCGGTGCGAGTCCCAATTATATGTCATGACAAGCCCATGAAGTTCAATAGTATATGTGCATCAGATATGGCGCGCAAATACCAATAATATATTGGGTTGGCCATGCCAACTCGCTCTCTCTGCCACCGAATAACTTTGACAAAATTTCAACTTTGTGAGATTTCCTGCTCAGTAACTTCTTCAAGATAAGTCCGAATTGGCTCGTTCAAGAGCCTACGGTTCACAAATTACATACTCTACGTGTTCATGGTAGAATTTTATCTATTTAACTTCGTTTACTCAAAATTCTCCTATTGGTTCATTTTTAACGAAAACGGTAAACGTTCATGAACGTTCAACGCTCGTTTCTTCATTTTAAGTCGAAATCCGGTCATTTTCGAGTCCGCAACTCTATAATGCCAAATATAACTTGTCTCCATCGAAAAACAATGTTTCCGAGTTCAAACACAAAATTCGACTTCCATTCCAAGAATTTCACGAATTTGACTATTATTGTCCAATCGTGTGAATTCCGGCGAAACTTCGTTACTAACGATTTGATCATCGTTCTAAATGGATTCTAACCATCATATGAACATTCCAAACTACATATTACATCAAATTATTTTCAAGCTATGTTTTGACTTATTCTTTATAAATTCATGACTTAATAATTTATAAACTACAAGTTTTCATTCCTTATGACTTATTATAGATTTAAGTCCTTTAATCAACATTCTTACATCCTATCAAACATAATAACTTCATATGGCAATCATATGACAAGTTCATCATAAATTCATAACTTATTTAGGTTTATCTTACTTATTCATGACTTATACGGCTTAAGTCCATTAATTATTCAATTCTTACATGTTCTTAGCATACATTCTTATTAGACTACACTTCTCTTATCACCCTATAATGATAGAGATGGAAGATTATTAGACAAGAGTGTTACCCTTGATGAACTAGTACTTCTCTTCTTCTTGAAAATCGAACAAAGGATGTTTTGACTTAAAAATGATTATTCTCTCTAACACTTAAGTTACTTTGCTTGGGTGAAAATTAACAAACAACTAATGAGCCATCTCCTCCTCTATTTATAGGATTTCTAAAGTTAGGGTAAAAGGGTCATTAGATTATTTCACCTCCTTACTAACCTCCTTACTATTTCATTCTTAACCACTAAGTAAACTTGCTCCCTACATAAGTTGCTTGGTCACCACATAAAGTACTTGGTCACCAATTCACCCATGGGTTGCTCCATGGATCAAACTTAACCCATTGGATTATTACATTGGGCTTAAGTTAACTAACTTAGCTTATTCATATTGGGCTTGGATTAATTTACTTTAGGCTTTTGATTAAGCCAACACTTAACTTAATCATTAATACATCTTGGGTTTGTCCCTTAATGCATATTGGGCTTGCACTTCATACAAGATCCACCATTCCAATCCTTTTATCTTTTAATCCTTAACATTCTTAATTTAAGTCCTCATGAAAAATATTACGTTTTCCATACTTAGATTATTATTACATAATCAATCTCACCTCGATATTATAACGTTACGTATTTCTTGGAAGTTCAAAAATAATTCTCGAGCAGAAATCGATGAATAGTGTTTTTCAGAAAATTTCTCGAAAAACTTTTAATTTTGTCTTGGAAATTCAAACACTTTAATTCCTTCACGTAGTTAAAATACTACGATGTTCCAACGTTTCTAGGTTATAGAACGACATTCATCTTTCTAACACATAATAATAACAAATAATATTATTTTATTCATTATTTTATTAAATGAAATTATTTTACAAAGGATCTGAATTTCTCGGTTGTTATATTCTTCCCCCCTTATAAAGATTCTGTCCCCAGAATCTCGTCTCTCATTATTCAAACAACTGAGGGTAATCCTTCTTTATCTTTTCTTTCAATTCCCATTTTGCTTCTTCTGCATCATGGTTCTTCTATAACACCTTCACAGAAGGTATAACTTTATTTAGCAGAACTTGTTCTTTTCTATCGACAATTTGAATTGGCGTTTCTTCGTATATTAAGTCCTTCTCGATATAAATAAGTTCATATTCTATCACGTGCTTATAATTCAACTTATAAGGACGTAATACTGATACATGAAACACGTTATGTATTCGTTCTAGGTCTGGAGGTAATGCTATTATATAAGCTACCTCACCTACCCGTTTTAACACTTCAAAAGGTCCTATAAACCTCAGACTTAACTTTCCCTTCTTTCCAAATCATATCTTTCCTTTCCAAGGAGATACCTTTAGAAATACGTAAGAGCCTACTTAAAACTCCCTATTTTCTCGATGCAAGTTCGCATACTTCTTTTGTCTATCTTGAGCTGCTATGAGACGTATTCGTATCAGTTTAACAATGTCTGCTGTTTGCCATACCAATTCAGGTCCTAGCATTCGACGTTCTCCCACTTCATCCCAATACAATGGTGTTCTGCACTTCCTCCCATACAAAGCTTCATAAGGCAAAGATACCTATCTTTGGCATGATAACTATTGTTATATCATAAACTCTACTAATGGTAGATGATCATCCCAACTACCCTTGAAATCCATGACGCAAGATCTTAACATATCTTCTAACGTCTGAATTGTTCTATCGCTCTGTCCATCAGTTTGTGGATGATACATCGTACTCAGCTTCAACTGCGTTACCAACTATTCTTGTAGACTCCTCCAAAAGTTCGATGTGAATCGTGGGTCATGAACTGACACAATCGATACTGGTGCTCCATGTCTGGAAATTATTTCCTTAACAAAAAGTCTAGCTAACTGGTCTAAGTTATACTTGACCTTAATTGGCAAAAAGTGAGCTGACTTCGTCAACCGGTCCACTATTACCCAAATCATATCATACCCTTTCGTTGTAGTCGGAAGTCCCACCACAAAGTCCATCGTGATATGCTCCCACTTCCACTCCGGAATTTCCAATGACTGCAACAAGCCACTTGGTCGTTGATGTTTCGGCCTTAACTTTCTGACAAGTCAAGCACCTACTCACATAGTCGGCTATCTCTCTCTTCATGTTCGGCCACCAAAAACTATGTCGAAGGTCTTGATACATCTTAGTGCTCCCAGGATGAATCGAAAACCTCGAACTATGAGCCTCTTGTAATACCTGCTCCTTTAATTCCATCTCATTCGGAACCCAAATTCTTCCTTCAAATCTTAATAATCCCTCATTATCAAGAATATACTTAGTATCTTTTTCATTGGTTACCTGCTCTTTTATTCGGTCACACTCAATAGTTTTGAGTTGCACCTCCTTGACTCTCTCTATAATGGTAGATTGTATCTCTGTCACAAACAATATCTGCTCTGATTCTCTTGGCAACTTCACTTCTATTTCCATCCTATCCATCTCTGTTATTAACTCAGTTTGAGCCGTTAACATAGACAACTTCTCCCGACCCTTCCTACTTAAGGCGTCGGTAACTACATTGGCTTTTCCCGGGTGATACAGGATTCCATAGTCGTTATCCTTTATCAACTCCAGCCATCTCCTCTGTCTCATATTCAACTCCTTCTGTGTGAAGATATATTTTAGACTCTTATGGTCCGTGTATATCTCACATTTTTCCCCGTAATGATAATGTCTCCATATCTTTAGAGCAAAAAAATATCATGCGGTTCGGATCATCATGAGTAGGATAAACTTTCTCATAATCCTTCAACTGCCTTGATGCATACGCAATGACCTTGACATGCTGCATGAGCACGCAACCAAGTCCTCTATGAGAAGCATTGCTATAAACTACAAAATTTCCTGTGTCATCGGGTAATGACAAAACAGGCGCTTCACTCAATCTCTTCTTCAGTTCTTGAAAACTGTCCTCGCATTTATCAGTCCACGCGTATTTCACTGTCTTCCTTGTCAAGTTAGTTAATGGAGTAGCTATCTTCAAAAAATCTTGGATGAATCTCCAATAGTAACCCGCTAACCCTAGGAAACTCTGCACCTCAGTCGGCGTTTTCGGTTGTTCCCAATTCATCATGGCTTCCACCTTCGCAGGATCTACCGAAATTCCCTCATGGTCAATGACATGACCTAAAAACTTTACATTTTCATACCAAAATTCACACTTAGTGAACTTTGCATACAATTACTTTTTCCTTAGTGTCTCCAACACTAACCTTAGGTGTTCAACATGATCTTCTGGCATCTTAGAATAGACTAGAATATCATTGATAAACACCACGATGAACTTGTCCAAATATTATTTAAACACTCTGTTCATCATATCCATAAATGCAGCTGGTGCATTAGTCAACCTAAATGACATCACCAGAAACTCGTAATGACCATAACGAGTCCTGAATTCTGTCTTTGGTACATCCTCCTTCCTAACCTTTAACTGGTGATACCTCGTTCTTAAATCTATTTTAGAAAAATACTTAGCCCCTTTCAACTGATCAAAGAGATCATCGATCCTGGGCAATGGGTATTTATTCTTTATCTTCAACTTGTTCAACTCTCTATAGTTGATGCAAAGTCTTAACGATTCGTCCTTCTTCTTGACAAACAATACCGGTGCTCCCCATGGCAAAATACTCGGTTGTATGTACTTCCTGTCCAACAGTTTTTGCAACTGTATCATCAACTCCTTCATCTCCACTGGCGCCATATGATACGGTGTCCTAGAAACTGGTTTTGCTCCTAGCATAATGTCTATTACAAACTTGGTCTCCCTATCCGGTGGAAGACCCAATAATTCACTCAGAAATACATCGACGAATTCTCTAACTATAGGTATTTGTTCCATTGTTGCTACCACTCTCTGGGTATCAACAACATGACACAGGTAACCTACACATCCCTTCCTCAATAATTTCCTAGTTTGTGTCATGGTTAGACAACAAGAACGTCCTGGCGATCTATTCCCGTAAAATACTACCTGTGGTTGTTTTAACGTTTTAAGGTTCACACATTTCTTCTGACAATCTATAATTTCCCCATGGTTAACTAACCAATCCATTCCGAGAATTACATCAAATTCTCCTAATTTTATCGGTATCAAATCTACCGATAATTTATAACCTTGTATATCTACGCAGCAACTCCTATGAACATCTTCAACAGGAATTATTTCTTCGTTTGCTACCTTAATATTTAAAGGTATAGGCAACTTTTCGGGAAGTAATCCTAATCGTCTAGCAAAATCACATGCTATAAATGAACAAGTAGCACCCGAATCAAACAGCATGTAAACATTTATGTCATTGATCGAAATAATACCTGCGACGATGTCCCCTGATGCAACTACATCTTGGACTGTCATGTTAAAGGTACGGTCCATCGGCCTACCCGGTTGCGTTGGACCATTAATAGCTAACTTACCACTACTAGTGCCCCGATTCCCGTCCATCCCCTTCTTCGGGCAGTTCTTTGCTATGTGGTCAGTTGACCCACACATAAAGCATCCATGATTCTTCTTCGGACTTGGATAGTTAGGCGAGATGTGCCCTTCTTGTCCACAGTTGTAGCATACGGCCTTTCCCTTGAGATAGACTCCTAAATGAGTCTTCCCACAGGTCTTGCAGGCCTCTATTCTCCTCTTCGGATCTCCTTTCTTTACTCCAGTATTCCCAAAGCTGAACGCTTTCCTCTTCTATCCCTTGCCACTCCCGCTGGCTCCCTCGACCTTCACTCCCCCATCCACTTTTCCCTTATTCTTCTTGTCTTTGTGGTACTGGCTCAACGCCTCGCTACCACCTTTGGTGATTATCGCCTTCTCTAAAATGGTTCCAAATAAAGTACTTTGGAACACAGAAATACGGTTATAGAGCCAGGGTTTCAAGACCTTCTCGAACCGTTGCGCCTTCCTAACCTCGGTATCCACTTGGTGTGGAGCGAACCTTGCCAATTCATTAAACTTGGCGGCGTATTGGGGAACCGTCATATCCCCTTATTTCAATTCGAGAAATCGCATCTCCATCCTCCCCTACATGCTCGTGGGAAAGTAGTTCTCGAAGAATATCTCCTTAAACCTCACCCACATTAGATTCTCGATCCCGGCCCTAGCCTTATTGGCTTTCCACCAAAAGTTGGCCTCTCCCTTCATCATGTAGGTTGCAAAGGCAACCTTCTGGGCCTCGTCGACATTTACTATTACAAATGCCTTCTCGATTTCCTTTACCCACGTTTGGGCTTCGATAGGGTCCATAGTTCCTTTGAACTCCGGTGGACCAATACTCTTAAAATCCTTAAAGGTAGTAGCTCGTGCTACTCTCAGATTTATAGGGATATTAGCCCCAGTTCTATTAAATGCGACTGTTAAAAGATTAACAAACTCCTGCATGGGGTTAACCAGATCTCCCTCCGATTGATTTACATTAGCTCCTTGATTACGTTGTACTCTTCTTGGCGGCATTTTGTTGTTACAATAAACAACATATTTGGTTATTATTCCTTTCTTTATTAATTAGTTATTATTCGATATTAAACAATAAGTTCAACATCCATTGCTCATTATGTTCTATAAAGAGGCTTATATTCATTCATTCATTGTAGTATAATATTACATCGTTTACATTACACAACCTAAGCTGATTACATTACTATCCCGCTATTGCTTTCCAAAAATTGGGATTTACAAAAGACTACCCTTTGTTATAGAAAAGAGGGTTTTACGTCACTACTAAGTACACAATATTTACATATCTAAACTACTCTAGCTACTACTAGATTACATCTGCCTTAAGGAATTAACAAAATCTGCCTTGAAAAGACCGACAATAATATCACGGCTGATAGTATGCCGCGTCTGCCCTACCTCTATGGGATAACCAGCTACCTGCTGCTGGAAATCTGTATGAGAACTCCTATGAATATAGGACATTCTCCCTATCTTCTGCTTTTTTGTCTTTAGCTCCTCCTTGAGCTCAAAAACCTCATGTTTCAGCTCATGGACTTTGTCCTTGGCCAAAATCCTCTTGTCATGCTCCTGTTCCCACATGGACTCCACGTCCGTCTTGTCCTCTATAGCAGACTGGAGCTCTGCCTTCAGCTCCTTAACCTCTTGACAGTAATAGATATTTTTATCCAACACTGACATAAATAACGACATCATTGACTCCCCAGGAGCCATCTCTGCTGCTATTGCTACAGAGTTGAAGGACACTAGCTCCACCTCCTCTTCAATCATGCCGTTGAACACGGACATGAGATCGGGATCCTCTGAGTCTCTAGACTCAATGACAATTATCGTAGGCTCTTCTGTTATGGGATTAGGTATAACCTTTATTTGGTTTACCAATTTCACTAACTGCTTGTACATCTAAATGAATTCCATTTACTCCTGACATCTACACAAAACAATTAAGTTAATTAGTACACGTCAGTAGAATAATAAAAACACATAACATATTCATAATGCATTTTTATAAGGTTATTTTCTTCTTTTACTTCTTTGACTTCTCTTAAGGTTATGACTTAAGGTTTTAATTCCCCCCTTAAGTTTTATAACCTAAGGCTTTGATACCAACCTGTGACGCCACAAATCCGGGTATCTTCTAACCCGACAGATGGTGCTACACGGTACTACCATTCACACATACATTCAATTGAAAAGCCTCAATAGAACGAATATGTCTTCTATATATTCAAAATAATATTAACATTTCCCCAGGTTCTTTATAACCATTATATTGTTCTTGTCATAATATCAAATATATTACAATCATTCACCCTATACTATTACATAAGTATTCTACGGGTTCATCTTCGCCTTCCCCTTATCCTTGCCGGAGCCTTCGGTCCGTTCGATCTTAGCTGTATTCATAGGTTTCAAGCAAGAGTGAGCATGACTAGCTCAGCAAGTACAACAATTCTAATAAATAACATGCTTGAAACATAGGAATCATATATCTTCAATAACTGAATAATAGTTACGAAGTACTATCGATAATTCAAAATAACACTTCTTTTCATCCAAAACGTTTTACAACAACAATATTCAGTAAAACATCAATTCTGGTCCAAGACCTTGAGCATTTCATAAGTTATTTGAAAAGGACATCCCAGCACTACGTCCGTAAGTTCGACATTTCTTATGAGCACGTCTAGGTGATCAGCCTATAGTACTCTGTGTTGATCAACACTACATTCATTAAACGTATGTACGTTTAAGTTGTGGCAACCTCACGTGCCTGTCGTTTGACGACAAAACATTTTTAGCATACTTTGTCTTTATTTGAAAACCACACCAATATAACTTGATACACATTGACCATGCTTTTGATAGAAACATAATATAAGTCTAGCCGAATGAGTTGGCTTTGACTTCATTATACATCAATTCATGCGTAAGAATACATGAACCACAAAGCTTGTCCAGATTAAACTAAAACAAGGGTTAAAATACTTGCCTTCAGCGTCTGCTACAGTTATAACACGTCCACGTTTAAGTCTTTAAGTCTCTATAGTAAATGATAACATCACACAACACATTAGGTCATGAATGAACATACATGGTTCCTAATGAATCTTACCCTTCTTCTCAATCTAATTATGACTTAGATTTGTTATTATTGGTTCCAGCTTTTCGTTACATCGTTCTTAGCTTCACATTACATTCATGTTTGATTACTTATCTTCAACCTTTAGGTAACATAATTAAGGTTTAACAATACCTTACAATGCTTCATTAGGTTCCTTAGTTCATTGTAAATTAATTACCATTCATGCTATACTTGTAAACTTCCTTCTCTCATAAAACCACAGAAATTTGGCTGCTTTCTACCCTTTTTCTCTGTCTTGGCGTTGCGGCCTACTCTCTACAATGGTGGAGGACCGGGACTCGGTCTTTGCGCCTGAGTCCCAATTACATATATGTCATGTAACAACATGAAGTTTAGTAGTATGTGTATTTGTATATCAGATATGGAAATGCCATTACCACCAATATACTATGGTTTGGCGTCATGGCGCCAACTCTCATGCACTGAATAACTTTGACATAATTTCAACTTTGTGAGATTTTCGGGCTCGTAACTTCTTCGTTATAAGTCCGAATTGACTCGTTCAAAAGCCTACGGTTCATAAATTACACACTCTACGTGTTCATACAAGAATTTTATCTATTTTACTCCGTTTACTTAAAATTCACTTATTGGTTCATTTTTAACGAAAATGGTAAACGTTCGTGAACGTTCAACGGTCGTTTCTTCGTTCTAAGTCGGAATCCAGTCATTTTCGAGTTCGCAACTCTATAATGCCAAATATGACTTGTCTCCATTGAAAAAAAAAATTCAGAGTTCAAACACAAAATTCGACTTCCATTCCGAGAATTTCATGAATTCGACGATTATCGTCCAATCGTGTGAATTCCGGCGAAACTTCGTTACTAACGATTTGATCATCGTTCTAAATGGATTCTAACCATCATATGAACATTCCAAACTACATATTACATCAACTTATTTTCAAGCTATGTTTTGGCTTATTCTTTATAAATTCATGACTTAATAATTTATAAACTACAAGTTTTTATTCCTTATGACTTATTATAGATTTAAGTCCTTTAATCAACATTCTCACATCCTATTAAACATATTAACTTAATATGGCAATCATATGACAAGTTCATCATAAGTTCATAACTTATTTAGGTTTATCTTACTTATTCATAACTTATACGACTTAAGTCCATTAATTATTCAATTCTTACATGTTTTTTAGCATACATGCTTATTAGACTACACTTCTCTTATCACCCTACAATGATAGAGATGCAAGATTATTAGACAAGAGTCTTACCCTTGATGAACTAGTACTTCTCTTCTTCTTGAAAATCTAACAAAGGATGTTTTGACTTAAAAGTGATTATTCTCTCTAACACTTAAGTAACTTTGCTTGGATGAAAATTAACAAACAACTAATGAGCCATCTCCTCCTCTATTTATAGGATTTCTAAAGTTAGGGTAAAATGGTCATTAGATTATTCCACCTCCTTACTAAACCTCTTTACTATTTCATTCTTAACCACTAAGTAAACTTGCACCCTACATAAGTTGCTTGGTCACCACATAAAGTACTTGGTCACCAATTCACCCATGGATTGCTCCATGGATCAAACTTAACCCATTGGATTATTACATTGGGTTTAAGTTAACTAACTTAGCTTATTCATATTGGGCTTGCATTAATTTACTTTGGACTTTTGATTAAGCCAACACTTAACTTAATCATTAATACATCTTGGGTTTGTCCCTTAATGCATATTGGGCTTGCACTTCATACAAGATCCACCATTCCATTCCTTTTATCTTTTAATCCTTAACGTTCTTAATTTAAGTCCTCATGCAAAATATTACGTTTTCCATACTTAGATTATTATTACATAATCCATCTCACCTCGATATTATAACGTTACGTATTTCTCGGAAGTTCAAAAATAATTCTCAAGCGAAAATCGATGAATAGTGTTTTTCAGAAAATTTCTCGAAAAACTTTTATTTTCGTCTTGGAAATTCAAACACTTTAATTCCTTCATGTAGTTAAAATACTACGATGTTCCAACGTTTCTAGGTTATAGAACGACATTCATCTTTCTAACACATAATAATAACAAATAATATTATTTTATTAAATAAAATTATTTTACAAAGGATCCGAATTTCTCGGTCGTTACAGACTTTATCCACGTGCACACATCTTCAACCTGCTTTTTGGACAATGTGTACCTTCTATGCGGTTTGACCATCTTACCATTAGTAGATTCATAAAGTTATAATCCATGACACTAACAAATATCTTTCATGTCCAACTGTGCCTTATCATTATCTTTCGTCTTGCTTGTAACACCCATCACGGTGTTAAACACATTGTCAAACACATTCTTCTCAATATGCATCATGTCTAGATTATGACGAATCAAATTTATAGACCAATTTGGCAGTTCTCAAAAGATGCTTCTCTGAACCCAATTATGAGACACGCCAAACCCATCGATGATGTCAGAGGCAACAATCTTACCGAATGGAATGACCGGCAATATCATCACACAGTCACGTATCTCCGTTGTAGACACTCGAAATTTTCTTCACTCCTATCCCTAACATTGCAGGAGGGTAGATTTGTCTTTTGGAGATAACCCTGAAAGACAACTTACATCCACGCCGGATACTACCGGAAGTTCAGCTCCAACCCGGGACACAAACCGGGAACATCAGTTCCAACCCGAAACACAAATTGGGAACATTATCTCAACCCGGAACACACACTGAGAGTGTCATTTCCAATCTTGGAGATAACCCCGAGATATGCAGATCAAAAGACTGACAACAACACCAGAGAGGGCGATTTCGCTCTAGCGATAATAACACCGCGACGTTCGAGTTCCATCCCGAGACAACACTGAGTAGTAACCCCATCCTTGGTGATAGCCCCAAGGGATGCCATTGCAGTTTCGGTGATAACCCCGAAAATGCTTGTTTCAAACACATGCTATCAGCTTCAATCCAGATAATGATGAGGCATACAAACAAGCGGTCAATCTCGGATGTAACCACGAAGCAACGCTCGCTTCCGCTTAAATCGGCGATAACCGGTGAGGAGTCACAACGTCATCTTACCAAGTCAACAAGATGATATCGCAGCATACCAACAAGTAGTCCAATCTCAGCTGTAACCCTGAGCAACGTCTACTTTCAACTCAAACCGGCGATAACCCCGACGAGGATTCAAACACTTCATACATACATACAACCATGTCCCACAAGAACCGAGGAGTGACAATCCCGAGTGACTATTACGTGTGGAAATACTTCGGATAGAATTTGGAGCTTGAAGACCATGGGCATAGACCCCTATTCTTGACTTCGTATAACCTCTAATCCATGTCATTACGTAACTCTTGACACCAGTGGTCCGAAGAAGTACAGATATACTTCGTTTGGATGCTCGGATTGAAGTTCTACAAGTTCGAACGGACATTACAGTGCATGAGTGCACGTACTACGAGACGACGGGACTTCAAGGTAAGGCCCACGACACGACCAGCGAGTGTAATCATGGTATCATGCAGTACACTGTGGCCATCAGTCTATAAATATAGGCTGGGGGTCAGCCATTTAAAGAGAGGGAGAGAAGAAAAAAGGCAAGGAAGTCCTGTCCATTTTACTCTGCATACACATCTTTTGAGTGTTTCCTCTTCTTTAAACACTAGTTAGCTCACATATAGCTACTTTTTATCCGGTGGAAGCTGAGTGTTTATCCATTTAAAGTCTAAGAAGTCTACTTTGGCTGCCCACTGTAAGCCTTCTTACATTCTATAAAGCCTCTTTCTCATATATCACACACTGTTGTACACGTTGATAGTCGTGTGAGTGTGTTTGCCCGAACTTCAGTCTACGGTTTTCATTTACATGCAGATATATATACTAATATATGTATATATTTCGTATATATGGACTAACATTATCGAGTTATGCCTCGATTGAGCCTAGACTTCGGTCTGGAGCGTTTATTTGCTTTTATATATATATATATATATAGTTATGTATATAAACTGTGGTCGATTGCTCGATGAGCCTGGATTTTACATCCAGAGCATTTAATTGCTTTTGTATATATATATATATATATATATTTTATATATATAATTTCATGAACATATATCTGATGAGCACGATTTTACATTCTATATGCGTTTATCGCTTTTATATATATATATATATACCTATATAATTGTTGTGTTTACATATTCGATGAGCCCAATTTATATCCTGTTCGTTTATCGCTTATATATATATATATATTTGTACATATATATATTTACATTTCATTAGGCACAGAGTTTACTTACGTGGCCTTTTATAGCTTTATTCATATTCTGTCTCTCACTGAGTTTACTTAATGGCGATTGATCACTTTTACGACTTTTATTTACATTTCGTCCACTTTGGAGTTTACTTATGGCGGTTGATTATCGTCAATATATATATTTACAGCTTTTATATATTTACATTTCCAATCTCCCATGGAGTTGCTTCGTGGTGGTTGATCCAGTCTGTATATATATATATATATATATATTTACAGCTTTTATATATATAACTGCTTACTGCTTTCCATACAAATTGCAGTATCATGTGAGCCTAGGAATCATGTGATCATAGGTTCAGTCTACTGAATCTAGATTCAGTTCCCATGATGGACATTTTTAGCTGTAAGCAGCTTGTACATTATTTTACAGTGTCTGAATTTCCTTGGATGGCTGTCATGCCCATAAGGAGTTCGACATTGCTGTATATTATTTTCTCGAGGATGCTTCGCATATCGAAAATAAAAGCAAACAAGCCAGACATTTAATAAAATGGAAGTATGAAAAGGTCTCAATTCCTATTGAGCACAGGATTTGAAAAACCTCTTTCACAAAACTTCATTGCTATATCTTGGTTAAAACTGGATTTTTCTATAAAATTCAAACCTTGTGTATATAGGTGCGAACGAGGCCTCGTACTACTTTCAAATAAATTGCACATTGATCCACACACACATACACACATTCATATAACAATTTCTTTGAGAAGTGGCGGTCACCGTGGTAACATGGATGTCGAGGGGTACCTAACACCTTCCCTCCACATAATCAAGCCCTCGAACCCTTAATGAATCTCGGTTTCACAGACACATTTAGCAGTGTCAAATCACTAGGTCAATGTGCTAACCTTTTCAGTTGCGTTGGTGCAACCAGTTAAATACACCAACTGGCGACTCTTAAAGTCAATCGTCGACATTATACATGTCAGACCTTTTTCACTTGTTTTTTGAAACAAATCTCACATTAACATGAGAACACCAAAGAACAAGTAACGAAAAGGGACACTAAAAATCCCGACGTCGACAGGTGGCGACTCTGCTGGGGACTCCAATAAGAGGGCTTAAGCCGCTATTACAAACTTTTCAAAATTGTTATATTCTTGTGTGTGATTGTTGCATTTACATTTTTGATGAATGTGTACGAATGCATCTTACTTACTGCACTGCTAAATATCTATATATGATATTAGTGCTTCGCACATGTCATCGTTTTGGCTAAACGGTAAGACACGTTGTATGTGAATGTATGTTGTGTGGTCCCTCCACCAGGAGGCTATCCTGTTGGTGTTTGATTACTGGACCCGTGGAAAGAATAATTCCCCGGGGCTCAGGAAAGGCACCACTCAGATTCGCTTCAGTTGAAAGACCGGATAAACTTCCCGTTAAGTAGATTGCGATGATCTGGGAACCTTCATGCCGAAAAGCCGCGAGAGTAACCCTAAGATAGGTCAACCTCTGATAAACCAAACACGGAGGAAAGTCTCTTCATGCTTTCCATTTTCAATTACTTGTAAAAGCATTTACTTGTAATTTTATCTGTGCATGACATGTTATCAATTAACAAACCGGTTTTGCAGTACAAATTACTGAAATGGACATGTTATGATAACATTTACATTACCCTAAGACTAAACTACGTAAGTCTTTTGTAGGGAAGCAATTGGGCTCATTACATTCAAAATCCAAAAGGCCACAAGCCTATAGCCAATCATGTCTTCTTGAGCAGTCTAATCTGTTTCAGGAAGAATTTGACGGATTGAGTAAATAAATCACAGACTTGGCTGTTCTATTGAAAGAATTACACCAGTCTACTCAGGGTACGAAGATACCTACACATACAGAACCCTTTACACAAGGAGTTCAAGGTCTGGAAAAAAACAATTCCAGAACATCAGTTGGATACAACCAATAAAGACCTTGAAGGCACCCATCTCCAAGGAGATCCAGACACCAGTGACATTAGGAAGAAAGTCCTTCAAATGGAGGAAACCATTCGTGTTCTCAAAGGGATTGGAACTCATGGCAGTGTTTCATATACAGACCTTTGCATATTCCCTGGTGTTCATTATTCGGAGAAATTTAAAGCCCCTAATTTTGAGAAATATGACAGATTAGGGAATCCTTATACACATTTAAAAGTGTTCATTGGAGAACTCGGATCTTATGCTGAGAATGAAAAGCTCTGAATGCAGCTGTTTCAAAAAAGTCTAACTTGAGAAGCCCGTTCATGGTATACTAGATTAGACAACTCTAAGATCCATAGTTGGGAAGAGCTGGCCCACGCCTTCCTCACTCAATACAGTTTTCAATCTCAGATGGCTCTGGCCAGGTGCAGATTACCAAGGTCAAGAAATAGTCTAATGAGTCATTCAGAGAGTATGCTCAAAGGTGGAGGCGCCTTTCTGCTCAAGTTATTCCTTCCATGAAAGGATCAGAAATGGTCATGACTTTCATAGATATACAGGAAGCTCCTTTTTATGAAAGAGTTCTAGCTGGTATTGGCAAACCATTTTCTGAAATGATCAAACACGGCGAGATGGCTGAAATGGGATGGAAGTCCGGTAAAATTCAAGACCTAGCCGCTCTTAAAGCTGTTGCTGAGCACATCCAGTCCGGATCTTATGGGAACAACCCCCGGAGGGTCCATACAAAGAAAGAGGAGGATGTTTCCTTGATACTACAAGGAGAAAAAGGCAATTCAAGCATACCTATGCAGAGGAGAAACTAATCCCCTTTTCCAGCACAATCTTCAAACCCTCCATTACCTAAAATGGGGAAGTGAAGCGGCCTCGAACGTTCACACCTTTAGGGGATTTGCTCGAGAATATTCTTGCTCTTCTGACTGCTCAGAAGAAAATTACACATCTTCTTCCACCAGCCAACCCTAATGGGAAGGGTTTTAATGCTACTCGGAAGTGTGCTTACCATGCCGGGGCACCCGGACATGATACTCAATATTGTTGGGCCTTGAAGCATAAGATTAAAGATCTAATAGACAATGGTGAGATCGTGGTCACTAAACCCGATCAACCTCACGTGAAAGACAACCCTCTTCCTCAACATAAAGAAGAAGAGGTCAACATGATCAGTTGGAGCACTGGACATGGTTCCAATTCTACTAGTGAATCATCCCAACCCATCAAAGACAGTGTTGACAAATGGGATTATGCAAAGTTCTAGTTTACCATGGAATGAAAGATGAAAGCTCTTTGCAAACAAATTAAGCAATTGGCAGAACTGGTGACCCACCATCATCAAGTCACACGCCAATTAATTAGGCAGGAGCATGCCTATCTCCTTCCATTTGTCATGAATGCTTCATCAACACCTTCAGAAAGTGAAGCTATGGAGGATAAGGTTGCAAAGCGAGCAAATGCTTAAGCCCGCCGGGATTTTGCCAATAAAAGGGAATTCACCTATTTGGGCCAATCTATGGAGGAGATACTTCGAATGTTGATCAACGAAGGAAGAATAACATTCTTTCTACCTCCAATCAATCCCCGCTCAGGGAGCTTCAATCCTAATGAAATGTGTCAATATCATTCACATTCTCGCGGTCACATCACAGAAGAATGCTGGGCACTCCGCCATCTCATTCAGAATCTTATTGATAGCGGTGTCCTGCAAATAACGGATGATTACACTATGCAACTCAAGGGTGGGAATGCATGCCCTACCCAATGGAAGGGATCACTAGCAGTTATATCTGAAGTGGATGATGAAACTATCAAAGTATTTCCCATACAACCAATTCATCTCAAAGGAGCTGACAATCCTTTGAAGTTGCCACTCCAGAGCCAATTCCTTTACCTTGCAGACTACAACATCCTGTTGTCAGCTTACACAAAGTTCCATGGAATTATGGAGAAGCTGAAGAATCCACATCTCATACTACTGCTATAGTATCGAAAGAAAATCCACTGTACCTTCCTCAACGGGTTATCAAGCCTACTTACGAAGCAAAGGGGAAGTTGTCCATGGAGAAGATTGAAAAATTCCTCCGTACTAGGGCCATAATGAAGCCAAAGTGGTTTTAAGCTTGTGAGAAGCTCCACACCAGATTTCAATTCTGGACATGGTTTTCTCTTCCGAAGATCATCGGAAGGTCTTACTGAAGGTTTTGGAAGAAGCCTATTTGCCAAAATCAGTGGATGTGGAAAAATTTCAACATTTGGTTGATCACATTTTCAACAACAATGTGATATCCTTCACTGATGACGACATACCTCCCGAAGGGACCGGTCATTGCAAACCACTGCACATCATAGTGTTGTCTTCCGGGTACATGCTAGCTGGAGTATTGATAGATGGAGGTTCATCTCTAAACATTTTTCCTTATGCCACCTTGGTGAAGATGAATATCAATCTCAAGCGAATCCAAAGTAGCCATACGATCATCCGAGCTTTTGATGGATCTCGGCAAAATTCCGTTGGAAAGATTGAATTGCCAATTTAGATTGGTCCTAATACATTCAATGTATCCTTCCACGTCCTCAAGATAGATTCAGGATACAACCTGCTATTGGGGAGACCATGGATACACATGGCTAGAGCTGTTCCCTCCACCTTACATCAACAACTCAAGTACATCATCAACAACAGTCTAGTCACTTTTGTCAATCTTTGAGCGAATGTCTTGAACCGGAGCTCTACCAATTATCAGCTTCAATTCAGAAGTTGAGCAGGCCGGTTTCCATACTCTGGAAGTGAGTAACACAAAATACCATTCTATTGGAGCGCCACTTCCCGTACCCAAGATTCCTGACGAGGTTATGTCAGCTACTCAAGAAATGATGTTATTGGGTTATCAACCTGGTCAAAGGCTTGGTAAGGATCAACAGGGTATTAAGCACCCTATCCAAATGTCCAGTCAAATTGGGACAGCCGGGCTAGGCTATTCTCATAATGCCACTCACAGGAATCCTCACAAGCATAAGCAGGTTCCTCAAACTTCCGCCGCACGACGATTTGCTACACCTTTACCGCATGAGTTGATACAGTCTCCAGTAAAGGTACCAGCCCATGTGGTGGCTATGTTGTTTCCAAAGCCAGTGCCAATCAAAGCTAAAGAGGTGCTGATTCCTGATCCCGAGGCGGAAGAAAAGGAATGGAAACGAAAACATGACCTTGCCTTGATGATGGCAGGCATTCGCGTCATTGTTCATGATGAACACATAAATAGATACACCCCAGACGATGATTGCCCAGATGTCATGGTTATCATTCGGGAAAAGGAGGACACTGACGATCCTTCTATCACTGCAGTCCATCAGGACTTTTCCCTCGACAATTGGAGCAGCACTCCATGCATTGGTCGACGAGGGTAAAACGAGCAAAAAATCCCTCTGCCCTGTAGATAACTTTAATTGCTTGCTTTCCTTTACAACACTAACAGTTATTTTATCACGTACATGCTAACACTTTTGTATGACCGAACAGTTGCATATATTAAGTGAAAGCATATTTTGTTTCAGGACTTTGAATTTAGATGTGCTGTATTTTGCGATGAGGTGCCTTCTCTCCACAAGGGTCAGAACTTTGATGCAAAGTTGGACTCGAGACTTGATGGACATCCAAGAGGACATTGAGACACCTCAAGAGATTAAGGAATGGGTCTCCGACAAACCCAAACCCAATCTTTATCAAACCACTCCTTTCAATCTCGGAACCTTAGACAACCCTAAGCTAATCCAAATTGGTTCAGAGCTTACCACAAATCAACGGAATGACATGGTTGCACTATTAACCCAATTCCAGGATGTGTTTCCATGGTCTCATGAAGACATGGTGGGATTGTCCACTAACATTGTTCTTCATCGCCTTCCCATTAAAGAAGGATTCAAGCCAGTTAGGCAAAAGCTCAGGCGATTGAAACCTGAGTGGAGTTTAAAAGTTAAAGAAGAAATTGTGAAACAATTTCAAGCTGGCATCATCATGGTGTCTACATATCCAGAGTGGATATCCAACATTGTTCCCGTGCCTAAACCAGGGGGAAAAGTACGAGACTGTGTGGATTACCGGGATTTGAACAAAGCTTGCCTTAAAGATAGCTTTCCCATGCCCTTTATCCACATTCTTATTGACAATACTGCTCAATATGACATGTACTCCTTTGCTGATTGCTTTGCGGGGTACCATCAAATTATGGTCACTGAGGAAGATCGTGAGAAAACTGCTTTCATCACGCCTTGGGGAACCTTTTGCTACAGACGGTTGTTATTTAGCCTCATCAACGCCGGGGCAACCTACCAGTGAGCTATGACGTCTCTTTTCCACGATTTAATGCACAAGGAGATATAGATCTATGTGGATGACATCATTGTCAAATCCCGGTAGGAGGATGACCATTTAGACCATCTCAAAAAGTCATTCAACAGTTGCGTAAGTCTGACTTAAAGTTGAATCCGCCAAGTCGCCTTTGGTGTTAAGTCGGGTAAGTTGCTTTAGGCTTCCTAGTCACCACAAAGGATTGAATGGATCCTACCAAAATCCGGGCCATCAAGGAAATGCCCATTCCTCGATTGTAGAGAAGGAATATCTGAGGATTTTTGGGAAGGATCAACTTCATTAAATTGATTCATTTCTCAACTCACGGCAACCTGTGAGCCAATCTTCAAGCTGTTAAGGAAGAACTCCTCCATGAAATGGAATGATGAGTGTCAGAAAGCCTTCCTTACCATTAAAGAGCAACTGATCAACGCTCCTATTTTGGTACCTCCCAAGGATGATGTTCCCATGTTCATGTACCTGTCCATAAATGACAATGCCATGGGTCAGTATCTTTGAAGCAAAAAAGATAATAGAGGCCAAGAGCGAGCTATCTATTACCTCAACAAAATATTCAGCATCAGTGAACACAAGTACACTCTGATCGAGAAGACTTGTTGTGCTTTAGCATGGGCTTCTATGAGATTACAGCATTATCTTCATGGTCACACAACCCATCTCATATCCCGTGTAGATCCTCTTAAGTATGTGTTCAACAAACCCATACTGAATTGTCGACTATCCAGATGGCAGTTGATCCTACAACAATTGGACATCGTCTACGTGACGTAAAAGTCGGTCAAAGGGCAAGGAATTGTGGATCAATTGGTCGCTGCAACTGCAGGGGATTACAAACCCCTAGAAACATACTTTCCTGACGAAGGAGTAATGACAATTTAGCTACCACATCAGTACGATACATGCCATGAGTGGAAAATGTATTTTGATGGAGTCATAACTCGAAGGCTCGAGCCGGGCGGCTTTTAATATCCGATGCAGGGAGCGGTATCCGTCACCGTTAAATTACAGTTTGTCAACACCAACAACACAGCTGAGTATGAAAGCTGTATCATGGGACTCAAACTTGCGCGTTCAATGGGTATCAGGCGGTTAACTGTCTTTGGGGATTCCGAATTGGTGATCAAACAATCCACATGAATCTATCAAACCAAAGAATTATATTTACTGCCTTACCATCGGCAAGCTTTACAGATGGCTTTGGAGTTCGAAGAAATCTCCTTTCTACACATTCCTCGTAATAGGAATGACTTTGCAGATGCATTAGCAACGTTGGCGTCCTTGGTTTACATACCTGACAAGGAAAACATGCCAAGCATCACGATTGCTATCTGAGAAGCCCCGCCTATGGGAATTACATTGGAGAAGTATCGGATGAGTTGCCTCCCATCCACAACCCTTGGTATCAACATATCAAGGAATATCTATGAGATAGATCTACACCCGCTGAGGCGAGCCTAACTGAGAAGAGGCGAATTCATTGACTTGCTATGAAATTCTACCTGAGCGGAGATGCACTCTTCAAAAGAGATGCATGATTAGGTCTCCTCAGATGTCTGGACAAAGACCAAGCTCAGTGACTCATGGATGAGATCCATGGTGGAGTATGTGGCCCTCACATGAGCGGACCTCTACTTGTCAAGAAAATTCTCAAAACGGGACATTATTGGCTTACACTCAAAGCTGACTGTGATGATCACGTCAAGAGGTGCTATCAATGTCAGATCCATGGGAATGCTATCCACGCCCCTCCAAGGGAACTCCACAATATGAGTTTTCCATGGCCCTTCTCAATGTGGGGAATGGACGTGATCGGGCCCATCGAGCCCAAAGCCAGTAATGGACATCGATTTATATTTACCATGATCGATTACTTTACCAAATGGGTTGAAGCAGCTTCCTTCCCCAGGGTTACTAAAGAAGTCATCATTGCTTTCATTAGAAACAATGTTGTTTGTCGATATGGATAACCAGAGGTTATTGTGCCAGACAATGCTAAAAACCTCAATAACAACATGATGGAGGAATTATGCAGAAAATTCCACATCAAACATCTCAACTCTGTCATCTACCGACCAAAGATGAATGGTGTTGTTGAAGCGGCTAATAAAAACATCAAGAAGATCATGCAGAAAATGTCCGCCAATCACAACGGATGGCCTGACCTCTTGCCCCTAATTTTATTAGCCTACAGAAATTCAATGCATGCTTCCACTGGGGTAACCCCTTACTCGCTAGTCTATGGGATGGAAGCGGTGCTCCCCATAGAAGTGGAAATGGAATCCCTCAGAGTATTGATGGATGCTCAGTTGGATGAAGACCAATGGGTACAAGACAGGTATCACCAATTGTCTTTGATAGATGAAAGGCGAACCGCAGCTATCTTCCATGGTAAGTTATATCAGCAAAGGATCGCACGATCCTACAACAGAAAAGTCTGACTATGGCAATTCAAACAACATGACTTGGTTTTGAAGAAGATCATTGACAACTAAGATCAATCTAAGGGAAAATTCGCTCCTAACTGGGAAGGCCCATTTATTGTCAAGGAAGTATTGACAGGAGGTGCTCTCAGGTTGCAGGGAATGGATGGCGATGAATTTCCACAGTTTATCAACTCGGACACCGTGAAACGGTACTATGTCCGAAGTTACCATCGAACAAACATCTTGGTTTTGATCATCCACTCATCAGTCATTCTGGTTTTGAACCCTCTCTCCTTTTTACAAACTCTTTTGCCCCTCAGGGAAACATACACTTCAAGCCAGCAGCCTTGTTTTACTTCATTTCAAACTTTTCACACCTGCTTCTCCTGAAGACAAGATTAAACTTTTCACACCTGCTTCTCCTGAAGACGAGATTAAACTTTTCACACCTGCTTCTCATGAAGACGAGATTAAATTTTTCACCCCTGCAGTTTATCCTCATGATGGGAATAAACTTTTTCCACACTTGCAGTTTATCCCCTCTATGGGATTAAACTTTCTTCTCCCATGAGATAGCTCGCACATGGGATTTATTGCTTCTCTTGGTTGCGATTCGTCTCACGAGGGCGAACTACGTTGACTTTGATCTCCCCGATACACGGGGTGCGTGGCAACTATATTCTATATGGCCCGGTCGCAATAAAGAAAAATAATAAAAACATTCCTGCCTTTTCTTCACAAAAACAACAAAAATACTTATACACCCATCTGCCTTCCGCATTCAGCGTTGAACCTCTTACACCAGGTTCGAACTACACAGACTTGATCTCCTCTTCATAGAGAGTGCGTGGCGACCATTCATGGTGCGATCTAACCCCTATCGAACAAACATACTTGTCACACGGTCTTCGGATCAACCTTTAAATTGCCCCACTTCAATTTGGTTTCGGATCAAAGGGATGGAATTATCCAACCTCTTCTCACAAATAGAAGATTCAGTGACCATCTAAGCTGCGATCATGCCTCAAAGAGCAATACCAACCCATAAGAGATGGAATTAACTAGGCTTCTCACAAATAGAAGTACTGGCGAACATCTGTGGTACGATCAATCTCAGAGAGGAAGAAACCACCCTCCTCTCCACTTTTCCATACAGATACCAGTCCTAAGACACCAAAGATGGTAGGGATTTTCAGTAATCAATGATCCGTTCTGAGAGACCTTGCAAAGTCTCAATGTCCATCTATCAAGGATAAGTTCAGAATGCATCAAGATCAAAGGCCCTGGAGAAACAAGCAAATATTAAGCAAGTATCAAGGCATAACTAAAAGAGAAGTGAATCAAAATATATTTCCCTACCATACATAATACTGTTTGATATATACATCTGTGCTGTACATGACAAAATGGCTAAGCTAGTCTGTACAGGAAAATACAAAGCTATCTACAAATCTATATATATGCGGACTATCAGATCTAACACAGCATCCCTCTCTGAAGACGGAGGTAACGCTGCAAGCTCCTGCCCAAGGGTATCTACATGAGCTAGCAGATCAGAGGCTAACTGCATGGTGGTATAATGATCATCAATGTAGGCACTCATATCGGCAAGACTGACCGTCATCTGGGATCTCACTGACGTGCTATCTGCGATGGCCACATCCTTAGCAGATAAGGCGGCATCCCGCTCAACTATCAATGCATCCTTGGCTTATCTAGCCTCATCCCTCTCTAACAGAGCGGTATCTCTCTCATCAAGAGCAGTCAACATCGTGGCCCTAGCCTGATCTCTGTCATAGGTCATCAGATGTAAGCTCACTCAAAATCTTCGTGTCAAGAATCTTTGAGTAACAAATGGCACTTTTCGGGGTGGGAGAATCTATCACAAATGTCAAGTGACCCAAAGTCAAGTCATCGGTGGGAATGAAAGCCTCCTCTATAGGCTCCTCATCATCAGAATTAGTCTCTAGCACTGTGGATACTGCCGCAGCCAATGCAGTCTCTGTCTCCATCCATACGGAATACTCTACAGAATAACCTGGATGACTCACAGAAAACTCAACCAACTCTCGCTGATCCTAACAGGCATACAACCTGGATTTGTCCTCCGCTGACAAACGATGTGACGCGAAGCGCTGACTTGCTGCACCCTCAAAAGGATGAAAGTCCTGAAACTGGTCAAACTAACTTATCACGGCTAGTGGGTGGTAAGTAATCATGCCCCTCAAACTAGCCAGAGGGAGATAATCCATGCCCGGAGCATGAGTAATGAAGCTGTAGGGTGAGCTAAGCCCTGAACACGATAATATATCAAGCGGATCTCCAATCTCTGCCAAGAAAGCGGACCAAGATACAACATCTGTACACCCCACAGGCTGAAAGGAGTATGACATGGCTATCTCATGGGTGAAACAAAATCCATGATGTCTAAATGTGCCAATCGGTCTCAAGTGTGACATAAACCACACGTACAGCATGACCGAGCTACCTGTGAACACTCCTGCAGGATAAGTGCAGCAGTATGTAGCCGACCTCAAGGTCTCTGCGATAATCATCGGTACAATGGTACGACCCTCCCTGAGAGCTCTCACTACCATAATGACGCCGATATCTAGCTTATCCATGTACCGCGGCATGTAGACGAATGACAATACGCACAGAAGCAGTACATCTACTCTGGCTGAATGCCAATGATCCTCCGGTGTGGTGAAATCCCCAAGATGCTGTACATAGCTGTCCTCAAAGCCAAACCTGTCAAACAGGAAATATTGGGATATAACATGACCGAATGTAATCTCATCCTGCACTACTCTACGCCTCAATCATGTAAGAGTCATGAACTGTCTACTCATGTCTCCTATCACCATGTGCACGCAAGGTCTGTCAGAGGCAGCATCGTTAATCATACATACTCCTCCAAAGTAGGAGTCAACTTACGGGTCCCAAAGCGGAATACCTGTCTGTCCGGTACCTAGTGCTCTAGCATGCCCTCTACAAATCTTGGAGGAACCTGAAACATCAGTAAGGTCATAGTATGCTGCAGCAAATCATCTACGATCACCATGTCTGATGGTGATATACTATCATACCATGATCTCATACCAACTACCACCTCAAATGGTGGGGTATGATCAATACAACTAACTGTCGAAGAAGACATCTATACGGGCCGTGTCATAAGACCATCCAGGGGTCAATGCTGAATATCTTTGGACATACATACATATGCATTACAATAACATGCATGATACAATAGATGGCAATATGATATATGGAATGGAAAACTGTGCATACATTCCTAAGTATATCATCATCTAATACATCTCTGTATAGCTAAAATACAGGGAAATGGGGCGAAGCTACCCAACATCTAACAGAGGCCTATTAAAAGATATAACGAGAATGGGGCGAAGCTACCCAGTAGCTAACAGAGGCCTATCAAAAGAAATACATCAGAAAAAGTCAATGGTGTCGATGTCCACATCATCGATGATGTCCACCTGATGTAACTCCTCCTGAGTCACTAGATCTCTATCTAGAGGGATGTCAGGTGTGACGCCCCCAAAATAGGTCCATTCCATCCAACCCATTCTGAGTCGCCAAATACATGGTACAGAAATAACTACAACTTTATTATTACAATAGTAAAACTGTGAGTTTAAATACAGATATTGCCATCTAGACAATATCCACATACAAATAAATCCTCATCATAATTATTGATACATTATTTTACAACAATGGTGAGGACTACTAAACAACTCTCCCTAGAACTTTCATTCCATACCCCACTGCGTACTGCTATATTCTAGCCTCACGAGAAGAAAAATGGAACAAAAAGGAAAAGGGTGAGCTCGACTAGCCCAGTAAAGAATATTATGACTAAGATAATATACAACAAATTATCGTTAGTCTTCAACAGGGAAAAATATAATAGAATACAATAGACAACAAGTTTTAAATCAATATTCGCAGCGGAAAATATTAATTCATAGAAGAGTTACGTAGAGAATGCAAACTACTATCTTCTATGTATGAATTTTAAAGTTCATCGTCTATTTTTTTTATTCCTGTAACATCAATCAATATATATCTGGGATCAAATATTCATCCTTGCACTACAGGCCAAGGACATTCACCAGTTGATCATGTTCATCTAAACACCTGTTCATCTTTTGCACTTTCTGGGCCAAAGATATTCATCGAAAATCATTCATCTTTTTACTACTGGGCCAAAGATATTCATCATAAATCATTCATCTTTGCACTACGGGCCAAAGATATTCAATAATATCATCATTTAAGGTAGAGGATGATGAAAATATTTTTTAAAAGCGAATCCGGTGAAACAAAATGACAAGGATTAAGGATTAAGGATTCGTACTTTGTTTTATCCACGTCCAAAAATACCTCAAAAATAATCATAGTGGTGTAAAATTCAAGAATGATCAAAACATGGATACAATCAAAGCTAGTATCCGAATAGATATTTTGGACAAAAGAAGAAATTTCATTTTTTGGTGAATAGTCTTGTCAGTATTCGTGAATAGTCTTGTGATTAAATGAATAGTCTTAGTATCGTGAATAGTCTTAGTATCGTGAATAGTAACTCAGACACCAAAAGATAGAAATTTCACAAAAAACATCTTCACGCTTACGTGAATAGTACTAAATGAATAAATAACTTCGTGAATAGTAACTTATGAATAGTAACTCATGAATAGTAACTTATGAATAGTAACCCCAGGCATGAAAAAGTTCCAAATTTGATAAAAAGTTCCAACCAATATTTCACATAATGATATTGAAGAAATAATATCATTTGAGAAGAAAATAACATCTCTTACCTCGAAAGGCAAGTCTTACTAGTTGAAACAGGATATAGGCTATGACTTGAACTTGCAGTATAGCAATACTCAAAGTATACTCAAAATACTCACAAGAATACTTTCGATAATATAGAGAAAAACTTGATTTACGGTGTGATTTTTAATTCTAACCTAAGCACTTATTTATAGGAAATTGCTTAGAACACCAAAGCGAAAAATTTAATATAATATTAATATATATAAAAATATTATCGTATTCCTTGAAATCTTAATCTCAACAATTCACACATGCCAACCTTCTAGAAAAAAATAAAAAAAACGTTTTTCTAATTTAAAATAATTTAAACTTCCAAAAATCAATTATTTCGGAGCTTCGGAACTTCAATAATTCATAATAAATAGCCCTTTTATTAGAAAATTTGAATCTTGCGAGTTTTTATAGGAAATTCAATTCTCTACAACTTTGCAGAAGAAAGGTTTTCCAAATTCCAAACAGAAATTGGCCGAAATCCACAAACGGGCGATTTTAGAGGCTATAATCAAATTTCAGTCAATAAATGGGGTCCACCAACATGTTTAACATGTTTTAAACATTTTTGGTAACAAAAATACTCCTCCTCCACATATACTCATATATCCCACATTCATCGTAAAAATATCATCGTTAATATATTATTAAAATAATATATTTAAATGAATTATTTTATCAAAAAAATAAAATAAAATATTAATTTTCAACAATTGTCACTATAAAATTTTCTCCATCTATATCCACATAAAATCAATATTTTCCTCATCATATGAATCAATAATTAATTATTCACAAATAATATTACGAATCACAATATTGACAACCAGCGGTTCCTCAGAAAGAGGGGCTTTCCGATAAGAAATTCTCCTTCTTGGTAGCGCAATTAGGTGACCAAACCTCTCCTTGAGCCAGAACTTTCTAGACATTGCCAATAATGTTATCTAATAATATTATTCGGATAATATGAATTATTGCTTCGATAATGAAAAATCTTTGTGTAATAATAATTTATTGAAACAACAACAATATAAAATATCAACGCAAAGAATTATTGAATCAATAAAATAAAATCTTTGAGCGATAATTATTGTAACCATTATTGAGTAGTGCCTTCTTACGTAAGAGTCAATAATTGGTGCAATCTGGTAATCTTCTTGTCTTGACAACGGCGTATTCGTGTTTTTAACCACCGGGTATTTCAACGGTGTAAATGGTAACAACTACGCCGTTATTTTTAAACAACTTATTTTTGTCGTTTTCTTCCTCCAATTGCTTTCCGTTATGGGGCCCACACATTACCTGCTGGCGTAAATGCGAATATTCCCAAAGCGATCTGAATATTCCACGACCAAACGAATATTCCCCGACAATAATGAATATTTTATAACCACTTGCTTATTTTGAAATACTTGCGTATTTTACCCATAACTATCCACATTAATCAAATCCACCCTTACTATTTCAAAATAATAAATAAAGGAAATTCCTTTTTATTTAAAAAAATTTTGGGGTCTTACAACCTCCCCTCCTTATGAAATTTCGTCCTCGAAATTGACGTACGTACCTGGTGTTTCGAAAAGATGAAAATACCTCGCTTTCATTTTCGTTTCCAACTCCCAGGTCATTTCCTCAATAGCATGGTTTCTCCACAAAACTTTAACTTGTGGTATAACCTCGGTACATAGGACATGTTCTTTCCTATCCAAGATCTTGACATCCTCGTACTTAAGTCTTCAGCTATCTCGTCTGGTTCTAACTCAATAATGTGGTTCGGGTTGTCCACATATTTACGTAACTGCCGTCGTGAAAAGCGTTATGAACACGCATGACATACTTGGTAGTAAAAGCGAGTCTATAGGCCATAGTTCTTACTCGATCCGAAATTTCAAATGGAATAATAAATCAAAGGTTTGAGCTTTCCTCACATCGCCGATTCTAAACTTTTGGAATACCAACTTCTTGCACCTCCTTCTTCATATGCATTAGCTTGATTGTGTAGCTTGGCGTTTTAACTTTATCGATTAAAGTCGATTATACTCGTATATCATCACGTGGGTACCTAGAGTTTTCATCTCCATCTCTATTATTTGTAAATTATCGAAATTAGTTTTTGACAATATCGTACTCGTATTTGTATCGATCTTCTACTCAACACATCGGCTACCACGTTAGCTTTTCGAGGATGGCATGGTCGAACATGTCTTTGAAATGAGTCTCCTCTTGAGTTCTTGAAGCTCTTCCCACATTCTTTGCTCCATTCGAATTTTGTATCTCTACGAGTCAATTGCGTTAATGGAATAGCGATTGAGAATATCCTTCAACAAATCTCCGATAATAACCAACTAAGCCTAGAAAGCTACGTATTTCGATTCTGAAGCTTAGGTTGTTCTCAATTGTGACTCACATCCCAATCTTGGATAGCGTTACAATGACACCTATCGATTTACTATCGCATGAATATGGTGTCCCCTACGAAGAGTCGGCTTGGTGCATCCCCATCAACGGAAAGTCACCAGATAGAGAGCTCTTGTATCAACTTCTACGGTTGGGTTTTTAACTCACGAAGTTCAATAGGAGCCATTCGATATGAGATTTTAGAAATGGGTTTTGTCTTAGGATTTAAAGTCGATACAAATTCAATATCACGCTCTCGGGAGTAGGCGAAAAATTCTTCGAAAATCGTCGGGAAAAATCAATAACAACAGAATATTATTCAAATCGGCGTGTCTTTATTCAAATCCATAACATGGACTAAGAAAGCTTGACATTAGTTTTTCAATAAACAAATGGCTTTATAATTTAATATGAAAGAGTTTGACTTCAATGGTTTGGTTGCTTGAATTGAATAACGAGTTGCTTAAGAATATGAAAACTAATAACCTAACGAAAAGCAATCAATTTTGGCATGATGAGTAGTTAACCTTAAAATCACATCAAAACAAATATCTCTATAAAAATAAGGTTAACGGTAATGTGATAGTGCCAACTTTGAATCAAGCAAGATTTCTAAACAACGGATGTAATAAAAGTTTCTCTAACGAAGTCTCCATAAATAGGTCAAAGTCTAATTTCTCCATAGTCAAGTTCAAGCGTTGGCGCAAGCGAAGAGAGATAAAAGAACGGGTAGAACAGGTATCTAGTAAGGTATAAACTTATAAAGAATTTATATTTAACTAATCCGTAATACCTTCGTTCGGGTTCTCGATTCGACCGATCACAACAAACGCCCTTCCAGGCACCGCTAATTTTGACTTATCCGGAATGACCCTTGGAGTCACTATTCCGTGGAACTAGGTTTTGCTTCTGGAACAATCCCGAGCTATGTGGCCTTCCTTTCCACAGTTTGTAACATACATTTGGATTGTTGTGGACGGTTTGGTGATATGTCCTTCCTTCCGCATTTGTAACATCTAACTGGCGGTCGTTCTCCTCTCCTAGAATTTGTTGTTGGTCTTTGGTGCTATTCTTTGATGTCTTCCGTCGTTGTTGAATCTTCTCTTTTCTACGAAATTTCCACTTGAGTCACCTCTCCTATTATCATGGCCCACGATTACCACCCGAGTGGTTACTGCTTTTGTCCGTATTCTTTCTTCCCCATTGGTTATCATCGTTTTGATGATTAGCATCACAAATATGACCACAGTTGTGGTCCCTCGGTTGAACATACTACGTTATCACGCTCTAATAATTGAGCCTGTTTACAACATCTGAATATAAAGAAAATTTATGAGAGATAAGATATTGTCGAATCTCGGGTTTTAGACCCTCGAAAACATCGCGTCATTCGTTCCTCGTTTTCCACCAAATGAGGTGCAAACACGACAACTCATAAACTTAGCCTCATCTTTGAGACACCGTCATGTTGTTCTGCTCGATCTAATAAACTCTACCTCTTTCATATATTGAATACTTTCGGGAAAATACATGTCATTGAAAAGTTTACGAAATCTTTCCCAAGACATGTTGGGTGCATCTGGCTGGGTACGCTTCACAGATTCCCACCAAGAATCCACTTCGCCACGAAACATAAAGGTGGCGAATGGAACCTTCATTCCTCCGTGCATCCCAAGACATCGAATATCTTGGTGATTTGCTTGACCCATGTTTCCGCCTTGATCGGATCGGGCTTTCCATGGAAATTCGGTGGTCCCAACTCTTTGAATCTTGCTTGGTGTTTGTGATAACCCGTGAATTGCTATCATTTCCTCGCATATGTTTGGAACACGAGTCTCCCTCGCTCGATTTTGTATGAATTGCTCAAAAGCTTCTAAACATCCGTCGTTTATCGTTTCTGCATTGGTGGTGTTGTTTACAGGAGGTACATTGCCTCGACCATGTTGCACGTTCTCCTCGTTATTATTTTATGAGGATAATTGTCCTGCAGGTTGCATCTCCACGGTCTCATTTTCACTTATTAATATTCTCACGACATTCTCTCAAATCTTGGATGCCATTTTTAAATCAAGGGTTAATTAAGGAAATCAATATATCACATAATATCCCTATATACCGACCAACTAACAAATAAGCTTAGGTAGGACACACTTGCGAAGGATTTACTCGTCTCTCCCTCCTAGTTCTATTCCCCGATCTCACTTGGGAGATCATATCCTAAACTCGATACCAAGCTGTGGCGCCCCCAAAATAGGTCCATTCCATCCAACCCATTACGAGTGCGCCAAATACATGATGCGAAAATAACTACAACTTTATTATTACAATAATAAAGCTGTGAGTTTAAATACGAGATATTGCCATCTAGACAATATCCACATACAAATAAATCCTCATCATAATTATTGATACATTATTTTACAACAATGGTTAGGACTACTAAACAACTCTCCCTAGAACTTTCATTCCATACCCCAGAGCTAAATACTTTCATTTATATTCTAGCCTCCACGAGAAGAAAAGTGGAACAAAAAGGAAAAGGGTGAGCTCGACTAGCCGATAAAGAATATTATGACTAAGATAATATACAACAAATTATCGTTAGTCTTCACGAGAAAAATATAATAGAATACAATAGACAACAAGTTTTAAATCAATATTCGCGTGTGGAAAATATTAATTCATAGAAAGAGTTACGTAGAGAATGCAAACTACTATCTTATGTATGAATTTTAAAGTTCATCGACTATTTTTTTTATCCACGTAACATCAATCAATATATATACGGGATCAAATATTCATCCTTGCACTCTGAATGCCGAGGACATTCACGATTGATCATGTTCATCTAAACACTGTTCATCTTTGCACTACTGGGCAAAGATATTCATCGAAAATCATTCATCTTTGCTACTGGGCCAAAGATATTCATCATAAATCATTCATCTTTGCACTACTGGGCCAAAGATATTCAATAATATCATCATTTAAGGCGAGGATGATGAAAATATTTTTTAAAAAAAGCGAATCCGATGAATCAAAATGACAAGGATTAAGGATTAAGGATTAAGGATTAAGTACTTTGTTTTATCCACGTCCAAAAATACCTCAAAAATAATCATAGTGGTGTAAAATTCAAGAATGATCAAAACATGGATCTGATCAAAGCTAGTATCCGAATAGATATTTTGGACAAAAGAAGAAATTTCATTTTTAGGTTGAATAGTCTTGCAAGTATTACGTGAATAGTCTTATATCACGTGAATAGTCTTAGTATCGTGAATAGTAACTCAGAGCACCAAAGATAGAAATTTCACAAAAAACATCTTCACGCTTAAGTGAATAGTAACTTTCGTGAATAGTAACTTCATGAATAGTAACTCATGAATAGTAACTTATGAATAGTAACCCAGAGCATGAAAAAGTTCCAAATTTGATAAAAGTTCCAACCAATATTTGACATAATGATATTGAAGAAATAATATCATTTGAGAAGAAAATAACATCTCTTACCTCGAAAGCGATTACTTAGTTGAAACAGGATATAGGCTATGACTTGAACTTGCACCGTATAGCAATACTCAAAGTATACTCAAAATACTCACAAGAATAAACTCGATAATATAGAGAGAAAACTTGATTTAAATGTGATTTTCAATTCTAACTAAGCACTTTTTTTATAGGAAATTGCTTAGAACACCAAAGCAGAAAATTTAATATAATATTAATATATATATAAATATTATCGTATTCCTTGAAATCTTAATCTCAACAATTCACACATGCCAACCTTCTAGAAAAAAAAAAAAAAAAACGTTTTCTAATTTAAAATAATTTAAACTTTCAAAAATCAATTATTTGAGACTTGAACTTCAATAATTCATAATAAATAGCCCTTTTATTAGAAAATTTGAATCTTGAGAGTTTTTATAGGAAATTCAATTCTCTACAACTTTGCGGAAGAAAGGTTTTCCAAATTCTAAGCAGAAATTGGCGAAATCCTGAAGCAGACGATTTTAGAGGCTATAATCAAATTTCGATCGATAAATGGGGTCCACCAACATGTTTAACATGTTTTAAACATTTTAGTAACAAAAATACTCCTCCTCCACATATACTCATATATCCCACATTCATCATAAAAATATCATCGTTAATATATTATTAAAATAATATATTTAAATGAATTATTTTATCAAAAAATAAAATAAAATATTAATTTTCAACAATTGTCACTATAAAAATTTTCTCCATCTATATCCACATAAAATCAATATTTTCCTCATCATATGAATCAATAATTAATTATTCACAAATAATATTCTGAGAATCACAATATTGATGACGAGGGGTTCAGGGAAGAGGGGCTTTCGATATAAGAAATTCTCCTTCTTGGCGGCGCAATTAGGTGACCAAACCTCTCCTTAGATGAGAACTTTCTAGACATTGCCAATAATGTTATCTAATAATATTATTCAGGATAATATGAATTATTGCCGATAATGAAAAAATCTTGTGTAATAATAATTTATTGAAACAAATGACAATATAAAATATCAACGCGACAATTATTGAATCAATAAAATAAAATCTTTGAGCGATAATTCTGTAACCATTATTGAGTAGTGCCTTCTTACGTAAAAGTCGATAATTGGTGCAATCTGGTATCTTCTTTGTCTGCAACAGCGCGTATTCTTGTGTTTTAACCACGGGTATTTCAACGATTATGCAATGAACAACTCTGTAGTTATTTTTAAACAACTTATTTTTGTCGTTTTTCTTCCTCCAATTGCTTTCCGTTATGGGACCCACACATGGGTTTGCTTGGCAATTAAATGCGAATATTCCCAAGCGATGCGAATATTCCACGACCAAACGAATATTCCCAAACAATAATAAATATTTTATAACCACTTGCTTATTTTGAAATACTTGCGTATTTTACCCATAACTATCCACATTAATCAAATCCACCCTTACTATTTCAAAATAATAAATAAAGGAAATTCCTTTTTATTTAAAAAAAATTTGGGGTCTTACATCAGGCCTATACAAAGTAGGATCTGCTCCAGAAAAACCATATGGGTCATCCGAGGGACCAGCGCCAGAGCTGGTAGGATCAAAAGTATCTACCTCTGCAGGATCTCTGCCCAAATGCAGAATGAAAAGATGTGACCGGTCCAGCTGCCGAGTCAATCTATCAATCTATATCACATGAGTTGGATCTCTAACACGAAGCTAGCCGATCCAAAATCATCATCACGGATCACGGAACCATATCCGCGTAAAGCGTATGGCGCGGGTGCGAGCTCTCAATCGTGCGAGGATCCACCACTCTTTGGAATATCTCCTCAGCGGGGCCTCTCGACAATGTAAAACCGTCAATCCCCATCAATGGGATGTCAATGACGGGTGATGCCGCAAAAACAGGCCCAATAACGCTTGGCGGGAGGCAAGATTGGCATCGGATGTCTCTGTAGTGCTCACGATGCACGCTCTCCTAAATAGAGCTCCCATCCTCCATCACGTAAAGAGAGGAATCCTGCGGGTGGAAATGATGTACTCTGCTCCCGATCAGTGCGCATCCTCAAAGCCAACTCCCAAATGCTCTCTCCAGAGTAGGGAATCTATGTGATGACATCCGCTGTCAATAACTCCATCTGTAGGTGTAAGACCAAAATTTTTTTAAATAAAAGGAATTTCCTTTATTTATTATTTTGAAATAGTAAGGTGGATTTGATTAATGTGGTTAGTTATGGGTAAAATCGCAAATATTTTAAATAAGCAAGTGGTGATATAATATTCATTATTGTCGGAGAATATTCGTTTGGTCGTGGAATATTAAAATGCGGCCAGTAGCGATAACATGTAGGGCCCCATAATGGAAAGTTTATTGGAGGAAGAAAACGACAAAAATAAGTTGTTTAAAAATAACGACGTAGTTGCTATCACTATTAATCGTTGGAATACCCTAAGGTTAAAAACACAAGATACGCCGTTATTGCAGACAAGAAGACACAAAGATTGCACCAATTATTGATTCTTACGTAAGAAGGCACTACTCAATAATGGTTACAAAGAATTTGCTCAAAGATTTTATTTTATTGATTCAATAATTACGCTGCGTTGATATTTTATATTGCTTTGTTGTTTCAATAATTGTCATTACACAAAGATTTTTTTTCATTATCGAACCAATAATTCATATTATCCTGAATAATATTATTAGATAACATTATTGGCAATGTCTAGAAAGTTCGCCTAAGGAGAGGTTTGGTCACCTAATTGCAAGAAGGAGAAATTCTTATTGAAAGCCCCTCTTTCCTGAACCGCCTCGTCATCAATATTGTGATTCTCAGAATATTATTTGTGAATAATTAATTATTGATTCATATGATGAGGAAAATATTGATTTTATGTGGATATAGATGGAGAAAATTTTTATAGTGACAATTGCTGAAAATTAATATTATTTTTTTGATAAAATAATTCATTTAAATATATTATTTTAATAATATATTAATGGTGATATTTTTACAAATCGAATGTGGGATATAAGGAGTATACGAGGAGGAAGAGTATTTTTTTTGTTGCAATAAATGTTTAAAACATGTTAAACATGCTCTGTGGACCCCATTTATTGATCGAAATTTGATTATAGCCTTCTAAAATCACCCGTTTGTGGATTTCGTCCAATTTCTCGTTGAAATTTGGAAAAACTTTCTTCCGGAAAGTTGTAGAGAATTGAATTTCCTATAAAACTCAAAGCGAGATTCGAATTTTTCTGATAAAAGGGCTATTTATTATGAATTATTGAAGTTCAAGTTCAAATAATTGATTTTTGAAGTTTAAATTATTTTAAATTAGAAAACGTTTTTTTTATTTTTTCTAGAAGGTTGGCATGTGAATTGCTTTGAGATTAAGATTTCAAGGAATACGATAATATTTTTATATATATTATTAAATTTTACGCTTTGGTTTCTAAGCAATTTCCTATAAATAGGTGCTTAGGTTAGAATTGAAAATCACAATTAAACTGAAGTTTTCTCTCTATATTATCGGTACGTATTCTTGTGAGTATTTTGAGTATACTTTGAGTATTGCTATCACGGTGACGATTATTCAGGTTAAATCTTGAAAGGTAAGGGATATTATTTTTTTTAAATAATGATATTATTTCTTCTAATATCATTATCTTTGAAATATTGATACGAAGTTTTATCAAATTTGGAACTTTTGAATTATGGGGATTCTTTATTCGCATTATCTTGATCTTTATTCACGAATACGGCTGCTTATTAATTGAAAAATATAAAGAATTTTCTTTTCGTCCAAATATACATGTGTGGATACTAGCTTTGATTGTATCCGTGTTTTGATCATTCTTGAATTTTCATGCTTATGATTATTTTGAAATTATTTTGAATGATGGATAAAAGCAAATCTGAATCCTTAATCCTTAATCCTTAATCCTTTGTCATTTTGAGGATTCCTTTGGATTACGTTTTTTTTTTAAAAATATTTTTCATCATCCTGGGTCTTAAATGATGATAGTATTGGACTATCTTTGGCACAGTGCAAAGATGAATGATTTATGATGAATATCTTTGGCACGTAGTGCAAGATGAATGATTTCTGATGAATTATCTTTTTGGCGCGTGGTACAAGATTAGCAGTGTTTAGATGAACATGATAGTGGTGAATATCCGCGGCTTTGTACTACGAGGATGAGGATTTGATCGGATATATATTGATTGATGTTACGAGGGATAAAAATGAGACAAAGAACTTTAAAATTCGTACGTAGAAGATGGTAATTTGCATTCTTCTAATGGACTATTATTTAAAACATTGTTATTGCAGCAATGAAGTTGTGGATTGTGCAGGTGTAGTATTGTGATACAGTATATTTTTCCTGTCGGGGAATGGGGATAATGGAGCTGTACATTACAGGTAGTCGTAATATTCTTCTTGGCGACAGTGAGCTCTGCCTTTTCCTTTTTGTTTCCATTTTCTTCTCGGGGAGCCACCGATATAGCGGGACTGGTCGTGGTATGGAATGAAGAGATTTAGGGAAGTTGTTTAGTAGTCCTACTTCATTGTCACCAAAATAATGTCAGTATGATGATTTATTTGTATGTGGATATTGTCTAGATGGCAATATACGGCTGGCCCCAAACTCAGGTTTTACTATTGTAATAATAGTTGTAGTTGTTTACATGCAGAGTGTATTGTGCTTCGAGAATGGGGGATGTGAATTTATTTTGGGGGTGCCTCTCGATAGGCCCGGCAATTAAGTGGAAACCCTCACGACCTTGAGGACGTAAACATTGCAACACGTAGGATCCCAGCACAGGTCCTTAAATGGATAGGTATCTAAACCTAACATTTCGGTATGAAATAAAACCTGGTAGGCCAGCCAGCATGACACAAAGAGCAAACATCTGCTTTGTGGGTCGGCCTCTTGCTATACATGGGAAAACATAAAGAATCAACTTTCACCGGCCGAAATGGGTAGAATCTAACCAACTCCTCGGTCGGGCACTGCGATTTTCGTACATTCCGCGAGAGAAATAGGCAAAATTAGCGGAACCCCCAATCATACTTTCTGCTATCCGGTCCCGTGTCGAGTAGCTGATCGAAAGCGAAAGGATGCAAGTAGAGGAATGCTCTGCTATAAATAGCCCCCAATGATTAATGGGAACAATGGCGAAAGAATGCGATCCACGACTCTCGCGTCATCGGGTGTAGGCTCACTTTCAGTATCCACTTCATATAACATCTATGCTCTCGAAAAGGACCTACTCTGAGCAGTCACCTTACTTGCCGGAGTCTCCCTCAGCCTGTTGGAACTCCCGACAAGGATCGGCTGAAAGTAGGGGTGATATCCGGTAAATTCCTCAGGTAATCACCTCGCGAGAAGGCAGCTGTCTGGATCCATGTGGTAATTTAAATCACAGGGTCTTTTTCAAAATGCATTATATGATTACATACATACATGCATTGTTTTAACATACATCTCTGATGGAGTTAAAAATGCATAACTACTTTCGATGCACATTTTGGGAAAATTTTGCCATAGCCTTTGTAAATGGGACTATCCACTTTGCATAGGCATGACTAGGTGGCCATTTAGTAGCACACACACCACGATCGTATACATCTATGTCATTCATCACATTGCGATAAAAATCCGTAAGTGTGAGTCTAATTACGGGATTATTTTACTATTCTACCTTTACTCATTTGTCCTCGAGATAGGATAAGAAATGGCGATAAAGGTGCGAATTTGGCCCAAAAAGTCAAATTTTTTACATCATTATGTTGACATGGTTTAATACTAACATTTACTATGTTGAATATTTTTTATCAAGTCATATCGGCATGCATATTCACTACTATGTGTCTAAATGCATTTAAATGCGATAAGTCGTTTTCAACGAGACGAAATTGGAAAAAAAAAATACATGCATGTGTTACGGGACAATGAAGAGCGACTTGCGGTGATAGAATATATAGAAAGTTGCTCAAACTTCGGTAGATCGAAGAAGAGCTCTCAGTTACTTAGTTCGCCTGACTTGAAAATGACTTATAAAGCAACTTGACCACTATACATAAGCGCAGTGGCCGCGAGGCCTAACCTGCGGCTCTTGCGAGTACCTCTACATTTCATGGGTCCCACACTTGATTCCTCGATTAGAGTTGCAAAGGAGGTCTCCTGGTGAAAAGGACAAATCGGGAATAAAAATGCTACTGTGATTGGCGAAACAACTGAAATCCACGGTTTCTTGTCGATTGAGTTAAACTCTAAATCGCCTTAATGGTATTACGCTTTGAATGCGGGGGGTATCTATACCAATGAGTTCGACTTTCACAAACCATGCTCGGCAATACCCACAAAGGTCCGATCTTAGTCATTTGCGAGTTTCTGACCTAAACAATCCCGTTGGGGTTCTGACATAAAACCACAAAATATCGAACCTCCGGTGGGGGATTACAGCGAAGTTATCAAAATCTCGTATCCCCAGAAGTCTGTGAACATCCTTGAAACATCTACATCTCCCACGTGAAGTCACAGCATAATCTGACCATTGATACACACATCAATGAAGGTTCAGCGACCTTGACAATGCATCATCGAGGATTTGTCCGTTGATACACATCGACAAAGATTAAGCAGACCACGATAACAACAAAGCTGTTGGCGCGTAACTTTCAAACAAAATGAGGAATATGTTATACACATCCTCAAGCGAACAAAGCTTTATCCCCACGGATCTCTTCCACCTGAGAAAGTACCTACATGGGTATAAACCAATGTCTAGGATTCAAGACTTTGGTGGTAGTCCCAAAGTCGACATCTTGAAGACTTGGATCGCATGTCCAAGCTATCACTGATTGTCATCCCAGCAGGATTACATGGCAATCAAGCATCATTGCATTTCAAGTGTCTAGGATTCTTTATCCTATCCATGCCTTGTATTGCATGAATATGATAAAGAGGGGCATCTGTAGACACTTTCGAAATTTTCTTAACTCCTATTCTAACATTGCGGGGGAGGTAGATTTGTCTTTTGGAGATAACCACGAAAGATAACTTACATCCATCTTGGGATACTCTGGGAAGTTTAGCTCCAACACAGGACTGGAAATTGGGAACATCGGTTCCAACTTGGAACCTGGCAGGGAACATTATCTCGACCGGAACACAAAGTGTTATTTCCAATCTCGGAGATAACCGAGAATATCTGAGATCAAAAGGCAAACAACAACACGAGAAAAGCAGGTTACGTCTTGGCGATAACACCAGTGGCGTTCGGTTCAGGTCGAGAGATAACATTGGGAGTATGACCCCATCCTTGGTGATAGTCCCCGAGGATGCCATTGCGATTCGGCGATAACCCCAAAATGCTTGTTTCAAACACATCTTTATCGGCTTCATCCAGGATAGCGATGAGGCGTACAAACAAGTAGTCAATCTCGAGATGTAACCACGAGCAGCGTCATTTTCAAGCTTAAGCCGGCGATAACCGGTGAGAGTCACAGCGTCATCTTACCACGTCAGCAGATGATGATATCGTAGCGTACCAACAAGTAGTCAATCTCGGTGTAACCACGAGCAGCGTTTACTTTCGACTCAAAGCGCGATAACCCGGCGAGAAATTGAACATCATCTTGTTCCTTCAACAAATGGCACGTCGTCTCAATCGTCATACATACATGCGACCATGTCCCACGAAGCCAGGAGTGACAATCCGAGTGACTATGCGATGTGGCGATACTTTGGATAGAATTTGAAGCTTGAAGACCATGGGCGTAGACCCTTCTTCGACTTGTACAACCTCTAATCCATGTCATTCGTAACTCTCGACACGGTGGTCCAAAAGAAATCGAGATATACTTAGTTTGGATGCTCGAGTTCGAAGCGGACATTCGATGCATGAGTGAGCGTCTTCTGAAGACGGCGGGACCCATGACTTAGAGCACCACATTTAGCCACAGGTGTAGCTGCGGTTGCCATAGGTACTCCTGCGGCCATTGGTCTATAAATATAATTTTGGGTGACCATTTGAAGAGAGAGAGAAGGAAAAAAAGCGAGGAAGCCTGTCCATTTTACTGCTGCATACACATCTTTTGAGTGTTTCCTCTTCTTTAAACACTAGTTAGCTCACATATAGCTACTTTTTATCCGTGCCGGGATGAGTGTTTAACCATTTAAAGTCTAAGAAGTCTACTTTGGCGTACTTTTAAGCCTTCTTACATTACATAAAGCCTCTTTCTCATATATCACCTTTGTTGTACCGTTGATAGTGGGTGTGTGTGTGTGTTGCCGAACCCGGTTAAAGTGGTTTTCATTTACGTATGTATATATATACACTAATATATGTATATATTTAGTATATATGGACTAACATTATCGAGTTATGCCTCGATTGAGCTGAACTTTAATGCGGAGCATTTATTTATATATATATATATATACATTATCGAGTTATGCCTCGATTGAGCCTGAACTTTAGTGCGGAGCATTTATTTGCTTATATATATATATATAAACTGTGGTTGCACAATCGTCCAGATGAGCCTGTATTTTACATCCTGAGCGTTTAATTGCTTTTGTATATATATATATATATATATATATATATATATATATATATATATATAATTATTATCGGATATATCTCATGAGCCCGGATTTTACATCCTAGGTGCGTTTACTAGCTTTTATATATATATATATATATATATATATATATATATATATATATATATATATATATATATATATATATATAATTGATGTCTGACATATCCATGAGCCCTAATTTATATCCAAAGTCGTTTACTTACTTATATATATACATATATATATATATATATATATATATATATATATATATATATATATATATATTTTTACATTTACATTAGGCTTGGAGTTTACTTCGTGGCAGTTGATCGCTTTTACAGCTATATTTACATTTCATCCCGCCTGGAGTTTACTTCGTGGCGGTTGATTATGTCCATATATATATTTATTTACAGCTTTTATATATTTATATTTCCAATCCCCCATAGAGTTGCTTCGTGGTGGTTGATCCAGTCTGTATATATATATATATATATATATATATATATATATATATTTACAGCTTTTATATATATAATCTTCATCGCTTTCCATACAAATTGCGTGATTATCATGTGAGCTTTAGGAATCATGTGATCACAGTGTTCATCTATTGAATCTAGATTTGGTTCCCATGATGGACATTTTTAATCGTAAGCGACTTGTACATTATTTTACAATTATCTCAATTTCCTTGGATGGCTGTCATGCCCATAAGGAGTTCGGCATTGCTGTATATTATTTTCTCGAGGATGCTTCGCATATCAAAAATAAAAGCAAACAAGCCGGACATTTAATAAAATGGAAGTATAAAAAGGTCTCAATTCCTATTGAGCACAGGGTTTGAAAAACCACTTTCACAAAACTTCATTGCTATATCTTGGTTAAAACTGGATTTTTCTATAAAATTCAAACCTTGTGTATATAGGTGCGAACGAGGCCTCGCACTACTTTCAAATAAATTGCACATTGATCCACACACACACATACACACATTCATATAAAAATTTATTTGAGAAGTGGCGGTCACCGTGGTAACATGGATGTCGAGGGGTACCTAACACCTTCCCTCCACATAATCAAGCCCCCGAACCCTTAATGAATCTCGGTTTCACAGACACATTTAGCAGTGTCAAATCACTGGGTCAATGCGCTAACCTTTTCAGTTGCGTTGGTGCAACCAGTTAAATACACCAACTGGCGACTCTTAAAGTTAATCGTCAACATTATACATGTCAGACCTTTTTCACTTGTTTTTTCAAACAAATCTCACATTAACATGAGAACACCAAAGAACCAGTAACGAAAAGGGACACTAAAAATCCCGACATCGACATCCGTCCCCGACAGTTGCGTTACTGGCATATCATGATCTACTTTCCATTTCCTAAAGTTTTCTCTATTTCTTCAAAATGGGTGATCTACCGGTAAGAAATGATGATGACAATCAAATCAGCATGGCTTTCAACCATTTGATAGATTGAAAGACTTTGTATGATCCATACAATATGGACAAGCCAACTTCCCGTGTGTACTCCATCCAGATAACATAACATAAGCAGGAAAGTCACTTATAGTCCACATAACCGCTGCCCTAAGGTTGAATTTTTTTTTCATGGAAACATCCCAAGTCTGTACTCCATCCTCCCACAATACCTTCAACTCATCTATAAGAGGTCTCAAGTAAACATCTAGGTTCTTTCTAGGACTCTTGGGACCAGGAATCACGAGTGAAAGATACAAGTATGAATGTTTCATACACATCTAAGGAAGCAAGTTATACAGAGTAACAATCACAGGCCAACATGAGTACGGAATAATTTGAGTGGTAGAATCTGTTGAAACCATCGAAGGACAATCCAAGCCTAACATTTCTAGGTTCCAATACAAACCCGAGATGTGCTAAGTTGAAATCTTTCCAAGCACCCCATCTCCATGGATGGTTCGATTCTCCCCTTTGGTTGGAGATTTACATGCCAAGTCATATGTTCAGTTGTTCTTGAAGACATGTACAATCTTTTGAGCCGAGGTGTAATTGGAAAATACCTTAAAATCTTAAAAGGTATATTCGTCTTTTTTGTAGTCACACCCTCTTTATTAGGCCTAAATCGATCATGACTGCAAAACGTGCACTTTGTCTTTTGTTCATTTTCCTTATAAAATAACATGCAATCATTCGGATATGCATCGATCTTTTGATATCCAAGACCCAACTTCTTCACCATTTTTTTACAATAGTAGTAGTTATCGGGCAATTTTTCACCGACAGGCAACATACTCTTAATTAATGGCCCTCAAGAGTAACTCAAAACACTCATGGCTCATGTTGTGATCATCCTTGATGTTAAGTAATGTCGCCACTACAGACAATGTAGTGTGCTTCATGCAACCATGCCACAACGGTTCGCTACCCTCGTCTAACAACTTAAAAAATGCTTTAGCATCAGAATTCATAGGTTGCGCTCTGCCTTATTCCCAATCAAAATTTGGCCCTGCAATATCATGAACCATGTCATTCATACGATGGGTACTACTGCCTGGATTGTGTACTTGTGCATTGCCACTATCTCTTATCTGCCCATGTGCCCACCAACATTCTTCATAATTGTTCATGAACCCAGAAACAAGTAAATGATAGTTTACTATGTCTCTGTCCATATAATTTACATTCTTACACTTCAAAAAAGGACATCTTATCTTGTTCTGACCATTAACACATTCTGGGTGACTATACACATAATCTAGAAATACTTGGCACCCAGCTCTAAATTCTGCTGTAGCACCTATCTGGGCACTTGACTTTCGTCTTCTCATCCAACTACGGTCTGAATAGAGGTCCATGATACCACGGTACCTATGTTGACATGAATTATTATATTCCCTTGTTAGAGATTTACAATTTAGCTCAATGCCATTTATGATGCTTATAAATACATATAGATATATATGTACATATATAACATGAGTGTGCATCATATATGATTATTTGGGAATTGAACAAGGATACATGCCGAAATAAATTTACACAACTTGAGATCGACTACCCAAAGGCATGGTATATTATTATGGATCTTAAATTAGAATGAGGTATGGTCTTATCATCTGTCGACGTCGGGATTTTTAATTGTCCCTTTTTGTTACTTGTCTTTTGGTGTTCTCATATTAAGGTGAGATTTGTTTGAAAAAATAAGTGAAAAAGGTCCGACATGTATAATGTCGACGATTGACTTTAAGAGTCGCCAGTTGGTGTATTTAACTGGTTGCACCAACGCAACCGAAAAGGTTTTGCACATTGACCCAGTGTTTTGACACTGCTAGACGGGTCTGTGAAACCGAGATTTATTAAGGGTTCGGGGGTTTTATTATGCGGAGGGAAGGTGTTAGGCACCCCCCGACATCCGTGTTACCACGGTGACCGCCACTTCTCAAAGAAATTGTTATATGAATATGTGTGTGTGTGGATCAATGTGCAATTATATGAAAGTAATGCAAGGCCTCGTTCGTACCTATATACACAAGGTTTGAATTTTATATGAAAATTCAGTTTTAACCCAGATTTAGCAATGAAGTTTTATAAAAGAGGTTTTTCAAACCTTATGCTAAATAGGAATTGAGACCTTTTCATACTTCCATTTTTTATTATTAAATGTCCGGTTTGTTTGCTTTTATTTTTGAGATGCGAGGCATCCTCGAGAAAATGATGTACAGCAATGCCGAAATCCTCATGGGCATGATAGCCATCCATGGAAACTCAGACACTGTAAAATAATGTACAAGCTGCTTACAGCCAGAAAATGTCCATCATGAGAACCGAATCTAGATTCAGTAAACTGAACCTATGATCACATGATTCCTAGGCTCACAAGATACTGCAATTTGTATGGAAAGCAGTAAGCAGTTATATATATATAAAAGCTATATATATATATATATATATATATATATATATGAACATTATCAACCGCCATGAAGTGAACTCCAGGCGGGACAAAATGTAAATAAAGCTGTAAAAACGATCAACTGCCACAAAGTGAACTCCAGGCAGGACGTAATGTAAATAAAGCTGTAAAAAGCCACGGAGTAAACTCCAGGCCAGACAGAAATGTTAATATATATATATATATATATGTACAAATATATATATATATATATAGCGATAGAACGCACTTGGATGTGAATCCGGTGCTCATCGAAAATGTCACTTGACAATTATATATATATATATATATATATATATATATATATATATATATATATATATATATATATAGACAAGAGATCAAGTGCATACCTCTTATCTTATCTTACTCATCATGCTCACCCCCTTTAGCGACGGACGGCGGACGATTTTTTGTCATACAATAGTAAATACATACTTTTTAGCGACGAAAAAATATATAAGCGTAGCTAAAAGTATAGACGACGATTGTATGGCCATCGACTGTCAGTCTTCTGTCCGGTCTCATAAAGGGGTGAGCACGTACGTGTGAAAAAGATAAAGGGTATGCACTTGATCCTAATATATATATATATATATATATATATATATATATATATATATAAAAGCAATTAAACGCTCCGCATCAAGTCTAGGCTCATCGGGGTAGTCGACCAAATGAATAAATGCAACTTGATATAAAATCCGGGCTCATCGAGATATATCGACAACAATTATATATATAAGTATATATATATATATAAAAGCAATTAAACGCTCCGCATCAAAGTCTAGGCTCATCAAATGAGTCCCACCACGCTTATATATATAAGTATATATATATATATAAAAAAATAGATAAACGCTCGGCATCAAGTTTAGGCTCAATCGAGGCATAACTCGATAATGTTAGTCCATATATATGAAATATATATATATATATATATATATATATATATATATATATATATATATATATATATATATTAGTATATATATACAAAGAGAAATGAAAACCACAGACAAAGTCCGGAAAACACACTCACACTCTCGACTCTCAATGGAGTACAACAATGTGTGATAATAGGAGAAAAAGGCTTTCTTGAATGTAAGAAGGCTTACAGTGGACTGCCAAAGTAGACTTCTTTGACTTTAATTGGATGAACACTTAGCTCCCGCCGGATAAAAAGTAACTATATATGGGCTAACTGATGTTTAAAGAAGAGAAAACACTCAAAAGATGTGTATGCAGAGCTAAATGGACAGGGCTTCCTCGCCTTTTTTCCTTCTCTCTCTCTCTTCAAATGGGACCCCCCCCTATATTTATAGGCGGATGGCCATGAAGTCGACTGCAATGACAGCATTTGATCTGAACTGGTGGTTGGTCGTGGTGGGCAGGGCCCTGCAGGTCCCGTCGTCTCGTAGTACATGCGATGGTCGTGCCTTTGTAATGTCAATCGAACTTACAAAACTTCAATCAGAGCATCCAAACGAAGCATATATGTACTTCTTCGGGCTGCTTGTGTCGAGAGTTACGTAATGACATGGATTAGAGGTTGTACGAAGTCAGGAAGAGGGGTCTATGCCCATGGTCTTCAAGTTTCAAATTCTATCCAAAGTACTGCCACACGTAATAGTCACTCGGGATTATCATTCCTCGATTGTTGGGACATTATTGTATGTATGTATGAAGCATTTGAGATGACGTGTCATTTGTTGGATGAAAAAGATGATGCTTCACTCCTTGCCGGGGTTATCGCCGGGTTGAGTTGAAAGTAGACGCGTTGCTTTCGAGGTTATATCTGAGATTGGACCACTTGTTGATATGCCGCGATATCATCTTGTTGACGTGTTCAGATGACGTTGTGACTCCTCACCGGGGTTATCGCTGGTTTAAACAGAAAGCAGACGTTGCTCAGGGTTATCTCTGAGATTGGACCGCTTGTTTGTGTCCCTCATCTTTGTCATCATGTATGTTCTCTCTTATGCGAGGTATGTGTGCTTTGACAGGATGTATGTGGTTGAAGCTGATAGCATGTGTTTGAAACAAGCATTTCCAGAGTTATCACCGGAACTGCGATGGCATCTCTTGGGGCTATCACCAAGGATGGGGTTGCTACTCCCAGTGTTGTCTCTGGGACTAGGCTGAAACGTCACGGTGTTATCATCGAGAGAGCCGTTATTCTCTCCGTGTTTGTTCTTATCTTTTGATCTGCATATCTCGGGGTTATCTCCGAGATTGGAAATGACAGGCCTGGTGTGTGTTTTGGGTTTGGATCCGATGCTCCCGGTTTGTGTTCCGGGTTGGAGCTGAACTTCTGGTAGTATCCAGAATGGTTTGTAAGTTGTCTTTCAGGGTTATCTCTAAAAGACAAATCTACCCTCCTGCAATGTCAATAATAAGAGTACAGAAAATTTTGAGTGTCTACAGATTCCTCTCTTTATCATATTCATGCAATGCAAGGCATGGATAGGATAAAGAATCCTAGACACTTGAAATGCAAGTAAGATAATCATGATGCGATACACAGCAACATAATGCAAATATATGTAGCATGATTGCCATGTAATCCTGTTGGGGACAATCAGTAATGGCTTGGACATGCGATCCAAGTCTCCAAGGATGCTGACGTTGGGACTACCACCAAAGTCTTGTATCCTAGACACTGGCTTATACTCCATAGAGGTACCTCTTGTGTGGAAGAGATCTGTGGGGATAAAACTGTGCCTGTTTGAGGATGTGTATAACATGTTCCCTCAGACTGTCAGAGTTACTACCAATAGTTGTTTTGTTATCAGGGTTTCCTAATCTTCGCTGATGTGTGTATCACCGGATATATTGTATTGTCGACCTTGTTGAGGAAGGTTGCTTCAATGGATTTACTCGCCATTGGTTTGTATAACATCAAGGCTGCTTGACCTTTATTGATGTGTGTATCAATGGTTGCATTGCATGGTGACCCCCGCCGGGGACACGTATATGCTTGATAACTTAGTGGTTTTGCGTTATAACCCCCGACGGGGATACGTGGATGATTCATGGTTTTGCGTTGTAACCCCCGCCGGGGATACATGGATGATTCATGGTTTTGCGTTTTAACCCCTACCGTGGATACGTGGATGATTCGTGGTTTTGCGTTGTAACCCCCGTCGGGGATACTTAGGGTTGTATCCCTTTAAATAACGGCATCGAACCTTTGTGGGGTATTGCCGAGATAGGTTTATGAAAGCTGAGCTCGTTGGTATAGTATACCCTGCATTCGGGCGAATACCATTGAGGTGACGGGAGTTTAACTACGGCCAGATGAAAACCGAGGATTTCGGGATTGTTCAAGCTCGATCGCGTAGCGTTTTACTCTGATTTGGCCTTTTTAGACATGAGACCTCCTTTGCAACTCTAACTAAAATGAGCGGAGGTGTGGGACCCATGTAGGAGGCGTGGTGGACTGCGCAGTGCATGAAGTTGACTGCGACCGGTAGTACCTATGTATAGGCGGTTTGGTTGCTTTCATAAGTCGTTGTCAAGTTTGCATACGAAGGAAATCTGAGAGCTTCTCTGCAGATCTGCTAAGTTCGGGCAAATTTACGCATATTACATCATCCATACAAGCGTTCTTCATACATCCACAGTAACACATGCATGTATTCTTTTCCAATTTCTGTCTATTGGAAGATGACTTATCGCACGAAATGCACTTAGACACATAGTAGTGAATATGCATGCTGTTATGACTTGATAAAAATATTCAACATAGCAAATGTTAGTATTAAACCATGCTGAACATAATGATGTGAAAAAAATTTGACTTTTGAAGCAGTCAAATTGGCACCTTTTACTGTCACTTCTTATCCTATTTGAGGACAAATGAGTAAAGGTAGAATAGTAAATAATCCTGGTAATTAGAGTACACTTACAGATTTTTACTGCGATATGATGAATCCATACAGGATGTATATAACTGTGTAAAGGTGTGCTATTGAATGGCCACCTAGTCATGCCTATGTGCATGTGGATAGTCCCATTTACAAAGGGGCTATGGCAAAATTTTCCAAAATGTAGGCATTGGATAGTTATGCATTTTTAACTCTACAGTAGATGTATGTTAAAATAAGGCATGTATGCCTGTAATCATGGAATGCATTTTGAAAAAGACTCCAGGTACAAAATTACCACACCCTTTCTGAGGTGATTTGGAGACTTGCTATCCAGATATTATGGATCCAGATCAGCCGAGCAGTTCTCGCAGGACCACTTCTGGTGTACGGAGGAGGGCTTTTGAAGAGCCTCAGCGCCGTTCTATGAGACAGCCTCATCGTTTGGCGGAGGCGGTGGTGCTTCCTATTCGGGTTGAGGTGCCAAATGTTGAGGATGAGGAGGAGGATGCACCGTTCGAGGTTCCTGCTCCTGCTGTACGTGTTCCCCGTAAGGAATTGCCAGGTATTCAAGTGGCAAACCCAGATCTTCTGGGTGACTTGAGTAGGCATCCTTCAGTATACCTGCACGCAAATGAGGTATGAAGTTAGATCTTTAATCTTCCTTATTTCCTATTGATGAGGAGTCAAAGAGTCTGTTGTTGATCTGCATTTGATGTAGGTTCCCGGCTTCACACAGCCTCGAGGGAACTGGTTTAGCATCCACTCTATGTATCAAGCCTTGCATGATGACTATAAAGCGATCGTCCATGGCTGGGGATTCGAAAGATTCTTCTCCATTCTACCCTATCGCTGTCCCTGGGGTTATCTTAGGGCATTGTCTGAGCGGTGGTTTCACCACACTCAGTCATTTCATTTGTTGGACTGTGAGGTGATGATGACGCTGATGGATTGACGGTTTATCACAGGTATGGAGTTTGGAGGGGAGCCGGTGCCTTGCACGGCGGATATCACCCTCTTGCACGTCGAGATCCTTGTTGGGAGTTTCAAGGAGAGCACTCGAGGCGGGGGCTGTTTGGGCGAGGTCCTTTGAGTGTGGATGCTATGAGTGGGCTATTGAGTGAGCACATACCCAATGATGTGAGAGTTAGGGATCTCATTCTTTGGCGATTGTTCCTGATTATCATTAGGGGCGGCTTCATAGCAGAGAACTCTCCTACGGTGTCTTTCGTTCTGATCAGCGCCACTCGACACGTGGACCGTATAGAAGAAAATGATTGGGGTTCCTACACCTTTGCCTACTTCCTTAGGGGAATGCACATGCGATCGCGAGGCTTGGCCAGGGCGTGGTTAGGATTCTACCCATTTCTGTTTGGTGAGTGTTACTCTTATCTTTTCCATGTATGAGGTTAAGAGTGTTGGTGACGACAAATATGTTTGCCTTTGTGTTGGCAGTTTTGGGCTTATGAGAGGCTTCCTTGTTTGCGTCCTATGAGCGTGTTAGGTTTAGACACCTATCCACGAGGACGGAGATGGCATCATTCTATACTGGCGGAGGTCCCTGTTGCTGAGGGTTTCACTCATTGTCGCCTGCAGCTGGAGCTATTGACAGCTGATGTTATCACGTGGATTCCCTACTCTGGAGAGCATCTGGGAGTTGGCTTTGAGGATGGGTACCCGACTGGAGTAGAGTACATCATATCCACCCGTAGGATTCCTCTCTTTATAGATGGAGGATGGGAGCTCTATTTGGGAGAGCGTGCTATTAAGAGCACTACAGGAGAGATTCGTATGCCGATCTTACTTCCTGCCAGACGTTATTGGCCTGTTTCATAGTCACCCGTCATTGACATCCCATTGTTGGGGATTGATGGTTTTACATTGTTAGAGGGCCCCTGCTCACATGAGATGTTCCAGCATTGGTGGATCCCTCGTACCATTGGAGCTCAGACCCGCGCCACACAGTTTATGGGGGATATGGTTCCAGGATCCGTGATGATGATGGATTGGCTGGCTTGTGTCAGAGATCCGACTTATGTGACACAGATCGAGAGATTGACTTGGCAGCTAGACCGGTCACATCTTTTCATTCGGCATTTGGGCAGAGATCCTGCAGAGGCAGATACTTTTGATCCTTCCAACTCTGGAGTTGGTCCCTCAGATGACCCATTTGGTTTTGTCAGCGTAGATCCTCCCTTGTATAGGCCTGATATCCCTGTAGATAGAGATCCAGTGACTCAGGAAGAGTTACATCAGGTGGATAGCATCGATGATGTGGACATTGACACTATTAACTTTTTCATATGTATTTCTCGTTATTTCTTTTGATAGGCCTCTGTTAGCTGTTGGGTAGCTTTGCCCCATTCTCGCTATATCTTTTGATAGGCCTCTGTTAGTTTTTGGGTAGCTTCGCCCCATTTCCCTGTATTTTAGCTGTACAGAGATGTATTAGATGATGATATACTTAGGAATGTATGTACAGTTTTCTATTCCCTATATCATATTGCCATCTATTGTACCATGCATGTCATTGTTATGCATATGTATGTACAGAGATACTCAGCATTGACCCCTGGATGGTCTTATGACACGGCTCGTACAGATGTCTTCTTCGACAGTTAGCCACATTGATCATACCCCACCATCTGCGGTGGTAATTGGTATGTGATCCTAGTATGATAGTATATCACCATCAGACATGGTGATCGTAGATGATTTGCTGCAGCATACTATGACCCTACTGATGTTTCAGGTTCCTCCAGGATTTGTAGAGGGTATGCTATAGCACTGGATATCAGACAGACAGGTATTCCGCTTCGGGACCCATGAGCTGACTCCTACTTTGGAGGAGTGTGCACGATTAACGATGCTGCCTCTGGACAGACCTTGCGTGCATATGGCGATGGGAGACATGAGTAGATAGTTCATGACTCTCACAGGATTGAGGCATAGAGTAGTGCCGGATGATCTTACATCCGGCCATTTGATATCCCAGCATTTCCTGATAGACAGGTTTGGCTCTAAAGACAGCTACTCATGGCATTCCGGGGATTTCACCAAACTGGAGGATCATTGGCGTTCAGCCCGAGTAGATGTAATGCTTCTGTGCGAATTGTCATACGTCTACATGCCGCGGTACATGGATAGGCTAGACATCAGAGTCATTATGGCAGTGAGAGCTCTCAGGGAGGGTCATACCATCGTTCTGATGATCATCGCCGAGACCTTGAGGTCGGCTACATACTGCTGCACTTATCCGGCAGGAGTATTCACAGGTAGCTCGGTCATGTTGTATGTGTGGTTCATGTCACACTTGAGACCGATTGGCACATTCAGACATCATGGATTTTGTTTCACCCATGAGATAGCCATGTCGTACTCCTTTCCGCTTGTGGGGTGTACAGATGCTGCATCTTGGTCCGCTTTCTTGGCACAGATTGGAGATCCTTTTGATATACTGCCGTGTTCAAGGCTCATTTCATCCTATAGCTTCATTACTCATGCTCCGGGCATGGATTACCTCCCTCTGCCTGGTTTGAGGGGCATGATTACTTACCACCCATTGGCCGTGATGTGTCAGTTTGACCAGTTTCAGGACTTTCATCCATATGAGGGGGCCGTTATTCAGCACTTCGCGTCACACCATTTGTTAGCGGAGGATAGATCCAGGTTGTATGCCTGTTGGGATCAACGAGAGTTTGCTGAGTTTTCCATCAGTCATCCAGGTAGTTCTGCAGAGTATTCCGCATGGATGGAGCGAGATGCGATTGGCCGAGGCTGGGCGATATCCACGGTGTAGAGAGCAGATTATGATGATGAGGAGCCTATAGAGGAGGCTGTCATTCCCACCGTTGAGTTGACTGCTGGGCTGCCAGCATTTGTGATAGATTCTCCCACTCCGAGTGCCACTATTACTCGGTATTCAGCACAGCATCTGGAGCAGAGCTTACATCTGATGACCTACGATAGAGATCAGGCTAGGGCCACGATGTTGATAGCTCTTGATGAGAGAGATACAGCTCTGTTAGAGAGGGACGAGGCTAGATCAGCCAGGGATGAGTTGAGAGTGGAGCGGGATGCCGCCTTATCTACTAGGGATGTGGCCATTGCAGACAGCACTTCAGTGAGATCCCAGATGACAGTCAGTCTTGCTGACATGAGTGCATACATTGATGAGCACTCTGCCACCATGCAGTCAGCCTCTGATCTGCTAGCTCGTGTAGATACCCTTGGGTAGGAGCTCGCAGCATTACCTCCGTCTTCAAAGAGGGATGCTATGTTAGATCTGATAGTTCGCCTCTTTATAGATCTGTAGATAGCTTTGTATTTTCCTGCACAGACTAGCTTAGCAATTTTTATCATGTACAACACATATGTATATATCAAACAGTATTATATATGGCAGGGAAATATATGTTGATTCACTTCCCTTTTAGTTATGCCTTGATACTTGCTTGATATTTGCCTGTCTTTCTAGGGCCTTTGATCTTGATGCATTCTGAACTTATCCTTGATAGATGGACATTGAGACGTCGCAAGGCCTCTCAGAACGGATCATTGATTTCTGAAAATCCCTACCATCTTTGGTGTCTTGGGACTGGTATCTGTATGGAAAAGTGGAGAGGATGATAGTTTCTTCATTTCTAAGATTTACCGCTCCACAGATGGTCGCCAGTACTTCTATTTGTGAGAAGCCTAGTTAATTCCATCTCTTATGGGTTGGTATTGCTCTTCGAGGCACGATCGCAGCTTAGATGGTCACCATATTTTTTATTTGTGAGAAGAGGTTGGATAATTCCATCCCTTTGATCTGAAACTAATGAAGTGGGGCAATTTGAAGGTTGATCCCAGTACCGTGTGACAAGTATGTTTGTTCTGGTAAGACTGCACCATGAATGGCTGCCTACGTACTCCTGTTGAAGAGGAGATCACGTCTGCATAGTTCGAACCTAGTGTAAGAGGTTCAATGCTGAATGCGGAAGGCAGAAGGGTGTGGAAGTATTTTTGTTGTTTTTCTTTTTTTATGAAGAAAGGGTAGAAATGTTTTTGTTGTTTTTCTTTATTGCGATCGGGCCATATAGAATATGGTTGCCTACGTACCCCCAAGTATTCGGGAGATCAGGTCGACGTAGTTCGCCCCTCAGGACGAATCGCAGCTGAAGAGAAGCGCAAATCCCATGTGCAGGCTATACTGCGTGGAGAAGAAAGTTTAATCCCATGATGGGGATAAACTGCAAATGTGGAAAAAGTTTGATCCCGTCTTCAGGATAAACTGCAGGTGTAGAAAAAGTTTGATCCCGTCTTCAGGATAAACTGCAATTGTAAAAAGTTTGATCCCGTCTTCAGGATAAACTGCAACTGTAGAAGTGTGAAAAGTTTAACCTCGTTTTCAAGAGAAACTGCAAGTGTGAAAAGTTTAACCTCGTTTTTAGGAGAAACTGCAAGAAACCAGGCTGCTGGTTTGAAGTGTATGTTTCCCTGAGGGGCCGAAGAGTGTAAAGCAGGGGTTCAAAACCGGAATGACTGGTGATTTGATGATCAAAACCAGGATATTTGTTTGATGGTAACTTCAGACATAGTACCGTTTCACGGTGTCCGAGTTAATAAGTTGTGGAAATTCATCGCCATCCATTTCCTGCAATCTGAGAGCATCTCCTGTCAATACCTCCTTGACAACAAATGGGCCTTCCCAGTTAGGAGTGAATTTTCCCTTAAACTGATCCTGGTTGTCAATGATCTTCTTCAAAACCAAGTTATGTTGTTTGAATTTCCGTAGTAGGACTTTTCTATTGTAGGACCGTGCGATCCTTTGTTGATATAACTGACCATGGAAGATAGCCGCGGTTCGCCTTTCATCTATCAAAGACAATTGGTGATACCTGTCTTGTACCCATTGGTCTTCATCCAACTGAGCATCCATCAAGACTCTGAGGGATTCCATTTCCACTTCTATGGGGAGCACTGCTTCCATCCCATATACTAATGAGTAGGGGGTTGCCCCAGTGGAAGTTTGCATCGAAGTTCTGTAGGCTAATAGAGTTAGGGGCAAGAAGTCAGGCCATCCTTTGTGATTGGCGGACATTTTCTGCATGATCTTCTTGATGTTTTTATTAGCCGCTTCAACAGCACCATTCATCTTTGGTCGGTAGATAACAGAGTTGAGATGCTTGATGTGGAATTTTCTGCATAATTCCTCCATCATTTTGTTGTTGAGGTTCTTAGCATTGTCTGACACAATGACCTCTGGTTGTCCATATCGACAAACAACATTGTTTCTGATGAACGCAATGATGACTTCTTTAGTGACCTTGGGGAAGGAAGCTGCTTCGACCCATTTGGTGTAGTCGATCATGGTGAATATGAATCGATGTCCATTACTGGCTTTGGGCTGGATGGGCCCGATTACGTCCATTCCCCACATTGAAAAGGGCCGTGGCGAACTCATATTATGGAGTTCCCTTCGAGGGGTGTGGATAACATTCCCATGGATCTGACATTGATAGCACCTCTTGACGTGATCATCACAGTCAGCTTTGAGTGTAAGCCAATAATGTCCCGTTCTGAGAATTTTCTTGACAAGTAGAGGTCCACTCATATGAGAGCCACATACTCCACCATGGATCTCATCCATGAGTTGCTAAGCTTGGTCTTTGTCCAGACATCTAAGGAGTCCTAACCCTGCATCTCTTTTGTAGAGTGCATTGTTGGTTAGAATCTATATACGCACAACACGCAAGTATACATGGTCAACAAGTAATAAAGTGATGAGTAAAGTATCGTTCCCACAGAGACTAATTAGCAAAATATCTTAACTTACAATTACCAATCTTCTATTAACCCTAATTTTATTAAATAACTCAATTCAATGATTGAAATTATTAAACTAAAATTGAGAATAATTAAACTAAAATAAAACAACCACAAATATCAAAATCTGAATTTTCAAGCAATTATTGGAGAATTAGACTTATGATTTCACCTTAAGCTTTACTTTGGTTTTAACACTTTTATCCCAATTCAATGCACTATCTCAATTTATTAATCAAGAACACGAACGTAATATTAACCACCTCTCGATGCATTAATACCATATTAACGTCAATCCACAATTAAGATAGAAATCCGTTAAACACCTTAATCAACTAACGCACTATATCTCTATGTGAATTACAATTGAAGAAGATTGAAGAACAAGTTCTCTTATCCGATTACATGCGGTGCTAAGTATATCTCTATCTTAACACGAATCAGGTTTAAGCTACTAACAAAATCCTGAACACATGCTATATCAACTAGGTCTAGAATTGAATATCCTCTCTCGATTCCATCCAACTCCACAAAGAATTATTGGCCAGACAATCCATAGATTCAAGCACAAATCAATATAGATAAACTGAAGATAATTTATTAAATTGGGAATCAAAGATTACAAAACCATCGATTCACTTAAGGATCCATCACAAGCCTAAAAATGAATTAGTTCATAACAAATGAAATAAACACTGAATAAATCATAGAAATCATTCTTTCAATCACAAATAATAATCTAACTCAAAGAATATTAGAAAACACCCTTTACGTAGACTACAAATGTAACCGTCTTGAAAAACTCTTCGAAATACTCCTCCACTTTTGCTCTCCAATAATCTGACTTTGATCTTCGATAGCTTCTTCCTCCTCTCAATTATATTTCTAAAGAGTAATATATATCAAGTCTAATACTCCAGCTACCTCCTCTAACAAATAGAGTTATAAAACCATTAAAACAACTGAAATTTGAGTCTAATAGGAAGTATAGCTGCAATGACAGAGACGATCCATTTTCCCAACCCACACCTAGGGGTGTATATATAAAAAATGCCATTTAGGTATAAGTTCTGTCTTGGTCGAGAGTCAATTCCCTTCCTGCCGTAGGGTGTGCTAGTGTAAAATGCCCTCCCCGGTGGGCTCCTGCTCTGTCAGATTCATCAGTAGACCCACTTTACGGTGGTCATTTAATTTATACATGCCCGGCCTGCAGCATTCCTCCTATTATCTGACTTGCTTGTTGCAACACTGAGTTATTTCTAAGGCTCCAACTTAACTCCAAATGCACCAGATATCCCAAGTAATCCATGAATTTCCATAACCACCAACCTACACATAAAACAACAAAAACCAAGTAAAAATGCACTTGATTACAAAAACATAGCAAAGATTAAGCATGATTTAGACATGAAATTACGTATATAAAATATATTTATCATACATATCCACTCAGGTAGAATTTCATAACAAGTCGATGAATCCGCCTCTTCTCAGTTAGGCTCGCCTCAGCGGGTGTAGATCCATCTCGTAGATACTCCTTGACATGCTGATACCAAGGGTTATGGATGGGAGGCAATTCATCCGATACTTCTCCAATGTAACTCCCATATACCAGGGCTTTATGCATAGCAATCGTGAGGCTTGGCATGTTTTCCTTGTCAGGTATGTAAACCAAGGAGGCCAATGTTGCTAATGCGTCTGCAAAGTCATTCCTATTACGAGGAATGTGTAGAAAGGATATTTCTTCGAACTCCAAAGCCATCTGTAGAACTTTCCAATGGTAAGGCAATAAATGTAATTCTTTGGTTTGATAGATTCCTATGGATTGCTTGATTACAAATTCGGAATCCCCAAAGACAGTTAACTGCCTTATACCCATTGAACGGGCAAGTTTGAATCCCATGATACAACCTTCATACTTAGTTGTGTTGTTGGTATTGACAAACTGCAATTGGATGGAGACGGGATATTGCTCCCCCGTGCAGGATATTAAAACTGCTCCAGCTCCGGAGCCTTCTAAATTGACAGCTCCATCAAAATACATTTTCCATGATCGGCATGTATCGTACTGATGGGTTAGTTGAATTGCCATTACTCCTTCATCAGGAAAGTATATTTCTAAGGGTTTGTAATCCCCTGCAGGTGCGGCGGCCAGTTGATCCGCAATTCCTTGACCAAAATAGACTTTTGTGTCACGTAGATGATGTCAAATTGCTGTAGGATCAACTGCCATCTGGACAGTCGACAATTCAATATGGGTTTGCTGAACACATACTTCAAAGGATCCATGCGGGATATGAGATGGGTTATGTGACCGTGGAGATAATGTTGTAATCTCATGGAAGCCCACGCTAAAGTACAATAAGTTTTCTCAATCAGAGTATACTTGTGTTCACTGGTGCTGAATCTTTTGCTGAGGTAATAGATAGCTCGTTCTTGGCCTCTATTATCTTTCTCTCGCTTCAACATACAAATTTATAGCATTGTCACTTATGGATGTGTACATGAATAGGGAACATCATCCACAGGAGGGTACCAAAATAGGAGCGTTAATCACCGCTTTTTGATTGTAAGGAAGGCTTTCTGGCACTCATCATTCCATTTCATGGAGGAGTTCTTCCTTAACAATTTGAAGATTGGCTTACAGGTTGCTGTGAGTTGAGAAATTAATCGGCTAATGAAGTTGATTCTTCCCAAAAATCCCCGTATTTCCTTCTCTGTCTGAGGAACGGGCATTTCCTTGATGGCCTGGATTTTGGTAGGATCCAGTTCAATCCCTTTGTGGCTGACTAGGAAACCTAGCAACTTGCCTGACTTGACACCAAAGGCGCACTTGGAGGGATTCAACTTCAAGTTGTACTTATGCAACCTGTTGAATAACTTTCTAAGATGGTCTAAATGGTCATCCTCCTTACGGGATTTGACAATGATGTCATCCACATAGATCTCTATCTCTTTGTGCATTAAATCATGGAAAAGAGCCATCATAGCCCGCTGGTAGGTTGCCTCGGCATTGATGAGGCCGAATGACAACCGTCTGTAGCAAAAGGTTCCCCAAGGCGTGATGAAAGCAGTTTTCTCACGGTCTTCCTCAATGATATAATTTGATGGTACCCATAAAGCAATCAAAGAAAGGAGTATATGCCATACTGAGCAGTATTGTCAATAAGAATGTGGATAAATGGCACGGGAAAGCTATCCTTCAGGCAAGCTTTGTTCAAATCCATATAATCCATGCAGACTCGCACCTTTCCCCTGGTTTAGGTACGTGAACAATGTTGGATATCCACTCCAGATATGTAGACACCATGATGATGCCAGCTTGAAATTGTTTCACAATCTCCTCTTTAACCTTTAAACTCCACTCAGGTTTCAATCGCCTGAGCTTTTTCCTAACTAGCTTGAATCCTTCTTTAATGGGAAGGAAATGAAGGACAATGTCAGTGGACAAACCCACCATGTCTTCATGAGACCATGCAAACACATCCTGGAATTGGGTTAACAGTGCAACCATGTCATTCCGTAGATTTGTGCAAAGGTCTGAACCAATCTGGATTAGCTTAGGGTTGTCTAAGGTTCCAAGATTGAAAGGAGTGGTTTGATCAAGATTGGGTTTGGGTTTGTCGGTGACCCATTCCTTAATCTCTTGAGGTGACTCAATGTCCTCTTGGATGTCCATCAAGTCTGAGTCCAACTTTACATTAAACTTACAGCCCTTGTGGAGAGAAGGCACCCTATCAGCAAGTACATGCACATCTAAATTCAGAGTCCTGAAACAAAATATGCTTTCACTTAATATATGCAACTGTTCGATCATACAAAAGTGTTAGCATGTACATAATAAAATAACCGCTAATGCTGTAAAGGAAAGCAAGCAATTAAAAGTTATCTACAGGGCAGAGGGATTTTCTGCCCATTTTACCCTCGTCGACCAATGCATGGAGTGCTGCTCCAATTGTTGAGAGCAAAGTCCTATAGGACTACAGTGATAGAAGGATCGTCAGTGTCCTCCTTCTCCCGAATGATAACCATAACATCTGGGCAACATTGTCTGGAGTGTATCTGTTTGTATGTTCATCATGAACAATGACGCAAATGCCTGCCATCATCAAGGCAATGACATGTTTGCATTTCAGCTCCTTTTCTTCCACCTCGGGGTCAGGAGTCAGCACCTCTTTAGCTTTGATTGGCACTGGTTTTGGAAACAACATGGCCACAGTCTGGGCTGGAACCTTTACTGGAGATTGTATCAACTCATGTGGTAAAGGAATGGATGATCGCCGTGCGACGGAAGTCTGAGGAACCTGCTTATGCTTTTGAGGATTCCTATGCTTGGAACTAGCAGAATAGCCTAGCCCGGCTGTCCCAATTTGACTGGACATTTGGATAGGATGCTCAATACCCTGTTGATCCTTACCAAGCCCTTGTCCAGGTTGGTAACCCAATAACATCATTTCCTGAGTGGCTGACATAACCTCGTCAGAAATCTTGGGTACGGGAAGTGGCATTCCAATAGGATGGTATTGCGTATTACTCACTTCAAGAGTATGGAAACTGGCCGGCTTAACCTCTGAGTTGAAGCTGATAATTGGTAGAGTTTCTGATCTAGGACCTTCCGGCCAAAGACAATAAAGGATGACTAGCTGTTGTTAATGATGTATTTGAGTTGTTGATGTAAGGTGGAGGGAACAGCTCCAGCCATATGTATCCATGGTCTCCCCAATAGCAGGTTGTATCCTGAATCTATCTTGAGGACGTGAAAGGATACATTAAATGTATGGGGTCCAATATCAATTGGTAATTCAATCTTCCCAATGGAATTTCGCCGAGATCCATCAAAAGCTCTGATGATCGTATGGCTACTTTGTATTCAATTGGGATTGATGTTCATCTTTACCAAGGTGGCATAAGGACAGATATTGAGAGTTGAGCCTCCATCTATTAATACTCCTGCAAGCATATACCTAGAAGATAACACTGCGATGTGCAGTGGTTTGCAATGGCCGGTCCCTTCAGGAGGTATATCGTCATCAGTGAAGGATATCACATTGTTGTTGAAAATGTGATCAACCAAATGTTGAAATTTTTCCACATCCACTGATTTTGGCAGGTAGGCTTCTTCCAAAACCTTTAGCAAGACCTTCCGATGATCTTCGGAAGAGAAAATTAAGTCCAGTATGGAAATCTGGTGTGGAGCTTCTCACAAGCTTAAAACCACTTTGGCTTCATTGTGGCCCATAGTATGGAGGAATTGTTCAATCTTCTCCATGGACAACTTCCCTTTAGCCCGCAAGTAGGCTTGATAACCCGTCGAGGAAGGTACGATTGGATTCTCTTTCGACATTCGCAAAGCGATGGTATGAGATGTAGATCCTTCATCTTCTCCATAATTCCATGGCACTCTGTGTAAGCTGACAATAGGATGTTGTATTCTGCAAGGCAAAAGAATTGGCTCTGGTGCGGCCACTTTCAAAGGTTTGTAAGCTCCTTTGAGTTGAATTGGTTGTATGGGAAATGTTTTAACAGTATCATCCTCCTTGGATATAACTGCTATTGATCCTTTCCATTGAATAGGGTATGCATTCCCACCCTTAAGTTGCACAGTGTAATCATCTGCTACTTGTAGAACACCGCTGTCAATAAGATTCTGAATGAGATGGCGGAGTGCCCAACATTCTTTTGTGCTGTGACCGCAAGAATGTGAATGATATTGACACATTTCATCAGGATTGAACCGCCCTGAACAGGGATTGATCGGAGGGAGAAGGAACGTGATTCTTCCTTCGTTGATCAACATTTGAAGTATCTCCTCCATAGATTGGCCTAAATAGGTGAATTCCCTTTGATTGGCGAAATCCTGACGGGCTTTAGCACTTGCTCTCTTTGCAACCTTTTCCTCCATAGCTTCACTTTCTGAAGGTGTTGACGGAGAATTCATAACAAATGGAAGGAGGTAGGCATGCTCTTGCCTGATTAATTGGCGCGTGACTTGGTGTTGGTGTGTTACCAGTTCTACCAATTGCTCAATTTGTTTGCAGAGAGCTTTCATCTTTCGTTCCATGGTGAACTGGAACTTTGCATAATCCCATTTTTTAACACCGTCTTTGATGAGTTGGGATGATTCACCAGTGGTATTAGAACCATGTCCAGTACTCCAACTGATCATGTTGACCTCTTCCTCTTTGTGTTGTGGAAGAGGGTTGTCTTGTACGTGAGGTTGATCTGGCTTGGTGACCACAATCTCACCATTGTCTATCAGATCTTGAATTTTGTGCTTCAAGGCCCAACAATCTTGAGTATCATGTCCGGGTGCCCCAGCATGATAAGCACATTTCCGATTAGCATTGAAACCCCTACCATTAGGGTTGGCTGGCGGAAGAAGATGTGTAATTTTCTTCTGAGTAGTCAGAAGAGCAAGAATGTTCTCGAGCGAATCACCTAAGGGTGTGAACGTTCGTGGTCGCTTTACTTCTCCACTTTTGAGCAATGGAGGGCTTGAAGATTGTGCTGGAAAAGGGGAGTAGTTTCTCCTCTGCATAGGCATGTTTGGATTGCTTTTCTGTCCTTGTAGTATCAAGGAAACATCCTCCTCTTTCTTTTTATGGACCCTCCGGGGGTTGTTTCCATAAGATCCGGACTGGATGTGCTCAGTAATAGCTTTAAGAGCGGCTAGGTCTTGAATTTTACCGGACTTCAATCCCATTTCTTCCATCTCGCCGTGTTTGATCATTTCAGAAAATGGTTTGCCAATACCAGCTAGAACTCTTTCATAGAAAGGGGCTTCCTGTACATCTATGAAGGTCATGACCATCTCTGACTCTATCATGGAAGGAATAACTTAAGCAGCAAGGCGCGTCCACCTTTGAGCATACTCTCTAAATGACTCATTAGACTGTTTCTTGACCTTGGTAATTTGATACCGGTCAGGAGCCATCTGAGACTGAAAATTGTATTGACTGAGGAAGGAATGAGCTAGTTCTTCCCAGCTATGGATCTTAGAGTTGTCCAATCTGGGTACCACCACGACCAAGCTCTCAGGTTAGGTTTTACGAAAACAAATGCATTCTGAGCTTTTCATCCTCAGCATAAGATCCAAGTTCTCCAATGAACACCTTCAAATGTGTGTAAGGATCCCCTAATCCATCATATTTCTCGAAATTAGTGGTCTTAAATTTCTCCGGATAATGAACACCAGGAAATATACAAAGGTCTATATATGAAACACTACCATGAGTTCCAATCCCCTTGAGAGCGCGAATGGTTTCCTCCATCTGAAGGACCTTTTTCCTAATATCACCGGTGTCTGGATCTGCTTTGAAATGGGTGGTTTCAGGATCTTTGTTGGTTGTATCCAACTGATGCTCTAGAATTGTTCTTTCCAGATGTTGAACTCCCCCTTGTGCAGAGGACTCTGTATGAGTGGGTATCTTCGTACCTTGGGTAGACTGGTGTAACTCTTTCAGTATAACAGCCAAGTCTGTGATTTGTTTACTCAATCCGTCAAATTCTTCTCGGGAAACAGGATTAGACTGTTCAGAGGAAGACATGATTGGCTGTAGGCTTGAGGCCTTTTTGGATTTAGAATGGGTAACCGGCCCAATTGCTTCCCTACAAAAGACTTACGTAGTTTAGTCTTAGGGAAATATAAATGTTATCATAACATGTCCGTTTTAGGAATTTGTCCTGCAAAATCGGTTTGTTAATTGATAACATGTTATTACAAGTAAATGCTTTTACAAATAATTTGAAAATGGAGGGTATGAAGAGACTTTCCTTCGCATTTGGTTTATCAGAGGTTGACCTATCCTAGGGTTTCTCTCAGGGCTTTTTGGCAATGAAGGTTCCCAGATCATCGCAATCTACTCAACGGGAAGTTAATCTGGTCTTTCAACTGGAGCGAATCTGGGTGGTGCCTTTCCTGAGCCCCGGGGAATTATTCTTTCTACGGGTCCAGTAATCAAACACCGACAGGATAGCCTCCTAACGGAGGGACCACACAGCATACATTCACATACAACGTGTCTCACCGTTTATGACATGTGCGAAGCACTAATATCACAAATAGATATTTAGCAGTGCAATAAATAAGATGCATTCGTACACATTTATCAGAAATATAAATGCAACAATCACACGCAAGCATATAACAATTTTGAAAAGCTTGCAATAACGGCTTAAGCCCTCTTACTGGAGTCCCCAGCAGAGTCGCCACCTGTCGACGTCGGGATTTTTAATTGTCCCTTTTCGTTACTTGTCTTTTGGTGTTCTCATATTAAGGTGAGATTTGTTTGAAAAAACAAGTGAAAAAGGTCCGACATGTATAATGTCGACGATTGACTTTAAGAGTCGCCAGTTGGTGTATTTAACTGGTTGTACCAATGAAACCGAAAAGGTTTTGCACATTGACCCAGTGTTTTGACACTGCTAGACGGGTCTGTGAAATCGAGATTCATTAAGGGTTCGGGGGCTTGATTATACGGAGGGAAGGTGTTAGGCACCGCCCGACATCCGTGTTACCACGGTGACCACCACTTTTCAAAGAAATTTTTATATGAATGTGTGTGTGTGGATCAATGTGCAATTATATGAAAGTAGTGCGAGGCCTCGTTCGCACCTATATACACAAGGTTTGAATTTTATATGAAAATTCAGTTTTAACCCAGATTTAGCAATGAAGTTTTATAAAAGAGGTTTTTCAAACCTTATGCTCAATAGGAATTGAGACCTTTTATACTTCCATTTTTATTATTAAATGTTCTAAACTTGTTTGCTTTTATTTTTTGAGATGCGAGGCATCCTCGAGAAAATAATGTCTGAAGAATGCCGAAAATCCTCATGGGGCATGACAACCATCCAAGGAAACTCGAGACATCAGAAAATAATGTACAAGCTGCCATCTGACCAGGAAAAAATGTCCATCATGGGAACCGAATCTAGATTCAAGAAATCAACTCGTGATCACATGATTTCTAGGCTCACAAGATACTTCAATTTGTATGGAAAGCAGTAAAAAAGCTGTAAATATATATATATATATATGAACATTATCAACCGCCATGAAGTGAACTCCAAAGGGACAAAATGTAAATAAAGTCAGTAAAATCGATCAAGCGCCACGGCGTGAACTCCGGCGAGATGTAATGTAAATAAAGTCAGAAGCGATCAATCGCCACGAAGTGAACTCCAGGCGGGGACGTAATGTAAATAAAGTCAGAAAAGCGATCAACTGCCACGAAAGTGAACTCCGAGCGAGACCTAATGTAAATAAAGTCAGAAAAAGCGATCAATCGCCACGAAGTGAACTCCGTGCGGGGACGTAATGTAAATAAAGTCAGAAAAAGCCACGGAGTAAACTCCGTGCCCGACAAAAATGTAAATATATATGTACAAATATATATATATATATATATATATATATATATATATATATATAAGAAACGACCGGATGTGAATCGGGCTCATCGGATATGTCCGACAACAATAATATATATATATATATATATAAGCGAATAAATGCACCAAATATAAAATCCGTGCTCATCGATATGCCCCCATACAACAATTATATATATAAGTATATATATATATATATATATATATATATATATATAAAAATCAATTAAACGCCTCCGCATCAAGTCTAGGCTCATCGAATGATCGACCGACCACATTCATATATATAAGTATATATATATATATATATATATATATAAAAGCAGATAAACGCTCGGCATCAAGTTCAGGCTCAATCGAGGCATAACTCGATAATGTTAGTCCATATATATGAAATATATATATATATATATATATATATATATATATATATATATATTAGTATATATATACAAAGAGAAATGAAAACCACGGACAGAAGTCCGGGCAAACACACTCACACGACTCTCAATGTGTACAACAGTGTGTGATAATAGGAGAAAGAGGCTTTCTTGAATGTAAGAAGGCTTACAGTGGACTGCCAAAGTAGACTTCTTTGACTTTAATTGGATGAATACTCAGCTCCCGTCGGATAAAAAGTATCTATATATGGGCTAACTGATGTTTAAAGAAGAGGAAACACTCAAAAGATGTGTATGCAGAGCAAAATGGACAGGGCTTCCTCTCCTTTTTCCTTCTCTCTCTCTCTTCAAATGGCTGACCCCCCCCCCCCTTATATTTATAGACGGATGGCCGTAGGTCAACCTACGGCTGGTCGTGGTGGGCCCGAGCTTCATGGGTCTGTCAGTCATCTCGTAATACATGCAATGCGTGCCTTCGTAATGTCCAATCGAACTTGCAGAACTTCAATCTGAGCATCCAAACGAAGCATATCTCGCATTCTTCTTGGTCGCTTGTGTCGAGAGTTACGTAATGACATGGATTAGAGGTTGTACGGGTCGGGAAGAGGGTTATGCCCATGGTCTTCAAGCTTCAAATTCTATCCAAAGTACTGCCACACGTAATAGTCACTCGGGATTGTCATTCCTCGATTGTTGGGACATTGTTGTATGTATGTATGTATGAAGCATTTGAGACGATGTGCCATTTGTCGGATGAACAAGATGATGCTTGACTCCTTGCCGAGGTTATCGCCGGGTTGAGTTGAAAGTAGACGTTGCTCAGGGTTATATCTGAGATTGGACCACTTGTTGATATGCCGTGATATCATCTTGTTGACGTATTCAGATGACGTTGTGACTCCTCACCGGGGTTATTGCCAGTTTAAGCGGAAAGCAGACGTTGCTCAAGGTTATCTCTGAGATTGGACCGCTTGTTTGTGTGCCTCACTGTCATCTGTGTATGTTCCTGTCTGAGGTATGTGTGCTTTGACAGGATGTATGTGGTTGAAGTTGATCGCCTGTGTTTGAAACAAGCATTTCCGGAGTTATCGTCGGAACTGCGATGACATCTCTTGGGGCTATCACCAAGGATGGGGTTGCTACTCCCAGTGTTGTCTCTAGGACTAGAACTGAACGTCGCGATGTTATTATTGCAGGCAGCCGTTTTCTCCTGTCGTCGTTGCTGTCTTTTGATCTGCATATCTCGGGGTTATCTCCGAGATTGGAAATGACATGCCCGGTGTGTGTTCCGGGTTTGGATCCGATGCTCCCGTTTTGTGTTCCGGGTTGGAGCTGAACTTCTGGTAGTATCCAGAATGGTTTGTAAGTTGTCTTTCAGGGTTATCTCCAAAAGACGAATCTACCCTCCTGCAATGTCAGTAATTGGAGTGCAGAAAATTTCGAGTGCCTACATCATCCTACATATTTTAACTGACACCAACCTAAAGCCAATAGATTCCTAGGGGTAGAATTTGAATCATTGCATCATGCATGGTCTGCATATGCATTGGGACAAGTCTAAATTACCCGACCAATAAAAAGGTTTTGACAGAGTCTCCCCTATAATATGGACTATCCACATGCACGAGGGCATGCATACTTGACCATTTTTAGGCATATAAAAGCAACAAAAATGTATAAGCAATTAACATAACACCACATATACTCATTGCCTTTATATATTCCAGGGTCCATATCTAAACACAACAAAAACTCTTCTACATAGGACATAACATTAGGTGATGAAAATATCTTGATGGTCAAGTTTGAAGAACAACCAATGGACTTTGCAATGTGTTCTAGAAACTATAACGCTGCGTATATCAAGATTGCAGAAGAAGGCATACTATTAGTCCCTTAATGTGGGACTATTAGTCCTATAAAGTTATTTGATACATAAAATAGTCCAAAACATTACATATTTGACCATTTGTAGGCATATAAGAGCAACAAGAATGTATAAGCAAGTATTCTTATACCTTCATTATGACATATATAAGAGCAAAAAGATTGTATAAACAAGTATTCTAATACCCAGCCATTCTCATCCCTTCATCATGACATATACGTTGTTAAGTAAAATTTCACTCCTTAGCTTTAATTATGACCCATATGTTGACTTGTATATGTGTACCTATTATTTAGCTCTTTATTCATAGCGAACTCACAAACAGTCCCAAAATAATTGATGTAGCTCAACAGTTTTTCATTTAAATTTAATTGTTGCAACAGTGTGTTTGTGAGCGCTGTAACTGCCGTTGCCAGCAGTTACTCAACTTAGCAGTTCATTTTGGCCCTTTTATTATATACAAACCAAGGATTCAAACCAAGTCAGTAGTTGACATGATACAGTTGGTATAGCAAATTTATTTTACAAAGGTTATCAACAATCAACACTGAAATCTTAGACAGTTGCAATAACATTTGATAGATTAAATTCTTCATGGTTTTTCTTTTCCCTAGGACTTTGTAGTAGGGTTGATAGGTATCATTATTGTTAGTATATTTGTCCACTTATTATTTAGGATATGATAGTTATGAGTATAATGTGACACGTGAGCTCAGTGAGCATGAACATGATCTAATTAATAATTATCAGCTGAAAGGGGGGAATGGTCCTCAAGCTTTTTAATGTTGCAAGGTGGTTTCTTTGGTAATGCAAGAGGAATTCTTCCTTTTAAACTGAACCACCTACCCATAATAGTGAGGATTAACCTACTGGCCTTGCCTTTTCATTTTATAGAACTGAAAGGTACTCATTCACCAACATCATTAGCTTAGATTGAGGTCCATTCAAAATTGATGGCACATTGATGACACGAACTAAATAAAGTTGCCACTATATTGTAATTTAGCTATTTATTTGCTCTACAACTCCATTAAGTCCCCTTATAACACCACAACCCACTTATCTCCTTGTGCCTAAGCCAAGCAATAACAGTAAATAACTTAACAAGAGTTTGGCATAACAGTTAACATAGCAACAAAATCCATGTAGCAGTCAAATAACATAACAATAATCATGTATAGTTATTAGTCTTGAAGATAACTATTTACATAATTTACCAAGTTTATTTTTCTTTGATTTCACCTTACTATATAACAAATCAATGTTGTTGCTTCTACTGTTTTAGCAATCACTGATTTTGTTAATCTACATAAACAAAGTTTACAATTTAACATCCTTCTATTTATCATGTAGTAGTCAATACTATTCAAGTATGCATTTTATCGAACATGTTGTGTGCAGCCCTCATTCATACATATAGTGCATATATAGGCTTTTAGGTCCTTGGCCCCAGCCTTATGGCTTTAAAACAAGAAGTCTCACAGCCACATTAAAACATTAAAAGTCCTGCATCAAGCAATTTATTACTTACGTAGCCTATTTTTAGTTACTTTATACATTCTTATTTTTGAACAAACTCAGCTGGGCTTAATTCAACAATTTAGTGCAATACAACAATAGCATAACAATCACTTAATAACTTCCTACAGCAGTAACATAGCAACTCAAACATTTCAAACATCCAATTACTATTGCAACAAAGAATATAAGCAAATCAAACAAAAAAAATAGGAAATAAATGATATGGCCATATATGTGCCCAAATCCATTGAAGAGAAAGAAAAGTTAACATACTGTCTCGGCGACGGTACGGTGGTTGGCCGGCCGACGATTGGTGGTGAATGTGTAATATCCCCCCTCTTCTCTTCCCCCCCTACTCCTTCTTCTCCCTCGTTTGCGTTTCTCCCTCTCTTTTTTTTCTTCTCAACTGATTCCAACTAATGCCTGAATCTAATTAAGGTTATAAGAATCGGCCGATCAGCATCAATGACGCGTGCGGTCGCTAATTTTAATGATGTGGATATATCAATGACCGCCAGCGTCACGATATAGATTGGTCGTCGCACCAAAGTTTCGCACCAAATTTTAGGAGGGAAATTCTTCTCAACGACTGATCAGCGACCGCAGGCGGTCGCTGATATATACTAACGACTAGAATCCTTAGTGGTCGTAGATAGCGGTCGCTAGTACTATTATCAACGACCATATAGGGTGGTCACTGATATCATTGGTCACAGATGGCCCTTTTTTTGAGTCTTTTCCTCTATTATTTTTTGAAGAAAAAAAAATCCAAATTCTTCAAGGAACATATCACTACCATCATTCTCATAAATTTATATATATATATATATATATATATATGTTAACGCCAAGATCTTTCCACGCGTCTCAATCACGTAAAAGCGCGTCCAATCCTGCATAATAAATGAGTCAATACCAGAAGCTTGACGTCTTGGACAGTCGGGGGATAGCTCCGGCGTGAGAGTCAGTACTGGCCGATATAAGGATAACAATGGAGGTGATAAACTCTAGTGTTTTGATAAGAGAAAATATCAGTTACCTCAACTTGTGTCTTGTTCTGCCCTCATATACTCTTCCTTTTGTCATGCATGCTGCCGACTTTCCCTGACACCATCACTGCAGGTAAACTCACCTGCTCTTCACATCACCATTTTCCACCGCCAGCCTACTGTGTCCCATCCTCATTAATGAAATGCAGGAATAACAGTCAAAGTTTATTTATGTCATCATCACTGGTCAAAGCTCAAATAAAACAATATCTGCATAATGGTCTGGCCCAATGATCTGGCCCAATACTTTCAAGACCCCAATATAGGTGGCCCAACATGGCCGAAGTATCATGGCCCAACATTGCCCCCTAGACCTTTATTAAACAAAATGTTTAATAAAAGAGTATTAACGGCCCAAAGTAAAATTAACCGAGGCCCATCTGGTAAGAAACTCAAACAGTAAGATACATCAAAACTAGAAGCCCAATCTGGAAGCTCAATCCGGTTACTATCCTTCAAATTCTCCATCATTAGGCGTACTAAATATGCCACCTTCGTATTTCATAAACAACTGATGGGACAGTGTGACGCCCCCAAAATAGGTATACATCACCCATCTTGAGTCGCCAAATACATGGTACAAAATACAAATAAAAAATGAAGTATACAACTGTCGTGTAAAATATGACAAAACATATGCTATGAGTTTTAATACAAATATTGTCATCTAGACAATATCCACACTCAAAGGAGTCCTCATTACATTTATTATCACACTATTTAACAGAATAGTGAGGACTATTACTGCTATCATCTGGACCATCACTCCATTCCCCGACTAGTCCCAGCTATATTCTCATTTCCTGAAGAGAACAATGAAAGCAAAGGGTGAGCTCAACTAGCCCAGTAAGAAATATTATGACTAAGATAATGCAGAATAAATTATCATTAGCCCTCAACAATGTTAAACTGATAGAATATAATAGACAAAAAGTTTAACTACAGCGGAACAAGAAATCCATTAGAAGAGTCAAGTAGAGCATAAAATCTACTATATTCTATGATTTAAAAAGATTTTCATCAACTTTATCGCTGAGACTCAGCTTAATAAATAAACCACATCATCCCTGCACCACGACCAAGGATTTTTATGTAATCATCAATGGTCATGATTATACTAAATAATCCCTGGTCATAATCATACCAACAACTGTCCATTAATGAAAGACAGGCCAATGAGGACTTTTACCACATCATTCGTCATATTACGGTCATGATTCTATCGAATAATCCCTGGTCATAATCATACCAAGACCATCTATGCACGTAAGCCAAAGATGACTTTAATCACAATATTAGCATGAGGATGATGACAATGACATAATAATTCAATAAAACAAGTTCAAGGATAAATTTTAAAGATTTATAACTCAATTTATCCAGAAATTAATAATGTCCAAATTATCAACATGATACTGCTTTGTAGAGTAAAATTCAAGAATGCTCAGAAGAATATTTCCATGAAAAGATACTGGATGAAGCGCAAATATCAAGGATATTCCACTAATTTCATGGAGTATAGAAGCCAAAACTTTAACCAACTGAGTATAATAGAATATATGAAACTGCAAATGGATTTTCGCTTGCGCCATGCAGTAATCCGTGTGATGAGATCATTTCCATAATTTAATAAGGAATGAATACGAAGAATCATTCACCATGCATGTGGTAATCCACATAGATAGGTTATTCCAACATAATAATAAAGAATGGAACCAGGTCTAGCGTAATCCGCTTGCGCATGTGATATTCCAAATGAATAATAAAGAATGGAATAATGTAAGAATTCAACATGCATCATATAGACCACACGCATAAAAGTTATTCCAATGAATAATAAAGAATGGAACCAAGTCTAAATAGTAATCCACACGCATGTGATATTCCAATAGAATAATAAAGAATGGAATAACAGAAGAATTTAATCATGTATGCAGTACTTCGCATAGACAGGTTATTCCAACAGAATAATAAGGAATGGAATAACAATAGCTCTCTTCATGAATACGAAAGAAATAATACCCCTTACCTTAGAAAGAAACTGGATATTGGAGTAGAGAGGTAGCAGACTTCTCTTCTTCTTTCTCTCTATAATAATTGCTCTATAGCTTTAGTGAATTGGTGAGAAATGAAGGAAGAATGAGCTTCTATTTATAGGAAAATATAGTTTCAATAATTTCACATTTTGGGGCTCGAAATATTACAGTATAATACCTTCATCTTTTTCTTCCTTTTTAATTTAGTACTACAAGTATTATCAAACTTGCACCACCTCCCCTAATACTAAATAATGTGAATCAATAGTTTAATAATGTAAATCAATAGTTATAATCATGTGAAAATACGAATTACAGTATAGTACCTCCATCTATACCTCTATTTTCAACTTAGTCATGCAAGTATTATCAATCTTGCACCACCTCCCCTAATAGTACATGAATGTGAATTAATAGTACACACATGTGAACAAATAGTTATAATCATGTGAATCAATAGCAATTAATTTCTCATTTATCAGGTTAATTACCCGATTGGTCAATATAACCTCCAGACATCAATTATTATCGAAATAAATGTCGATTTTCACTAACACCAATAATTCCAACACAATGGAACTATCAATTTCATCTTTAATCAACACGAACTTATTCATTATTAATATTATAATTCACAATATTTAACAACCAGGTCGTTCCCAAGAAAGAGGGGGCTTTCCGATAAGGATTTCTCCTTATTGACGCGCAATTAGATGACCAGACCTCTCATTGACAGAACTTCTAGACATTGTAAATATTGCAATTTAATAATATGAATAACTTTGTCATCTCAATTATTGATTTAATAATATATCATATTATGCGAGATGATAATTTTGTGACAATAATTGAATCAATAATATGAGAGATATGATCACGATAATTATCGTAGCAATAATTGAGTATAACCGTGTGACTTCTCACGTAAGCATCAATAATCAATACCGTAAAGCTACTTATGCAATCATGCGTATTCATCGCTTTTTTACTAACGGTAGTTCAACAGTTTTAACGATAACACTTTCGCCGTTATTTTTATAAAAAGATAATTCTGTCGTTTTCTAACTACGACAATACTTCCGTTGTGGGGTCCACCAATGAATGTGTCATCGTATGAATATTCCCTGTTAAAACGAATATTCCCTAACCAATCGAATATTATATAACGACTTGCTTACTTTGCAAAATTTATAAATATTACCCACAACTATAACATTATATCAAATCCACACCATAATATTCAAAAAAATATTTCGAGAAATTTAAATCTTTATTCATAAAATTTTGGGTCTCACAGACAACCACTATAAAAACCCTATTTCTCTAACTTTGACAACTTTACCTGCTCATTTGAATTTCAAAGTACTCTTTTGCTTTCATCTTCTCTCTCGACTTCTTCTTCTCTACAAATTGACATCCATGGCTTCACAAGATTCTAGCAAGGATGTTCCCCTTTCAGTGACTCCTCTTTCTACCATTCCTCCTTCCCAAGTCCTACTAAAGTGGCTTCGGGATCAAACCCCAAATCGACTGCTACTTCCAGCAAGAATCTACCATCGAAACCCCTTCCAAATCCTTCTCTGTTCTTTAAAAAAGAAGAACGATTTCCTCACGCCAATACTCCTTCTTCACTATCTTAGAATAGCGATATCAAATACCAGAGACTCACCATCTGTGATTACCATCTTCAAATGAAAGAATATACCAACGTCCTAAAGGATGGACTGCGATTCCTCTTACCCTCCTCGAGAAGGGGGTTCGCTTCCCGCTTCACGTGTTTCTAGTTACCCTCTTAGGGTTTGTTGGTGTCGAATTTGCCCAACTCATCCCCAACTCCTACATCCATATCCTTGCCTTCATAGCTTTCTGCCATGAGGCAGGAGTTGCACCTACCCTCAATTTCTTCTTCTCAGTCTATACTACTGATAATTCCCGTGAAAAGGGATTTAAAGCTCTGAGAAAGCAATCCCCGAAGCCTGATGAGAACTTCAAAAGGCGCTCCTTGATCAATACCCCTTCCAGCAATAAAGGATGGCACAGGGAGTGGTTCTTTGTTAAGGGACCTAGAATCTCTTCACTCCCGGACTGGACTACTGCCGATAAAATTTTAGCAGACTTTGGTAACATTCCCGAAGAGCGTGTGAATGAGATGATAATGCTCATAGAAAATTTCCCAAAGAAAAAATGGAACTTCGGACTCCTTACCAAGCAGGCATGGTTGTACGACCATAAATGTAAGTCCCGAACTCTATTATTGCATAACTCATTAAATTTCCTTTGATAATCTGCTCTGAACTATTATTTCCTATTCTTTGCAGTATCGCTTATTAAGCTGACCTCTTCAGATCGAAGAGATCTTGAAGCTTTCTTATCCTCCAAATCTTCTGAAACTTCTAACGAACCCCAAGCTGCTGAACTGTGAAAGTCCCAAATTCGGGTCCCAAATCACCATGAATCTGGTACAATCATTCTATAACTATTGCGGAAGATATAAACATAAATTGTTTATACAATAAACTTTACACACTATCCCCAAGGTCGAGTAACCTTAACTTATACACAATTCATTATCCTATCTGACATACAAAGATATTATCCTACTATGCTGTTACAAATTAAGCTGCACACATAAATTTAAGTTGGAACTGTCTTTAACCTTTTCCTTGTATCCGACGCATTCGTATTAATCTACAATGTTTTATCATGATATAGCAAGGGTGAGCATAAAGGTTGCCCAGCAAGTATAATTTCTTTGAGGATATATCATGATTGAAAGAGTCTGAATAATAAGTTGGCTATAATTCAACAATATAGTTGTGAATTAGCTCGATCAAACTTTTGACTGAACAAGTATTAAACATGAACAAATATATCTGGACCAATGGTAATGAAGGTGATCAGCCTTTCATACCTGACTTATACACGTAATATGTACAAAGTACAATTCTATAATTCTTCAGCATGGCAATCAGCAATGATTAACCACAATTACATTTGAATACAACAACTCAAAGTAGAGTTAAGAAAAACTTGCCTGTTTCGTTGATTACTGCTACACAATTTATAACGCTTTATCCGAAGACCTAATATTAGTAATATAGATCTCCAATATTAGAATAATATCATCATAATATAATACTATTATATATATATACACACATATAGAATAACCTAAACACATAACACATAACCCTATCAGTCTACAACACACATGAGACTCGATATCAAGTCAAACTATTTCAGTCTGAGTTGAAATCGATACAATTCTAATATCCCGACGGTCTAGTCAGACTTTTATCGAGTCTAAGTTTAATCAAACTCTGCCTAAACACTTAACAATTAACTTAGATAATTTTATTATCATTCAAAATAATTTTCATAAGCTCATACTAATTTTTAGATAATTATTACCATTTATCATGATTTTTAAATCATTAATATTGTATTTATATTATATAAATATCACCTTATTCTCTTATCATTAATATTTATTTAATATTAAATATTAATAGAAATCATAACATAATATTATAATATATTTATAATATTACAAAGTATTTTAATACCTTAAAATCATATTTATATGATTTTTAAATACTTAAATTCATTATCCGATAATTTCTATTAATATGAAAATATTAATATTTTCATGGCAATATATCTAAAGTTATATTTTATAACTCAAAATATTTTTCTAATCCCTTAAATCATTTTTATATGATTTTTAAATCATTAATTCTATTTTCCCATAATTTATTCAATATATTCATTAAATAAATCAATTACCATTAATATTAATTTATTAATTAAATTCATCACAAAATATCAAAAGTTATTGAAAATAACTTAAAATATTTTCTAACACTATAAAATAATTTTTCATGATTTTTCAAGCATTAAAACCATTTTACATAATTTATTTAATATTATAATTAAATAAATTAAATACCATTTATATTCCAAAAATATTAAATATTTATGAAATATACTCAAAATAATTAAAAACTAATTTTCAGGCTTTAAAATAATTTTTCATAATTTATTATGTATTTTTAATAATTAAAAACCATTTTTATCTATTTATTATTTAAAATAATTAATTTTTTTAAATAAACTTTCGCTAAAAGGGCCCTATAGCGATAGAACCGTCGCTATAGGTGTTCTTGAGGAAAACCCAGAACTATTGTTAGTCACCGAGGGGCTTGGTTTGACCATTGATAGATCTGTGATCATTATGTTTCTGGTTTGGCTAATGTGCTATTGTTATAATATAAGTGTAATACTACTATTATCAATCGAGTTCATGTCCATACAACAATACAACAAGAAGATCTATGCTTCAGAAATACTTGTCAGACATATTCTTGAGTTTCTGGGCTGCCTAGAAACTCAAGCAGTGTCGAGGGTCCCTTTTTGAGCCTTCCTTAATCTGGTGTCTAGTGATGTTTTAAGTGGTTTTATGATACCAGATTGTAGTATAAATGTCATAGAACAGTATCATAACACTAAATCAGTCAAACAATAACATCAAACGAATATTTAGGTCGGTCAAACTACAGACCAAGAATCGTTTTGAACATTTCGAAAAAACCCGAAATGTTCTTGGCGCGCTTTAATCAATGGTTGTTTGACCACAAATTTCTATCATTCTGTTACGGATCTGGGTGATCTAAAGGCATACATGTGTCGTTAATATACCCCTCTATAACAACAACCTAACAACATGACCAAACTAACAAAACATAATAAGATCTAGCACCTGCAAAACATTGTCAAACAACTGTTGGGTTTCTGGGTTGCCCAGAAACCCCTTTTTCGTGCTTGGTCAACGCAGTTTGACTGCATATAACAAGAGATCTAGACATGATCCAACACTGATTCAAGTTTTAGATCAAAGCCTACATGGCATAGAACAAATACAAAACAGAAAACACACAAAACATCTAACACAGAAGAATCTAGAGGTTCTTACATTAGGATGTCATGCCTTATTTTTTCACTTTTCCAGATTTTTATAAACTTTAGTTTTGAGCATCTAAATGATATGGATCTTAGTTTTGGCAACCCAGATCATCAAATGACACCCTCTAACACATATCTAGCCAACAAATTACAACATATAACATCAAATCATGAGATTTCTAGGATTAGGGTTTATACCTCTTTTACACTTTGATTCTTGATTCTGACCTTTGATCCTGATCTTGGAAAGTTAAATGATGAAATTAGCTTAACACTTGACTCTCTTTCACCCCAACTCTCGAAATTTTAAAGAGTGAATGGTCTTGGTTGGTTTGAGAAATAAAGTAAGACTTTTCTTACTTTTTACTCTATATAAATTATAATGTAATGTATATAGCTGGCATGTTGGCTGATATAGATGATATATTGCACATGGAGTGCTTAGAGTTGCTCACCAACTCCATTATATGGAAAGATTTGCAAGCCACCCATTAAAGAATGTGATAAAAGGGTATAATAGTCATTTTCATACAATTTTAATTCTAAAAATGTCATTTGATGCAAGGTTTAACCCTTAGGGTTAAAACCTAAGGTTTCCATAATTAACTTCTCTAGGATTTCTAGTTTAGGGTTTTCAAAATATAAAATTAATATTTTAAAATTATAATTAGGATTCTATATTTATGTTTAGATTTCCTAATCATAAGCTCAATCTTGTTAATTAGGATTATTATTTCCTAATTAAAATTGCTAATTTAGTAATTAGGGTCGAAATTGTACATTAGGGTTTATAACCCAAGAATTAGGGTTTTATATAGAAAAATAATCTTTCAAATTTAGAAACTAGGTTTCCTAATTAGATTAGGGTTTTCTTATAACTTGAAAATTAGGATTAATATTTCTTAATTAACATTAAAATTATTACACTAACAATCAGGTTTTCCCTAATTATAAATTAGGGTTTTCTAAATCAATTAGGGTTATCCCTAATTAGGTTGTCATTAATAACGTTTAAACCTTATACCAGCATTTGTATTCCCAAACTAGGGTTTTCAATATCCAAATTAGGGTTTCGAATTCCCGAAACTGAAATTAGGGTTTCAGAACCAGTTTCTAAGGTTTCTTATCCCTTGCTAGGGTTTTCTAACTGAATGTTGACGTTCTTAATATAATATTAAGGTTTAACACTGATAAAATTTACCTGGTCAAACCTTGACCCTTAACCACATTCTGAACACATAAATGACCACATACACAGAACATATTGACATATACACTTAATCCTTAATAATTCACCTAAATCCTTCACAGAATTTTGAAATCCTCAAAATTCCTTCCTAATAATATCAAACGCATACACTTATTTTCTGTCTAGGTTCTAATATTGAACCATAAATCAATCAATTATAATTTTAAAATTTTTCTAAATTCTCGGGTTGTCACATGAACCCCCCATATCTGAACCCCAAATAATTGATCCACAATCCACCGAACCCATCCCTACCGAAGGAACCAGCCAACCTCGGCGAAGAAAGCGAGTCGCCCAAAAAGCCAAACATGTCCCCACTCTAACCTTTAATGAATGTCTTCTTGATATGCCCCTGGACGAACAGACCCGAGTCCTTCGTACCAAAAAAAGAAAAATCAAATAACCCCTTTAACCACCGAAGAACTCCGAGTACCTTCTTCTGAATTCCTTTAGCCTCCTATAATTCCCAGTGAAATCAACGTTTCTGATTAAGAAACCGAAGAACAAGTTGAGCCTTCCTCGTCTCTTACTCGAAAGAGAAAACAACCTTCTAACAGCCAACCAACTCCACTGCCAGAACAAACAACAACCAACAATCCACCTCCATCCGAACAACCCTTGCCATATTCACAAAAACCATCTTCTTTCGAATCCAGGCTTGAAGCTGTGGCATCTCCCACTCTATGGCCGAATCTCAATGAAAACTTCCCCTTCCAACTCTATAATTCCTTCGTTCGTGATACCGATGACCATCGGTTTGGCAACAACTTCATTAAGGATCTGATCGAAGCTGGTCTGATGCATCAAGCCAGGGTAAGTTATCCTTAACTTATACATTTATACTCATATATACCTGCCTAAAATCCATTAACTAACTTTGAATGTCCATAGGAAAATGATATCTTCGGGCATCTCCACCAAAAATACAAGGAAGCTGAAGTCGAAGCGGATGCCGCTCGAAGAGAAAATGCCATCTTGAAATCTGCTTTGGCAAAGGAGAGAAGTCAGCATGATATCGCCCAGTTCAATAATGAGTGCCTTCGAAAGGAACTTGCTCAAGTTAAAGAACAACTGAAGATAACCAAGGCTACTCATCGAGCCAGTGTTGATATAAACGTTGACCTACTCTAGAGGAATGAAACTCTAAAGAAGAAGAATGAAAATCTTGTCACTTCCAACTTGAGCTTGGCGAAGCAAGTTAAAGATGTCCAAGCTAAGGAAGAATGACATCTGGCACATCGTTGTAAACTTGAAGAGGAGCTCCGGGTACTTAAGGATCTAGGTCCGCCCTGACCGAAGATCTATGTAAGGAAATCCAGGCCCAATACCGAAAAATCAACCGAGCTGAATGAAGAAATCGTTCTTATGTATGCTGAAGGATACGAAGTTTTTCGAAGCAAAGGCAAGGCAAAACTTACTGCAGCTTCACTAGATCTCATTCTCCTCGATTCTTCAGACGAGGGAGATGAAGATGATGCCTAAAGATGACCTTCCTTAAATTCAGCTTTAGAATTTTATGTAAAAATTTCTATCTTTTTGTAATCAGTTTTATATTAATGAAATGATATCAACTTTTCATCCTTATTACTCCTTTGTGATCGTTTCTTGTCAATAATTCAGCATTAATCAAATTGAAAAATGTACAAGCTGTCTTTAAATTTAGCTTCAACTGTTAGTCAATAATCAAGTAAATTGAACAACAGATAACACCAAGTAATAATATAATTTGAACTCAACACTTAAGTAAAATCAGATAATAAAGCAATATAATACTTTTTCGTTACCAAAGTGTGAGACGAATCATTCCAACCGATGCTCCGAACGTGCATGTTCACCATTTTCATGGCGAGGCAAAACCAACCGAACCTCCTTACACCAATTAAACTCCATACCATTTGTTTCTCCATCGAATGGCTGAATCAGCCTGTTCACCATTTTCATGGCGAGGTAAAACCAACCGAACCTCCTTACACCAATTAAACTCCATACCATTTGTTTCGCCATCGAATGGTCAAATCAGCCGAACCAAACCTCCTTACACCAAATAACCCCCATAAAATATGTTTCACCATCGAATGGTCGAATAAGTCCAACCGAACCTCCTTACACCAAATAACCGTAAAATATGTTTCGCCATTGAATGGTTGAATAAATCCAACTGAACCTCCTTACACCAAATAACCCCCGTAAAATATGTTTCACCATCGAATGGTCGAATAAGTCCAACCAAACCTCCTTACCCCAAATAAATAGAACACTATTGAACAGATCATCATTAGAGAAAAAGCTTCTTATATTGATGATGTTTGACATAATTATAATCTTCTGTACATTGATAATGTCTCTACTGAAAATACTTCTGAAGCCTTCCAGCATGCCAAGTATTATTAATTTTAGATCCATCTAATGCTCACAGTCGATAAGTCCCTGGCTTTGGCACTTCAATAATTTCATAAGGACCTTCCCAATTCGGCATCAGTTTTCCCAAATTCTGTGGCATATAAGCTTCGACTTCTCTGAGAACGAGATCTCCCACTTCAAACCTTCAAAGCTTTACCCATTTGATATAATGTTTAGCTACACGGAGCTAATAAGCTGCCAACTTTATCAAAGTTGCTTCTCTAACTTCTTCCAATAAGTCCATATTGACTTTCAGCCCTTCGTCGTTGTATATCTCCTTAAACTGACTGACCCAAAGACTTGTAGACCCAATCTCCACAGGGACTAAGACATCTGTACCATAAGCCAACCTGAAAGGTGAATCTCCCATTGTAGTCCTCGTAGTAGTTTGATAAGCCCATAATACACTAAACAACTCTTCTGGCCATCTTCCCTTTGCCTCATCTAGTCTTCGCTTGATTCTGTTCAGAAGCATTCTGTTGGTTACCTCAACTTGCCCGTTAGACTGTGGATGAGCTACCGAAGTCCTTCTATGCTGAATCCCCAATTCCTTTTAGGATGCTTCAAACTTTGATCCCACAAATTGGCATCCATTGTTTGAGATTACCACCTTCAGAATTCTGAAATGAAACACTATAGATTCCTTTAAAAACTTTAAGCACTCCTACTCTGTTATCATTTTAAGTGGCTTCGCTTCCACCCATTTGGTCATATAATTAATTGCTACTATAACAAAATTGACCTAAATTTTTGCTTTCGGCAATGGACCCAGTATATCTACCCCCTAGACAGCAAAAGGTATAGGAGATAAAATAGATTATAGCTCTTCTGGTGGCTGGTGTGAGATCAGACTATTCAGCCGGCACTTCTGACACTTCTTCACATACTCAGTAGCCTCCTTAAAGATTATAGGCCAATAGTATCCCTGCCGAAGTACTTTATAGGCTAATGACTTTGCAGCCATATGATCGCCACAAATACCTTTGTGGACTTCCCAAGGACATACTCAGCTTCAGAAGGAACCAAACATTTCAATAACGGAGATGAAAAAGCCCTTCGAAAAATATCACCGTCAATAAGCACAAAATTAACACTCTTATACTTCACCTTCTTATCCAGCATCTAATCCGAAAGAAGTACGCCATCTGCTAGATAAGCTAAGTATGGAGTCATCTAGTAATTAGAGCGCTTGACACACATCACTATATCATGCTGGATACTAGGTTGTTGCAAAGCCTCTAAATATACTGAACCATCAAAGGTGCTTGCTTCAGTAGTAGCCAGCTTTGACAACGCATCAATAATAGAATTGTCATTGGGATCAACCCCTTGAAATTCATAGGAAAGGAAATACTGAAGTTGATCCTTTAATTCTGCTAAATACTTAATCATTCTGGAACCTCGAGCTTCATATTCCCCCAAAATCTATTTGACGACCAACTGAAAATCACTGTAGATGATCAATCTTTGAACTTTGAGAGTCTTTGTCGGTCGTAATCCTGCTAGCACCGCTTTATACTCTGCCTCATTGTTCGTTGCTCTGAACCCGAATCTGATAGCCTGCTACACCTTGAATCCCTCTGGACTACTCAATATAATACCCGCTCCACTAATATCCGAAGTAGAAGATCCATCGACATACAATGTCCACAAAATCTGCTTCTACTGAAGTGCTGCAACTACTCTATCAGACTTTTTAGCTTCTCTCAAACTATTATTATCTTCAGAATACGAACATTCAACCATGAAATAAGCCAAAGCTTGCCCTTTGATAGCTATCCAGGGATGATATTCCATGAAAAATTGAGACAACTCCATTGTCCAAGCAGCAAGTCTCCCCGATACCTCAGGCTTGCCCATAACCTTTTTTAGAGGCTGATCCGTGTATACTATAATCAACCGACCCTGGAAATATTGTCGAAGCTTTTGACTAGCTATTATCAAATCAAAGGAAAATTTCTCATGGTTTGGGTACCTTGTTTCAGCATCCCTAAGGACATGGCTTACATAGTAAACCGGATGCTGCTTACCCCCAACTTCGCGCACCAAAACTGTTCCCACTGCTAACAAACTAACTGTGAAATACAAGTACAATGGTTCAGCAGGAGCTGGTTTCACCAACAAAGGCGCCGAAGACAAATACTTCTTTATTCCTTGGAAGGCCTCTTCATATTCCAAAGTCCACTGGAATGTCTTAGTATTCTTCGGCCCATTCAACGTGTTAAAGAATGGCAAACATCTCTATTCTGCCCCCGTCAAACGTTGAACATCTTTATAGGATTGAGGAGACTTCATGTCTATGATGGCCTGGATCTTTTTTGGATTTGCTTCGATACCCCGTTTGCTAACCAAATAACCTAGAAATTTACCTGCACTAAGTCCAAAGGTACATTTTGTTGGATTCAACTTTAGATTGTAATGACATACTGTCTAGAAACATTCCTCTAAATCATCCAAATGCCCTTGTACGATTATGCTCTTGATGATCATATCATCGACATAGACCTCCATATTCCTCCCCAACTGCCTTGTGAAGACGTAGTTTATCATCCTATGGTATGTGGCACCTGCATTCAGCAAACCGAATGTCATCTTCTTATAAGCATACACTGACCGATGAGTAATGAAAGTCATCTTTGGGATATCCTCTTTACAGATAGAAATTTGATGATACCCCAAGAAAGCATCCATAAAACAAAGTAATGCATACCTGGAAGTCAGATCGATGCGTGGTAAGAGATAAAAGTCTTTCGGGCACGCCTTATTTAAGTCAGTGTAATCTATACAAACTCTCCACTTGCCATTCTGTTTCTAGACCAGAACCGCATTCGCCATCCACTCCAGATAGTCTATCTCAAATATGAAATCTTCCGCTTGCAGCTTTGCAATTTCTTCATCAATAATCCTTTGTCGCTCCGGTGCAAATATCTACCTCTTTTGCCGAACTGGCTTCTTCGCCGGGTCCATTTATACCCGATGCTCGACAACCTTTCTACTTACCCCAGGCATATCACTAGGGACCTAAGCAAAGATATCAGCATAACACCGAAGTAGTTCTATTAGGTTCGTCCGGAGAGGTTCTGGAAGACCTGAACCTATCTTCACCATCTTGTCCTTCTTACTCGGAATCTGTTCGAACTCCTCAGTCTCTTCGGCCGACATGACTATTGGCTCTAAACTGCTTTTAGTAAATGGTTCGATCTCGATCGCCATAGCCTATTTCTGCTTACTGACCTCTACCCCCGAAGCAATCACAGCATTCTGATAGCATCTTCTAGCCAAATCTAGATCTCCAGCCACTTCACCAACTCCATGCGACATTGGGAATTTGATCTTAAAGTGAGGAATCGACGTTACTTCCTGAAGAGCAGTCAAGGTGGGTCTTCCCAAAATGGCGTTGTAAGCTGAGTCCATATACACAATGTTGGTTGATTTCACAATCAAAACAAACGTGCAAGTATACACGTTCAAAAAGTAATATAGTGATAAAATAGAGTGTCGATCCCTCAGAGAATTCCAATTAATAAACTCCAACTACTAGTACTATATCAATTCAATTTTATTTAAACAACCAATAATTGTGATTTTTAGAACTAAGAAAACTAATTTTAACAAAGCAAGGAATTATTCTAAAAGAAAACAAATAACAAACTAAGAATTGTTTGAATGCAGATAAATGACAATTAAGACTCCAATATCCCCAATTATGATTTTTAAATCAATTATTCAATTATCCCAATTATTATGTCTACTGAATTGTTAACAGGAATTCTAAAATGCCAAAAGCCCTTTCTTAAGTGATCATTTGCCTTCTATTTAACCTAGATTAATTTTTCTATATCTCTATGCAAAACAATTGAATTAAACTCGTTACAATCTCAATTCCTTATGTGTTACATGCAGCAAATAGATATTCTCATTCTATTCACAAACTTAATTATTCACTGTGCAAATAAGTAAGTCACATGTCACCATGCCTAGTTCTAACCCTAGAATTCCTTTCTCAATTCCTTCTATAGTAACAAGGTAATTATTGGCCAGATAATTAATCAATAAGCACAAGGCAAGATGAACAATTCACTTCAACATAAATAATTGGAATAAATTAAATAATCAATTCATAACCATAAAAGGTTCCATTGGAATCTTAATAAAAGAAATTAGTTCATGACGAAAATAAAAACCAACAATAATTGATAAATCATCCTTAATGAATTACACAAATTAAAAGAATAAAGAAGAAGAAGAACTCCAAATTCAAGCCTTCAAATCTGCTCTTGCTCCTTGATCAAAACTTCCAATTGTGTAGAATGAGTCCCCCAATTCAATGCAAACAACCAATTTATATTCACTTGCCCTACTCTAGCAATCCCAATCCAAATAGGCTTCAAACAATATTCAATTGAGTAACCAACCGAAAATTCAACGCGCCTTGTCCAAATAATGTCAGTCAGCGTCAGCGTCGAAATACGTTTGCACCGGATTTAAAAGGAATTAAGCGCCCGATCACATGTGGATACGTAAAATGCTCCTTAAGCCCAATTTTAGCTCCTAAGGCCCAAATGTTCCAACAGCGCACAATCCTGCGACAACACAACTTAAACAAATAAAATGACTCTAAAACGCTTTAAACATACAATAAATTAAGATCAAACATATCCGATTTATGGGTATATTACCCAATCATCAAATACCCCCAAACTTAAATCGTTGCATGTCCTCAAGCAACAAAACACAACCAACACGAATAACTAAACACCATGCAAAATGCAGACTAACTAAATGACCTTAATTCCAGTAAATCAATACTTGACGAATATCCATGAGCCTCAGAAAAATCACAAAAACATGCTAATATAGCATGATAAAGCAGATCAATAATATCCCAACAATCAATCAATCCAAATCTGTTATTACTGATATTGTGTGTGTGTGTGTTCAACAACCATCCTAACCAATGAAAAGCAAAAATCTAAAAGATAATAAAGTTCTTAATAGGCTTCATGCAGTTTCAACTCAAGAACTCATCAAATAAACTAGATTCAACTGAAATTAAACAATCACCAAAATTCAGGAGTCAACATGGAATACTTATGCTTATTTTTTTGCTAGACGGGGACATTTCGCACTTTTCCCGCTTTATTCTTTATTTATACTTTTTTTTTCATCATATTTTTTTTTCTCATGACAATGCATTGTCTTATTCCCTTAAGGATTTTCAATGCTACCTTAACGAGCTTTCGACCAACGACTCCCAAGCCATTAAGACCTTAGGGCGCTAGGTGTAGAGACAATCCCCTTGGGCTTACTTACTCAAGTAACAAAGGCCACAAAACTAGACAAGCATGCCACGGTGTTTATTCTTTTCTTTTTTTTTCAAAAGCTTATATACTCCAAATATTTTTCCCCCAAACTCGAGTTCATATCTAAATTCAGTCTTCACTAGCTATTTAACTTGTTCCTTCATTTCACTAGCATTATCCTTTAGAACTCTATTATCTATCCATTTAAACTCTCATAGCCAACATGGTCATTTTTTTTTTCAAAATGTGCTATCCTTATAATATCAGTGTCAAACAGATGGAGATTTAAATCATGTCAAGACAATCATATCACTGACTCAACAATCCTCACTAGACTTGTTCATACAATTCTAAATTCATCATTGGCCTCCAAATATACTCACTATCAAAAGCTGGAATTAACATGTAAACCTAAATGCAACATTTATAATAAACAAAACATCCACAACTATTAACAATCACAGTTTACTCATGCAAATAAAAATAAACTAAATACTACCCCCAAACTTATCTAGAGCAATGTCCTCATGCGAAAGATAAAACAATATAAAACAGAGGACTTCCCTGATGAGCTTAAACCTCGGGTGGAGCATCATCATCCTCACTCATCTCTAGATCAGAAGGGGGAAAGACTGGCAAGACTGGGGCAGACGGGAACTGACTGAGACTAACACCCGAAAATAGCTGGGTGTTCATAGCATTCTGAGCTGCAAACTGGTCAACCAAATATTTATAGATCACATCTTGGCGTTCAGACAGGCGGACATTTTGGGCTTCAATATTGTAGAACCATCCGTTAACTTCTCGTTGGACTGCTTCGGGAACCACACCACAATAAGCGGCAAACGAAGGACCATACATAGGTGGAGCCTGAGGTGGTGGAGCTTGAGAAGGTTCAGCTTGGGGAATTATGAAACCCAATCCCCTAGGGTGGTTCGCTCCACCATTCCACACTTTGTACCTGATTATCAACTTATGGTCTAACACAGGCATCGACATTTGAATCATCTCATCCGATTTCCATTTGACTCCGAACTTGGCACACAACACGCAAATGAGAGACGGATGTGGTAACCCCCCTGTGGTCCCGCCTCGTGATGCTCGGAGGATAGACTGCTGAATTAGATGGCCTATATCAATCTTGAAACCTTTGATTATTAAGTATAAAAGCACTGCTCGCTCCCTGGTGACATGGCTCACATTCGTGCATGGCATTAGTTTGGCGCAAATGAACGCATACCATGCCTTCCCATACAAGCTGAGATTAGAGAGTGGAAAGGTCATGCTTCCGCGTTCATGTACTGTCCATGTGGTGCCCGGCTGACAAAGTTCACAAATAATCTTCTTATAATCCGGTCCATCACTCACAAGCCATACGGACTCGTCGTTCAGTCCCTCCAATGGCAGTTGATAGCACTCGTTGAAGTCCTCTTCACTAATTTCCACTATTTTGCCCCTTACAAATACCCCATAGTGATTATGCTCGGGCACGTTGGCGTAAAACTCTTTCACAACTGCAATCATCGCTGGATCGGGCTGCTCGATTAGCGTGAACCAGTTCCTCTCCACTATCATGATTGCCATGTCCCCGTCTTTGGATTGATCGGGTCTCAAACCACGTTCCGGAACTAATGAGCGAGTAGCCATGCGGTTGTAGCGTTCCTGAGCTGCGGCACTGACAAAACGGCGGCTGTCAAATTTTAACGGTGGAGTCGAAGCGGTCCCTGACCCTTCGCCTCGTTGTCTCTTTGAAGCCATTAGAACTATTCTACAAGGATATACATATACCGGAATTAGTATTTGGCACAATTCTAGTTAGGACATTATCATACATGGGAATACCCCCAATCTTTGAAATATATGTCGAAACAGAAGTATGCAATATTCCCAAGAGTGTTGGCATGTATATCATAAAAAATTTAACCATGTATGCAACAATACTATGCACTTCTCTCCTACAATAGTGATGAATAGGTGTGACAATAAGCATAAACTATTGTGGTGGCAGGATGACAAGTCAATACAGTGGGAAGATATGGATACATGTGCAAATTGAACCATTGGCATTGAGTCAAGTAATTTATCAAACACCTAATGTGCAACCCTTAAATTGCTTAGCATCATACTAGTTTCCTGTTAAAAAACCTCCTTGGAATTCAATTACCACATATGCATGATATTCCAACCAAAAGTAGTGCACAAACAAACGTTATTCACATGCATGCAATACTAGATAATCAGAATCCAAAGGATGCAAATCCGACTTGTAGGTGTAGCGATATTGAGTTCAGATGCACATTAGCTTACCCCTCACATAAATAACAAGATTTGCTTGTATCATCTATTGAGTATAGTGTAACAACATACCTTTTCAGTTGAGAGGATTGAAGAGAGTTGCTTTGCAATCGGTAATCCTTATTAATATGAACTGTTATGATTTGGGACTAATATAAGGGTTATGAGCGGTTACCGGATGGAATTTGTGGGAATCGTGGGTGGGAGTGGAGGAGTTGGAGTAGGAGATCGTGTATTTGACACTACCCAGGACTCTTATTCTAACCCTCGGCGCCAAGGCGCTGCGTTTACATGGAGATCAAGCACCGGGGCGCTAGGCAACCGAATGGCATACAAGGCTTCAGCGCCGGGGCGCTGAATTACAAAGGGACTATAGCGACGGGGCGCTGCAAGGCAGTGTGTCATGTCATGGGCAAGCGTCGGGGCGCTGGGCGTGTGGGAATTTGGAGCGTCGGGGCGATGTAGTGCAGTATGTTGTGTGCCTCTCTTGCGCCGGGGCGCTGTGTTTGAATGGAAACCAAGCGCCGGGGCGCTGTGTGTCCGTGGCTGAAAGAATCTCTGTGGCAGGAACATCATGCACAAGAACCTGCACCCAGGAGACAAATTAAGACTGAATCACCCAAAATGTTGAGAGCAATACTAAAAAACTAAAATAATGAAATAATATGCAACTAAATAAAAAAAATAAAAAGTGATTGGGTTGCCTCCCAATAAGCGCTTGGTTTACAGTCGTCAGCCCGACGTTGTTGTTGTGTTCAATTGATCATTGGGTCAGAAAGAATCGTGACCGTAGTTTGACGTTCGATGGGTCCACTCCAGTAATGTTTGAGTCTTTGCCCGTTAACCTTGAATGTGCAATTTGAATTCGGTTTCTCGATATTACCATGTGGTGTAACAGACACAACTTTAAAAGGTCCTGACCAATGAGATTTCAGTTTCCCAGGAAATAAACGCAATCTTGAGTTGAAAAGCAAGACTTGTTGGCCTGGTTCAAATGTTCATTCAAGAATTTTCTTATCATGCCACACTTTGACTTTCTCTTTGTAGAGTTTTGCGTTCTCATAGGCGTTGAATCGGAATTCATCCATCTCGTTCAATTGTAGTAACCTTTTCTCACCCGCTGCTTGTTCATCGAAATTGAGCTTCCGAATGGCCCAGTGTGCACTATGTTCTAGCTTGACAGGGAGGTGACACGCCTTTCCATAAACCATTCGATAAGGTGACATAACGATCGGATTTTTATATGTTGTTCGATATGCCCATAGAGCATCGTCAAGATGTGAGGACCAATCTTTTCGTGACGAATTGACCACCTTTTCCAGAATTCGCTTGACCTCCCTATTCAAAACCTCAGCTTGGCCATTGTTTTGTGGATGATACGCAGCTGTAATTTTATGATGAACCCCATACTTCACCAGTAATTTTGTGAACTGCTTATTACAGAAATGCGTTCCCTCATCACTTATTATTGCCTGCGGAGTCCCAAAGCGTGTGAAGATGTTCTTCTTTAAGAATCGGAGAACAACGTTGGCATCATTCGTGGGTAAAGCTGCGGCTTCTACCCATTTGGACACATAATCAACCGCTAGCAGAATGTACTGATTATTAAAAGATGATGGGAAAGGTCCCATAAAATCGATTCCCCATACGTCAAACAGTTCTACCTCCAAAATAGAGTTGAGTGGCATTTTATTTTGCTTGGAGATATTACCTACATGTTGGCATCGATCACACTTTAGCACAAAAGAGGTAAGCATCTTTGAATAAAGAAGGCCAGTAAAATCCTGATTGTAACACCTTGGCCGCAGTTCGATCACCGAAATAATGGCCTCCATAATCTGATGAGTGGCAATGACCCAATATGTTGTCCATCTCTTTATATGGCACACACCGTTTAATCATTTGATCCGCGCACGCCTTAAACAAGAATGGTTCATCCCAATAGTACTGCTTCACGTCATGGAGGAATTTCTTTCGTTGTTGTGAGTTCAAATCTGGTGGTAATACCTTAGCAACCACGTAGTTCACATAATCAGCATACCAAGGCAGTGTTGTGGTTACTCGGAGAAGTTGTTCATCTGGAAATTTCTCGTTAATCAGTGCATTGTCTTTCCTCTGTACCTCTGCATTTTCCAACCACGAAAGATGATCCGCCACTTGATTTTTTGTACCCTTTCTATCCCGGATCTCCAAATTAAACTCTTGCAACAATAACACCCACCGTATTAACCTTGGTTTAGCATCTTTCTTCTCAATCAGATATTTGATGGCAGAATGATCCATGTAGATAATTACCTTGGTCCCAATGAGATATGCTCTGAATTTGTCGAAGGCGAACACAACTGCAAGTAGTTCTTTTTTTGTGGTTGTGTAGTTCAACTGCACATCTGTCAACGTCTTGCTTGAGTAATAGATTGTGTGAAAAATCTTATCATGACGTTGTCCCAAAATCGCTCCCATCGCATAGTCATCAAGCGCCGCACATCAATTCAAAATTATAGACCAATTCCAAGCGCCACAATGATCGGAAAGAGAGACCAACTTCTTCTTTAATACCTCGAATGCCTCGATACATGATTTATCCATTTTGAAAGGCACATCTTTCTCCAACAGGGAATATAAAGGTTTTGAAATTTGTGAAAAATATTTAATGAAGCGTCTATAGAAACTCGCATGTCCCAAGAAGCTCTTGGATTCCTTCACGTATGATGGAGGAGGTAATTTTTCAATAGTCTCAATCATTGCTTTATCCACCTATAACCCTCACCGCAGAAACCTTATGCCCTAGAATAATCCCTTCTTTCACCATAAAGTGACATTTTTCCCAATTAAGAACCAGATTAGTTTCCACGCATCGTTTCAACACTAAAATCAGATTTTTCAAATAAAGATCAAAGCTATCACCGAACACAGAAAAATCATCCATAAACACCTCCAAATTTTTCTCGACCATATCGGAGAAGATCGCCATCATGCACCATTGAAAGGTTGCCGGTGTATTGCATAGGCCAAAGGACATACGTCAAAATACAAACGTACCGTATGGGCATGTGAATGTTGTTTTCTCTTGATCCTCCGGTGCTATGGCAATTTGATTATACCTAGAATATCCATCCAAGAGACAATAGATCTGATGTCCCGCTTGCCTATCCAACATCTGATCAATGAATGGCAAGGGGAAGTGATCCTTGCGTGTGGCTTTATTCAGCTTACGGTAGTCCATGCATACTCTCTATCCTGTAACTGTTCGAGTAGGGATGAGCTCATTAGCTTCTTTCATCACCACTATCATACCCCCTTTCTTTTGTACGCATTGTACAGGACTCACCCATGAACTATCTAAGATTGGGTAAATAATGTCAGCATCCAACCACTTTATAATTTCCTTTTTCACCACCTCCTTCATGATGGGGTTTAGCCTTCTTTGCATCTCAATGGTTGGTTTTGCCCCCTCTTCCATTAAGATTTTATGCATACAGAATGATGGGCTAATACCTCGAATGTCCGCTATAGTCCACCCAATTGCTGTTTTGAATTCTCGCAAGACCCGTAGCAGTTTCTCTTTTTGCGTATCAGTCAAATCTGTCAAAAAAATAACTGGTAGGGTATCGTCTTTTCCCAGATAAGCATACTGCAGATGAGATGGTAGTGGCTTTAATTCCAGCATCGGTGGCTCTTCTATTGAGGGTTTGAACTTTTTACCTTTCGCTTCGGGCCTCTCTATGGTGTTGAAAGATTGAGTGCTTTTCCGAAAAACTGATGGTGTGTCTAGCCATTTGACATATTCGATATCCTCTTCAATGCCACAATCGTCTGTCCTGAGCAAAATGGATTCAAGTGGGTCCTCCGAATAATTTGCGCTGAATTTGTGATTCACCAATTCCTCCATGATATCAACCCGCATACATTCACCTTTTTCTTTAGGGTAAGACATTGACTTGAAAACGTTAAAGGTGACCTGTTGATCTTCAACTCGCATTGTCAATTCACCTTTTTGAACATCAATCAATGTTCTCGCTTTGTTGCAAAATCGGGTCGCCCAAGAATGATCGGGATTTCACCGTCCCACCTCACAATCCAAGATAAAGAAATCTACGGAAAGATGAATTTATCCACTTTTACTAACACATCTTCAACAATACCTCGTGGATATGTAACCGATCTATCCGCTTAACCGCAAACCGATATTCGTTGGTCGTGGAGCTCAAGTCCGAATCGGTTGTAGAGCGGATAATGGCATCGATTTATCATCGCCCCAAATCACATATAATGCTCGACCCGAAAACCGATTTCCAATCTCACACGGTATATTAAAGCTACACGGATCTTTGAGCTTTGGTGGTAACTTATTCGAATGATAATGTTGCATTCTTCATCCAATGCTATCGTCTCAAATTCACCCAATTTCCTCTTCCTCGACAAAACCTCCTTCATAAACTTAGCATAACTCGGCATTTGTTCCAAGGATTCGGCAAAGGGGATGTTGATATACAGCTTTTTGAAAATATCCAGAAATCGTGAAAACTGCTTATCCAACTTAGCTTTCTGGAATCTCTGCGGATACGGTATGGGAGGCATTGTACTGGTTGATTCCAAATTTTTCTGCTGTAAGGTCTCATCTTGTCGCTTTTCGGTATCCACCACTTCCTCTATTTCAATTGATGTCTTATCCTCCTTTTCCCTATCCATGATTGACTCTTGTAATTCTTTTCCACTTCATAGAGTTACCGCCTTACAATGCTCATCTCTGCCCGGGTTTTTCTCTGTATCGCTCGGAAGTGTTTCGAGTGGTCGGTTATTCAATGCATGAGCTATTTGTCCCACTTGATTTTCCAGATTCTTGATCGATGCATTCTGGCTTTGCATATTCAGCTCTATTGGATTAATTTTCTTCTCATTTGCCTCGCTCCTTTTCTTAGTTGCTTTAACAAATCTTTCCAAGGCTTCTTCCCAACTTGCTTTTCGCTCTGGTTGTTGTGTCTGATTTTGAAACCCGGAATTGTTTTGTTGTCTCAACGCTTGATCTACAGCTTGGTTGTTACTCCATGAAAACCCTGGATGATTTCTCCAACCCGGATTATATGCATTTTGATTCGGATAAGGCTAGGTAGACCGACTATAACTCCCTACATACTGTGCTGATTCAGCATTTATGGCACATTGATCCGTAGTATGACCCCCAGCACATATTCCACAAACCAACGCTACCTACTGTGTGGATTGTGGATGCCATAATTCCATTTGCTTAGCCATTGCGTCCATTTGCACTTGTAATGCTGTTATCGCATCCACATCATACTTTCCCGCTGTTTTCAGAGGATTAGACCTAGTCATGGGCCACTGATAGTTGTTGGTGGCCATCGTCTCTAACAACTGATATGCCTCATCAAAATTTTTAGATATAATCGCTCCTCCTGCTGCTGCATCAATACTCGCCCTCGTGGAGGCTTGCAAACCATCACAAAATATCCCTAATTGCATCCACTGTGGAATTCCATGGTGTGGGCACTTGCGGAGCATATCCTTAAACCTTTCCCACGCCTCATACAACGATTCTGAATCAAACTGTGTGAAGGTGTGAATATCATTCCGTAATTTTGCTGACTTTGCTGGTGGGAAAAACTTAGCTAGAAATTTTTGAGCTAAGTCGTCCCAAGTGATGTTTGTGCCAGGAGGCTGAGAGTATAGCCAACTTTGCGCTTTGTCTTTCAAGGTAAATGGGAACATCCTCAACCTTGTAGCATCTTTCGATACATTGTTGAATTTGAAGGTGTCGCACACTTCCAAGAAACTTAAGATATGCTCATTCTGATCATCTAGCGAACTACCCCCAAACTGACATTGATTCTGAAGCATTTGAATTGTTGCTGGTTTGATCTCAAAAGTGTTAGCATTGATTACCAGCCTCCTAATACTCGACTGTATATCCGTGACATTCGGCATGGCATAGTCCCGAAGTGATTTCTGATCGTTCCCTGCCATGTTCACTGGAATTACTTGTTCTGCCAGTTTTTCTTCCTCGGGTGATACTGCACTAGTCGATTGCGTTTTCTGGAAATTCCTTTCAATCTCGTCTGTATAAGGAAAAAGTTCCTTTCTCGCCCTTGATCTAGTGTGCATACACTCGCAAAGAATTCCTACAAAGATAAAAATAAAAATAAGTAACGTTTAAATTAAGACCGAATTGATTATAACTAATATGGAATTAATATTAATAAAGAAGTCCCCGGCAACGACGCCAAAAACTTGTTGGTTGATTTCACAATCAAAACAAGCGTGCAAGTATACACGATCAACAAGTAATATAGTGATAAAATAGAGTGTCGATCCCTCAGAGAATTCCAATTAATAAACTCCAACTACTAGTACTATATCAATTCAACTTTATTTAAACAACCAATAATTGTGATTTTAGAACTAAGAAAACTAATTTTAACAAAGCAAGGAATTATTCTAAAAGAAAACAAATAACAAACTAAGAGTTGTTTGAATGCAGATAAATGACAATTAAGACTCCAATATCCCCAATTATGATTTTTAAATCAATTATTCAATTATCCCAATTACTATGTCTACTGAATTGTTAACAGGAATTCTAAAATGCCAAAAGCCCATTCTCAAGTGATCATTTGCCTTCTATTTAACCCAGATTAATTTTGCTATATCTCTATGCAAAACAATTGAATTAAACTCGTTACAATCCCAATTCCTTATGTGTTACATGCGGCAAATAGATATTCTCATTCTATTCACAAACCTAATTATTCACTGTGAAAATAACTAAGTCACATGTCACCATACCTAGTTCTAACCCTAGAATTCCTTTCTCAATTCCTTCTAGAGTAACAAGGTAATTATTGGCCAGATAATTAATCAATAAGCACAAGGCAAGATGAACAATTCACTTCAACATAAATAATTGGAATAAATTAAATAATCAATTCAAAACCATAAAAGGTTCCATTGGAATCTTAATAAAAGAAATTAGTTCATGACAAAAATAAAAACCAACAATAATTGATAAATCATCCTTAATGAATTACACAAATTAAAAGAATAAAGAAGAAGAAGAAGAAGAACTCCAAATTCAAGCCTTCAAATCTGCTCTTGCTCCTTGATCAAAACTTCCAATTGTGTAGAATGAGTCCCCCAATTCAATGCAAACAACCAATTTAAATTCACTTGCCCTACTTTAGCAATCCCAATCCAAATAGGCTTCAAACAATATTCAATTGAGTAACCAACCGAAAAGTCAATGTGCCTTGTCCAAATCAATGAATGCCATTAGTTACTTCCTTGCCACCGATTTACAAAGGAATTAGCACCCCGGTGCTGTGATGTAGAAAATGCTCCTTAAGCCCAATTTTAGCTCCTAAGCCCCAAATGTTCCAACAGTGCACAATCCTGCGACAACACAACTTAAACAAATAAAATGACTCTAAAACGCTTCAAACATACAATAAATTAAGATCAAACATATCCGATTTATAGGTATATTACCCAATCATCACACAACATAAATTTTGTATATTATTTCTACCTGTTGTGGAGCTGTTCCAAATAAGACTGGCAGCTCAATAGTCCCCGCCACCTTGACTGGATCATTGATGAAACCATATAAAGTAGCCTCCTGCCCGATCTCCATTTTTCGCCCATCCAAATGCATCCTCTGATAAGCATGTGCGTATAGAATATCAATAGAAAACCCATTATCAATCATCATACGCTTCATATCCACTGAACCCACTTGTACAGTAATTACCAAGGCTCCTTCATGGGTTTGATGGGCTCAGAAGGATAGTCCTCATTGGTAAAATAAATTACCGTACCTGGATACGGTATTTCAGTCTTCGGGAGGGTACCCTCCACTGACATGACCGAATCCAAATATCCACGTCTTTTCTTCCCAGCAACTTTACCAGCAGTTCCCCCAATAATTACATCTAAAACATGCCTTGCTGGCTGATTTGGAGATGGTTGTGCCGGTTGAATGGGTTGAGCGACCTGAACAGGTCTGGTGTTCCTCTATTGTTCTTCTTGAGGCTCTCTTCCAGCCACATATTGAACCAGAGTACCACTCTAGACATTCTTTTTAACGAACTCCTTTAAACTCCTACAATCATTAGTTCCATGCCCCGCTGCCTGATGATAATCACAATATTTATGAGAATTACCAGACCCAGGCTTAAGATTGTCCCGAGGAGGTTCAAAATAAGGTTGTTCTTTGATTCGATCCAAAATGGTAGCCCGATCCGTATTCAACTGAGTGTATATGTAAGACCCCAACTTTTATGAATAAAGATGATTTTTCTATAAATATCATTTTTGAATATTATGGAATGAATTTGATATAATGTTATAGTTGGGATTAATATTTATAAATTTTGTAGGCTGTTATATAATATTCGATTGGTCGGGAAATATTCGTTTTAACAGGGAATATTCGTACGATGGCACAATCATTGGTGGACCCCACAACGGAATTATTGTCGGATTAAGAAAACGACAAAAATATTTTTATGAAAATAACGACTAAAGTTTTACCATTAACTGTTGAAACACCCGGTGTTAAAAGTTCAGTAATACGCGTGGTTGCATAGTAGCACACAGTATTGATTATTGATGCTTACGTGAGAAGTCACTCGGTTTTGTTCAATTATTGCTACAGTAATTGCAGCATAGTATCTCACGTTATTTGATTCAATTATTGTCGATATTTTATATATTATTAAATCGATAATTGAGATGACAAAGTTATTAATAATATTATTCATAATATTAACGATGTCTAGAAGTTCTGCCGAGGAGAGGTTTGGTCACCTAATTGCGCGCCAATAGGGAGAAATCCTTATTGGAAAGCCCCCTCTTTCTTGGGAATGACCTGGTTGATTAATAGTGTGAATTATAATAATAATGATGAGTTTTGTTTTATTAGTATTATTAATGTAATAAAACAGAAAAGCTTTTTATATAAAATAGAATACTTTTATAAAGTTATTTGTTTTATTAGATTTTAAATATATATATATATATATATATATATATATTATATTTTATTGCATAGTATCCTTTATATTTTCCTATAAATAGGATGCTTAGTTAGAATTAAAATCACACCAAAAGTTCAGAGAATTCTTCTTTTATAATCTTGAGCATATTTCTTTAGAGTTTAAGAAAGTTTTGAGCGTAGTGCAAGTTTTCTTCAAGTATATCCTCGCCCTACCAGTCGGAATACTCTTCTTTCAAAGGTAAGGGGTATTATTCTTTCGTATTCATGAAGAGAATTATTTTCTTTCAATACTCGTAAGAGTCATTATTCCATTCTTCATTATTATGTTGGAATAACTTTGTTTATGCTGATACCGCATACATGGTGAAATTCTTCCATTATTCCATTCTTTATTATTATGTTGGAATAACTTTGTTTATGCAAGTCTGTATACATGTTGAAATTCTTCCGTTATTCCATTCTTTATTATTATGTTGGAATAACTTTTGTTTATGCGCAGTACCACATACATGGTGAAATTCTTCTATTATTTCGCTTCTTTATTATTCTCGTTTAATATCCTCATGCATGCGTATACATGACTGGTTCAATTATTTATTATTCTATTGGGAATAACCTGTTGGTGAGATCTATCGCATGCATGGTGAATTCTTCTGTTATTCCATTCTTTATTATTCTATTGGAATAACCTGTCTATGTGGATTACCACATGCATGGTGAATGATCCTTTGTATTTATTCCTTATTAAATTGTGGAAATGATCTGTATGCGTGGATTACGGCATGGCCGATGAAAATTCATTTGCAGTTTCATATATTCTATTATACACAGTTGGTTAAAGCTTTGGCTTCTACATTCCTTGAAATTAGTGGAATATCCTGGATATTTGTGCTTCATCCAGTATCTTTTCGTGGAAATATTCTTCTGAGCATTCTTGAATTTTACTCTATAAAGAAGTATCTTGTTGACAATTTGGACGTTATTGGTTCCTGGATAAATTAATTCTTGAACTTGTTTTATTGAATTATTATGTCATTGTCATCATCCTCATGCTTATATTATGATTAAAGTCATCTTTGGCTTATGTGCATAGATTGACTTGGTATGATTGTGACCAGGGATTATTCGGTATAGTCATGACCGTAATGTGACGAATGATGTGGTAAAAGTCCTCATTGGCCTGTAGATGGACAGTTGTTGGTGTGATTATGACCAGAGATTATTCGGTATAGTCATGACCATTGATGATTACATGAATATCCTTGACCGTGATGCAGGGATGATTCGATTTTATTTATTAAGTTGAGTCTCAGCGATAAAAATTGATGAAAACATTTTAAATCATAGAAGATAGTAGATTTTATTCTCTACTTGACTTTTCTAATGGATTGCTTGTTCCGCTGTAGTTAAACTTGATGTCTATTGTATTTTATCAGGTTAACATTGTTGAAGGCTAATGATAAGTTATCCTGCATTATCTTAGTCATAATATTTCTTACTGGGCTAGTTGAGCTCACCCTTTCTTTCACTGTTCTCTTCAGGAAATGAGAATATAGCTAGGACTAGTCGAGGAACAGAGTGATGGTCCAGATAATAGCATTAGTAGTCCTCACTATTCTGTTAAATAGTGTGACAATAATTGTAATGAGGACTCCTTTGAGTGTGGATATTGTCTAGATGACAATATTCTTATTAAAACTCTCAGCTATGTTTTGTCATATTTTTACACGACGTTTGTATAATTAAGTTTGTATTTGTATTTTGTACTATGTATTTGGCGACTCAGAATAGGTGTTGTATACCTATTTTTGGGGGCGTTATAGTTGGTATCAAAGCTTAGGGATATGATCCCTGGCTGAGATGTGAGACAAGAAATAGGAGGGGAGAGACGGGGAATTCCTTCGCTAGTATAACCTACCTAAGTTTACTTGTTATTTAATTGGTCGGTCAGAGTATAGAGATAATATGTGATATGTTAATTAACCCTTGTTTTGTGGCAGTATTTGAAAATGGCATCCAAAAATGTTGAGATAAGCAATGGAGCACAGGAGACCGTTGAGTCTCCACATATCAATAATCAGGACAATGTGCAACAGGATGGCGATAATCCTCCTGTAAACAACAACACTGATCAATTGATGAACGACGGTATGTTTAGGAGCTTTTTAGAATTCATGCAAGATCAAGCGAAGGCGGCTCCCGTCCAAAATGCAGGTTGAAACATTGATAACTCTCAGACGGTCACCGCTAAGCAGTTCAAGGAGCTGGGACCACCGTAGTTTTTTGGAGAGCCAAAACCACTTAAGGCGAAGACGTGGATAAAGCAGATCAACAAGATATTTGATGTCTGGGGATGCTCCGAGGAGCAAAAGGTTCCCTTTGCCACCTTCATGTTGCGTGCCGAGGCAGATTACTAGTGGGAATATGTAAAGCATACTCAACCTGTCGCACTGAAGATGTCTTGGGAAAAGTTCCAAGAGCTGTTCAACGACAAGCACTTTCCTGAAAGTATTCGTCACATATAGGAGGTAGAGTTCATCAAGCTTGAGCAAAACAATATGACCGTGGCGCAATACGAAGCTAAGTTTGCCGAGTTGTCTCGGTTTACGTCCCACTTGGTTGATAATGAGGAGAGAATGACGCGGATGTTTCTAAGAGGTTTGAAACCCGAGATACGTCAATACCTTATCTCTCATAAACTGTGTTTGCATTCGGATGTTGTGAATAGGGCTCAGTTATGACCCATTGCCACGTATTGATGACCTGTTTGACCAGTTGCAAGGCGCCAAATTCTTTTCAAAGATCGATCTTCATTCCAGATATCATCAATTGAAGATTAGAACCGATGACATTCCAAAGATGGCTTTCAGAACTCGGTACAGGCATTATGAATTCCTAGTCATGTCTTTTGGATTGACTAATGCTCCTGCTCCCTTCATGGATATGATGAACAGAGTATTTAAGGAATATTTGGATCACTTTGTGGTCGTCTTTATTGATGACATCCTCATATATTCCAAAACCCGTGAAGACCATGAGCAACACTTGAGGCTGATACTCCAAAAGCTTCGTGAAAACAAGCTTTATGCCAAGTTGAAGAAATGCGAGTTCTGGCTTGAGGAAGTAGCATTCCTTGGGCACGTGGTATCAAGTCATGAAATATTTGTTGACCCGGCAAAGATTGAAGCTATTCAAAGCTGGGAGCAACCTAAATCGATGATCAATGCGTAGCTTTCTCTTTAGCCGGGTTATTATCAAAGATTCGTAGAAGGGTTTTCTCGAATCACTACTCCATTAACTCAGCTGACTCAAAAAGATACATAATTCGGTTGGAGCGAGGAATGTAAGACGAGTTTTCAAGAACTCAAGAGGAGACTCATTTTAGCACCTGTTCTGACAATACCATCTGGCTCGGAGGGATTTATCATCTACAATGATGCTTCGGGCAAAGGGTTAGGATGTGTTCTCATGAAACATGGGAAAGTCATAGCCTATGCCTCTCGGCAACTCAAAGAATATGAGAGGAATTATCCTACTCATGATCTAGAGTTGGCAGTTGTTGTCTTCGCACTTAAAATTTGGAGGCATTACTTGTATGGGGAGAAAGTGGAGATCTTTACGGATCATAAAAGCCTCAAATATTTCTTCACTCAAAAGGAACTTAACATGCGACAGCGACGTTGGCTTGAACTATTGAAAGATTATGATCATACAATCCAATACTATCCTAGAAAAGCGAACGTGGTAGCTGACGCATTAAGTAGAAGATCATATGCGGGTACGAGTGCGATATTGTCAACGCAAAGGCCCATTTTGTGTGACTTACAAAGGATGGAGATAGAGTTAAAGACTCTAGGGACCCATGTGATGATGGCAAATATACGAGTAGAACTGACTTTAATTGATAAAGTTAAAGTTGCTCAAGCTACAGACCTGGAGCTGATGCGTATGAAGAAGAAAGTGCAAGAAGGTGCTATGCCGGAAGCAAGAATCGATGAAGAGGGAATACTTCGAGTCAACTCCAGACTTTGTATTCCTAACGACCCTAAACTAAAGTATAAAATTATGATGGAGGCACACAACACATCGTTTGCAATCCATCCTGGGAGTACCAAAATGTATCGTGATCTTCGTCATACATTTTGGTGGAGCGATATGAAGAGAGAGATAGCGTTGTTTATCTCAAGGTGTCTAACTTGTCAACGAGTCAAGGCGGAGCATCAAGTACCAAAAGGTCCATTTCAACCACTTGAAATTCCAAAATGGAAGTGGGAGCACATTACCATGGATTTCGTTACTGGTCTTCCCAAGGTTTCTCAAGGCATAAATGTAATTTGGATCATTGTTGATAGATTGACCAAGTCTACTCACTTCTTACCAATACGAGAAACTTATACACTTGAACGTCTTGCTCGTATGTACATAAACGAGACTGTAAGAATTCATGGTATGCCAATAGCCATAGTTTCTGATCGAGACCCAAGATTCACTTCACGATTTTGGGTTAGTTGGCAAAAAGCTATGGGCACGGATTTACGATTTAGTTCGGCATATCATCCTCAGACGGAAGGACAATCAGAGAGGACTATTCAAACTCTGGAAGATTTATTAAGACTCTGTGTCCTTGACTTCAAGGAAAGTTGGGGCAAGTTCTTACCATTGGTGGAGTTTTCCTACAACAACAGTTATCAAGCAAGTATTGGCATGGCTCCATTCGAGGCGTTGTATGGAAGAAAGTGTAGTTCCCCAATATGCTGGGATGAGGTGGGTGAAGCAACGTTGTTGGGACCAGAGTTGGTACGTATGACTACAAAAAAGATTCAAACGATCCGGCAACGTATAAAAACCTCACAAGATCGACAAAAGAGTTATGCTGATCTTCATCGAAAGGACGTGGAATTCAATATTGGAGATCATGTCTTGTTACGTGTTGCTCCATGGAAAGGAGTTACGAGATTTGGAAAGAGAGGAAAGCTCAATCCTAGATTCATTGGCCCATTTTTAATCCTCGATCGAGTAGGAACTATGGCCTATAGACTCGCTTTACCGCCAAGTATGTCTTGTGTTCATAACATTTTTCACATATCCATGTTATGTAAATATGTGGAAGACCCGAACCACATTATTGAGTTAGAACCAGACGAAATAGCGGAAGATTTAACGTATGAAGAGGTTCCTGTGCAAATCTTGGATAAGAAGGAACATATTCTACGCTCCAAGGTTATACCTCAAGTCAAAGTTTTGTGGAAAAACCACGATGTTGAGGAAATGACCTGGGAGTTAGAATCTGAAATGAAATCAAGGTATCCTTACCTCTTTGACATACCAGGTACGTACCCTAATTTCGAGGGTGAAATTTCTTAAGAAGGGAAGGTTGTAAGACCCCAACTTTTATGAATAAAGATGATTTTTCTATAAATATCATTTTTGAATATTATGGAATGAATTTGATATAATGTTATAGTTGCGGGTAATATTTATAAATTTTGCAAGTTGTTATATAATATTCGATTGGTCGAAAAATATTCATTTTAACAGGGAATATTCGTACGACGGCACAATTATTGGTGGACCCCACAACGGAATTATTGTGAGATTAAGAAAATGACAAAAATATTTTTATGAAAATAATGGCGGAAGTTTTACCATTAACTATTGAAACACCCGGTGTTAAAAGTACAGTAATACACGTGATTGCATAATAGCACACGGTATTGATTATTGATGCTTATGTGAGAAGTCACTCAATTTTGTTCAATTATTGCTACAAAGAATTCTTTGACATAGTATCTCACGTTATTTGATTCAATTATTGTCGATATTTTATATATTATTAAATCAATAATTTAGATGATAAAGTTATTAATATTATTATTTGCAATATTAACGATATCTAGAAGTTCTGCCAATGAGAGGTTTGGTCACCTAATTGGGCGCCAATAGGGAGAAATCCTTATTGGAAAGCCCCCTCTTTCCTGGGAATGACCTGGTCAATTAATAGTGTGAATTATAATAATGATGATGAGTTTTGTTTTATTAGTATTATTAATGTAATAAAATGTAAAAACTTTTATATATAAAATGTAATACTTTTATAAAGTTATTTGTTTTATTAGACTATAAATAGAATATATTATATTCTATTATGCATAGTGTTTTGCATAGTAAAATCTTTTTAAATAAAATGTAATACTTTTATAAAGTTATTTGTTTTATTAGATTATAAATAGAATATATTATATTTTATTATGTATAGTGTTGCATAATGTCTCCAATGATAGTGTTTTGCATAGTAAAATATTTTATATATAAAATGTAATACTTTTATAAAGTTATTTGTTTTATTAGATTTTAAATAAAATATATAAATATATATATATTATATTTTATTTCATAGTATCCTTTCTATTTTCCTATAAATAGGATACTTAGTTAGAATTGAAATCACACTAGAAGTTCAAAGAATTCTTCTTCTATAATCTTGAGCGTATTTCTTTAGAGTTTAAGAAAGCTTTGAGCTTAGTGCAAGTTTTCTTCGAGTATATCCCCGCCCTACCAGTCGGAATACTCTTCTTTCAAAGGTAAAGGGTATTATTCTTTCGTATTCATGAAGAGAATTATTTTCTTTCAATACTGTAAGAGTCATTATTCCATTCTTCATTATTATGTTGGAATAACTTTGTTTATCTAATCTGCATACATGGTGAAATTCTTCATTATTCCATTCTTTATTATTATGTTGGAATAACTTTGTTTATCTAAGTCGCATACATGCTGAAATTCTTCTATTATTTTGTTCTTTATTATTCTGTTGGAATATCTTGTCTGTGCGTTTATGCATGACCTGGTCCCATTCTTTATTATTCTCGCCGTAATATCCTGCATGCGCTTTACGCATGACTTCGGTTCCATTATTTATTATTCTCATTGGGAATAACTCGCTTGGTGTGATCTATCGCATGCATGGTGAATTCTTCTGTTATTCAATTCTTTATTATTCTGTTGGAATAACCTGTCTATGTGGATTACCACATGCATGGTGGATGATCCTTTGTATTCGTTCCTTATTAAATTGTGGAAATGATCTATATACGTGGATTACTGCATGACGGATGAAAATCCATTTGCAGTTTCATATATTCTATTATACACAGTTGGTTAAAGCTTTGGCTTCTATATTCCTTGAAATTAGTGGAATATCATGGATATTTGTGCTTCATCCAGTATCTTTTCGTGGAAATATTCTTCTAAGCATTCTTGAATTTTACTCTACAAAGAAGTATCCTGTTGACAATTTGGATGTTATTGGTTCCTGGATAAATTAATTCTTGAACTTGTTTTATTGAATTATTATGTCATTGTCATCATCCTCATGCTTATATTGTGATTAAAGTCATCTTTGGCTTACGTGCATAGATGGACTTGGTATGATTGTGACCAGGGATTATTCGATTTAGTCATGACCGTAATGTGACGAATGATATGGTAAAAGTCCTCATTGGCCTGTAGTTCATTGATGGACAGTTGGTGTGATTATGACCAGGGATTATTCGGTGTAATCATAACCATTGATGATTACATGAATATCCTTGACCGTGTTGCAGGGATGATTCGATTTTATTTATTAAGCTGAGTCTCAGCGATAAAAATTGATGAAAACATTTTAAATCATAGAAGATAGTAGATTTTATTCTCTACTTGACTTTTCTAATGGATTGCTTGTTCCGCTGTAGTTAAACTTGATGTCTATTGTATTTTATCAGTTTAATATTGTTGAAGGCTAATGATAATTTATCCTACATTATCTTAGTCATAATATTTCTTACTGGGCTAGTTGAGCTTACCCTTTCTTTAACTGTTCTCTTCAGGAAATGAGAATATAGCTGGGTCGAGTCGGGGAACGGAGTGACGGTCCAGATGATAGCATTAGTCGTCCTCACTATTCTGTTAAATAGTATCACAATAAATGTAATGAGGACTCCTTTGAGTGTGGATATTGTCTAGATGACAATATTCTTATTAAAACTCTCAGCTATGTTTTGTCGTATCTTTACACGACGTTTGTATAATTAAGTTTGTATTTGTATTTTGTACCATGTATTTGGCGACTCAGAGTAGGTGATGTACACCTATTTTTGGTGGCGTCACAGTATACTTTATTCACCTTCTAGCTCGAAATAGGCGGACGACCTCCTCCCGGACACTAGCTATTGTTATATCTCTTAGAACTCCCTTCAGAATGATCATTATTCCCACCGTTCTTCTTCTAATCGGCCTCATCTTTATCTTTATCTTTTTCCTTCATCCTGTCCGAAGAAGGACGCTTCAAGCTTTTCATAGCTTCCTCTATCACAATATATCCCTCTGCTTTATCAAAGGCTTCGGCTAAACTTTTCGGGTGGTGAAACATTTACTTCTTCACCAGCTTCTCCGACTTTACTAGGTTGAGGCCATTTTGAAATAGTCCAATAGCCTAAAGATCATTGAGATCAGTCACTTGGCCAATAGCTTCTCTTAATCTCTTCACATACTGGCTCAAAGACTCATTCGAATATTGACAAACTTGAGCCAACGAGCCAGTAGGCTTTCCTCTCCTCTTGTTACTTCCAAAATGGGTATCGAATTTGCTACATAGATCTATCCAAGATGAAATGGAATCTAAAGGTAGAGTTCTCATCCATTACCTCACATCCTTCCATAGTGTCGTCATAAAAGTTTGGCACGTGGCTGCATCCAAAAAATCATAGTAATCCATCAACCTATCAAACTCCTGGATGTGGTCATATGGATCTCTGGTACCATTATAACTCTCCATGTATGGAAGCTTTTTAATAGAATCGGCCTTCTCTTTAAAAATCTCCGAGGAAAAAGGAGACGCTTTTTTTCCCGAAGTGTCTTTCACTTGTTGAACTTCGGCTAGCTGTCTCCGAAGCTCCTTTAACTCTTTGACCAAGAATTCTACTCTTTCCAGTTGTGAGGAGACTTCTTTATGTGGAGAGTTATCCTTCTTATGAACAGTCTGGCCTTTTCCATCTGAACCTGCAGCTTTAGATGGACTTCTCCTATGGCTCTTGCTATTATGAGTATCCACAGGGTGATGTGCCCTCTTCAGATTCTCAGGAGTACGGCTTCTAGATCTGCTTTGGTGCTGAGCCCTTTCACTATGGCGAGAATAGTCAAGGCGAAGTGCCTTCTTTATATTCTCGGGAGTATATCCTCTTGACCTGCTCCTTCGTCTGCTTCTACCATGATCCCGAGAACCCCTAGGGTGAGGTACCCTCTTTGGATCCTCAGGACTATGGCTCCTTGACCTTCTTCGGCCACGAGGTCAGCCTCGAGATATATCTTGAGAATGAATAGGCTCCTTCCCCATCTTGATTGCCTCTCCATGGATCTTCTATGCTCTTCAGATTGAGCATAGCTTGACGCTTCATCCTTCAACTCGGCCATATGAACCATCTATTCAGCAATTTCCTCCCTCTGTTTTAGAAGAACTTCTAAAGCTTTGTCAGCTTCTTCTGCCATTTTAGCCAACTTGGATGCTCTATCAGTCTAACCATTTTGTCATTGGGTTCTAGGCAGTGTGCCTTCTACCCTTCTTTGATCATGGTCATGTCCTTTAGCAGCAATAAAAACTAGTCTTCTTTTGGCATCTCCATGGACTTTTGCATGAGAACCTTCTGAAACATCTCTTGATGCGGTGCTGTCATGAATACTTTTTGAAGGACCCAACCGATCCTTGATAGAGATTCGTTGTACAGATGAACTCACAACCGTCGATTGTCCTTCGACAGTAACTGTCTTACTCTTCACCATAACTTCCGACGTAGAACAACTAATAAATGTGATTGAAATCCAGAAACTCTAGAAAACCCCCTCCTTGTAGCGCCAATATTAACGCCAAGATCTTTCCATGCGCCTCAATCACGTAAAAGCGCATCCAATCCTACACAATAAACGAGTCAATACCAGAAGCTTGATGGCTTGGACCATCGGGGGATATCTCCGGCGTGAGAGGCAGTACAGGCCGATATAAGGATAACAATGGAGGTGATAAACTCCAGTGTTTTGATAAGAGAAAATATCAGTTACCTCAACTTGTGTCCTGTTCTGCCCTCATATACTCTTCATTTTGTCCTGTATGTTGTCGACTTGCCCTGACACCATCCCACTGTAGGTAACTCACCTGCTCTTCCCATCACCATTTTCCACCATCGGCCGACTGTGTCCCATCCTCATTAATGAAATGCAGGAATAACAGTCAAAGCCCAAATAAAACCATATCTGTATTGTGAGACCCCAAATTTTATGAATAAAGATTTAAATTTCTCAAATATTTTTTTTAAATATTATGGTGTGGATTTGATATAATGTTATAGTTATGGGTAGTATTTATAAATTTTGCAAAGTATGCAAGTTTTTATAAAATATTCGTTTGGTCAGGGAATATCCATAAGACGGCACAATCATTGGTGGACCCCACAATAGAGGTATTGTCGTAGTTAGAAAACGACAGAATTATCATTTTATAAACGGCGAATGTGTTACCGTTAAAACTGTTGAACTACCCAGTAGTAAAAGTACAGTAATACGATGTCGTGTGGTTGCATAATAGCACATGGTATTGATTATTGATGCTTTGGTAAGAAGTCACTCAGTTATACTCAATTATTGCTACAGTAATTGTTGTATCATATCTCTCATGTTATTGATTCAATTATTGTCACAGTATCATCTGTATAATATGATATATTATTAAATCAACAATTGAGATGACAAAGTTATTCATATTATTATTTGCAATATTGACAATGTCTAGAAGTTCTATCAAAGAGAGGTTTGGTCACCTAATTACGCGCCAATAAGGAGAAATTCTTATCAGAAAGCCCCCTCTTTCCTGGGAACGACCTGGTTGTTAAATATTGTGAATTATAATATTAATGATGAATAATTTCATGTTGATTATAGATGAAATTTATAGTTCCATTGTGTTGGAATTATTTGTGTTACTGGAAATTGACAGATATTTCGATAATAATTGATGTTTGGAGGTTATATTGACCAATCGGGTAATTAACCAGATAAATGAGCAATTAATTGCTATTGATTCACATGATTATAACTATGTGTTCACATGTGTGTACTATTGATTCACATAATTTACTATTAGGGGAGTTGGTGCAAGATTGATAATACTTGCATGACTAAGTTAAAAATGGAGGTATAGATGGAGGTACTATACTATAATTAATTTTTTCACATGTTTAGAACTATTGAGTCACATGATTTACTATTAGGGGAGGTGGTGCAAGTTTGATAATACTTGCGGACTAAATTAAAAATTGAAGAAAGAGGGGAAGGTATTATACTGTAATATTTTGAGCCCCAAAACGTGCAATTATCGAAACTATATTTTCCTATAAATAGAAGCTCATTCTTCCTTCATTTCTCACCAATTCACTAAAGCTATAAAGCAATTATTATAGAGAGAAATTATAGAGGAAAAGAAAAAGAGAAGTCTGCTACCTCACTATTCTAATATCCAGTTTTCTTCTAAGGTAAGGGGTATTATTTCTTTCATATTCATGAAGAGAGCTATTATTATTCCATCCCTTATTATTCTGTTGGAATAACCTGTATACGCAGACTACCGTATACATGGTGAAATTCTTCTGTTATTCCATTCTTTATTATTATGTTGGAATAACCTGTCTATGCAAAGTACCGCATACATGGTGAAATTCTTATGTTATTCCATTCTTTATTATTCATTGGAATACCACATGCATGTGGGTCCCCGTGAATTACATTGTTATTCCATTCTTTATTATTACATTGGAATAACTTTTATACATGCGGCCTATCGCATGCACAGTGAATTTTGTTGTTATTCCATTCTTTATTATTCTGTTGGAATATCCTGTATGTACAGATTACGCATGACCTGGTTCCCTTCTTTATTATTCTATTAGAATATCCTGTCTGTGCGGATTAAGCATGACCTGGTTCTATTATTTATTATTCTGTTGGAATAACTTGTCTGTGCGGTCTATCGCATGCCTGGTGAATTCTTTTATTATTCCATTCTTTATTATTCTATTGGAATAACCTGTCTGTGTGGACTACCACATACATGGTGAATGATCCTTCGTATTCATTCCTTATTAAATTGTGGAAATGATCTGTCTACGTGGATTACCGCATGGCGGGTGAAAATCTATTTGCAGTTTTGTGTATTCTATTATACTCGTATGAGATATCATTCCTTTTGTACTCGTCATGAAATATCATTTTATTTGGTATTTTTTTGTGACGAGTTACTATTCACAGGTTAATATTCACTCGATTACTATTCACTCTAGTATTATTCACTCGGGTATTCGGGGCACTTTTCGTGTCGGAATACTATTCACGAGTTACTATTCATGGGTTACTATTCACCCAAATTACTATTCACTCAAATATTATTCACTCGGGTATTTGGGGTATTTTTCGTGTCGAGATACTATTCACGGGGTACTATTCCTGAAGTACTATTTACGGGGTACTATTCATGACAAAAAATTGATTCTTTTCTGTCCAAATTATTTTTGGTACATGAATATTATTCTTGAATTTTTACTATACAAAGCAGTATCATGTTGACAATTTGGACGTTATTGATTTTTGAATAAATTAGATTATAAATCTTTAAAATTTATCCTTGAACTTGTTTTATTGAATTATTATGTCATTGTCATCATCCTCTTGTTTATATTGTGATGAAAGTCATATTTAGCTTACGTGCATAGATGGACTTGGTATGATTATGACCAGGGATTATTCGGTATAATCATGACCGTAATGTAACGAATGATGTGGTAAAAGTCCTCATTGGCTTGTAGTTCATTGATGGACAATTGTTGGTATGATTATGACCAGGGATTATTCGGTATAATCATGACCATTGATGATTACATGAATATCCTTGGCTGTGATGCAGTGATGATTCGATTTTATTTATTAAGTTGTGTCTCAGCGATAAAATTGATGAAAAACTTTTTAAATCATAGAAGATAGTAGATTTTATGCTCTACTTGACTCTTCTAATGGATTGCTTATTCCTCTGCAGTTGTTGATCTAAAACTTGTTGTCTATTGTATTCTATCAGTTGTTATACTGTTGAAGGCTAAGGATAATTTATTCTGCATTATTTTAGTCATAATATTTCTTACTAGGCTAGTTGAGCTCACCCTTTCTTTCACTATTCTCTTTAGTAAAAGAGAATATAACTAGGATGAGTCGGGGAACGGATTGACGGTCCAGATGGTTGTTTTAGTAGTCCTCACTATTCTTTGAAATAGTGTGATAATAAATGTAATAAGATTGAATTTGAGTGTGGATATTGTCTAGATGACAATATTCGTGTTAAAACTCTCAGATTATGTTTTGTCGTATTTTACACGACAGTTGTATAATTAAGTTGTATTTGAATTTTGTACCATGTATCTAGTGACTCAAGATGGGTGCTGTATACCTATTTTGGGGGCGTCACAATTGGTATCAAAGCTTAGGGATATGATCCCTGGCTGAGATGTGAGACAAGAACTAAGAGGGGAGAGACGGGGAATTCCTTTGCTAGTATGACCTACCTAAGTTTATTTGGTATTTAATTGGTCGGTCAGAGTATAGGGATAATATGTGGCATGTCAATTAACCCTTATTTTGAAACTATATTCTAGAATGATATCTGAAATACATGAGATGAGAAATGGGAAAATCATGATAGAGAGGAAATAATTGGGAAGGTACAATCCGAAAAGAAAGCAAGGTATGTTTTAGTTGTGGAAAAGAAGGTCACCTAGCCCGATTTTGTCGTGCACCAAAGTCAAGTTCAGCTGGAACGGTGGCACCAAAGGTGGATATGGACAAAACAAAGTCGGTGGTTTCAGGAAGAGCGTTTTTTGCGACTTCTCAAAAAGCGTGTAACCCAAACGAAGTTAGCACGGGTTAGTTAATTATAAATTCTTGCAAAGTTTATACCTTATTAGATACTGATTTTACCCATTATTTTATCTCTCTTGCTTGCGCTCAACGTTTAAATTTGACTCCGGAGAAATTAGTCTTTGACTTATCGATTGAAACTCCGTTAGGAGAAACCTTCATTACATGTGTTATCCAAGTGTTGGATGAGAGTCACAGTTTTGAATGATCTTTCTATTGTTAATAAATTTCCTAACGTATTCCTGAAGGACTTCTTAGGCTACCCTTAGAGCGTGAAATCAAATTTTGTATTGACCCCAGTACAAAATCCATTTCTAAAACCCTCAAATATTTCTTCAACTAAAATGAACGTAACATGCGCCAAAGACGTTGGCTTAAGCTATTGAAGATTACAATCGTACCATTTAATATCATTGTGGAAGAGCGAACGTGGTAGCTGACGCGTGGAATAGAAGATCATATGCGTTTACGAGTGCGATGTTGTTAACACAAAAACCCATTTTGTATAACTTACAAATGATGAAGATAGAGTTAAAGACTCTAGGGACCCACATGAAGATAACGAATATACGAGTAGAATTGACTTTAATCGATAAAGTTAAAACCGCTCAAGCTACAGACCCGTAGCTGATGAATGTGAAGAAGAAGGTTCAAGAAGGCATTATTCTAGAAGCAAGAGTCGATGAAGAGAGGAAATCTCAACCCTCGATTTAATTGGCCCATTTGAAATCCTCGATTAAGTAGGAACTGTGGCCTATAGACTCGTTTTACCGCCAAGTATGTCGCGTGTTCATAATGTTTTTCACGTATCGATGTTAGGTAAATATGTGGATGACCTGAGCCACATTATTAAATTAGAACTAGACGAGATAGCTGAAGATTTGACGTATGAGAATATACATGTTAAAATCTTGGATAAGAAGGATCGTATTCAACACTCAAAGGTTATACCTCAAGAGTTAGAATCTAAAATGAAGTCAAGATATCCTCATCTCTTTGGCATACCAGGTACGCACGTAAATTTCGATGGCGAAATTTCATAAGGAGGGGAGATTGTGAGACCCCAAATTTTATGAATAAAGATTTAAATTTCTCGAAATATTTTTTTTAAATATTATGGTGTGGATTTGATATAATGTTATAGTTGTGGGTAGTATTTATAAATTTTGTAAAGTATGCAAGTTGTTATAAAATATTCGTTTGGTCGGAGAATATCCGTATAATGACACAATCATTGGTGGACCCCACAACGGAAGTATTATCGTAGTTAGAAAATGACAGAATTATCATTTTATAAACGGCAAAAGTGTTACCATTAAAACTATTAAACTACCCAGTAGTAAAAGTACAGTAATACGCGTTGTTGCATAATAGCACATGGTATTGATTATTGATGCTTACGTAAGAAGTCACTCAGTTATACTCAATTATTGCTACAGTAATTGTTGCATCATATCTCTCATATTATTGATTCAATTATTGTCACGAAGATCATCTCATAATATGATATATTATTAAATCAACAATTGAGACGACAAAGTTATTCATATTATTATTTGCAATATTGACAATGTCTAGAAGTTCTATCAAAGAGAGGTTTGGTCACCTAATTACGCGCCAATAAGGAGAAATCCTTATCGGAAAGCCCACTCTTTCCTGGGAACGACCTGGTTGTTAAATATTGTGAATTATAATATTAATGATGAATAAGTTCGTGTTGATTATAGATGAAATTGATAGTTCCATTGTGCTGGAATTATTGGTGTTAGTGAAAATCGACAGTTATTTCGATAATAATTGATGTCTGGAGGTTATATTGACCAATCGGGTAATTAACCGAATAAATGAGTAATTAATTGCTATTGATTCACATGATTATAACTATGTGTTCACATGTGTGTACTATTGATTCACATGATTTACTATTAGGGGAGTTGGTGCAAGATTGATAATACTTGCATGACTAAGTTAAAAATGGAGGTATAGATGGAGGTACTATACTATAATTAATTTTTTCACATGTTTAGAACTATTGAGTCACATGATTTACTATTAGGGGAGGTGGTGCGAGTTTAATAATACTTTCAGGACTAAATTAAAAATAAAGAAAAAGAGGAAGGTATTATACTGTAATATTTCGAGCCCCAAAACATGCAATTATCGAAACAATATTTTCCTATAAATAAAAAGCTCATTTTTCCTTCATTTCTCACCAATTCACTAAAGCTATAAAACAATTATTATAGAGAGAAATTATAGAGGGAAAGAAGAAGAGAAGTCTGCTACCTCACTATTCCAATATCCAGTTTTCTTCTAAGGTAAGGGGTATTATTTCTTTCGTATTCATGAAGAGAACTATTGTTATTCTATCCCTTATTATTACATTGGAATAACTTTGTATCTGTGGACTACTAGTATACATGGTGAAATTCTTCTATTATTCCATTCTTTATTATTATGTTGGAATAACTTTTATCTATCAAATACCGCAAACATGGTGAAATTCTTACATTATTCCATTCTTTATTATTCTCGTTGGAATAACTTTTATGCATCTGCGATCTATCGCATGCCCGTGAATTCTGTTGTTATTCCATTCTTTATTATTCTGTTGGAATATCACATGCATGCGGATTACACATGACTGGTTCCATTCTTTATTATTCATTACATTGCAATAACTCATGCATGCGATTACATCGCATGCACGGTGAATTTTGTTGTTATTCCATTCTTTATTATTACATTTGGATATCCTCACATGCATGCGGATTACGCATTGACTCTGTTTCATTATTTATTATTCTATTGGAATAACTTTGTATATGCGATATATATAGCATGCACCGGTGAATTCTTTTATTATTCCATTCTTTATTATTACATTGGAATAACACATGCGTGTGAACTATCATGCGTGCATGGTGAATGATCCTTCGTATTCATTCATTATTAAATTGTGGAAATGATTTGTCTACGTGGATTACCGCATGGCGGGTGAAAATCCATTTGCAGTTTCGTATATTCTATTATACTCGTATGAGATATCATTTCTTTTGTACTCGTCATGAAATATCATTTTATTTGGTAATTTTCTGTTACGAGTTACTATTCATGGGTTACTATTCACCCGGTTACTATTCACTCTAGTATTATTCACTCGGGTATTCGGGGCACTTTTCGTGTCAGAGTACTATTCACGAGTTACTATTCATGGGTTACTATTCACCTGAATATTATTCACTCGGGTATTCGGGGTATTTTTCGTGTCGGGGTACTATTCCCGAAGTACTTTTCAGGTGAAAAAATTGATTCTTTTCTGTCCAAATTATTTTTGGTACATGAATATTATTCTTGAATTTTACTCTACAAAGCAGTATCATGTTGACAATTTGGATGTTATTGATTTCAGAATAAATTAGATTATAAATCTTTAAAATTTATCCTTGAACTTATTTTATTGAATTATTATGTCATTGTCATCATCCTCTTGCTTATATTGTGATGAAAGTCATCTTTGGCTTACATGCATAGATGGACTTAGGGATTATTCGGTATAATCATGACCGTAATGTAACGAATGATGTGGTAAAAGTCCTCATTGGCCTGTAGTTCATTGATGGACAGTTGTTGGTATTATTATGACCAGAGATTATTCGGTATAATCATGACCATTGATGTTTACATGAATATCCTTGGTCGTGATGCAGGGATGATTCGATTTTATTTATTAAGCTGAGTCTCAGCGATAAAGTTGATGAAAAACTTTTTAAATCATAGAAGATAGTAGATTTTATACTCTACTTGACTCTTCTAATGGATTGGTTATTCCACTGCAGTTGTTGATCTAAAACTTGTTGTCTATTGTATCCTATCAGTTGTTATATTGTTGAAGGCTAAGGATAATTTATTCTGCATTATCTTAGTCATACTATTTCTTACTGGGCTAGTTGAGCTCACGCTTTCTTTCACTGTTCTCTTCAGGAAAAGAGAATGTAGCTAGGACGAGTCGGGGAACGGATTGACGATCCAGATGGTTGTTTTAGTAGTCCTCACTATTCTGTGAAATAATGTGATAATAAATGTAATAAGATTAAATTTGAGTGTGGATATTGTCTAGATGACAATATTCGTGTTAAAACTCTCAGATTATGTTTTGTCGTATTTTACACTACAGTTGTATAATTAAGTTGTATTTAAATTTTGTACCATGTATCTGGCGACTCAAGATGGGTGATGTATACCTGTTTTGGGGGCGTCACATGTATAATGGTCTGGCCCAATGATCTGGCCCAATACTTTTAAGACCCCAATATAGGTGTCCCAACATGTCCAAAGTATCATGGCCCAACAATATATATATATATATATATATATATATACACACACACACACATACACATATATATAAGGAGAAGGTTCAAAAATTCCCCTGACTTTTGCCCCAATGTCTGCCGAGCACCCTATACTTTTTTTTTTAAAATTACCTTTAACGTTACATTTTTTGGGTTGATTGTGCCCCTAGACCAAACGGAGTTGCGACATAGACTAACGTTGCTCATACGTGGCCTTATTTTGCTGAAGAGGCTTCAAACAAAGTCAAAACAAAACTTTTCTCAAACTCAGACAAAACATCTATTCATTTTTCAAAAGGGGCAAAGGTCTAAAAGGTGCATAAATCCCTAATCGACATCTTTTTCGATAAAGAAGAAGAGGCGAATAAATTGGAGAGAAAAAGAGGCGAAGACGAAGACGAAGGAGAAGCCCTTACTGAGTTGGTCGACGAAATAAAAAAAGCCCTAACTTTGCTCCCTAATTGCTCTGCAGTCAGTTCGTGGTATGAACGTGCTTCTAATCAAAGGCATAAAGTCTAAGTTGGTCATTTAAGAAGAAGAAAAGGAATCTATTAGATTTTCACATGTACTTTCATATCTGCTTTTGATTGATAAAATGCATTTTATATGGGTGAATAGGTAAAATATGGTCATCACATGTGGTCCATGTTTTAGTTGGGTGTTGACTGGTAGGGGACATATGGTCCCTTATATTATTCTTTATTACATTGTTAATACTTCATAGTACTTTTATGTCTTGTAATTTGTTGATATCTGAAGCCCTAATTTTGGGTTTTTTTAATGGCAGAATGGCTCGGCGTGTAGATTTATATTTACATCATGGGGGCAGATGGCTGGAGGATCCTGTGTGGAGATATGTGGGAGGTGATGTCTATATATGTAAGAACTTTGATGTAGATTACCTTTCTCTTATTTGCATTAAGAATACATATATAGAGGAATTGAAATATCCCAATGTTAAAGAAGTCTATTATTTGGAACCTGGACTAAGTATTGAAGAAGGACTCTTTGTACTTGAGGATGACCATGGGATTAGGAGAATTCTGAGTAAAATAAATTTAGACACAACTGTCCTAGAGTTCTTTGCAAAGCATGAGATAGGTCAACCTATAATAAATGATGAATCACCTCCAGTTGTTCCACCTGAGCCCATAATAAATGAACCTGAAGAGGAGGGTGAGGTTAGTTATAACACTTTCATGGAAAGTGCTGAAGTACTTAATGCTTTTGATAGCATTAATAGAGCACATAAAAGAAGGGATGATCCTACTATGGTATTAAACACACAAGGTAGCAGGGTAGGTGAGGAAGATTTTACATATGAAGGGGAGAGTGTGGAAAGTGAGGATGCTAAATATGAAGAGGAGAGTGAGGACAGTGAGGATGCTAGATATGAAGAGGAGAGTGATGAGAATGAGGAAGGTGATGATAATGAGAAAGGTGATGATGATGAGGACATTGATGATAGAGAAGAAGGGGATGATAATGATGATAGTGAGAGAATGACTGATGAGGGTCAGGTACCATGTGAGAGAAGACATCCTGTCCGTTTTAATATAAATGATCAGACACCCTATTTTAGCTTGGGAATGACATTTTCTAGTGTAGCTGAAGTTAGGGAATCTATATCAAAGTATGCATTATCCAGGGGTGGCATTGAAATATGTGAGAAGTGAACCATATAGAATAAGGGTAAAGTGAGGATGGGTCCCCTTTTATCTTGTATGTTTCAAAGGACGGCTGTAACCCTGGGTTGGCATTAAAGACATTAAATGAAGACCATAATTATTATAGGATTTTCAGCAACCCTAGGGTTTTAGCAAAGTTCTTAGCCAAGCTTTACAAACAAAAAATACTTGAGCAGCATGACTACAAGATCAAAGACCTCAAAAAAGATGTGGAGAAAGATTGGAAAATGAATGTTTTCTTTTCCAAGTGCAAGAGAGCCAAGAGGATGGTTATGGATGAATTCTCAAGGAGCTTTACTACTGAGTTTTCTGAGTTAGAGGCTTGTGCAGCAGAACTATTGAGGAGTAATCTAGGGTCTAAAGTTCAAGTGGAGTTGTCCACAGATGAATTAAGGGAAGGGAGAAGAGTATTTAAAAGAATGTTTGTTTTTTTAAATGCTTGCAAGAGAGGTTGAAAGGAAGGATGTAGGCCTATTATTGGCCTTGATGGGTGTTTTTTGAAGACACAGTATAAAGGGGAATTACTTGTAGCTCTTGGAAGAGATGGGGATGAGCATAATTTCCCCATAGCTTGGGCATGTGTGAAGAGTGAAAATAAGGTCAATTGGACTTGGTTTCTGACTTTGTTGCAAGAACAACTTGATTTGGCAGATGGCAGTCAGTACACCATCATATCTGATATGCAAAAGGTATAAATGTTTTGATATTTATAACTTTAACGTTTATTTATTTCATCTTGATTTTGTGTATTTAAGTTAATGTAGTCATTATACATTTATAGCTTTGTGTAACTTTTAATGTTTTAATGTAGGGTTTAATACAAGCTATTATTGATGTACTGCCTGGGGCTGAGCACAGATGGTGTGCTTGTCATATATATGCAAATTGGTGTAAGAAACACAGGGGTGGAGAGTTGAAGTAGAAATTTTGGCAAGCAGAATGGTATATATTTGAGGAAGAATTTAAGGACAATATGAAGACCCTTGGTGAGATGAGTTCAAAAAGAGCAATGGATCTCATGAATTTTCCACCTCATACATGGTTCAGAGCCATCACAAATAGGATGTTCAGTCCCTACTCAGTCCCAAACTGGATCCATAGTACACACACCTCCTTGTTAAGCTGGCCCAGGTATGATATGTAAGGTTATTCCTTGTTTAATTATAGTTGATTTATGTACAGTCAGCCATGCTAAAACATTCTACTGTGTTGATGTGCAGTCCCTGCTCGGTCCCAAACTAAATCTACAGTGCACATACCTCCTTGTCAAGCTGACCCAGGTATCTGATGTGTAAGGTTATGCCTTGTTTAATTATAGTTAATTTATGCACAGTCAGCCATGCTAAAACATTCTAATGTGTTCTTTTTGCCTATGGTTTAATGCACAGTCAGCCAGTCATGCACCTCCTACTTCAAGGCCAATGCCTTCAAAATTAAAAGTTTGAGCTGCTGCAAAAGCTCATTTAAGGAAGCAATCCAGTCAAGGTGAAGGATTTGGGTTGTTATATGATGACAACACTGGTGGGGTAACATACAAGGTAATGAATTACTACTCAGTTTAATTGACATAATATGATGTGCAAGGTTAGAGTGGCAAAGAATGATGTTGTTTTGTATACATGTAGAGTGGCACATCTTCAACAATTATCAATGAAGGAAGTTAGACACATCCACCTATTGTTGAACCTAACACCAGATTTTCAATCCCCAATGAAGCTCAACTAAGAGCAGTCAAAGCTACAAACAAAGCATCATCTTCAGGGAGAAGTAGAAAAATAAACCACAGAGGTGATGGTGGCCCTGTAAACATGTCCAACATGCCTTTCAAACCTCTAGAACTGGAATGGAGAGGTAGAAGTTGCATCACTACCACACAGCTTATGATAGATAGGGATGAGAGGATTGGTAGGAGCATCAATGCAAGCAAGTCACAAGGAATTCATCCTAATGGTAGTGGAACTGAACTTTGAAAGATGTTGTGTTTTTTTTGGGAATTTGTCCATTAAACTTATTTTGTAATTATGCTTTCGGAACTGAGCAATATATTTGTAAGTGTTTATGCTCAGTGTCAAGTGACTGTAATGGACATGCTTTTGAAGCCTATATTTTGGAAATATAATTTGGCACTATCTTTTGGTATATATGTTTTGTTCATTATATTAAACTTACTCAACTCATTGTCAAGTGACTGTAATAGACAACTAGCTTATTTGATTAATGTGTTAAACTTCATTGTACCTCACTATTTCCAGACTTCAGGTCAAGGACAATGGCATCCTATTGTTACTCTCATTGTCTTATAGTATTTACACTGTCATTTTATCATGGGAACTTATATCAACAATGTTTTACATGATGTAATATTTACATGTGATCATGTAACATATTAAAAGATACTAAAAGATAAACCAAGTTGATTCAACAATTATTTGACATTGATGTAAAAGAAACATTACAAGTCATTCATCTAATCTCCCAATTAACAGATAAACCAACTCATTAACACACAAAATTACCAATTAACCAAGCAGTGCTCAAACAAGGACTTCCATTAACAAACAAAATATACACACAAAAGATACCAACAAAACTATAGGAAACTATTGATTTCCATTCACCAAATTCACCAATTACATTAAGTTAACTTCACATTTCAAACTGCATTACATTATAATTCTCCACATTACCTATTCATCTAACACCATTTTTCTACCTACGTAGCATAAAAGAAATGCAGATAATTGTAATTACAAATAACATAGCAATGCACTTCCTATTCAAATAATCTACTTCTTTAATTTGATTCACAGAAGATTCATGTCCATTTGACTTCAGATTCTTTAGCTCCTGAACTAATTCTTTCAATTCAGATGCCCCTTCAACTTGAGAAAATTTATTCAGTTCCTTATTCATTAAAATCTTGTTCTCTCTCTTCAAATCATTTATGACAACCTTTGTCCTATCACACATCAGTGGATCATGCCATACAAAGAACCCACATCCCCTTTCCTGAAACCAAAAAAAATTAAAATTTTAAGAAATTGTTGTAGGTAAAAACCTTTTCCAAACACTAATTCAAACTAAATTATAAGAATTCCAAGTCAATTTGTAGGATTACAGAACTAAATTAAATTAAATTACATAACTTACTCTGAATTTCAAGCATGAGACAAACCTCCTTCCAGGATTTGTTTTGCTCCATGAGGTTCACATAGGAGCTCTTATCGCTCAATAACACAACGACATAGCTTCATAATCAACATCAATAGTATGTCTTCAAGCAGAGGATAAAGATGACGAATAGTGAGCCATGAAAATGACGATTAGGACTGTGATTTCTTCTCCTCTCTACGACTAAAGAAAAAAAATGGCAGGATTAGGGTTTCGCCTCTCCTTCTTCTCTACGGCAAGAGATGTAGATTAGGGATTTTTGCCCCTTTTGAAAAATGAACAGATGTTTTGTCTGCGTATGAGAAAGGCTTTATTCTGACTTTAATTGAAGCCTCGTCAGCAAAATAAGGCCACGTCTGAGCAACGTTAGTCTATGTGGTAACTCTGTTCGGTCTAGGGGCACAGTCGACCCAAAAAATGTAATGTTAAAGGTAATTTTGGAAAAGAAAGTATAGGGTGCTCGATAGACATCGGGGTAAAAGTTAGGGGTATTTTTGAACCTTCTCCCTATATATATATATATATATAGAAAAAATGTATATACACAGCTGTCTAGTACACAGTCGGCTATGACGATTGATTTTTGCGCTATAGCGACGGTGAAGGTTTCACCCGTCGCCATAGCTATTATGGGCTACGGCGACGGGTGAACCGTCGCCATAGCCCAAAAAACCCGTCACCATAGCCCGAGTGTGTAATACACAGCTGTGTATATACATATAGCCCTATATATATATATATATATATATATATATATGGAAAGTGCTCCATAGCTCGCATTAGCTATAAGCATTGTTCCAGCTAACTGTTATCTAGCCGTCCAAGATAAGATCCAAGGGTTGAGGATTAAGATGGTGAGGGCCCAGCCGCTAGAGAGATATTAGTGGCCAAATTTTAAAATTATTGAAATTAAGGGTGTTTTGGAGACTTGGCCTGGTTGTAGAAGGGAGAAGCAGCCATTCAGTTTCCAGATATAAACCATTTTGTGCATATTACTTGCGTTTGCTGCTACAAAAAGAGAAAGGTTTGCTGCTACACAAAGAGAAGGGAGAAAAATACATATTATCCGCTTCAAATTTGTTACATCAATCTCAACTTCTACTAGTTAATCGATTCTAAAGTAAAGTAAATACATTTTAACCCAATTTTTTTTGCAAATATCTTGAGAATGAAAATAAACATTGAATGATAGTTTTTGTGTAAATATCTTGAGAATGATTAATATATTAAAGCATGGTGTAAGAGTGACAAATTTAGAATTATTATACGTATATATACAAATTGGGTAGTATGTATGTATCTATGTATACACATTATGTGTATAAATTGGGTATTTTGTATATATAAAATATTAGTATGTATATTTTTGGTTATTATATATGCATAAATTATGTTAAATGTTTTCTTGTTGTTGTTGATATTTTTTCGCAAGAATTGTCATTTAGTTATAAAATATTAATAGAATTACATGTATGAAATTTTATTGTTGCCATTTTGTATTATTTTGGTCATTCATATATATTTTAGACATTGAATGATAGTTTTATTGTTGTTGATATTGTTAGGTAAATATGGACAATTGGCTGCCTGGATCTATTAATCGCAGCGTCCTTTATGATGTCGTGTCAGTCGACTTCAATTGTTTATGATAAATGGGAACTGACCATCCTACAAAAAAAATTTATTAGAGGCGTGGGGATTTAAGTGGTTAAGTTATCCAGCAGTAGGAACGAGAACAGATGTCAATCTTATATATGTCCTAATTGAGAGATGGCGGCCGGAGACAAATACATTTCATATGAAATATGGTGAAATAATAATAACATTGGAGGATGTGCATTTCATTTTTTGTTTGCTGGTATTGGGTAAGCCATTAACTTGTCCTCCATTTGATGCCCCATTAAGTTATTTTAGGGAAATTTTTGGTAATGAATTGGCTGAGGAATGAAATAATGTCAAAAAAAAGACGTGGTATTTCCTTAGTTTGGTTGCATACAAATTTTTCTAAGTGCCCAGACAATGCAAGTAAGGATGTGGTTGGTATGTATACAAAGGCATACGCTCTTTAGCTATGCGGGGCGATTTTATTTCCCATAAGGTCAAAAAATAATGTACACCCTAGGTATATCTATTTTATTCATGATTCAATTAAGACTGTCACATATGCATGCGGTGCCGTATTTTTGGCATATTTATATCGGGGTCTGTACACAACATCTAAAAGAGGGAGTAATTATGCCAATGGTTGTGTGACTTTGTTATAAATTTGGGCATACGAGCGTTTTGTGGTTGGAATGCCTAACCCTAGGCCAAATTCTTTATCTTGGGTCCCTAGAGCAACAACATGGTCATACTCCGTAGACATCAATATAGTGATAGGCAAAACGATCCCTATCACCTTCTATCTTTCTACCGGGGCGAATTTGATAGGAAACCTAAGTGGGAGGTAGTGTGGAGGCCATACCAACGATGGGATGATGATTAGAGGTATTATAACTATGAGGCTAGATTGGCAGGATTCGGTCGGGTCCCATTAATTTATTTTGATATTGTCGAGAGTATCAAATGTCTGACCGGGTAACGAGGCAATATGGGTATATACAAGACATTCCGTCCCCGGCTGAGAGACAGATGCTTTGAGATAGATGCTTTGAGATAACCCATGAAACTGTCATTTAAGCCAGATGATTACATACAAATAAGAAGAAACTACATTGATCAGTGGGAGTTATATATGGAAAGTTTTGAGGGAGAAGTCTAGCATGTTGCAAAACTATCTCTATGGATACGTACTTCAAGTGTTATAACAAAATTACCCGACGACACCTGCACTGCCCTTGACACGAAGGAGATCCCAACACTATCTACGAGCCTCGTTCTGTATATAATCAACATCTTATGGTTAGCATTGTAAGCAAGTTAAAGTTTTAAAAATTATTCAATTTATATAATATATTATTTATTTATTTGATATAATCTTTTGTATTCTTCGATACTAATGTGTTTTGTTTGTCTTCTTATTTCTATGTTATTTTTTGCTTAGATTGTGGGCACAAAATCTCTCCTGGACAAAATTTTCAAGTTCAAGAAAGATTTTCCTCCCTAATACAATCACATGAAAAAGGGTTGGGATCACTGTATGAGTTGTATGATGCGGATGTCAGGGTGGGGGGAGGAGTATATGGGGGGTTAACAAACAGATATGCCCACCTCTGCGCCTGACCTCGACGTGTACATCCCTTGCACCTAGGCTAATGCTGATATGTCCTAGCTTACTTAGCTTACGTACGAGGGTGCATCTTCATTTTTTAGGGATGATGTTCCAGTAGAAGAATATGGACCTAAAGGGTCTATAACAAAAAGACTCCGTGGGCAAAATATTAGAATGATCAACTAGAACTTCTTCTCCCCCAACTCCCTCTGTTAGAGTTTATGCCCTATAAGCCAATTATTTGATATAATTGCTTAACATTTTTGATATTATATTTGATAGAATAAATGAATTATGTTATTATGGTTTTATTGACTGCTTTATATAAATGTTAACATAATAAAATTTCTTAAAATAATAATACAAATTATATGACTTCAAGTATGTGACTTGAACATGAGATCATATAATTACAATTAGTATCATTGATCTTAAATGTCCCTAGTTTGGTATCATTGTTAATGGGACAACAATGATACATTGAGACTAGTATGTGGATTGACTGATGGTCAAATCTCATTGGTCATAAATATATGAGATATTGAGTCAATGCATAGGTACATGTTAAAGAACAATGTACTGGACAGACAGAACATGAGAATTCTACGTGGAGCATTATGCAAAGTTTCATTAACAATTCTCATAGTGACAATGATATAATGATCCTCTGACCTAAAATCACTATATTACTACACGAGAATTTATGTAATTTGATATCATCAAAGGTCACCTTTAATAGGGTGGACAATAAAGGTGATTATTGGGTACATCATGAATCGTGTGAGGAATATGAGTGATCTAGATGGAATTTAACCCTCCTACATATTAGGGGTGACATTCATAGGCCTCTTGATTGAGTAGGACTATAAAATGCATGGCCATGCACAATTAGTGATTTGTTTCATATAGTCTACTCATTGATCAAGATAACTCAGATTCAATTATGAAGAGTATGACACATTCCATGCCTTGAGTTTAATCAAGATTGTCAAGGTTAAAAGGATTAAATTATATTAAAACATTGGTCACGAAAAGGTTGCATCGAATCATCGATCTTATTATTACTTGGGTAGCAGTGATGCATTACTAGATGCCGCTCACTATTTACAATTTTATAATATGATTTTAAGATTATTGCCAACGTAATAATAACCTATAGGGTCACACACTTAGAACATAATTAAAAGGGAATTAATTTAAATTGTACGGATTTAAATATGTCAATATGATTGATAGTGTGACACCCCCAAATCCAGGTACTTCATTCTCACAGAATTTGGTGCTCACTTATCAAAAACTATTACATCTAACTACCCACAATCAAAGGATAAAGACATAATTTAAATAACTTAAACAATCATCTTTCCCATTAAAGGGTTACATCATCTCAAAATATCCCAGGTAATCTAACCTTAAGATTATTACATCAGTTTACGGAATACATCATATATTAAAACAAGTCTTATAACATTAACTTCATTAATTCTTCAACTCTTAGACATCTTGCCCTTCCCTTTGCTGGTAGATGGCTCATCAACTCTTTCAACCTTAGTTGCAACGTTAATTGCAAGAGTGAGCAAACAATTACTCACTGATATAGAAAGTAGTAACAATAACAACATGAGAATGAACAACGAATGCTAACAATGATGAACTTGTTCTGTGAATTAGGAGTAGAATACAGGTTCAAAATCAATGTCTGAGGGTCTTAAGACCACGAACTATGTCTCCGGTATATAGGTATTATTACCTCAACCTTAACAGTCTTTTAGACTATACAGACCCTTCTTAACATACTTAGGGGGATCAGCCCTTTGTACCATATATTGTACACAAACATCTAAACGTTACATGTACAAAAATCCCCTAAATTAGGGTTGTTCGTCTCAGATTGAATCTAGAGTTTCCGCACTAAAGAAAGTTTAGTTTGGAACTAGCTTATCAGTGTTTCTAGAATTTTTAGAACACTATTCAATTTCCATCAATAAAGGTTTAACACAAGAATGGGTAACTGTACAAGGCTATCAAAGTCAAAGATCGGATATCAACAATATATATAATTGAATAAACATGATATACATGCAACATGCTATAACCAAAAGAGTTAGAACAATCTCATTTGAATCGATGTATCAGAACAATATGTGCTTTGAATAATAATTAGGAAAGTAAAACTCGCTCGATATAACGAATTAGGTTATAAAAGCTTGTACAAACATATTCAAGATAGATTAGGCTTGCTCAATTTTAAGAACTTGAACAATAATAATATAGGAACGGAAACTTGCATTCAATATGAAAAGAATGAAGTTAGAAAGCTTGCTCAATTGTAAAGAGATAAGGTTTAGAAACTTGCACAATTATAAAAGTAGGGTTAGAGAACTTTCCTTGTTTGTAAGCTACACAAGTGTAAAATAATCTCCAAATGTCCTACACATATCATTACAATCACAATAATAATTAATTGCATGAATATTAGCTTTATGGGTTTTAACCCATCATTTAGGTCATAACCTTAACTTAGCATCTAACCATATTGGTTAACATACTTAACGAATCTGAAAATCTCATTACGAGCCAACATAGCCTAACGGTTCATCTCTAACCTTTGGAAACATCACATTTGGTTTCATTTTATAACTCATTTAAATAATTATTTCAAATCTTTACACTTTGCATTATAACATATTACAATTTGTTATTGTAATTCACTTAATGTTTTAGTATCCTTTACATGCATGTTAAACTAACCCAAGTCCGTTACGCATAACCTGCAATTAAGCAGACTTCACTGTCTGTGATAGGCTACTTTCATGTGGCCGTCACGAGTATTACATCATTATCATAGCCTTCATACATGACAACGACGCCAGCGCCCAAATCTCGCA